>CM060685.1:69809815-70477732 GCA_030686995.1 Artemisia argyi | reverse complement strand
ATCTTAAAAGTACTCCAAGTGTTTTGATTTTTTTAATTCAAGTCAATAGATTAGTTTATTGTAAAGTATGTAAAAATTCAAGTGTAAGAGGAATGTTCATTCCTTATGATGTATTATTTTGGATGGTAGGGTAAGAGTGTATGCAAAAAAAAAAAAAAAAAAAAAAAAAAAATCGAAAAAAATAAGAAAAGAAAAAAAATAGAAAAAGAAAAGAAAAAAAACATACGGACTACCATCCCGTTTCATTCTATGTTCATTTTATGTTTTTGTTATTTTTCATTTATTAGCTTAAGTCGAGTCTAGTCTTGACTTAGCAACGCCATATTGTACATGTAATTAACCAAGATTGTTAACTCGCCACCAGTAAAGACTGCCTATATCCAATAAAACCGTGTATTTCATATCCCTACACCTAACGTTACAACCATTTGAAAGACCTCTTTGATAGTTTATCCTAGGTGCTTACGCCATGTGGTGGAGCTTTGATCCATTCCCAAGATTATGGTAATCTATTTTGCTATGACAGGTAGTGAGAGATATCTTCCGTTTCCATATTGTAATTTATACTTTAGTACACCCGAGAGATGTGAGTATCTAAATACTATTTGTGAGGTGCTAGTGTATGACCTCCGTGCTTGTCTTTGGTCTTTAGTGGAATGATTATTTGTTGTAATTACATTTATATTAGTGTTAAATGACCCCTAACTTGTATTTTGAGTAGAATAAAAGCGCATTTGCTTGAGGACAAGCAAATCTCAAGTGTAAGGGTATATGATGACGTGAAAAATGAACCACTTTTAGGGGGTCATTTAAGCCCGGAATTGAATTTATTTGATCAAATATTGCCCTAAATCGTTCCTTTTTTGATTTTAGGTACTTTGGGAGTGAAATCTGGAAAAGGAAGCAATTCGGACGTTTTTGGAGCATAAAAGTGAAGAAAACGCCAAAGACTTAATTTTCCAAGCTGGGAACAGTGTGTGATGGCGTCAAGAGCATTTTCCTGATGGCGTCAAGAGTTAAAATCATGACGGCCCAGTACAGAAATGAAGGCGTCACAAGGTAGAGTGTCAAGAGTTAAATGTGTGACGGCCTGGAAAAGTGTATAACATGACGGCGTCAGATGTAGATCAAGGCAGTCCGAGGATTCTTTTGGCGGCGAGATGACGGCGTCACAAGATTGTTCTTGACGCCGCCAACCTCTATTTTCTATATATAGTTTTCTAATTTTCATTCATTAAGAGGAACAAGTTTTGAGAAACCCTAAGGCCGAACCATATATGAATTTTACAGCTTTTTCAAGGGTTTTCAGCCCTTGAATGCTTACATGTGCTATTGAGATAAGTGTTCTTTTAATTCAATCAATATGTCTATGTGTTGGTTGTCTATATCTTGTGCTTGTCTTGATTCCACCATGCTAGGCTAGATTTATCTTGTGTTTGCTTAGATCTAATGAAACCTAGATGTTGATTATGTGTTGATTACTTGTTTATGGTTGTATTGGATGAATGATTTCAATGTTAGGCTTAAGAAAACTGGCAGATCTCCAAATGGTAACATGCTTGAACGTCTTAGGAAACATGAACCGATGTGTACTAGGTTTTATTTTGTATTTAATGCATGAGTAAATTCTAATAATCCCATGTTAGGAGCTTCTTAGCCGGCTCGACATAGGAGTGTAGTAGGCACTCATAGGATTGGGGAGTTAAGTACGCCACCCCATGAATAGTATTAAGGAATACAATCCGTCATCCACGTAACTATAACAAGTAATTAACGTGTAAAAGATATCTAAGGAGTAGTGAAATCTAAGTAAACACATTTCTCTACTTATTGCTCACAACCTTAGTCTAATTTAGTTTTATTTTCATTTTTAGTATTTTATTTAGATTGCATCTTTAGTATTGGGTTAGTTGACTAGCAACTAATTCCGCCCATATCCTTCAAAACCTGAGATTTTTACTTGCTTTCTAAAAAAATAAAAAAATAAAAAAATAATCATCCTTCATCTCTAGAACTAGTATTTAGGTTTTCTAATCCTAGCGACACTATTCCTAGTTGAACGATCAATCCCCCGGTACTTGTCACTATACTATACTACATCGATCAGGTACACTGCCTGGTGGGGGTTGTAAGCTTCTCAAGATCCCTTGAGAGGTAAAGCCTGGTGCAATCCCTACGCATCAAAGGCTAAGGCGATTTGGTTGTACATTTAAGTGGGTTGTAACAAATTCTTCCTTTAAGTAAGATGCTTAAAGTTAGAAACGAAAAGATAGGCTCGGAGGGGTGTACTAGGGGTTTCGTGTACTAAACATGAGTACAACGCTAATGGTGTTGGAAAAATTAATTGACTTTACTAGCCAAGTAATATGACTTAAATGATCAAGTAATTATGATACGGGTTTAACACAAGGGTGATCCTAATGCCTCTTATCATGTAGTAAATCCTATTACACGAATGTAGTCTCACTAGCGGTCTCGGGATGCATCACTAACGCAAGTTCTAGAATCTAAATGCTACCGGTACATTCATAAGCACTAATAGTAAATGCTTTTCCTATTAAATCTAAAGGCGAACCTTATATATTTGGGTGAAAATTTTTTCTGAACAGTACGGTTTTGTGCTAGTCATACGACTCCTATCCATGAGACGCTTGCTATGGCTAAAGTTTCACTCCTAAATGTTGTAAAAAAATTTAAATTTGGCGCTAAAATTACACTAACAAGTATTTCTCATAGTTTTATTACACACCTACCATCAAACAAACAAACTCAAGCGAAAGTGTTTCCTATGAGGTATCATCATTTTACCCTCCCCTTACACTTAGGATGAACATTGTCCCCAATGTTCAAGTAAAGAATGTAAAAGTAAAACAGGTAAAAGAATGAAATCAAATACTCCCCTGATTCACTCGGTATGGATAATAAGGTAATAAGGTTAGATCTTCCTCCAAGAAAATGAACAATCAAAGCTTCCCTTCCAGAATATAAATCATCTTTTTGTCAAACATAACCTGTTAAACCTGAGAAAACAAACAAGGCAACCTCGCGTAAAATCGGCGGAAATCTATATATGCTAATAAATCCTAGAAAGCAAAGTAATATATAATGCTTGTGGAATGATGTTTGCAGATTTCCTGGAGATTATAAAACTAAAGAATTAGCAAAAACTTTAAGACTTCGTTAGAAAAACAAAACTGGTAAAATATCCAGAATTTTACACGTGACGCCGTCAGGAATTTCTTCCTAATGCCGTCAGAAGTGACCTGCAGACATTCTTATGTTAAGTTTCCGGAAAATTTCTGGAAAAACTTTGTCCCACTTCCTGGAAAATCCTGCAAAACATCATTATGACTCGATACAAGCATTTGACTCTAACAAATACGAATATACATGTTCATTTAATATTGTGGAGAATCATGATCGGTTTTGTTTCTTTAAAAACATATTTGGGGTTTCCCCTTACACTTATCTTTTGTGAAATACCTTTGGATGAAGTTAAGACTAAGTGAAACGACAAAATAAATCATTTTCACCATTTAATTTTTGAAACATGATCTACCAATAATAAAAATAAAGCATGCATACGGAAACAAATAACAATCAAACAATTAAAAATCACACACAAAATATGGGTTGCCTCCCAAGAAGCGCTTTTCTTTATTTACAAGTCTTGTAGCTAGACTCAAGGTCATGGGATACTCCGTGGCCTCATCCCTTGAGATGATGTACCCCATGTAGTTGCGATCATTACTATCGTGGTGGTGGTTTCTCAATCTGTCGATACTTGAAATCACCTCTCCTCCTCCTCTACTACTCAAGTTAGCCATCCCATCTTGGCTTATGCCCTCAATTGTGAATGGCCCATACCACCAGGGACTTGGTTTATCGGGAGGTATCGTTATCTCCAAGTATCTTAAGAGTACTAGGTCCCCTTTTTTGAATGGTATATTGTTGGTTGACTATGTTCGAATTCGACATGAACTTCATTGCTTTTGCTTCTTTCATGTTTAGCCTCTTTGTAGCTTTTGATTCTTGCCTCCCATGCAAGTATTTTCTCCTGAACATGAATAGGTGATGTGTCGATATCGTTTTTGAGCCTTCTCCTCATCAAACTTTCTTACACACACCGCGGGGTCATGGGAAAGCTAATCTTTCTTTTTCCTGATTTAAGCTCGATTTTCCTATTTTCATACCTAATGACAGCTTTTGCGGTGGTAAGGAATGGTGCCCCAAGGATTATTAGCATGCATCCGCCTCCTTTGTCATCGATGATCATGAAGTCAACGGGATAGATGAATCCTGCGACATTGACCAACACATCTTTAGTGATTCCCAGGGGGTACACGTACGAGTGTCCAACGAAGGATAGCCTAACACGAGTGGTGGCTGGCATTTTTAACGTTAGTTGGGTGTAGATAGTTAGGGGCATAAGATTTACTTCCGATCCTTGGTCGGCGAAAGTGTTTAGATATTTCAAATTCCTGATGCTGGCCGGTATCTCAAAGTTCCCACACGCCCTCTGCTTAGTAGCCACTTTTTGTACCAATAGTTTCTCGAATATCGGTCCCCCAGGTAATGTATCATACTCATCTTTTCCCTCTTCCTCCTTCTCTGAACCCTGTTTGGAAGATTGGTTACGCCCGTCACCCTTTATCTAATTTGTTATAGTGCTTTCGTTTATATCATGTTTCAGGTAGTAACTTAAGGATTGGGATTTTGGTGGTTCTTCTGTGGTTTGTTCACTAGGGGTTTCTACTTTCTCATTATCCGTGTGGACAATTGTGATGGAATTAACAAACCGGGTATTGGGGATGACGCTTTCTTTCTTCAGTAACATCCTTTCAGGGGTTTTCTGGTTGGCATACTCCTCCATTAGGCTCATCATCTCATTCATTTTCTCTTGCATCTCCTCTTTTTGTTTATAAACTGCTTCTTCGAATCTAGCAAGCCGCTCAGAATGGGTCGCCATATATTCCCTCATTCTGGCTTCAAATTCTGGGCTAAGTTTCTCAGGAGGAAAATAAGGTGGGGTATAGTTTTGAAAAGTCTCAACATTCTCTCTAGAGGGTGACTCTGATAACGGCGTTGAAGTCATTTTCGAGACAGAATTAACAGTAGCCCGTCTAGGACTTAAGGGTCTCTTTTGCCTTTCCTCAAAATAGTCAACCTTTGCCTCAAGTTTGCAAAGGAGTTCATCAGAGATTTGATTAGTCCCTCCAGGTGTCGAGATTGCGTTGATGGCCGCTTTTACAATGTGATTAAACTCCCATAACTCTTGATTATCGGCGGCAAGCTCTTCAATAATTGCCCAAGACTCCTCGGCGTTCTTATCACGCAATCTACCTCCTGCGGCTCTATCGATAGTACGTTTAGTGTGATAGTCGACATGGTCATAGAAGATCTGAACTAATAACCAAAGATTTATACCATGATGAGGGACTTTGTGGAGTGGATCCTTGAAACGAGCCCACGCTTCGTAGAAAGTTTCACCCTGGTGTTGTTCAAACATCAAGATGTCATTTCTAAGCGTCGCAGTCTTCCCTGGTGGGAAGAATTGGGCAAGGAAACGAGTTGTGAGATCATCCCATGAGGTGATGGATCCCGCGGGGAAACGTTCAAGCCATTGACTAGCTTGATCACGTAGAGAGAATTGGAATAGGCGTAATCGGGTTGACTCTCTAGTTGTAACATCAAGGTCTGTAGAATCTACAATTTTAAGGAAGTCCTTGAGATGTTGATTTGGATCTTCGGAACGAAGTCCATGGAATGCACATCCGCTTTGCACCACCCGGATGGTGTCGGATCGCAAGGGGGTCACATTGGCTCCTTGGGTGAGCTCAATAGTGTTTCGATAGCCTTGGTGGCTAGGTCGGGAGTACTCTCCTAGGGTTCGAGGCCTAAGAGGTTGGTTAGCTAGTGGTGGGTTTTGTGGGTGGTCTTGTTGTGGTGGGTTGATGGGTTCAAAGATGTTACCACCTTCTATGATGTCGGATGGTAAAGATTACGAACAAAGACACGAAGAAATAAGATAGACTAAAGAAAACCTAAAAATAAAAATAAAATCTTACTAGAAAAGAATCTAGCAAGTAGACCTAATAAAAAAAAATCCTAACCTAGACAATAACTATTCCCCGGGCTGCGACGCCAAAAACTTGATGAGTGGGAATTGCACCAGGTTTTACCTCTCGAGGGATCTCGAGAAGCTTACAACCCCCACCAAGCAGTGTACCTGATCGTTGTAGTATAGTATAGTGACAAGTACCGGGGGATTGATCGTTCAACTCAGGAATAGTGTCGCTAGGATTAAAAAGCCTAAAAACTAGGTCTAGAGGTAAGGGATGATTCTTTTTGTATTTTTTATATTTTATAAAAGCAAGTAAAAATATCGGGTTTTGGAAGAGTGGGCGGAATTAGTTGCTAGTCAACTAACCCAATAACTAAAGATGAAATCAAATTAAAATAATAAAAATGAAAGTAAACTAATTTAAACTAGTGGTGTGAGCAATATGTAGGAGAATTGTGTTTACTTAGATTTCACTACTCCCTAGATATCTTTTACAGGTTAATTACTTGTTATAGTTGCGTGGATGACGGGTTATATTCCTTAATACCATTCATGGGGTGGCGTACTTACTTCCCCAATTCTATAAGCTCCTACTTCACTCCTATGTCGATCCGGCTAAGAAGCTCCTAACATGGGATCACTTTAATTCGCTCATGCATTAAATACAATCATAAAAACCTAGTACACATCGGTTCATGTTTCTTAAGACGTTCAAGCAAGTTACACAATGGAGATCTGCCAGTTTTCTTAAGCCTAACATTGAAATCATTCATCCATTACTACTATAAACAAGCAATCAACCTATAATCAACATCTAGGTTTCATTACATCTAAGCAAACACACAAAAGATCTAGCCTAGCATGTTAAAATCAAGACAAACATAAGATATATTCAAACAACACATAGACATATTGAATGAATTGAAAGAAAACTTATCTCAATTGAACATGAAGGGTTTCAAGGGGTGAAAACCCTTTGAAAATACTGTTACAAACGACCTGGGGTTTATTAGGTTCGGCCTTAGAATTCTCCACACAAGTTCCTCTCTTAATGAATGAAAAATAGAAAAGTATATATAGATTTTGTGAGGTGACGGCGTCAAGAGGAAATTTCTGACGCCGTCATCTCGCTGCCAATAAAGTTCTCGGACTGCCTAGATCTGGGTCTGACGCCGTCATGTATAATTCTGCTCCAGGTCGTCACCAAAATAACTCTTGACGCCCTACTTCTGACGCCGTCACGTTTTCTCTGGGTCGTCATCCATTTTGCTCCTGACGCCGTCATATTTTCCTTCTTGACGCCGTCAGGTACTGTTGCCAGCATGGAAAATTAAGTCTTTGCCGTTTTCTTCACTTTTATGCTCCAAAAACGTCCAAAAAGCTACCTTTTCCAGAATTCACTCCCAAAGTACCTAAAATCACAAAAGGAACGATTTAGGGCAGTATTTGATCAAATAAATTCCAATTCCGGCTTATATGACCCCCTAAAAAGGGTTCATTTTTCGCCTCATCAATATTGTTGATTTTGGTAAATTTGTTTGGGTGTCATTTGCGTACCAAATGGTGGAATCTGTTGCGAGGGAGAATTAGAGTTTTGTGACGATGGGGTAGACGGGTTTGAAGAACTCCCGTATTGTTGTGGGTTTGAGGTGAGAAGTGACGTAAAATACTCTTCGTTCGGATTTTGAGACATTTTTTGAAGGTTGAGAATAGAGAGTATTGGTTTTTTTGGTAATGAATTGTGTGAAATCTAGTATGTTTATGTGGTATTTACAGTGTTTTTAAAAAGTGATATTCGAAAAAAAAAGACAACTAGTTTTTTATTTTTTATTTTTATTTTTTTTTATTTTTTTTTTTATTTTTTTTTTATAAAATGTTATTGTTTTCCTCCTCACTTGGCCCCACTCCAACATTAAAATTCAGACATTTTTTCTTGTCGTTCAGACGACGAGAGCATCTTTGGCGAGACACCATGGTGTGGCGGCGAGTTGTGGCGCGAGCCTGCCACCTAGGCATGACGAGCCCTTCTCATTACTACACCTTTCGGTCTAAGAAACAAGTAAATGATTCACATAATTTTATGAAAATTTTGATAATAAAAAATAAAGGATATAATGGTTAGTATCATCATTTTGGTGTATTTAGAGTAACTCAAAAAATCTATACTACATTATAAAACATTTGAGATATTTCTAAAATAGAAGGATTAAAAAATTAAAATTCAACACTTGCTTATAATGACAAATTTTAATACGTACATCTTTAATAGCATTGGTTGAAACACTTTAAAGCATTTTCTGGTCACATGTTTTAAAAAAAATAAAAAATAAATACAAAGGAATTTAATAAAAGAAAAAAAAGTCTATAACATTAATTAACTAACTAATGTTATTTTTAAAATACATCTAACATGAAAAATATTTGTTATTATACATATTATACAAATTAATAAACCACACAATGTTTCATACAATTTACATATTGTTTAAAAAAAAAAAGACTGGACCAACGGGTTCAACCGGGAACCGGAGTCACCACCGGTTCGGCTAGCCCATAAAAATCGTTCGAAAACGATATTAATAAATCAATAGAGTTTCAAAACGCATACAAAATAACAAATGTTCAAAAATTATCAATAAATCGCAAGAGTGCCCATACCTTTTAGAATTTTCTTGATAAGACTTACCGTAAATACTAAAAACTGTGTTTTATAAAAATCGGACGATTTTTTCAAAGCAAAAGATCCAAATATATAAAGTGATAATTGTTTATTTATATGATTATACACATTTGCACATATCTATATCTATACTATCTATACTACATTATAAAGCATTTGCGACATTCATAAAATAGAATATTAAAAAATTAATATTTAATACTTGCTTATAATGGCAATTTTTAATAAGTACATCTATAATAGTATTGGTTGCAACACTTTAAAGCACTTTTTGTAGACATGTTTTTTAAAAAAATAAAAAGTAAATACAAAAGGAATTTAATAATGGAAAAAAAGGTCTATGACAATAATTTCCTAATTAATGTTATTTCTAAAATACCCCTAACATGAAAAATACTTGTTATTATACATATTGTACAAACTAATAAAACACACAATGTTTCATACAATTTAAATATTGTTTTAAAAAAACGGTCCGGACCAATGAGTTCAACCGGGAACCGGAGTCACCACCGGTTCGGCAAGCCCATAAAAATCGTTCGAAAATGATATTATTAAATCAATAGAGTTTCAAAACGCATACTAAATGACAATGTTCAAAAATTATCATTAAATCGCAAGTGTGCATCGAGAACATACATAGATACCTTTTACATTTTTTTGATAAAACTTACCGTAAATACTAAAAACTTTGTTTTATAAAAATCGGATGATTTTTCAAAGCAAAAGATGCAAAATGCTAAGTGCTAATTATACATTTTATACTTTTTTTTTACATATATTTGTATAATAATAATTATACTCTTTAAAGTACCCACATGACTTTTTGAATATTTTGTTTTTCTTTATCTATACAAGTACTCTTTTAGTTGTATAATACATATATGTGGGACAAATATAACAAACATTTTTTTTAGAGAACTAAATTTTCTTTAGGGTGCGTTTGGTTCAAGATATACAAATGAGGCAAATTAAAATTTTAAGCAAATTAAAATGCTTCTCTAGTAGAAAGAATTTAAAATGCCCCACTTTTACCCCACTTTTAGCTTTAATCATACATTAAACTCCCTTGGGCCCACATCTTTAATGTGAACCAAACAAGCAAATTGGAGCAATTTTAAATTCAAATCCTACCAATTT
This sequence comes from Artemisia argyi, assembly GCA_030686995.1. Classification (NCBI taxonomy): domain Eukaryota; kingdom Viridiplantae; phylum Streptophyta; class Magnoliopsida; order Asterales; family Asteraceae; genus Artemisia; species Artemisia argyi. The sequence goes on along the minus strand of CM060685.1, from coordinate 70,467,848 downwards.
CCTTCAATTTACTCCAACCAAACGCCCCCTTAGTATAATGTAAGTGCTTTTTAAATTTAGGTATGTGTTATTATTTAATGACAACTTGCGAATACGGGCCATTCTCAACTATTTTAACATCATACCTTTACACTATATCAGCTACAAACTCAGTACAGCCACAACATCACGTGGATAATCTATGGTTTTTGTATGAAAAATATTATTATTGCATAAAATTATTCAAAACTAAAATTGTCGGTATCCGTATGTCTATTGTATCGTAAAATATACTATTATTGCATGGTACCCGCCGCGACAACGCGCGGTACCCTGCAAGTACTTATTTATTTATGTTATCAAGATAAGTGTTGAAAATTGAAAGTGAAAACTAATGTAGTAGCATGGGGACTGTGTGTGCAATATTATTATATTATTTAAATTTAAAAGGGAAAATTGTCTAAAAATAAATTCAACTTGTCGCTTTTAAAAAATAACTTGTCATTTTTTACTATTTTATGCATTGAATTTTTTTTCTTATTATATACACAAACTTTGTTAATCTTACTATTGTATCAATAATATGCCTGTTTTATGACGTGGCAGTGATTAAGCACACTAATTATTGATATAATAGTACCTTAACAAAGTTTGTGTATTGATACAATAGTAAGATTTACAAGTTTGTCTATACAATAGTAAGATTTTAACAAAGTTTGTGGATAAAATAAGAAAAAAAAAGTTAATAGGTTGTGGTTTTTCTGGAACCTCCATCTCACAGCAACGTTAATTCAATCCACGAATAATAAAATTCTTCAAATTAAGGATTAATAAGGGTTTACTATGTGTTTTTGTTTTACTCTCTAGGGTGCGACTGTCTACGTCTCACCTCCCGGTACCTCGCTCAAACGGGATTCGGTGTTGTTGTATGTGTTTTTGTATATGAAAACAATCACAATCACTCAATTCATCCAGCAAGTTACCATATGTATTTGTGTGTGCATGTGCCAGAACAAATAGATTCAGTCTAATCATCTTTAATTCAGGAAAACCATCAACTTTAATTGAATTTTAAGGTATTAATTTAGGAAGATTAGTAGGAATATGAAGTAGGAATAAATATCATTTCTCATTAATTTAGGTTCTTTTAATAAGTTTTTAGGAGGGGTTATTAATGATGATGCTTAACAAATAGATTGATATATAATTCAGTGTGTGAAAATGGAGAATGATGAGAATAAGATAGAAACATTAACAGCTAAACAGCTGTTAAAGAAGATACAGAAGCTAGAAGAAGGTCGTGCTCATCTTAAAGAAGAGATCTCAAAGCTTATGATCTGTGGTGAGCGTAAAATATCTGGCGGGAGAACCGTTGGTGGGGTGTTTGTTGGTGACAAACCGGAGACCTTACAGACCTGTTCTTCATCTTACCGGAAATTTGGCGGTGGCACCTGCTTGGACAGTGCCTTGAAGCTAACAGAAGCTCAGTGTGTGAATATATTGCAGTCAATGGGTCAGTCAGTGCATATGTTCGATCTTAACGGCCACATAGTTTACTGGTCAGTTGTCATTTTATTTGATTAATTAGTAGATTATTTAAGGATTTTATTATATAGGTTTTAATCAATAGTTTATTTTCACAATTGGTTCCATTCAACTTGCAGTGCATGATATATATGGATTTTGAGATAACTATAAGACCGGTGGACATTTGCTACAACTTGATAACATAACAAGAATCTTCATATTTTCTCTTTAAAGTGCCACGTTACTGATATTTTTGTTGTTACGATATGATGACAACAGAGTGAATGGTATAAATCAGTGTAAATAAGTAGTCAAAGCAATTAGAGATGAAAGTGCTTGTCCTTTTGAACCATCACAATTTACTTTAAGCAATACCGTATTATATCATAGAATGGAAAATGAAATGCAAAACAGTCCATCCTTGTTGACATCTTTTGTCCAAAATAACTTTTTTTTACTTATCATCAAATATCAACATGTTTGGTTCATTGGAATTATATATGTAGGAATCAAATGGCACAAAACCTGTATGGTTATACTGCTGCTGAAGCTATAGGGAGAACTGCTCCTGAAATTATCATAGGACCCAAATATGCAGAATTAGCTACTCTAATCATACAAAAGGCGGCAAAAGGAGAGAGCTGGTCTGGGGAGTTTCCTATGAGAAATAGAAATTGGGAAAGGTTTACTGTTATCACTACTGTCTCACCATCTCGTGATGAAAGGGGAACACTCGATGGGGTTTTATGTGTATGTGCCGATACTCGCCCATTTAGAGAACTAAGACCAGGATCAAGCGTTAGTGCGCATTGGCGAATTTCTCCCGCTGAATTTGGATTTGATACTCAACAGCCTCTACAAACTGCAATTTCCTCAAAGATATCAAACTTGGTTAGTTGTTTAGTAATGTTATACTTTATATTCTGTGATCTGTGGCATTTTAGAACACTGTACTATTCATAGTTAAGAAAATGCAAAGTTTCATTGAAGACCAATACTCGAACACTTATATACAAACCAAAATTTTCAGTCAGAGGTTGCATTTCTTATGTTATGCAAGGGTGTTTATTGATTGTTGAAAACACCAAAACAGGCGTCCAAGGTTAAGTCGAAAATGAAGACAGGACAGAACAACATGGATCATGAATATTTGTGTCTCGATCATACACATGATGTTTCTTCAACAGACGACCATTTTACCGAAAATCCCACATCAGATTCTAATGTGGGGAGTGAAAAAAAACTTGGGATCCATAAAGTTTTATCGTCTTGTAGCCCAAGTAGCTCTGGGAGCACCAAGGGTATCAATATTAATAAGTTCGACATTGATATCGACAACTTGGATGCTGAGATCTCATGGGATGACTTGATAGTCGGAGAACGAATTGGGCAAGGTATAGTAGATCGCATATGAATACTGGCATTGACAATATTTAGGTTTCCACCAAAAAGCCTATGACCTTTTTAGATTATTTGAAGGTAAAATTACCTATTTTATCATTACTAAAGAAACGATGATGTTGATTTGAGTTCATAGAATCCTTTATTTTGTCATTATTGAAGGCACTTTACACATCTCACATGTAGTCGACATGGTTATTGTTAGAATTTGGATATAATTTATTTCAATGAACAGATGGTACTCACTTCATTCCCTTAAAGTCACTATAGCTTCCATTTGTTGTTATGATGACTATGCTGTTCTATACATCATCAAGTCCAACACATAGGCCCAACACTGGTTCTTTTCTATACCACTTTGTGATATGAGTTGCCTACATATTTTACTGATGTGGAAGCAGGTTTGCTCCCAATACCATTTTGGGTTGTCTGTGGATAACGGCATAACGCAACATTTCGTTTTATGGAACTTATCTACCTACTATCAACTATTCTACAATTAATTTCATAGTTGAAACAACTATGCAGTTTTATCTTAACTTTGCAGTCTTTGATATTTTACATGTTAAATTTATTGTCACAGGTTCATGTGGGACTGTGCATCATGCACTGTGGTATGGATCAGTATGTTTTCCATCTTCCCCATTAATATATTTTGTTAACAACACTCAAATGATATTGTATTCTCGAGTTAAACCGAGTACTATTATTCAAAAGGGCAACGGATATGTGAGACGTCAATTTATCATTATGTTATGCAGGATGTTGCAGTCAAGGTATTTACCAAACAAGAATACCCTGATGACGTGATTCTATCATTTACAAAAGAGGTACTTTTTCCTCCAATGTGTCACTTCAACCATAATTTTTCAATCTGATATTATTATGTTGCTTCGAATTGAAGGTATCTTTGATGAAAAGGCTTCGACATCCAAATATTTTACTCTTCATGGGCGCTGTAACATCACCTCAGCATCTATGCATAGTCACAGAGTTCCTTCCTCGGTTGGTTCTCTAAGCCATATATCTCATGAAAACTGTTTAATTAATGTGTTTTCTTATATCAAATATTACTAATTAATGCTATTTGCACGGAAAATCCACTCACATACACCCTAAACTACACTGTTGACCCTAACCGGACTTAAACCCTCGACCAAGAGCTTGAGGAGCACCTTAAATACACCCGGATACAGCTAGATTTTAGGCCAATTGGTCTAAATGTTTTAAATTTCCTTACATAACGACAAATAGTTGATTTTTATGGTCCAAAATTGATGTCGCCATCTATCTTTACTTTGTAGTGGAAGTTTGTTTCGGTTACTTCAGCGAAATACAACAAAATTAGATTGGAGACGATGTGTTCAGATGGCTATGGATATTGTAAGTCCTTTTTTTTTTGCATGACTTTTATTTGGATTGACCAAATCATTTATTTATAAAATCAATTTAATCAACATATTAACTGTAGGGGCGGGGTATGAACTATCTTCATCATAGCCAACCGCCTATCATTCACCGTGATCTCAAGTCTTCGAATCTTCTTGTTGACAAGAACTGGACTGTTAAGGTGCGTTCATTTGTTTTAATTTGGTAATTTGTTTTGTAACATTATTTTAAAGCCATACAAAAAGATGATCTTGATTTGTTTGCAATTGAATAGGTTGGTGATTTTGGTCTCTCCCGTATCAAACGGCAAACTTACATGTCAACGAAGACCGGGAATGGAACGGTACTGCATTTTTTCCCCATTATTGAATGAGCTATTGACTTTTGGTTTTACTCTACTTGTTTGGTTTATTGTGCTTTCAAGCAATATTTAGATGCTCTGTTAGGTTTTTTCTTTAACAGTTTTATTGTAACTCAACTAGAATTCTAAACTATTCTCTTCATGAATTTTTACTCATACTCTAATGAGTTCTATTAAAAGTTTGTTTCATTACTACTTCTGTTTTTTATTAGCCTCAATGGATGGCTCCAGAAATTCTTCGTAATGAGCAAGCTGATGAAAAGTAAGCCTCTGTCTTGTTCTTTACATATTGTCAAATTTGACGTGGGTTAAATATGGACATTTAAAGTATAAATTATACTTGTATAATAATGTGGGTGAGGTTGTGTTCTTATGTTAAACTCCTGTTGGAGATTTGTAGGTCTGATGTATACAGTTATGGCGTGGTATTGTGGGAAATTACCACCGGGAAGATCCCTTGGGATAATCTTAATGGAATGCAGGTATGGTTTCCCTTCCATATCATTACTAAACGTACTATTACAGCATGAATTATAAAGTTAAGCATAGCTCTTTCTGAGAAGATCATTGGGATAATCTTAATGCAATGCATATATGCTTTCCCTTCAATCACATTACTAAGTGCACTCTTACTGCATGAATTGTAAAGTTAAGCATAGCTCTTTCTAAAAGCAAACTTGACATGTATAATGTGATACATATATCATAATGCTTCTGTTTGAGTTATTTGTTAGAGTTAAGTATCAAGCTTGAGTTATTTTGATCCATATTTGTTAGAGTTAAGTATCAAGCTTGTCTAAAGATAAGTATCAAGCTTGTGGTTTGCGTAGAGTTTCACCGGCCGTCCTTTGACTTTTTTTTTTATCCATTCCTTATACTTTTTCGTCCGTTTTTATACATTTTCATCCGTTTTCATACGCTTTCGTCCATTTTTTTGCGTTTTCATGGGTTTTTATCTGTTTTGTCTGTTTTTATATGTTTTCTTACTTTTTCATACATTTTATCCGTTTTTATGCATTTCGTCTATTTTTATCGGTTTTTGTACGTTCTTATACGTTTTTGTTTATTTTTATCCGCTTTCGTGCTTTTTTATACGTTTTCGTACATTTTATACGTTTTTATCCTTTTTTGTATGTTCTTATGCGTTTTCGTTTGTTTTATACGTTTTCATCCGCTTTTATGCGTTTTCATATGTTTTTATAGTTTTTTGTTCTTTTTTATCCGTTTTTATCCATTTTTATGCGTTTTTATTCGTTTTTATACGTTTTCATATGTTTTTATCCGTTTTTGTACGTTCTTATACGTATTCGTCCGTTTTTACACGTTTTCATCCGTTTTCGTACATTCTTATATGTTCTCGTCTGTTTTATACTCCCTCCGTCCCATTTTTATTGTCCATGTTACCATTTTTGGATGTCCCAATCTATGTAGTTATCTCGGTCAAATATCTCGTATGATTCAAGGTCCGATATTTGAAATAGCGGTTTTCACGGTTAGATATCGGTGAGATATCGGTTTTCATATTTTTAATGTATATTTTATACAAATGTTGCAAAATTTATATTATGTATGTATTTAATTGTATGTTTGAGTCTACTTAAATATTTTTGAGTCTAATTGAATAATTTAAGTTGGGCCATTTATGTAACTTATTAATTGGGCCCAAGAAAAAAACAAAATGCCAGTTTAACAAGAAAAAAAAACCTAATTTTTTAACAATAAAATACGTAAACCTAATATTTCTCCAAGCACACACGCCCCCATCTTTTACATATCTCATCTTTTACATCTGGACTGCTTCATCTCACAAATCAAACACTTTCCTCCTTAGACAAAAGGAAGAAGAAGAAAGAATGGTTGATTAAGAATCGTGGCTACAAAAGGAAGAAGAAGTTGTATCTGTATCTGTTAATTTCTTATCATGTCGCTCTCCTTAATTAGGTTTTTAATTGGGTTAAATATCTGTCAATTGTTGGGCTGCTAAAATCTCGCCAAAATCTCATAAATATCGCCGATTTCAAAATATCGGAAAAATCTTGGTCAATCTCGTCGAGAATATCGGATCCGAGATTTGGGGCCGAGATTTTGAAACGAGATTATTTCAAGGGGCGAGATTCGAGATATCGACGAGATCTCGGCGAGATATCGCCGAGATTAACTACATAGGTCCCAATTTAATTGTCCACTACTAAATATAGATAGGAAAGTTTGATTGAGTTTACCATATTGCCATTGATTGAAATTATTATTACAAACTTTAATGAATAACTTAATTAATTACTTAAGGGTAAAACTGTCATTTTGTTAAAAAGTAAGAAAGAGAAAGCTGTAATAAATGCACTTTTCTTAAATTATGTGTTTTTTGTCGGGGTACAATAATTTTGGGATGGAGGGAGTATGTTTTTGTCCGTTTTTATACATATGTATATGTTTTTGTCCATTCTTATACGTATTAGTTTGTTTTTATACGTTTTCATCTATTTTTCTTACGTTTTTATGTGTTTTTATACGTTTTATATATTCTTATACGTTTTGTATGGACGAAAACGTACAAGAACACATAAAACCGATGAAAACGTATAAAAACGCATAAAAATTTAAAAACACATAAAAGCATACAAAAACTTATAAAAACGTATAAATATTAGTGTATGGATAAGTGGTAAAAAGAGGTATAACAAGTGAGATACGTGTAAAAAAAAGTGTGTGAATAAGTGTAAAGAAAAGTGTAATAAGTGTAAAAAAATTCGTGTATATATAAGTGGTAAAAAGTAGTGTAAGTGTATATAAAAAAATAAAATAAATAAATAAATAGCGTATGAATCAATGAAAAAAAAAGTATATATAAAAAACAGTGAAAAAAAGTCAAGGGACTAAAGGTGAAAGTCAATGCAAACCACATGGACCATTACTGTAACTTTTCTAAGTGTAAAAAAGTCAATGAACAATCTGTGAAAGTCAACACAAGCCACAGGGACCAATAGTGTAACTTCTAAGTGGTAACCGGTCAAACAGGTCACTATCCGGTCAATATTACGTACATTGTTCAAAATTTAAAAGTATTTTAGCGATACTAGTAATAGATATATAGTTGATTACGTATTTCATTCTTTTTGAGAATGTATGTTACGTATTTTTAGACTTCACTTGAAATTTAGCACGTTGCTTAAATAAAGTTTGTTTGACCTCAAAAGGTGATGAGCGGCAAAATGCAAGCATTTGTGACAACAGTTATGATACATACAGATTATTGAAGCAGTAGGTTTCATGAATCAACGACTAGAGGTTCCGAAAGACGTAGATCCCCAATGGGCTTCCCTTATTGAAAGTTGCTGCTCAAGGTTACTCACTTGAATCTTTGCCAGTCAGATCTTTCGCCTCTTGGTATGTGTCTATACACAAAAGTAAATTATTGACTTAATTTTTTTTTTTTTTTTTTTGCTCAGCGAACCACAATTCCGCCCAACATTTCAAGAAATACTAATTAAACTGAAAGATTTGCAGAAGAAGTTTGCGATCCTCCGTAGAGATAGCAGATCTTAGAAGTCACTATCCTTCGGTGTTGACTTTTCAAACAAAAATCAACATTTTTGAACTACCTTCTTGAATGTGACATTTGTGCTTCATGACCTTGGTAGCTTTCAGAGTTGTTGTAATATCCTGTAAATTTCTCTCTAATTTTTAACAATTAACAAAGAGTAATCTATAAACACAACTTAATTAGCCATTTTTACGGGTCAAATTTTTGCGTTTTATTCAACTATATTCCAAACATCACTCACAACCCTCCCTCATCACCCCATTGGGCCTCAACCCAATACCACACAACACTAAACGGACCCTTAATTATTTCCTTTTCTCCCTTTTCTTTTTGTCCTAGTCCACGAAACACAAGCCCAAAAACCAAATAAGCCGATAACCCTTTAATTGTTTTCGTGTAACCCTCCCCAACTCCCGTTTACTTTAGCCTCGATACTCACTAATTTTCCTAACAATACCTATTTATTTTTACACTCCCTAATTCACCTTGCTACTGAGAACCACGAGGAACAAATCGTTTTCAAAACCGTATATGTTTAATTGTTTAAAAATCATCAAACTTTGGGTCGAAAGTCATTTAATGACTTTGTTAAAAATCTTGTGTTTTAAATAAAAACATAACTCCCTAGCTCGTATAAGCCACAAAACAATTTCACAACATTTTAAAACACGTTTTAATGAGTCTTGACTTCCAAGTGACTACAAACAAGATCCCAACAAACCAAAATGATGTTTTCTTGTCCCTTTCTTCTCGGCTCAACACCAACAAGGACGATTCACATCCTTACTCCCCATTTACTTCTTTTCTTTCTTCCTGCTGAGAACAACCAAACGAGACCCTTCCCTTTCTTTGATTCATCCGAATCTTGTCCAAATCATGTCTAAACAAAAGAGCCATGATGACTTACACATGTTTCTTTTCTTCTCCTTGGCGTGCAAGGAATGAAATGTCATCAAGCCACTTGTCTCCTAGGATCTTGCTGCCATAAGTCACCAACTCAAGTTGACTCATATTTAACACATGGTCTATTACTATCTATCACTACAAATCCTTGCCTAACTTCACCACAGAACATCACATGTCTTTTGTTCCTTCCTTTGAACGGCTAGCAAAGAAGAACAAGAACCATGATTCCATTTTGTATTCTTTTCTTTGTTCTACCTACGCAAGGACGAATTTCACTAGTAACTCATATCATCACCCATTGACCTCATGATTTCACTTCTACTAACCTCGTACCTCCCCTCCTCATGGCTAATATGATATTGCATGTTCATGTTTCGAATCTCCTATAAATACCATGCAAAACCTTCGGCTCTCACTCACACTCAAGCGTTCATCCCTTAAAATAATTCTAGGTGTTCCAGCTTCATGAAGCTCGCTGAGCTTGTATCAATTTTCTAGGTGTTTGAACCAAGCCAAGACGCATTCAAACCTCAACTCTCTCCTCACTTCATGCGTACAAAAACACAAACACAAACTACTCTCTTCATTTCTTTTGTTTCTGTCAAAGGAAATAAAAATAAGCCATTGTATTGGTTTCTCAAATTCTCAAAGTCATTTGGGTACTGCTCACTACGAGTTTAAAGTCTTGAAGCTTAGGAAACTCTTGGGTAAAATTTGGTGTACGCCTTGGAGTACTGGAGACCTGGAGTTATCAAGACTTGGGTTAAAAATCTTGCTTTGGTCCTCCTCATTTCACTCGACATACACACTCCAACTGTGAGCATCAACCTTCCCTTTTTTTTTTTTTTTTTTTCCTTGTTATCAATTCTCTTTTAAACTCATGTTCGAAACGTATCGTGATCTTCTGTGGCTACTTAAATAAACTAACAAATGTCTGAGTGTCCTCACTCGACAAACTCTCGACCAACTGTGAGCTTATATAATTCTCAAAACCATTCCATTTTGTTGCTTTCTTTTCATGCACGTTTGATAGCTAAGGAGCTTGGTATCACAAAGAATACTTAAAAACCTTACTGTCTCTTCATTGCTCGAATGCATGCACACGTAAATTTATATTTGAAACACTTCTTTTCAAAAATGGGTTTGTTATATTTAGACTTTGGTGGTAATTATACTAAACATTTAACACTTATAACTTTTGCAAAGTCGATCTCCTTTTCGACTTTCATATAATCAGTGTGTCGTGGGTTCGGTTATGTCTAAGAAGCTTGAGTGGCACCAAGCTACGATAAAGAGCTCGACTGAAATAAACGAATATCATGGCTTTAGTTTGATGCTTATTTGGTCTACACTTTAAAACTTGAAGGCATAACAAAGAAGATGGTTTAAACTTGAAAATATAAATGGTGGTCGTTTTGTTGTCAACTCATTTCGAAACTAACTACAAACACAAACGTAATACTTATTCCCTTTTTCACCAGACTCACTGTCACCCTCGAAACTTTAACAACTCATGAAAAGCTCACGTGAATATGGACTCACAAATAAGTTTGGATATGAAAAAGAGAAACACCAAATATAGATACACAATGCATGTTTCAAAACTGAGAAGTATACAACAAATATAAAACAGTAGCAAGCGCGTTAAATAGAATTAAATCTATAACAAAATACAACAAATAGCTTGGTTGAGTTGGTTGAGGTACTTGTATATTGAACCTCAGGTCAAGGGTTCAAACCTTTTTTTTTTTTTTTTTTTTTTTTTTTTTTTTTTTTTTTTTTTTTTTATCTATTTTACATATTCTCACTTTTCCTAAAACTGGTATGAGTTGATAACTTATATAAACTTTTACACATTCAACCCCTAACTTCTAACAACTTGTCATTTTTCTTAAAACTTTTATAAGTTTTGAAACTTTTATTAAACTTTACATTTCAGCCCTCTAGTTGAGACTTTGACACTTTTTACCTAAAACTTTTATAAGATTGATAAACCTACATTATTTAACCGCGACTTCGATGAATAAATATTGTATATATATTTTCACACATCGAAACCAAACAATCTAATATATACAATTCGACTCGTATTTACACTTCGATAATACTTGAGTCAATATTCGAGCCAACCCTTATACGAAAGTTTCACATACATTTTCCCACATTTATTCCAAGAGCCAATACTTACAAGTATTTTCATAACACAATAACACGAATAAATATATAACTTTATATTCGAACTTAAAGCATTCTGCCACACAAATAGCGATGATACACACACTTTTCGAACGTTGTCTTCAAACAATTAAGCCATGCACACGAGCCACCTCTGCCACAAAACTATTTTGTCATCTGACATTGTGTCAAATCACTATTCGTGATAAGTCAAACTTATCTCCGACTTACACATTATTCAGGCCGTCTATTGGAGTGGAGCCATTCCCATTCTGCATTTGATATTGCTTTGCTACGTCTACCATCCCTCTAAGGTGAGTTCATAGCCCCTCTCTTACTCTTTTACTTGTTTTATAAACGTTTTGAGGGAGATACATGCTCAACTACATATTTTATACTTTTATAAGTACTCTTAACTATTTACAAACTATTGTAAGTTCCATAGGCCCCCACTCTTTTACCTATTTTGAATTACTTTTGGGGGAAGTACATGCTTGTTTTACATATAAACTATACTAGTTTATCTCAAACCTTATACTCAGTTAATAAACCACTCTACTTGTTATTGAAACATAACACTTGCTTTTACTATAAACTTTTACGAACTACTATGAACTTACAAACCCATTTTTATACGCTTTTATAGCTCAGGGAGAGCTACCCACTGTAAACATGATCACAAGCGATTTTCAACTGTTAGTTAAACCTGATTCTCTATTGCCTAAGTTTACCCCTTATTGAAGTCCCTCACATCATGTACCTTAATCACTTGCCAGTGAACGTAAATACTTGTGAATAGATCTATTAGGGACTGACAATCCCCGTTTGGTTTAGCTAGGATGAGCGACCAGGCGCACTTTATTTAAACATACTTATAGGTTATTTGGCAAATACCTACCTGAGGGCACACTTTTATACATCATACTTGATGTCTGTCAATCGTTGAGTGTTATGAGGCTTAGTGCAATAGACCAATACTGTAGTCATGATACAGTATTGCCATCATTTTAATAATATTTGAATTTGTTGCAAATATTATTCTAAACTTAAAACTTGTGATTACTAAGAAAATCACCACGTGTTAAACCATAACTACTTTGTGTTGACCCAGACCAACTATGGGCGTATTATATTGTAACCCACTACTTATCTTATTAATAATTGTATTTAGTACAATTATTGCCTAAACTTTGATTTTGAGAATCAACCGTTTAAACTATAAACTCTATGGAATTATCCATACTTTGATTTTGAGAATCAACCGTTTAAAACTCCAAACTCTATGGAACTATCCACACCTTGATTTTGAAAACCAACTGTTTTTAACTAGAAAAACCATGGAATTACTCACACCTTGATTTTGAGAAAATCAACTGTTATTTACAAACACTATGGACTCACTAAACTCTTTTGATTTTGGAAATCAACTATTTTACTTATAAACTCTATGAACTCACCAACCTTTGTGTTGACGCTTTTAGCATGTATTTATCTCAGGTCCATAATGAGCAAGGATGGCACGGAGGAGCACGGATACATATAAAGGCTATAAATTTTACTATCATTCGAAAACCCATTTCTTAAAACTTTGAAACCAATGGAACCTCATTTTGAAAACTCATACTATTGGGACCTCATTTTACAAACTCTGATTTTTATAAATTTCGAATGATAAATCTTTTAAAACGACTAAATTGACAATCATTTTCTACTATTAAACTGTTGTGCCATGAAGTAACACCCAGCTTTAATTCCGCTGCGTATCCCTAAATTGGGGGTGTTACAGATTGGTATCAGAGCTTCAGTTATAGAGAAACGGCTCTAAGTAAGATCCGAACTATGACTACTTTTACAAACAAAACATTTTATAGTCTTACGCTCTCCGTGCCTTCCATCCACCAGACGATTATGCGATTTCTAGATAGTTTATGCTACACCAACACTCTAGTATTTTGATATATATGCTCCCCCAACTATTTTGAGCACTATACTAATCCTCCTTAATTATCTCACTCCCGTCATTATAGATGCGTATGACATACTCTTTCCGTATTCCTAGAAAATCTGCGCATCGATTTCTTGCTGATAGGTAAGGGTGTTAAGTCAGAAGTTCTTAAGTAAAGACGGTTTACAATGTCTTTATTTGAATAGATTGGGACGCCTTTTTATCCAAATCAAGAAATTGTAAATCGCCAAGCCGCAAGTTTATATTTCCTTAATTACATGGTTTGGGATGCCTCTCTATGTAATAACGAAATATAAATAAGTGGGTTTACTTATATCTGAAATAACATGCGTATGAAATTAAGAACCACTAAAACACATAACTTTTATTAGAAACCTCGAATATTTATACACAACGATATGATTAGCATTGGTAATGCTAATGTTACAAATATCGGTAAGTAAAGCAAAACATCACTAATTGGTAGATCCGCCAAGCTGATGAAAAACGCCACTACTCCTACGAGAGCGAGAACCACGACTGGGTGTAACACCTTGAATACCCTGCACGACAAGAATACACAAGTTATTAACGCATGAAACATTGATGCTTGGTGTTATTATACGTGTTCAAAACACCACTCCTATCGTAACACTATCTCTTACCCCCATAATTCATCCACACAAACGGCCAAAACCACGAGTGCTATGAGAAGCACTATGATCCCCGCCAAAGACTCTAGTTCTTCTTCTGGGGTGTAAGCCAAGAAGATAGTTGTAGCGGCGTACACAATCACGAGAATAGTGTAGGTATAAGACATTTTGAATTTGGGATGAGAGAAGTGTGTGTGGAAAGGAGAAAGATCAGGTATATATAGAGGAGTAGCCGTAGGCTACTGTTCTAGCCATTTGCGTTTACTATTCACCACAGAAGGACACACTGATTCATCATCCACAAAAGCTAAATCTTCTCTACATACATCAAATTCTCATCTAAATCTCTCTTTACAAGAATCTATATCAATAGAGCTCTTTTGTTTAACGGGTAGGTTACCCGCGCATATTCTTGCAGTTGGAAACCATGTGAAAGAATAACAATTTTCATTCCAAAGAAAATTTTTCCAAGTTGAGTTGACTGTGGAAATAGTGAAATTTCACGTGAGATTACAATGCTTCCATCCACTAATAAGACATTGTAGGTTACACAGTGGTCTTACTTATTCCTCTAACGTTGTGAATTTCACGATGCTTTCTCTACACTCCCAGACATTGTATGTTACAATGGTCTCAAAACTATTTTATAACCTTATGTCTTACCACTTTGAAAATCCCAAAACTCTAGTGATCTTTATTCCCTTATCAGACACTGTGAGTGATACAGTGGTCTCTACTTTTCCTTGGACACTGTAAGTGAATACAGTGGTCCCTATCCCAACCTTAGACACTGTAAATTCTACAGTGGTCTCAATTACATTCCAAACACTGTAAATAAAGCAATGGGTGCTTTATTTCCCAAAACATGGTTACTAATCTAAACGTCATAACACTTTCTCACATCCTTTGTGTCCCAATCATTTATACGCACCCTAATAACCTCAAAACACGAACAAACACAACCTAGCCTATTTTTAAAACTTTACATATCGTAACGTGTTTCGGGTTTACGAAGAACTAAACCAAACCCACCCTTGTGACATTTGGGCCTCGGCCCCATGCCTACAACAACCCAACCGCATCCTTGTTTATCATTAGGCCCTGATTTATATGTTAAACCCAACACTACTCAAGTTCAACAACTTAAGTTTTATTTCTAATCTAACCGGTTAATGCTCGTTACTTGGGTCGTTTTTTTTCCCGCGAAACTCTCTTAACAACCTATCAACATTTTTACACGTCTCGATTTAGCACTTACCAAAGAACCATGTGCGACAAGTCTTCTTCATTTACTCGATTCATTCGATGATCAAGCTATTATCAAAACTCAGCTCAACCGTCATACTCTTCAACCGCTCCAACTAGGCTAAAGATCATACTTTTCCTAAGTACCTTGTTTCATTCGAGCTCCAAACAACCAGTAAACTCAAACGAACTTCCATCTAGTTATTTGGTCATGATTCACGTTATTGAATCCTTGTGAACTCAACTACAACCAAAACAAACCCACTTTTGTGTTTTCTTTCGTCCCCAGCAATGGCTAACAACCCCAAAGAACCAAATGATTTTGAGTTATGACACACTTCGTCATCCGACATATAGACTTCCCCTCCTAACTCCAACACCTATCTAACAACTCGAATATTTATACGATAAATACAAACAAATTATTAACATAAGACACGGGTTTTATATGAAACAAACGAATTTTTATTACACATTAACTAAAGATTACATGGAAGCACAACAAAGATTTAATTCAACACCCCTACCAAAATACTACCCGTTACTTCCAAAATTTATCAATGGCAATTGCTGGGGCCACAAGTGGTACTAGGAACGCCAAAATCCCTGCCAAAATGAACGGTCGTTTTTTGAAACATATGCCAAGTAGATAGTGGCGACAACAACATACACGATCGCAAGTAGGGTAATGGGATGCAAAATTTTGAAAATGTAATGAGAAGAATATTTTTGGAAAGATAAATTTAGATTTAAAACGAGGATATTTAAAAGGAAAAAGGGGGAGTAGCCGTTGGGCTACTGTTAAATACTGTTCACGCCCGTTGAAATCACTGTTCTTAAAAAAAATGTGTTTAGATATGAAAATTTTTCAGAAGTAAGCTGATTCTGTGTTGTCACTTAAAAGTTTATTTAACAAGTTTTTCTTTACAAAAGCTGAAGTTTAACAACTTTCTTTAAACCGAAACCCTCCTTGTTAAAAACCTGGTATTAACAAACCCCTTAGTTTAACGGGTAGGTTCCACAGATTTTAACTTTCACAAAACAAGAAAATTATGAACCATGTAATCCTCCAATAAGACAAACAATGACCTAATTCAAAAATAAATCTTTTTCTGAGTCAAGATAACCGTAGGAGATTTCCACCTCTACCACAATGAATTCACCCTCTACAAAAATTTTATGGCTTCGACACTCAAAAATCTTTTGATTTTGCTTACATATTTTTTCAACACCTCGTTTAGAGTGTTACCCAACCGACAATTTCATAACAACTTTATCCCGCTGAAGATTTTGTTCAACAACTTCCACTCACTTTTACTAAGATTTTTACAAATCTTCTAACAACTATCTTAGCTTGGAATCCCGAGACGGGATTCAGTTTAACGGGTAGGTACTGTAATAACCCGTTGTTGGGAATTACAAGATTTGAAGATTACAAAACCACGAGCAAGAATGAAGAAAGAAGAAACAATAAGGACTATTATGTAATAGTAACTTAGCTTTGTTAGTAAGCTAGGTTTAGGGTTTCTTGTAACCTCCCTCTACTATATAAAGAGGGTAGGCGTCTAGGGTTACGAGCATCTTTTTCATCTTTTCATTCATAGTCTCTTCAATGAGAGTCTAGACACACGATTATAGCGTGTGTATATTAGTAGTGTAGTAGTTTATTTTATTTTCAATAAAGAAAACCTTATTAGTAGTATTGATTATGTTCTTGTTATTCCGCTGTGCTTATCAATCAATGTTACTAATCCTAGATGAGCTTAAACGATTCTTCACAATTGGCATCAGAGATCAGGGGGCTCGTGATATCTAGGGTTTCTAAGGTTTTCATGTTCGTGTTTATGAGCAGTTGTAAAGAAGAGCAGATCTGGTTTAAAAAGAGCAGATTAGTTGTGATTCTTATGCGGCAACAAAAACAAATCTAAGGTAACCTCGTACTAATTCAATCCTTTGCATTTGTACTGACTTGAAGGTTGTCGTATTGCACATGGTATATTCAAAATTCTTTAATGGTCATGAATTGGTGATTTAAGAATTTACCTCGTACTTATTATTCATCAGTGGTGCATTAAATTGGTCGTGTTTTAATACTAAATAAGGATTCGATGACTGGCTATTGATATTCGAGGGTTCCTGTGTTGACTTTTATGATCATGGGTCGATTATATTAATATTATTGGGTGAATATTGTGGTCAAAGTCTGATGTGAAGCGTAATTTTTTTAATGAGGTGCTGCTGCTATTGATTGATATATGAACCTGGTTTGTCATTTAGTGTATGATATCTCGTCTGTTATTTATCATGGGTCTGATTGGTGACGTGTTTATCATGGATCAAAGATGATTTATTAAGCCTCGTACTGAGTCAATCTCTTTTATATTTAATTGGTGTGTTGTCGTTTATTGCACATGGGTGAAGGACTTATCTTCTTAATTATTAAGGTTTGTTGTTTATTGAGTGGGGTTACACAAGAATAATTCTGGTCGATGTGCTGTTGCTTTTATGAAACTTGGTACTGTTGCTCTATATTATTCGAATATTATAAGGTTTGAATTAATTGTGTGGAGGTCAAAAGTTATTAGCGATGGGTGCACCTGGGGTCTGGTTATTACATTATTTTTGCTTAGCAACAATGATGTGCACATGGTACTGATTTGGAAAACATTCGTATGAATTGGTTATGTGATAATAATGGATTGTCGGTGGAAAAGTGATATAGCTGCTGTGTAAGATGAAATCGAATATGCTGGTATCTATATCTATGGACACGTAATTGTTAGTGAAGGTTTGACTGTGCTGCTAGTTTGTCACATGGTGATTGATGGTGATTGGTTGACTTTTGTTTAATCCTAGGAGATAGCAAGTCAGTAGGGTTGTATGTAATATTACATTGTTTTGTCGTGCACTGATTGGAGGGTTTATGATCGATGCTTTTGATTGGTGGATTGGGTATCCTCGTTTTTCATTGGTCGAGGTTCAGGTGATGCTGCTGATTGTGGAAACGATTATTGTTTCTGCTGAGGTTTTAGCTTTGGTAAGCGAATCTGGTTTGTATTTGGAGATTCGTGAGTGATAGTGATTATTCGTCTTGTGTAAAAAGGTAACAAAAGATTGGTGTCTAGCTGTGGGTTGACTTTTGTTTCAAGTGGGTCAGTATTTACTGATGACCTTGTTCTTGTTTTTGTTGCTGATGACTTCTGGTTCCTACTGACCCGTTCCTACTGATTGGTTGTCTGTTTCTGCTGACGATGAGTTTTCGTTTCTCCATATTGGTTCCTACTGATACATACGATGGTTCTTACTGACTTCATTATGGTTCCTGCTGACTTGTTGTATACTTTTTCTTTTGGTCGGTTTTGGTTCCTACTAGTCATGTGAGATTACTAATGGTTAGGGAGGACGAAGTTATCAACCATCATCAGTTCGTTGAGGAGATTACTTGTTGAAGACATTTGATTATAGTTTATTTGATGTTGTAGTTGATTCTCACAGGTTTTGTGTTCTTATCATAACTTAAAAGGATTGGGCCTTTTTAAGATAACTTGCTTGGTTTGTATGGTAACGAAGACTTGACGACTCTAGTGAAGGGGTACGATCCATTTTATTGTACTTAATGCGTACTGTCACAACTCGTAATTTCCGGTCATTTTCCAAACCTCGACAATTTACTATTCACAAGTTACTATTCATCAATCACTATTCATCGTTTTTGAGGTCAATTTGACATTCCGAGAAACATTCAGAAATTTTACTATTCACTTGACACTATTTATTTCCGAGAGAAAACCACTATTCACGTGCATTACTCATGTCATCGTAAACTTAGTTTACGAGTATTTAAATTCGCGTAACCGTATTGGTTCAGGTGCGGATTCATGCATTATCATTGGGACATTTCATACAGACTAGAAATAGTCTGCATATCATCTTTATGGCACTTGCATACTATTTCACTCGTAGGGTATTCAAATTATATTTTTAATATAATTAACGATTTATGTATGTTTATTTTAAATAAACGCTAATACGCGAACTATAAACGAGAATAACACGTCCGACACTCCCAACTATGATCCCAATATATTTTTATACTCATTTTTATGATATAAAAATTATAATATTAATTTACCCGGTGTTTTGAAAATTTATTTATTTCGTATCGTACGCCTAATTTAATTACGACGGTTTTCTTAGAAATTAAACAACAATTATCTAAACACCCAATAATTATACCCAACCTATTTTTATAATTTTTACAACTTTATTTTATCCCGATTAACTCCGTTAAAATTTATTTTTGGTTAACCCGGTACCCGTTATCCTCTAAAACTAATAATATCTAACTTAACTTGCATAATAATACATAAAATCTATTCTTTTCTTCCTACCCCATGTCTTGGCCGCCCCCCCCCCCCCTCTTTTTCTTCCTTGATTTGTGGATCTAGTTCCCCATCTATTATACTAATATCTACTTTTCTTATATCATTTTCACAAAAACCATTTCAAGTAAACTAGCAAAACTCTCTCTTTTTTTTCCTCTCTTCTTGGTGTGCTCGGCAAAACAACATGGAACAAGAGAAGCAATATTTTTCCAAGATCTAGTTTAGTAGTTAGTGTATTTTGTATCCCTTTTAGAGTTTTGTAATACAAACTCAAGGTTTACTTAGGTTTTCTCCATAAAAAACCCTCAAATCTTTCAAGTAAGTATGTCAAACTAATTTTCCTAATTTTATCAAGTTCTTATTATGTTCATATGGTTTCTATACAAGATCTTATGCATTTGATAGCTTATACCACTTTATTTTACAAACTATTAACTTTTGAACCCTAGAAAATGTATATGGTTAGATCCTTGTTAGATCTACTTGGTTATGATGTTTAGGAACCCATGACACCCTAAGAAGGTGTATGGTAGGATTAGACTAGTTTTGTGGTGATTGAAAGTGGTTTGGTTGAAGTAGAAACTAGATTGAAACCTTGAAAATGGTTTTTGAACAAGTAAAAATACATGCTGTCCTATTTTGGTTCACCCAGAAAACTCCGAATTTACACAGTAACTTTTGATAATATTTTTAGAAAATACTTTCAAAAACGAAGCCGTGGGCGAAAGAACGGATTAAAACGAGTTAATAACGAAGGAGATATGATTTTCCGAATTTAACGACGAAAACTATTTTATGAAAAACTGCATGCTGTTTGGCAGTTTTCGACGGGCAAATAGAGGCGTTAAACGTAACCTAGTGGGGCCGAGCTATCGAAAATATATTAGTATATACTAAAACGAATCCGTGGATATAAAGAACGAGTAAAATGAGCTTAAAACGATCAAGTTATACACGTTTTAAAATCGTCAAAAACTATATATATATATATATATATATATATATATATATATATATATATATATATATATATATATATATATATATATATATATATATATATATATATATATATATATATAGTCACTACTAGAAAATAATAACTTACGTACTAAATGGTATATTTTCTAGAAATGTTACTAGGAACTATATTCTTAACAAATGAAATACGTATGACCCAAAGGAATATTTATACGACTTAACGACGTTATTTTAAGGTTTTCGATACGAGGAATAGAACGCTAACATTTTTATACGATATATTACGACAAGTTTTTATAACTCCATTGGGACTTATTTTTCCTAAGTATGGAAACTATTTTACTTTGACAATAACTAGTGTTTCCAAGTTACGAGTGGTATAGGCATCATGTGCACGTGCATTCATTTCATTATGTCATGATCTAAGGTAGATCGTTATTACTCATATTAGGTTGCGGTTAGAGATCGTGCCTCATTTCAGTGTATCCATTCTTGTCATCGTAGCTATCGCTCCAGGTGAGTCATAGCCCCTACTTTTTCAATTGTTTTGGTAAACTCTTTGGGGGAGAATACATGCTCGTTTTACTTAAAACGCATTACTTGTTTTACCTGGTTGATTTCTCAAATATTCCCAGCTTTATCTAAATATATATTTGATCACCTGCACTTCATTAGTATGCCTGACTACCGGTATTTCTTTGGTATATTTAACCACCTGCATTCATTGGTATGTATGATTTTCTTGTATTTCATGGGATTAATTAAACTTATGTACATGACCACATTGTCATAATTGTTTATCTGGCGACATTGTCAGTATTGTTTATCTGGCGACATTGTCAGTATTATTTGTTTGGCGACATTGTCAGTATTGTTTAGATAACCTCTTTGACTGAATCATTTTATTTATATAGCTGTTTTGCTATATTTATCTGGGAATTTGGATACCAATATTACTTTTGTTCACGTAGACTTTAATACATTTGGCAGTGGGTTGTAAACACACAGGTTACAAGTCTCTTATGGCGGGACTTGCAACTGAGTGGATTTACGATGCCTTTGCTGGGCGATCTTTTCTTTATAGGCATTCTTTGTTAAACAAACTCTATGAACTCACCAACCTAGTGTTGACACTTTAGCATGTATTTTCAGGTTTTAACCTATGGCACGCTACAGGAGGTTTTGGCAGGGCATGGCATGGTCATAGAAGACTCTGATTATTTATACGGGGACCGTTTTAAACTATTTAAGGGCCTACTTCCGCACTAATTTTAAACAATATAAATTCAATACTTTTAGTTAAACGATTTTATTCTAAATGATTGAAGTGAAAACCAATTTTGTACTTGTGCTGTAATACCAATTGAGTTACACCCCAGCTACTTGTATGCTTCCGCTGGACCCGATTTTGGGGGTGTGACAGATTGGTACCAGAGCTTTGGCTATAGCGAACTAAGTGTTTTTTTTTTAAAACCTAGACTATAGCTACTTTTATGAAAAACTTAACCCTATGACCGTCACGTGCCTGCCTGCCAAGCTGAAGCCTCATTGTGGTTTGTTGCTGACTTAGGTGATGAGATTTGTGTCTCATTATCTGGTATATTATATTCACTTATTCTAGTGATTACTATCATTGTCTGTCATATAAGCATGTTCATGTATCATATATATCACCCTGTTATGTTTTTCCCTGCATAGTTTCATCATTCGACCTCGAGTTTGGTCACCTGCCTTAGTCTTTCTGAACGTCTTGGTAATTGTGAAGGACGTGGTATTAGTATAACTGAGCTGAGTATTTCAAAATTCATGGAACCTCGGTGGAATATAGACTGGTCATCTATATTCAACCCGGGATAGTGAGATATAGGCTGACCACCTATGTCTGACTCAGAAGTGAATTTTGCAACACTGAGAATGGTTATAATAAGATTATGTCTGGATTGAATCCCCTACTCAATTTCCAAATGTTTCATTCATGTGTGTGTATACTCTCGTTGTTGGAACCTTCATACTTTTCATCACTTCGTAAACCACCGATTGGAATCATGTCAGCTAGTCATTTTATTTCATGAACTTTCATATTTATGCACGATACACTCATATCACAGTATTTTCTTTTGCCACAATCTCATTTTGTCGCAGTTGTCACAGTCTCTTTCCTTCTCACCATTACTATCATTTCCTTTCCCTACCCCCAAATATATATATAAGGAATTAGCTAACACTCTATAGATTCCGATGTCACTCATCCCTCACTACTACCAATATTGATAAGTGGATATTATCAATGACCTCCCTAGGAAAGACTTTCCATACCTTCTGTGAGGAGGATCTCTCGGTACAGTAAGACCATTCAAAACTCAAAAGAAATCCCAAGATATCACAAAACCATTCGAACCACTATCACTGGCCTGATTGCCACAATTCCACTATCTGGAAAGTATTGGCTTGACTGAATTATAAGGATTAGTTTCGATACGAGTGCTCACTAAGCAACACCATAGAGATAGATCCAACCTTTTAACCGAGACTATAAATTGAACATGTCCTCACCAATAGACTTTATTCGAACGTGTTAGACACCTATGCCTTTGTGCAGACATACATACCTGACTATTTTATCCTCTTAATATTTTCACTTTTAAATGGATTTTTCTCCAAACTATAGTTATGCAAAACATATATCTTGTAAGAAATACTTTTCTAAGGCACTTATTTTGACAAGAAAATTTCTTTTGGTTAATCTTTTACAAAACTACTAGATGCTAAGAAATTTTAAACATCGATTTTTGGTAAATCATATTATCCATCTTATGTTAAAAATAGTTCTATCTTGCATAACTATTAAATTCTGAAACATCAAAAAAAAAAAAAAAAAAAAAAAAAAATGTTACTTAAAAAGCTGTTTGCTTAAAGTTGTAAATTTATTTAGTCAGGAAAAGTTTTTGAACAAAACACACAATTTCAAAACAAACTTTGAAAATCAATCACTATACTATAACACTAATACATTTAGGATTTTGTGATTTGATGACATATAACTTGGGGAAAATCTTAGTAACGGAGACTAAGCACCATAGGTGGAGAGAGACCCTAATTCATGACATTCCTGCGGAGGAATCACAACCTTATCCTAATCTATTATTTTCAACAACACCCTTGACGGACCTAACCTTGTAAGCCTTTCAAAACAAGATTCATGATACCCATCTCAATTACTCCTAATAGAGGAATTTAATTCACCTCAACTCCTAGCGATTTCATTAAGATCTCTTTGGAACTACACCACCTATCATCTACAGACCAATGGTCAGGAAGTAGAGAATGATTCACACATAGGGAGATATGCTCAGAGTATGAGTCATTGACTCTAGAAATGGTTGGACTAACCATTTTCCATAAATCAGATTCCTTTATAACCATAGTTACCACACGAGCCTAGAGACTATACCATTTGAAGCACTTTATGGTCGAAGTGCCCCTATCCATTGACGAATCGAAATTGGAAAATCCTAACTCACTAGTCTAGTAGGCATTCATGAAATAACCAGAAATTTCCCACAAGTCAAGAATCAATTACAAATTCTATAAGTTGTAAACCATTAAAACTTCAAATTGGTAGTCAGATCATGTTGAAAGTTCTGCCTAGGAAAGGCATGATTTTATTCGGAAAAATTTGGAAAGTTAAACCTGATATACACTGGACCACGTAATGTTTCAGACAGAGTAGGCCTAGTGGCCATCCGACTTGAGCCTTGTTAAGAGAATAGCCGGATTACACAACTATGTTTCACCTATTCAAATCCCAGGAAATGACTTTCAGATTAGTCACTTATGGTCCCATTTGGAAAGGAATCCAACCCAAAGACAAACGTAAACTTGGTAAGAGAACCAATAGAAATCATGGACTGTTAGGTCGAACGGTTGAAGCAAAGTCAAATTCCTATCGTGAAAGTTCACTGGAATTCTCAATTATTATCACCTTTTCACCAATACCATTCTAGAGACTTACACAAACTGAACTTCGGGACGAAGTTCCTGTTAGAAGGGAAGACTGTCACAACTCGTAATTTCCGGTCATTTTCCAAACCTCGACAATTTACTATTCACAAGTTACTATTCATCAATCACTATTCATCATTTTTGAGGTCAATTTGACATTCCGAGAAACATTCAGAAATTTTACTATTCACTTGACACTATTTATTTCCGAGAGAAAACCACTATTCACGTGCATTACTCATGTCATCGTAAACTTAGTTTACGAGTATTTAAATTCGCGTAACCGTATTGGTTCAGGTGCGGATTCATGCATTATCATTGGGACATTTCATACAGACTAGAAATAGTCTGCATATCATCTTTATGGCACTTGCATACTATTCCACTCGTAGGGTATTCAAATTATATTTTTAATATAATTAACGATTTATGTATGTTTATTTTAAATAAACGCTAATACGCGAACTATAAACGAGAATAACACGTCCGACACTCCCAACTATGATCCCAATATATTTTTATACTCATTTTTATGATATAAAAATTATAATATTAATTTACCCGGTGTTTTGAAAATTTATTTATTTCGTATCGTACGCCTAATTTAATTACGACGGTTTTCTTAGAAATTAAACAACAATTATCTAAACACCCAATAATTATACCCAACATTTTTTTATAATTTTTACAACTTTATTTTATCCCGATTAACTCCGTTAAAATTTATTTTTGGTTAACCCGGTACCCGGTATCCTCTAAAACTAATAATATCTAACTTAACTTGCATAATAATACATAAAATCTATTCTTTTCTTCCTACCCCATGTCTTGGCCGCCCCCCCCCCCCCCCCCTCTTTTTCTTCCTTGATTTGTGGATCTAGTTCCCCATCTATTATACTAATATCTACTTTTCTTATATCATTTTCACAAAAACCATTTCAAGTAAACTAGCAAAACTCTCTCTTTTTTTTCCTCTCTTCTTGGTGTGCTCGGCAAAACAACATGGAACAAGAGAAGCAATATTTTTCCAAGATCTAGTTTAGTAGTTAGTGTATTTTGTATCCCTTTTAGAGTTTTGTAATACAAACTCAAGGTTTACTTAGGTTTTCTCCATCAAAAACCCTCAAATCTTTCAAGTAAGTATGTCAAACTAATTTTCCTAATTTTATCAAGTTCTTATTATGTTCATATGGTTTTTATACAAGATCTTATGCATTTGATAGCTTATACCACTTTATTTTACAAACTATTAACTTTTGAACCCTAGAAAATGTATATGGTTAGATCCTTGTTAGATCTACTTGGTTATGATGTTTAGGAACCCATGACACCCTAAGAAGGTGTATGGTAGGATTAGACTAGTTTTATGGTGATTGAAAGTGGTTTGGTTGAAGTAGAAACTAGATTGAAACCTTGAAAATGGTTTTTGAACAAGTAAAAATACATGCTGTCCTATTTTGGTTCACCCAGAAAACTCCGAATTTACACAGTAACTTTTGATAATATTTTTAGAAAATACTTTCAAAAACGAAGCCGTGGGTGAAAGAACGGATTAAAACGAGTTAATAACGAAGGAGATATGATTTTCCGAATTTAACGACGAAAACTATTTTCTGAAAAACTGCATGCTGTTTGGCAGTTTTCGACGGGCAAATAGAGGCGTTAAACGTAACCTAGTGGGGCCGAGCTATCGAAAATATATTAGTATATACTAAAACGAATCCGTGGATATAAAGAACGAGTAAAATGAGCTTAAAACGATCAAGTTATACACGTTTTAAAATCGTCAAAAACTATATATATATATAGTCACTACTAGAAAATAATAACTTACGTACTAAATGGTATATTTTCTAGAAATGTTACTAGGAACTATATTCTTAACAAATGAAATACGTATGACCCAAAGGAATATTTATACGACTTAACGACGTTATTTTAAGATTTTCGATACGAGGAATAGAACGCTAACATTTTTATACGATATATTACGACAAGTTTTTATAACTCCATTGGGACTTATTTTTCCTAAGTATGGAAACTATTTTACTTTGACAATAACTAGTGTTTCCAAGTTACGAGTGGTATAGGCATCATGTGCACGTGCATTCATTTCATTATGTCATGATCTAAGGTAGATCGTTATTACTCATATTAGGTTGCGGTTAGAGATCGTGCCTCATTTCAGTGTATCCATTCTTGTCATCGTAGCTATCGTTCCAGGTGAGTCATAGCCCCTACTTTTTCAATTGTTTTGGTAAACTCTTTGGGGGAGAATACATGCTCGTTTTACTTAAAACGCATTACTTGTTTTACCTGGTTGATTTCTCAAATATTCCCAGCTTTATCTAAATATATATTTGATCACCTGCACTTCATTAGTATGCCTGACTACCGGTATTTCTTTGGTATATTTAACCACCTGCATTCATTGGTATGTATGATTTTCTTGTATTTCATGGGATTAATTAAACTTATGTACATGACCACATTGTCATAATTGTTTATCTGGCGACATTGTCAGTATTGTTTATCTGGCGACATTGTCAGTATTGTTTATCTGGCGACATTGTCAGTATTATTTGTCTGGCGACATTGTCAGTATTATTTGTCTGGCGACATTGTCAGTATTGTTTAGATAACCTCTTTGACTGAATCATTTTATTTATATAGCTGTTTTGCTATATTTATCTGGGAATTTGGATACCAGTATTACTTTTGTTCACGTAGACTTTAATACATTTGGCAGTGGGTTGTAAACACACAGGTTACAAGTCTCTTATGGCGGGACTTGCAACTGAGTGGATTTACGATGCCTTTGCTGGGCGATCTTTTCTTTATAGGCATTCTTTGTTAAACAAACTCTATGAACTCACCAACCTAGTGTTGACACTTTAGCATGTATTTTCAGGTTTTAACCTATGGCACGCTACAGGAGGTTTTGGCAGGGCATGACATGGTCATAGAAGACTCTGATTATTTATACGGGGACCGTTTTAAACTATTTAAGGGCCTACTTCCGCACTAATTTTAAACAATATAAATTCAATACTTTTAGTTAAACGATTTTATTCTAAATGATTGAAGTGAAAACCAATTTTGTACTTGTGCTGTAATACCAATTGAGTTACACCCCAGCTACTTGTATGCTTCCGCTGGACCCGATTTTGGGGGTGTGACACGTACATTTGCTATCACTTAAAGGAGTTACGTTGTAGTGCTCAGTGTCTCATTGGGTAAGTCAATGAGGAGTTTGTCAAGAGGCCGTCACGTGGATAGTGCAAGACATAAGATGCAAGGTTGGGAGATTCCATTTCTTCATCAAATCAGTTATACTTGATTTTCTTCATCAGTGATCACTCCCTGGAGTCTACTGGAATAAAGAGATGGCAAGTATATATTTTTAAAGGGAAGCTTATTGTTAATATACTTGGCCATCCTCTTACACTTTGTGCTGGTGTAAGATTTGTACAGCTCTTTCTTCAGCTGTAACAAGCTCATCCAAATCATCATCTGTTCCTTCAACAAGATCATCAAGAGGAACATTCACATCTGCCATAGGTTCATCATGTAATTCTTGAACCTCTCTATCAGGATAAACTTGTTGATTCTCTGATGAATGATGAACAGGGGAATTCATATACTCTTTCCCTGCTACAAAGAATACTTCTCCTGATGTTTTAACTTGATCAGCAGATTCTTCAGCAGCAACACCACTTAATGATTGTTTCTTCTGAAGTATATCAGCAGCTTCAGTCATGAGCACATCATCATCTCCACTAGACACTTTGGACGATTCAGCAGCTTTCCTAGCAAAATATTGTCTTGTACTTCTTCTTCTGTGGACTAGTATCTTTGGTTTAGATTGAGATACTTCAGCAGCTTTAGAAGGTACAACCTTAGACTGTCTAGCAACTTCAGCTAGAATTTCAAGTGAATCCAAATTTGCCTCCTTTGCAACTTCAGCAGAATCCAATCCATCCTTACTTTGCTTCTGCTGACTTAGCTGTGCCTCCAAATCTTGAACCTTGCTTTTCAAACTTTTAATTTCATTACCAAGAGTAGTCTTGGTCTCTGCAAGCTCTTTCTGGAGATCTTCAGTCATTTTCATGTACCTGCTAAGGGAATCATATACAAAAGTGAGAGTAATAGGGTCCTCTGCTCTACCAGTTGATTGCTCATTGGTAAGAGGAGCTTCATTGAACCCAGTAGGAGAAACAGACTCATTTACAACATTAGGAAAGCCTTCATTAATTGGCTCACTCATAAGGCTGGGTGAAGGTAGTCTAGTACTCTCAGGTTCAAGAGTCTGAAAGTTATCTTCAAACTCATGAATTTGCTCAGCTGGAGCATCCTGAGCTGGTGAAATGGTATGACTAGGTGACATTTGTACAGGGGTAGGTGGTGGTAAGTCAGTAGAATCAGGTACTGGTTCAGCAGTTGTAGCTGGCACTTCTTCCATTACCACTGAAGGATTACCATCAGCAGCAACACCAGAAGATGATGGATTACCATCATCAGCAGTATTAGGAGCATGCATATTGCCAGCATCATCACCCTCAACTACATTGGCATTGCCTTGTGGCAACATAGCTTCCAACATAGGATGATGTTCCCCAGTATAATTAGTTTTCATTGAGGCAAACAACTTAGAACCTAGACTTTTAATAGGTATATGGGTTCTATCTTCAGTGGTTATGTCTAAAATTATTTGTAAGAATCTAGGGTACATTAAGAACTTATGCTGTTGCTTATCTATATTTTTTAGCATATTATCAAAAAAAACTTAGAAAAATTATAAGTTTCACCCTTAGAAAGACAAACAATACCACAACCCAATTGCAGAGAGAAATGGTTCCATCCACCACACTTGTTGCTGATACATTGAAGCAGCAGATGCACCAAATACCTCCACTTAGGACAAAATTGATTCTTGTGCCACTTGGATGTATCAGTACTTTGATATCCAGCTTCTCTTAGCCCATCAAGAATCTCTGCAGTGTTGGAATGATACACACCATTTTCATCATCCAACTGAAGCTTTGTCCTAATCAACCCTTCTGTCACCACATACTCTACACCATCTATTTCAGCTACAATCTCTGTAGCAGATCTCTTAGAGCAGATGCCCAAAATTGCTTCACCAAGGATTCACACACCAAATTGGGACTACAAGTCAGAGCATAATGAATCTTCGACCTTTGTAGAAACTCCACCATTAAATCGAATTCTTCATGTCCCTTTGCCTTTTTCAGAATAGCATACTTGTTATGGTCGCCTTTCAATTCGAGTTGTGCCATTGGAGTAATCGTGCGTGTGACGGTTATGAATTACACAGAGAATAATGTGTTTAAATGGAGTGATAAGCGAATAATTTTGTTTAGGAAGAGATATGCAAAGTGGGTTAAATTTGGAAGTTCCCCAATCGTGGTCAAAATTATCGGAACAACTTATTGACCAAATCTGACAAATAGTTTAAAACCTTCCAATTTGAAAATTTACCCTTCAGCAGAAATGAAAGTCAAATCTGCTGAAGAATGGTCAACATCAGCAGAATCAACCAAAAGTAAAAATATCTTCGGTCAATATCTTGGTTTTACTGTGCCACCCAACTCGCATTAATTATCGTAACTCCTAAACTTTGCTTATTTAATCACCCCAAATCACATCTCAGTCACCAATTTACCCCAAATCATCTTACAAACCCTAATTTTCCAATTTACCCCAATTCTTGACCAAAACCATGTCATCACACCCAGAAATCTCAGATCCAAATTCCTCTTCTCCATCAGCAGAAGAATATTTACCACCATATCCATGGGAGCTTGATGGTTCTGACTTTGAAAGAGCACTGGAGAAACGATGGGATGCACAAGAAAGACAATGGAATGCTCATAGGAAGGGTGCACCAAACCAAGTACCCATTCCTGCTGAGAGAGATATTGTCTCTCCCTTCATCTATACCTCTGATGAAGACTCCTCAGAGGAAGAAAATGAAGATCCAACCTTTCTTCCTCCTTCCACTCCAGAGAGATCCCAACCAAGATCAAGTAATAGGGATCCATCTCTCCCAACATCACAAAATTTGGTGTTGGATCTTCCTGCTCCAGGACCTGGTCTTCCACATCAAGAACATATTGGACAGAGCAAGAAGGCTGAGATCATACGTAAGGGAAAGGAGAAGCTGAAGTAGATGATTGAGGAATGTTACCATGGAACAAAGTTCTTGAGTATTTTCTTGACTT
Organism: Artemisia argyi; assembly: GCA_030686995.1. NCBI lineage: Eukaryota > Viridiplantae > Streptophyta > Magnoliopsida > Asterales > Asteraceae > Artemisia > Artemisia argyi. The sequence continues at coordinate 70,437,113 of CM060685.1, read as the reverse complement.
TGATTCATGAGCATCTTCACAGTCTTCCTTCTCTTCTTTTTCCATTTTCATCTTCAGCTTCATCATTGTACTTGTCATAGCCTCAAGTATTTTGTAATAATTGATAGAAGCTAGTAGTTCTTAATTAGCCAAATGTTTAGGAATGATCATAGTAATTCAGTTGAAACTTTGAATGTAAGCTGTAACTTGTTTCTATGAATGAATGAAAAGATCTTCTTAATTAATCAACTTTGTAAGACCTTCAGCATAATCAATCTTATCAGTAGAAACCATGTTTCAACATTTTTGACCATATTCCTTTGACTTCTGCTCTTGGTGATTTTAACATGAAACTTACATTCTCAGAACATCTGCAAAACAGACATAAAACAAGCACATACACCAAACAACTTGCAAAACTGTTAATGGGTTAGTGTTAAAACTCAGAAATTATACAACTTATACAAATCTACAAAGTTTACACTCACAATCCTCCCCTGAGGCATATGTCTCCCCTGAGGCTTATGCCTCCCCTTAAACTTTGCAGTTAAGGGTTAAGCATTCCAATATGGACCACCAAATATTGAAACCTTGGCCCATCAAATGCTTTAGTTAATAAATCTACCACATTTTCATCTGTGTGAATTTTGACCACTTTAACCAAATGTTTTTCATAAGCATCCCTTATAAAGTGGTGCCTGATTTCAATATGTTTGGTTCTATTATGAAAAACTGGATTTTTAACAATACAAATGGTACTTTGATTGTCAATGAAAATGGTAGTATTCATAAAGTTATACCCATAATCCAGCAATTGATTCTGAATCCATAGAACCGGTCCACAACAATTTGCAGCAGCAACATACTCTGCTTCAGTAGTAGAGGTAGCAACAATGGTCTGTTTCTTGCATTGCCAAGAAATCAGTCTTCTGCCAAGGAATTGACAACCTCCAGTTGTGGATCTTCTATCCAAATTTGCACCAGCATAGTCACTATCACTATAAGCTGCTAGCTGAAAGGGAGACTCTTTGGGATACCAAAGACCTAATTTGGGTTGGCCTTTTAGGTACTTAAAAATCTTTTTAACAGCATTCATATGAGATGTAAGTGGAGTGACTTGGTGCCTTGAACATGCACTCACAGCAAATGTAATATCAGGTCTTGAGGCAGTCAAATACATCAATGAACCAATCATTGACCTGTATAAATGAACATTCACAGTTAGATCAGGATCAAAATTGTTCTTTGGTTTGGGAGCCTCATATGGAGTAGTGGCAGTCCGAACATTCTCCATAGAAAACTTGGACAACATATCTTTTACATATTTCTCCTGATGTATGAAAATACCATCAGGTTTCTGCTGAACCTGTAAGCCCAAAAAGAAAGTGAGTTCTCCCATGGAACTCATTTAAAATTCTCCCTTCATCAAATCCTCAAACTCTCTACACCATGCTTCTTTGGTTGAACCAAAGATAATATCATCCACATACACCTGCACAAGAATAATATCCCTAGAATCTTTCTTGAGGAAAAAAGTCTTGTCAATGGCACCTCTTCTGTAGCCATTCTTCAGCAGAAATGTGGAGAGTCTAGCATACCAAGCTCTGGGAGCTTGATGAAGTCCATAGATAGCTTTGACAACTTTTTACACATACTCAGGATGACCAGGGTCTTCAAATCCCTTGGGTTGAGTCACATAAACCTCCTCTTCAATCTCACCATTTAAGAAAGCACCTTTAACATCCATCTGATAAACCATAAAGCCCATATAAGAGGCATAGGCCAAAAATATCCGAATTGCTTCAACTCTGGCAACTGGTGCAAAGACCTCATCATAGTCAATGCCTTCCTCTTGTCTAAATCCTTGAGCCACTAGTCTTGCTTTGTTCTTCACCACAATACCCCTGGCATCTCTTTTATTCTTCAGAATCCATTTTGTCCCAATGGCATATTTACCATCAGGAAGAGGAACCAAAATCTAAACCTGATGATTCTTAAATTGCAGCATCTCTTCTTGCATTGCCTCAAGCCAACTTGAATCAGCCAGTGCTTGAGGAACACTAGTTGGTTCTATCTGAGAAAGAAAGCATGCAAACAGACAATGTTTGAAGTCTGTGTGATTGTTCCTCTTTTGATTGTAGACATAAGAGATGAAAGAAACTTCACCATATTTTGTATTCTTTACAGTACTTCTTGTTCTAACAGGGTCTTTAGGATCTCCAATAATCTTTGATAGGGGATGAGCATTATGAATCCGTTTTGTAGCTGTAGGTGGAACATCAATTGTGGCATTAAGGTTGTTGACTATAGGCCCAAACTCAGTATCATAAGAAGCTGAGTGGAACAAGCCAGGCTTTGGCTGATAATTCCCAAGATCAGAAGGACTTGGAAATCTTGTAAAGGGCTTATCAAAATCTGCAGAGACTTCAGTAGAGATGGGAGAATGAGCATCAGTAGAATCAGCATCTGTGACCTTATCAGTGGGAATAGGTGTGCCTTCAGCAGTATCCTTGTTTCCACTGACTGCTTGTGCTGACTGATGTAGGATAGCTTCAGTCTCTTGTGTAACCTTTTCATGGAGTTTCTGAGCTTCCTTAGTAGCAGCATGTTCTTGCTTCTTCAGTCTTGCAAGATCCTCTGCATAATGTGACTCATCATCTTGTTCAGCAGCAGAGTGATTACCTACAAAATGGTTAGGTGGAAAAGATGGTACAACAAAAGTATTTTCTTCTGGCTCAGACTCACATTTTGAGTCATCATCCATGGAACCTGCAGGATTAGTGTTTGGATCATTGGTACCTGCATTAAGATTAGAAGCATGCCTAGTATAACCCAAATAGTCAGTCAAATAGTCTAGGTCAAAATACCAAGAATGGCCTTGTCCCTGAATATTAGGCTAATTTTCAAGAAATCTTAGATTTAGGGTCTCTTCTATCCTTTTGGCATTCAGATTATAAACCCTATAGGCCTTGCTATGAGCTGAATAGCCTACAATGTATCCCTCATCAGCTTTCCCATCAAATTTACCCAGTATTTTAGCAGTATTCAAAATAGTCACTTTGCATCCAAAAGGCTTAAGATAATGTATGTCTGGAACTTTCCCAGTGAGAAGTTCATAAGGTGTCTTGACATGAAGTCTAGTGATGGATACCCTGTTCAAGACATGACAAGCAGTACTTACTGCTTCAGTCCAAAACATTGTGGGTAGTTTGGAATCTGCAAGCATGGATCTTGCTGCCTCAATGAGGGTTCTATTTTTCTTTTCAGCAACCCCATTTTGTTGTGGGGTTCTTGGAGTACTATAGTCCCTTCTAATCCCCTTAGACTTACAGAATTCGATGAAGACAACATTTTTGAATTCTGTACCATTGTCACACCTAATTCCTTTAACCTTTTTATTCAGCTGGTTCTCAACTAAGATGATGAATTCTTTCAAAATTGGAGTTGTTTCATCTTTAGTTTTTAGAAAGAAGACCCAGCAAAACCGGCTATAATCATCTGTGATTACCAGGCAGAAGTACTTGTGATCAATACTTCTAATGGGAGTTGGACCAAAGAGATCCATGTGCAGCAACTAAAGAGGTTCAGAAATGGTGCTCACAGCTTTTACTGCTTTGTAAGAGGCTCTGTGTTGCTTTCCCTTGTTGCAAGCAATACAATTGTGTTCATTGGTGAAGAGTTTAGAAGGAAGGCCCTTAACAAGACCAAGTTTGGACAACTTGTTGATAGTCTTGTAATTCACATGTGCCATTCTTCTATGCCATTTATTAGATTCATCCAGGGAAGCTTTGGCAACCAAACATGTTAGATCACCTTCTGGCTTGACATCATTCAGATTGAATGTGTATAAGTTGAAGGTTCGTGGAACTCTCAGCAATACAGTTGTGTCATCTGGAAGTTTGAAGTCCTTGGAAAGTACAAGACACTCATCTTCAGAGAAGAAAACTTTATTCTTAGTGTCACAAATTTGTGATACTGAGAATAGATTAAAATGCTCCAGTTCCTTCACATAATAAACATTTTCAAAGTCTAACAAGGGTGTCTTAAAGTCATGCATCTTGTCCTTGTTCCCTGACATACTTCTAGAACAACCACTATCAACAATACCTACTTCTGTACTTTTCAAAGGATGTTCCTACAATAACAACAAAAATATACAAAATTAGTACACATTGGAGACTCAAGTCATTGCTGACTTGAGCCTGCCTTGTGGATCATTAGTAATAGGCCATGTAGATGTTTTAGATCCACCATTGTTCTTGGGCCCATAATGCATATTGGGTCCCTTCTTTGTCCTGAGGGCTTCACAGCAATATTCCCATACCCACCACCATAATACATTGAGTCAAAGTAATTAGGCCAATAACCATTAGAAAAGAAAGAACTAGTGGGTCGAACATAAGGTCTAGTACTGGTTCTTCTCCATGAAGAATGAAATTCAGCAGAATTGGGTTTCTGCTGATGTGGAACAAAAGATGGTATTTCACTAACATTCTTCCACATTTGCCTAGGTTTCCTTTGATTAACACATTCACCCATTCTTTGCTCATGAAATGTACAATCTTTAATCAAGTGATATTTACTTCCACACACAAAACACTTCTTCTTTTTAGAAGATTTATTTAAACCAAAAGAAGTTCCATAACATGAAAAAGTATTCAAACCACCATGATAAACAGAATTGTTTGTAACATAACCAAAAGAATTATTTTGCAAAGAATTTAAAAACAACTCTTCAGTAGAAACTGTCTTGTTATCAGTAGCAACTCTAGAAGGCTTGTGGGGAGCCTTGGGTGACGTCTTTGGTATGGTCTTAGGAGTGGTCTTGGGCAGGTCAAACTTCTCACTTGAATCACAGCTAGCAAATAAGGTAGACCCTTCATCAGAAGACTTGTCACTGTCACAACAAGAGACAAAGTCAGTAGATTTAACACTAGGGTCTGGCAAGTCAGTTGACTTTTTGCCATAGAGATGGTGTGATCCATCAAAGTCACTAGGTTTGGATAGGTCAATAGGCATATGTTCCCCTCTTATAGGTCCAGGGACAACATGTAAGTTACCTTCTTTGACAAAGTTAGCTAACCCTGCTGATGTGGTTTTACCTAGGTCATTCCTAGCTTCTAAACCAACATATTTTTGAAATCCTAAACCAATTTTAGAGTTCACAGCCTGACTACCATAGAGTTCACAAGCTAGATTATCACCTGACATTTTCCATTGTTTACTTCTAGCTATCTCTTTGTCTAACTTAACTTGTAATTCTTGTTTTTCTTTTTCTAGATCAGACTTCTCTTTTTCAGTACGTTTTAAGTCTATCTTAGCAATTTCTAAATCACTTTCTAGAACTCTTATTTTTTCATCATATTTAACTTGATTCTTTTGAAACCATACTTTTTGTTTCTCTAGAGTTTTTAAAGCCAATTTATAAGACTCTACCTCTATATAACACTCATTGTACTTTGGTTTCAATTCATCAAATTTCTTTTTAAGCTCATTGTATCTTACACTACATCCAAACACACAGTTGTGTACCTGAGAGATTCCCATCAAGGAGACTTGCTCCTTCTTGTCCTCTGAAGATGAGTATGCCAGCAGATTCACTTGTGAGGAAGTAGAAGCATCCTCTCCAGCAGGTTCATGTTCAGCCCAATCAATTTGGTGATCCAGAGTCACCATAGCCTTTGAAGGTGCAGCCTTAGTTGTCCCTGCTTCCACTGGATAAGAACCATATCTAACTTCATCTCCAGGCTTTCTCTCCTTGCATTCTCTTGAAAAATGTCTCACTTGTCCACAAGTGTAACATTTAACCTTCCTTCTATAAAACCTTTCTGCCTCTTTTCCATTAAAACCAAACTTCCTTCCAGACTTGGCTTCAAACCTCTTAATGTTCATGGATATCATTGCAAGCTCCCATTTCAAGTGCATCTCCTCCATCTCCAATGGATCCACCTGTTCAAAATCCTCATAAGCAAGAAACTGCTGATGTTCATATTCAGCCACAAATGAATGAATAAGATCCTCCAACACACTACAGGATTTTGGTTTAGAAGTAGATTGAGTATGAGTTTGAGAAGATGCTCCTGATGAATATGAGCTTGAGGCTTGATGCACAGGTTTTGTAGAAGCACCAACAAATGCAGAATGAGTGGATGGACGAATGGGACTTCTAACATCAGGCTCAAGGGATTTAAGCCTATTGTAGAGGTCATCAAAGGACATCAAGTCCAACCCACCTTTGGTCTTGAGAGCAATACAAACTTGTAACCAAGATGGTGGCAGAGATCTCAGAAATTTAGCATTACAGTCCTCATTATCGGGTCTAGCCTTCAATTGATTAAGTTGACTTAATATTCGATGAAACCTGTCATAACCCTTATGAATTCCCTCTTCTTCAGAAATTTGAAATTCTTGGAACTTTTGCTTCAGCATAGACTTCTGCAACCTTCTTGATTCAACATTCCCACCAAATCTTGCTTTTATAGCCATCCAAATGTCCTTGGCATCCTCCATAAAGTGGAAGTCACCCATGTGGTCATCAGGAATAGCTTGGAGCAGAATTGTTCTGACTTTACTCTCCCTCTGCACAGCCAGAATTTCTTCAGCAGTTCTGGGACCTACAATTGTAACAACTCCATCAGCATCTGTAACATGCTTCTTTAGGCTATTACCCTTTTTAACAATCTCCCACAGATTCCAATCAATGTTTCTGATCCAGTTCTGCATCTTCATGGACTACAGATGATATTCTTCAACATTCTTCAAGTATGGAAACTTAGCATTGCTGTTAGAGAGGGTGAGTTGTTGAAGAGAAGTGGTGTTAATGTTTTGGTTTGTATCAACATCATCATCAGATCCAGGCATGGTTGTTGATTTGTTTGGATTTTTTTTAAGGTGTAAGATTTGTGTTTCTTAGTATGACAGAGACTCTCTCGAGGCTCTGATACCACTTGTATAAACAAAGAGTAATCTATAAACACAACTTAATTAGCCATTTTCACGGGCCAAAATTTTGCGTTTTATTCAACTATATTCCAAACATCACTCACAACCCTCCCCCTCGTGGAAAACTAGAAGGGGGGTTGAATAGTTTTACGTCTTTTTAGTTTTATGAAAACTTAGTTGTTTAAAGGTCTTGTTTACTCTTAAAACTTTGATTCAATCTTATGTGAATTCAAGTCTTGAACAATATGAACAACTATATCTAAGTATGAGCAATAATAATAATGCAAACTAAGTATGTGAAATCAACACATGCATAATATAAACAATTATAGCTATACACGAGAGATAAGTAAGTAAACGTTTATTTTATAATCCTTAGTTATATTTTGTATGAAAACTATACTTGATCGAAATGATCAATTAAATGTATGTTACCTTTTTTGTTTGATTGTAAAAACTTTGTTTTGTGAATGAAACTTTTGTTTGATCTTTAAGTAAAATCAATACTAGCACTATATGAGCAACTATACATATACGTCTACATCTACAAAAGTAATAACGATATAAGCAAGATAATAAGTAAGATATGGAAAGATCTAACCAGGAGACAAAGGATTTATAGTGGTTCGGCTACAAGGACACCTTCCTTGCCCTACTCCACTCCTCGAGTCACCTACTCGAGAGTTTTCTTCACTATGTCAACAAGCTCCCTTATGGCGGAGAAAACCTTACACACCAATATACACACCACAACTTTGTCACAACTTATTCACACCTTCTACACAACTTCTTCACGATTTGGCACACCTTCTTCACAACTTGTACACACTACTACTACTTCACAACTTCACACTACTCCACTACTTCTTCTTCACACCACTACTTATATCTCACTACTTCTATTCACAACTTCTACTCCTAGATTTATCTAGTTACACTACTATCATATCTTTACAATGAATGTACACAACAACTAGACTATATACACAAATCTACAATACTTCACAACTTGATGTTGAAGGAGTATTCTCCTCTTGCACTTTGAGAGATGAGAGGTGAGGGAATGAATCACTTGAAACAAGGATTAACAATTATATGATCAAAGGGTTTTTAGGTGGATGTTTAGAGAGATTTGGATCTGAAAATTTTCGTGCAAGAGGTGGGGAAAAATTCCAGATTTAAGGTGGTATTTATAGGGAAAAATTTCTGACAGAATATGACAGGGGAGCGTGGCCGGTCCCCTTAATTGTGTGCCGGCCCCCTTAAAATTATGGCGGCCGCCCAGACGAAAACTGCAGTTTTCTTGTCTTTTTCTGGGGAAAGTTATTTGGTGAAAAACTAACTGATTTTGGTTAAAATTTTGAACTCATGTATTTATTATGAATAAAACATTTTCCTTTATTACCAAAAATGTTTTTCAAAAATATATAATAGGTTTATTTAATTTTATAAACTTTGTATTGTTTAAATAAACATCCCTTTGATCATAAAATGTATTAGTCACTTGTTTATTCATACCTTAAGTGATTATGTTGGATGAGATGATATAAACTTGCTTAAAACTTGTTTACGTATTAACTTTGTGTTTAATGTTCTTATAGTTTGTGATCGTCAAAACTTAAGGATATCGAAAGATATTAATAACGTTTTTATATATTATTTATATCAACAATTTCCCCCTTTTTGATGATTAAAAAATCTAAACTCATTAAGCTAAAAATTAATATATATGCAAGTTTTTAGTGTGAGTTTATATCACTTCTCCCCCTTTTTGTTAACATCAAAATGGTTATCCCGACGAATGTATAGCTCCCCCTTGAAGTATACTCCCCCTCGTTTTGAGGTCATAAGAAATCGAGATATGGAATGCTTGCAAAAATATTTTAGAACACAAGCAATATATATATATATATATATATATATATATATATATATATATATATATATATATATATATATATATATATATATATATATATATATATATATATATGCATGGAACAAATATAAGATAACTAACAAGAATAATTTAAATAGATTATGTTGAAAACATAATCATTAATACATAAGCATATATATATATATATATATATATATATATATATATATATATATATATATATATATATATATATATATATATATATATATATATATATATATATATATATATATATATATGCTTTTCTAGCAAATTACACTAGATAATACTAAGTTGCCAACTTGAGGTCTCTTGGACTTGCTTGGAACACAAAAGGTTTGTGGAGAATTTATTTGTAGATGGGAATCATGGTAGTTGGATTTAGTGGAGATAGATTTTTGTTGGAATGGTGTTTGGAGAGTTTGGTGGTTGTTGATGGGAAGCATGGTAGTTGGCTTCAAGTAAGCTTCATAGGATATGATTGAAGTTTAGTAGGTTGATTGGGGATGAAAAGAAGTGTGCATTAAGGGATGTTATGGGTGATAATGTAAGGGTGATGTCTACGGATGCATTTTCAATGGTAAGTTGTGGGTTTAGAGCGGTTGATGAATTGTTGGTGTCTTGAGTGAGTGATGTGTTTGAGTTTTTCCTAGTGAGGGGGTATTAAATCCAAGTGAGGTGTTCTTCCAAGAGAATGATTTATTTTTGGAGGTAAATGCAACAAGGACAATAGTGGGTATGATGCTCAACTTGCTTTAAGTGGAGTGAGTGAGGGAGACAATTTGAGTAGGGTGATAAAGGTGGTTGGTCCAAGTTGCATAGAACAAGATGCATGATAAGAAGAGCACTTAGCTCATGAGCTTCTTTGAGCTCTTCAACGAACTTTCATTGTTCGGAGGAAGGTGATGGTGGTGTTGTTGAGTTGTGATGTGATTCATGTTTTGTTGAGGGTAATGGTTGTTGTTTTGAAATTGAGTATGTTCCGCAAAAGGATCATTTGGTAGAAGTGAGTGAGGAGAATGTGGGATTTTATTGGTGAGAGTGATTGTGAGGTTGTCTTGTTGATGTAGAAGGGTGGTTTCATTTGGGTAAGTTAGAGGCTTAGGTGTTGGTTGGTTAGAGACAACATCGTTTATTGATGAGGATTTTTGACTTTGGTTTGTTGGGAGAAGTCATGATTGGTTAAGTCAATGAAGAGTTATTAAGGAGTGATGTTGAGGATCTTTTGTTTCTTTAATGTTTTGGAAATGGAAGTTTTTGGTGAATCCATTGTGGATTATGGTGTGGTGTGTTGAAGGTGTATTTGGGTGAAGTGAGATGAAGGTGTATTTTTGGGAGCAAGGGTGAAGGTGTATTTGGGTGAAGTGAGATGAAGGTGTATTTTTGGGAGCAAGGGTGAAGGTGTATTTGGGTGATGAGATGGATGGTTTGTTATTATGATGTATGGTTTGACTTTCATGGGTTAAGTTGTATTGGTAATGACACACTTTGTAGAGTGTAGGGAATAGTTGAATCTTTTTGTGAGGATGACTAGATGGAGTTATTGGTGAAAATGGGAAATGAGTATCAAGTGGTGTGATTGGTGAGAGCGATGTTGATGGAAGGGATGACTTGGTTTTTCATTTCACTTTGGTGGTTTGAGTGTGTAAGGGTTATGAGGTTTGAGTGTGTAAAGGTTTTGAGGTTTGAGTGTGTAAAGGTTATGAGGTTTGGTTTTGGGCAAGTCCAACTCTTTAGGCAACAAGGCAAGTATTATCTTAATGAAATATGCATGAAAAGTATATAGGCAAGCACGTAAGCACATAAAATAGTCATAACTAAGCATGCATGCATAACCAATAAGACAAATAAGCAATTAAGGCATTCTACCTAACATGACTAACTTAGTGCAAGGGCAAAAGCAACTAATGAGTGAGACACTAGTGATGGAACAAATGTGATAGTGTAATTCTTTATTTTGTTCTAGTGTAAGCCTATATGAAACAAATACGGAGTTAAGATCGTTTCGACTCTTATAAAAGAAAAACAAATTTTCCTAAGAAACGATCCTTGATCTCCTTGATTTAGCTTTGCTTACTTCTAAGTGTCATGTATATGTATATATTGGATTATATATATATAGACAACGAGAGTGAGACTATTGTGCATGGTTTGATAGAAAAACGTTTTTATCATTATTCAACAATGAGTTCTCCTAAACGTGAGAATGATTTTAAAAATTGAATTGGGGTTTGATACAATCAGAATAAAAAAAAAATTATTAAATCAAAGCATTAATCTACGAAATAAAAAATAGAAAAAAATTTCTAATCTATTTGGAACATAAAAATGACTAAATTAGATGAAAAAAAATTCCCGATCAAAATAAATAAAGAAATGTAAAAAATGCTAGACCATCCCCTATTTCTATGTTATACACTTTTTCAATCAAAAATCCGGGTATCAAATCCAACGAACCCATCGTTTGAATCAACATGTAAAAAAGAAAACCTATGGGACGGAAATAAATAGAACTGCTTATCACGATGAATTATATTTGTTCGATACAATGTTGTCAATATAAACGTTAAGAAAGGAATACGATGGAAAAAAAAACAAGAACTTAAATTGAAAGAATAGTAAAAAAGGGACTTGTGTTGGATTGGCACTGCATATACATATATACTAAAAATTTACATATTGATGCAATAACAAAATATCCCAATTTTTGATTTTGTGCAAAATAGAATCCCAGACTCAAATTAGTGAAAAAGTAGAGAAAACTTGGAAATTTATTTCTCAGATGGCCGGCCCCTTTAAAGTGAGGCCGGTCCCTTTAATGTTTAAAGGGGCCGCCCATATAAATTTAAGGGGTCCGCCCATCTGACAGGAAAGAAATTTTCAGAACTTTGATTTTTCAAAAGATTTTAAGTATTCCAAGAATTTAATCAATTTGCTCCATCATTCCTAATCCTAAACGCAATTGATTAAATAGTTTACGCTTAACGGGTTTGGTAAACATATCGGCAATGATATCTTCCAAAGCTACCTTTTCTACATAACCTATGATCATAAGTGATTGATGGCGTAGTTCTATATGTTTGACGTGAGAGTGTTGAATAGGGTATATCCTAACTTCTATAGCTCCTTTGTTGTTGCACACTTATCTAACTTAATGCTATAGTCTACGAGAGCTTGTTTCATCCATAGTTTTCTAACACGAGAAATCTAATCTTACTTCTATGTTAATAATTAATCCACTTGACTCATTTCACTTTATCACCATGAGTTTTCTACTAGTGGACATAGAAGATTTCCATTTTCTATGTTGTTCGACAACGAACAATTTTATTATAATCCTAGGAAAGCCAACTAAGAGGGGTTCATAATGCGTGAGTAAGTAAGTATAACTAGCTATATAACTAAGCATTATTCTAACTAGTTGTTAATCTAAGAATATAAATTTTAACGATGGACTTAAAAGAAACGCGTACCTTATAGTCTTTAATAAAGTTTCTTCAAACACTTCAAGATGCCATGTTGACTTGTAGAAGCCATTTGTAGATGAGATACCAATATTTTCCAAAAGTGACAACTTAGCCACTTGGTTCCCATGGTCTCATTCGTCCAAAGATGTTTGAACCAAACATGGTTTGCAATTGACTAGGATGCATGTATGGTGGAAGTATTGCCCATGGGTTGAAGCTTGGTTGATATGGATAATTCCACATTGGGTGACTATTATTAGAAAAGTGTTGTCTACCTTGATTTCTCCTAAGTTGAGGGGTTTTAGACCGAGGATGAGGATTATTTGGTCTATTTGGAGGTGGAGTTTTAGATCTTAATTTTGGTTTAGAAAATCCGGTTTTGGCTTTTAATGATGGTTTATAAAAACTCTTTACTTCCTCATCACTCGCAATAGGTAGTTTTCTATCTTTTATAGGTACATACTTAGGTTTTGAGTCTAATGGTTTTTGTTTACTAGATTCACATTCAAACTTTCCATTTTTATTTTCACTAGTTGAAACATTAGTTAAGTCGAATCCTAGACCGGTTTTATCTCCCAAAGTTTCTTGAACACTTATTATTTTCTTAAGTGAGTTACTACTATTTTTAAACTTGTCAAGTTTAAAAATTTCATCTTTAAGTTTTTCGTTTTCATTTTTGACCTCTAAACATGTTTTACATTCTATAAAAACTTCTTTTTCTTTTTTCAAATGTTGTAGTTTAATTTTTAATTCGAGTACTTCATTTTCTAATTTATTATTAATATGTTTTAGTGACTTATTTTTAGCTATGACCTTTTGACCTAATTTACACAATCTACTATATTCGTTATCTAAGTCTTTTTCATCCAAAGATAAATGTTCATCACTATAGTATTTGGTTTTAGAATGTACCTCATCGGATGCCTTTGCCATGAGACACTTTTCATTTTTTGTTGTCTACTTTTCATCATTATCACTATCGCTCCATGCTCCTCCTACAAAGGCCTTGTGGTTTTGACTTCTTGACAATTTCGTAGATTCTCCAATAAGATGATTTGGATCTCCACACTTAAAACACTTTCTTTTATTATATGGTTGCCTAATGTATCTTCCTCGTCTTATGAAGAATTTCTTGAAGTCTCGTGCGGCCATAGCATACTCTTCATCACTTTTGGAGGTTGAGCATTCTTCGTCACTAGAGTCCTTTTTAGCTTTCAATGCAATTGATTTGCTTTGCTCCCTTTTTCCTTTGACCATCTCAGAGTCTTTCTTTATTATTTCTTCATAGACTTTCAGGTTTCCGATCAACTCATCAAGTTGAAGAGTTGACAAGTTCTTCGATTCTTCAATCGCCATAACTTTAGCTCGCCATTTTGGATGAAGAGCCCTAAGAAATTTCCTAACAAAATTCTTACTAGAAAAATTCTCATCAAGTGCTTTTAAACTTGTGATGATAGTGTTAAACCTAGCAAAAGCATTATCTATTGATTCCTCTTCCGGAATCGTAAATTGTTCATATTGTTGAACAAGAAGATCTATTTTATTATCTGTAACTTGACTATTACCTTGGTGAGTGATTAGTAAAGAATCCTAAATTTCTTTTGCGGTTTTACACATAAAAATTCTTTCATATTCTTTGCGTGGTAACGCATTATAAATAACCATTTTAGCCTCATTATTTTTTGCTAGTTTTCTTTTCAAATCATCATTTTGTTTTTCAAAAGATACAATTTCATCCATTTTAGTTTCAAAATTATATTGAATAGGGGGAAAATCACCAAAGGTAATGACATGCCAAAGATCAAGATCTTTCGATTTCACATAAGTTTCGAATCTATTTTTCCAATATAAAAATCCATCACTTTCAAATAGTGGTGGTCTTTGCATAGATTGCCATTCTAAATATTTTTCCGATTCCATAGATCGATACAAGTTTTAAAATACAGTATATTTTAAAAATCTTGTTTAACGTAGCTTTGATGCCAATTGTGGAAAACTAGAAGGGGGGTTGAATAGTTTTACGTATTTTTAGTTTTATGAAAACTTAGTTGTTTAAAGGTCTTGTTTACTCTTAAAACTTTGATTCAATCTTATGTGAATTCAAGTCTTGAACAATATGAACAACTATATCTAAGTATGAGCAATAATAATAATGCAAACTAAGTATGTGAAATCAACACATGCATAATATAAACAATTATAGCTATACACGAGAGATAAGTAAGTAAACGTTTATTTTATAATCCTTAGTTATATTTTGTATGAAAACTATACTTGATCGAAATGATCAATTAAATGTATGTTACCTTTTTTGTTTGATTGTAAAAACTTTGTTTTGTGAATGAAACTTTTGTTTGATCTTTAAGTAAAATCAATACTAGCACTATATGAGCAACTATACATATACGTCTACATCTACAAAAGTAATAACGATATAAGCAAGATAATAAGTAAGATATGGGAAGATCTAACCGCGAGACAAAGGATTTATAGTGGTTCGGCTACAAGGACACCTTCCTTGCCCTACTCCACTCCTCGAGTCACCTGCTCGAGAGTTTTCTTCACTATGTCAACAAGCTCCCTTATGGCGGAGAAAACCTTACACACCAATATACACACCACAAATTCGTCACAACTTATTCACACCTTCTACACAACTTCTTCACGACTTGGCACACCTTCTTCACAACTTGTACACACCACTACTACTTCACAACTTCACACTACTCCACTACTTCTTCTTCACACCACTACTCATATCTCACTACTTCTATTCACAACTTCTACTCCTAGATCTATCTAGTTACACTACTATCACACCTTTACAATGAATGTACACAACAACTAGACTATATACACAAATCTACAATACTTCACAACTTGATGTTGAAGGAGTATTCTTTTCTTGCACTTTGAGAGATGAGAGGTGAGGGAATGAATCACTTGAAACAAGGATTAACAATTATATGATCAAAGGGTTTTTAGGAGGATGTTTAGAGAGATTTGGATCTGAAAATTTTCGTGCAAGAGGTGGGGAAAAATTCCAGATTTAAGGTAGTATTTATAGGGAAAAATTTCTGACAGAATTTGACAGGGGAGCGTGGCCGGTCCCCTCAATTGTGTGTCGGCCCCCTTAAAATTAATGGGGCCGCCCAGACGAAAACTGCAGTTTTCTTGTCTTTTTCTGGGGAAAGTTTATTTGGTGAAAAACTAACTGATTTTGGTTAAAATTTTGAATTCATATATTTATTATAAATAAAACATTTTCCTTTATTACCAAAAATGTTTTTTAAAAATATATAATAAGTTTATTTAATTTTATAAACTTTGTATTATTTAAATAAACATCCCTTTGATCATAAAATGTATTAGTCACTTGTTTATTCATACCTTAAATGATTATGTTGGATGAGATGATATAAACTTGCTTAAAACTTGTTTACGTATTAAGTTTGCGTTTAATGTTCTTATATTTTGTGATCGTCAAAACTTAAGGATATCAAAAGATATTAATAACGTGTTTATACATTATTTATATCAACACCCCTCATCACCCCATTGGGCCTCAACCCAATACCACACAACACTAAACGGACCCTTAATTATTTCCTTTTCTCCCTTTTCTTTTTGTCCTAGTCCAAGAACACACAAGCCCAGAAACCAAATAAGCCCATAACCCTATAATTATTTTTGTGTAACCCTCCTCAACGCCCGTTTACTTTAGCCTCGATACTCACTAATTTTCCTAACAATACCTATATATTTTTACACTCCCTAATTCACCTTGCTACTGAGAACCATGAGGAACAAATCGTTTTCAAAACCGTATATGTTTAATTGTTTAAAAATCATCAAACTTTGGGTCGAAAGTCATTTAATGACTTTGTTAAAAATCTTGTGTTTTAAATAAAAACATAACTCCCTAGCTCGTATAAGCCACAAAACAATTTCACAACATTTTAAAACATGTTTTAATGAGTCTTGACTTCCAAGTGACTACAAACAAGATCCCAACAAACCAAAATGATGTTTTCTTGTCCCTTTCTTCTCGGCTCAACACCAACAAGGACGATTCACATCCTTACTCCCCATTTACTTCTTTTCTTTCTTCCTGCTGAGAACAACCAAACGAGACCCTTCCCTTTCTTTGATTCATCCGAATCTTGTCCAAATCATGTCTAAACAAAAGAGCCATGATGACTCTTACACATGTTTCTTTTCTTCTCCTTGGCATGCAAGGAATGAAATGTCATCAAGCCACTTGTTTCCTTCCTCTTATCTCCTAGGATCTTGCTACCATAAGTCACCAACTCAAGTCGACTCATAATTAACACATGGTTTATTACTCTCTATCACTACAAATCCTTGCCTAACTTCACCACATAACATCACATGTCTTTTGTTCCTTCCTTTGAACGGCTAGCAAAGAAGAACAGAACCATGATTCCATTTTGTAATCTTTTGGTTGTTCTACCTTAGCAAGGACGAATTTCACTAGTAATTCATATCATCACCCATTGACCTCATGATTTCACTTCTACTAACCTCGTACCTCCCCTCCTTATGGCTAATATAATATTGCATGTTCATGTTTTGAATCTCCTATAAATACCATGCAAAACCTTCGGCTCTCACTCACACTCAAACGTTTATCCCTTAAAATAATTCTATGTGTTCCAGCTTCATGAAGCTCGCTGAGCTTGTATCAATTTTCTAGGTGTTTGAATCAAGCCAAGACGCATTCAAACCTCAACTCTCTCTTTACTTCATGCGTACAAAAACACAAACACAAACACAAACTACTCTCTTCATTTCTTTTGTCTGTGTCAAAGGAAATAAAAATAAGCCATTTTATTGGTTTCTCAAATTCTCAAAGTTATTTGGGTACTGCTCATTACGAGTTTAAAGTATTGAAGCTTAGGAAACTCTTGGTTAAAATTTGGTATACACCTTGGAGTACTGGAGTGGCATACCGACTTGAATTACCGGATGAACTAAGTAATATACACGACATGTTTCATGTATCAAATCTTAAGAAGTGTTTATCGGACGAGTCACTTGTTGTTCCTATTAACGAGCTTCAATTTGATGATAAGCTCAGTTTCACTAAAGAACCAGTGGAAATTATGGACCGAGAGGTCAAAAATCTAAAACATCACCGGATTCCTATCGTTAAGGTACGCTGGGACTCCCAAAGAGGACCAGAGTATACTTGGGAACGAGAGGATCAAATCCATGCTAAATATCCCCATCTATTCTCACCATCATGTACTAACCATAGTTAAATCTCGGGATGAGATTTTCTTTCAGGATGGGAGATTGTCACAACCCACTAGCACACTAGGATTAGAAATGCCTTATTAACTTAACTTAGGCCCTTATTAGAGCACACTAGGATTAGAAATGCCTATAGGATTTTCCCGAGCTAAATTTTTTTTGCTTTAATATATCATTATAACCTAACTAACCCTCAGACAAGCTCACGTATCCATCTATGCCAACCACTACTATGTTTACTTAAGGTAAACATCCCGGTATGTCAAGTCAAGGTATTAAACATATTTTTACTAAGAAAACTAGTACTATAATACCCCATACTTGCTAGAAAACCCTAAATGCACCGATGTGTTTCTTGTTAGTTTTAAAACCCTAAATGCTTATCTGAACTTACATGAAAAGTGCCTAGGACTTAGATATAAGTTATAATAGTTACCTTAGGATATATTAGAACCCTTAGGATATAGTACAACCCCTAGAAACTTAGGTACAAGTCATATAAGCACAAAACCTTAATTAGGTCATAACTTTCCGAAACTAGGTCTAAACTAGGTTAAATCTTTACCATAAGCTACCATCACTTAGTATAAGCTACTAATAGTTACTAAACATCATTAGGACCTTAAATAAGACACTAAAACATAGATAAACCTTAAACACTTATTAAACAAAACTAGATTAAAATTAGACTTAAACACCTAAACCATGTTACTTAAGCACCTTAAAATGAACAAGCAACCATCCTAGAACCTCTATATGATTAAGCTAGCACACTAGCACCTCCAAGCACCCAAGCTAGGAGGTGCATCACTTCCTTGTCACCCCTTTCACTCTAACCGCCTCTCTCGGCTTCTATCCACCACAACTGGTCCTAGCTCCGCCCCCTAGCTACCATAGCTCGTCCTCATCACCCTCTAGACCTGCCACACCATCCCCTAGTTTTGCTTACTCCCCCTCCTCCTTCGTGACACCTAGCAGCCGAAACTTGGGCAACACGCCCTACGTGGGCTATAAATCCCATGTCCTCCCTCATTTCTTCTTCACACCTCTCCCTCTTCTCTCTACCTTACATTTCTATAGTAACAAACCATTAGAAGCCATAGGAATGGGTAATGAAGCTCTGGTTGAGTTGTGTTGTAGTTTGAAGTCGAGCGAGCCCTAGAAACCCTAGAAACCCTTGTTCAGCCCTCCCCCGACCTATGTAACCCTTAATTTACGTATAAATAGTTTTAGAATAGACCTAGATACTTATTATAAGACTTAGAGACCCTAGGATAGCCATTAGATTGCCTTGCATGCATGTTTTCTTTCGTAGCCCTAGTTATAAGTCGAATTGCATGCTTAGATGTTATTTAGCTTATTTACTTGATATAATCTGAATTATGTGGCTTATTTGAACTTATATGAGTTAGTTATAAGCTTAGAAACTAGATTGCCATGCTAAATTATGAATTACATGCATTTAGGACTAGTTTTGCAAAATATTACATGCATAAGGGTATATATTGTAAATTCCTAGAACTATAAAGTCTAGGGACTATTTTTGACATTTCCTAAAAGATAATAGTGTAAGGACTAAATTTGCAATGTATTAAACCTTAAAATAAACTATTAAAACAAATATAAAACTAAAAGGACTAAAACTACAAATATTATAAATATAAGGGTAAATAGAGTAAATACTAAAAATTAGTATAATTTAGGAACTATATCTGTCATTTCTTTAAAATATATTAGTATAGGGACTAAATATGCAATAGTTAGAAAGTTATATGCTTATTTGTTATAAGTTTATAAGTTTAGGGTAGAAAACGTATATATATATATATATATATATATATATATATATATATATATATATATATATATATATATATATATATAAGGGGTAAAAATGGACTATTTTCATAAAAATATAAAAACCTATTTAAGTTAGAAGCATAACACAATACTAAGGAGCTTCATGCGAGGAGTACTATGTGGATATTTCGTTTTGTCGAGTTTGTTGGGTTTACGAATTAAAGTTCCCTGACTCCTTGAACGATTATTGCGTATACTTCTGAGATATGATGGCCCGAACGGTGTTATGTTATAACTAAACCCTAATTACAACATAACTCAATAATAGGAAGCTTTGTGTGAGGAGTATTAACTTCTGAATTATGATGCCCCGAACGGTATTATGATGATCACATAATACAATAGAAGGGAGCTTCATGTGAGGAGTCATATACTTCTGAATTACAATGGCCCGAACGGTGTTATGTTATATATAAAAACCTAATAGTAATTAGTTAAGAAAACCTAGACTAAGACTTGACATACTGATTGAATCAAATATAGTTATAATATAGTTTTTCTCAAAGGAATTGCTAAGAAATAAGCAAAATCCGAGGTCGTAGTCCATGTGAAGGGTGTTAATGGAATTTCGAAGTCCCGGTTCGTGAAACGTGTCGTGAAAGAGGGAAAAAGTGATTTCAAAGAGATTTAAACTAATGAATATGAAAAATGAAGCACAATTAATCACTTAAGCACGTAATTCAAGTAATCGAACCTAAAACGCAACTTAAAATCGAAAACGTAAGCTTAAATGTAAAATAAACGTAAACGCGCGAAACAAAAAGTGAATTTTAAGCTATACTATTCCTACGGACTTGAAACTAATTTTCCTAAGTTAAAAATGATAAAAGAAAATATTGAGAAAAAGAAAAATATTTTTTTGACTTTTTATTTAATTTTTATGAATTAAAAACTAATTTAACTAATTAAAAATTAAAAGAAAATGGGAATTAAGAGAGAAAAATACAAAACAAATTTTGAAAATTCTAAATTAACTAAAAAGTAATTTTAAAACTGAAAATATATTTTTTTTAGCTTTTTGTGTAATTTTTGTGAATTAAAAACTATTTAAACTAATTAAAAATTCAAATAAAATAGGAATAAATGGGAAAAATACAAGATTAATTTCTAAAAATCTGAAATAAATAAAAACTAATTTCTAAAATATTTTTGGATTTTTTAGGCTTTTTCTGATTTTTTTTGGAATTTTTGGTAATAAAAAAGTAATAAAAATTGATTAAAAAATAAAATTAAATAAGAAAAAAAGCAAATGAATTCAGAAAAATATGAAAAATTCAGGAAAAATCTAAAATATAAATCTAAATCTAAATCTAGGAAAAATTTAAAAATTGGAAAATAAGCTCAGAAACTGCTGAATGGCTTAAAACAGCTTATAAAGAGTGCTTATTTATAAGCACTCTTTGACCAATGTTGATCAAACTTATACCAAATGTATTTTAGACTCAAATAAGCTTAAATGAACAAGTGAAAAGCCAAATAGAACTCAGAAACTCATCAAGAGACCAAATCAGCAGTTTCTAATAAGCAAAAATGATAAGCAGTAGCTAAAATGATAAGCAAGATGAATAAGAAACAATGTAACTAACTTATAAGCTCAACTCTACTCAAGTGATTCAATCAATCTCAGGTTATAAGCTAATGATAACAAATGCAGGTCTATTCTAAAATCAGCAATATGTTTTAACACTCCTTATTTGCAGGCTCAGATAAGCAGATCTAATAAGCACCAAATTCAAAAATTAAGGGGGCAAAGGCTTGTCTATACTACCGTCTTAACATACAATCAATTTCAAGTAATTCTAACAACAATTAAGCCCTTAATTAAGATCCTAAAACAGGACTGTTTCAACCAGTTTATCCCAACTTTGACTTTCTCAGTTCAAACTTACTTTGACTAAATGGAACTGCTGATGATCCTAATCTGTCCTAAATGTTACTTTAAGCTAATTGGTGAGCTAAATATCCTAAATGTACCTAGATTCTACCATACTGCAAGTTGACAATAGCATCAACTTATGAAATGAATGCATAGATTGGATTCAAGTCTAACTTTGACTACTAACTAATGACTATCACTTTTTATAGTTTTTCTGATCAAATTAGACCTATAGTAGCTAATGCAAACCAGAAACAATAACAACAAACTACAGGAACTTAGAAGACTAAGCAGATCCAAACACCCCCTAATGTATCTGTTATGATCCTAGATGAGACAACTAATCCTCAAATCAAATTCTACCACCAACTCAATGCTAATAAAGATCTAACAAGCTTAAATCCACACAAAAACACAGCTTAAAAACACAAACCCACTCAGAAACACAGTGTGGAAAACTAGAAGGGGGGCTGAATAGTTTTACGTCTTTTTAATTTGTTAAAAAAGATTGTTTGAAAGTTTTCTTTGTTTTCAAAAATTTAGATTCGATACTATGTGATATCAAGTCATGCACAATATGAACAACAATAAATATGTACGATAAAACAATAATAATGTAAGTAAAGAAAAAAATGAGAGATGGAAAGATCGAACCGCGAGACAAGAGATTTATTGTGGTTCGGCTACAAGGTCACCTTCCTTGCCCTACTCCACTTCCCGAGCACCTAACTCGAGAGTTTTCTTCACTATGTCAACAAGCTCCCTTATGGCGGGGAAAACCTTACACACCAATGTACACACCACAACTACGTCACAACTTATTCACACCTTCTACACAACTTCTTCACACCTAGTCACTTCTTAATCACAACACTACTTCACACCAATCTACTTCCTAACTCTTCTCCTTCACAACTAACTACTAACCAATCACACTATATATATATATATATATATATATATATATATATATATATATATATATATATATATATATATATATATATATATATATATATATATATATATATATATATATACCTAGCTAAACTATCTTCTATCTAATATTCACAACTAATTTCACAAAGAGATAGATACAACGGATAATGCTCTAACAACTTGGATGTGGAGATCACAACAAGTTGTAATACTTCTTGTCTTGAGGGATAAAAGTATTCTTCTCTTGCACTTGAGAGGATGATGTTTGGATCACTTTGAAACAAAGATTTATGAATGTATGATCAAAATATTAAGAGAATGGAAATTGAGATCTAGAACAGAAAGTTTTGGAGTGCAAAAGGTGGGGAAAAATTCCAGATTTAAGGTGGTATTTATAGGCAAAGATTTCTGACAACTGGAGCGTGCCGGTCGCCTTAAATCATGGCCGGTTCCCTTAATTTTAAGGAGACCGCCCCTTATAATTAAGGGGGCCACCCAGCTGTAACGGCCATAATCTTTGTCTTTTAGTGGGGAAAGTTTATTTGGTGAAAAACTAACCGATTTTGGTTAAAAATTTGAATTCATATATTTAGTATGAATAAAACATTTTTCTTTATTACCAAAAGTGTTTTTCAAAAATATATAATATGTTTATATAATTAAATAAACTTTGTAATGATTAATTAAATACCCCTTTGATCATATATTTCAATAAACACTTTGTTTATTCATACCTTAAGTGATTTGGATGTAAAGAGAATGTTAATCACTAAATACTTGTTTATGTCATAAATTTTAGTTTAATGAGTTTATGTTTTGTAATAATCAAAACATAGAGATATTGATAATATGTTAATAATGTTTTTAGACATTATTTATGTCAACAATCTCCCCCTTTTTAATTATTACAAAACCTTAAACTCAATAGGTCTAAGATTTATTTTTAGACAAGTATTTTAGAGTTTACTATTCTTTTCTCCCCCTTTTTGTAAAATCAAAAAGGTTAAACCGAGTAAGCTTCATAGAAGAAGTTAAACGGGTAGAATGCTCCCCCTTGATGTATGCTCCCCCTCATTTGAGAGCACCAAGGGAACGAGCTATGGAAATCTTGGCTACAAAAAAATATGTGGAGAGAACAAGACATATATATGCAAAGCAAAAATTATGCAAATAAAAATAGATTCATTCAAGCATCATAAAAATGATTAGCATTACAATATTAAATATGCTTGAAGCATATTGATTACAATAAAACAAAAGAAAAGACATAGTCCTATATTGCCTAAGAGAGCACTTGGACTTGCTTGCAACCCACGGTTGATTGTTTTATTTGCTTGAAGGGGAACATAAGCATAGGGCTTAGTTGTTGGATGGAGAGGGATATGGAGTGGGGGATGGAGCGGAAGAGGTGGAAGTTACGATGTTGTATCGAGTTAAGGGTGGTATTGGATGAGGACGAGTAAGAAGATATTCAATCCAAGAAATATCTTCACTCAAGTAGATAATTTGTTTTTGAAGAAAGATGCAACAAGGGCAATAGTGAGTATGGTTTGTGACTTGATCCAAATTGAGAGAGTGGGGTAGGCAATTTGCATAGGGTGATGATGGAGGTTGCCCTTTGTTACGTTGTGCATGATGCATAGCAAGGAGATCATTAAGATCATGGATTTGGGTTATTTCATCACAGAACTTTTGCTTTTCCGTGGCAATGTGGAGAGAGTCATTGTGTTGATATGGATGAATTAGGTTTATGTAGTTAGAATTGTAGTTTGATGGTTGATCAAACTTGTATGGATCATTATAAGTGGTTGGAGGATGAGATGTGTAGTTTGGCATGAAAGAAGATGTTTGGCCAATGTTGTATGGTTTGTAAAGAGGATCAAATGGATGTCCTTGTGGATTTGGTGTAAAGTTTGGGAAGTAAGTGGTTGGAGGTGTTGAGTGGTTTCCAACTTCATTGGTTACGATGGATTTGTTTCGAGGGCTCTTTCTTCGCCAAACGGGTTTTTCCGTCATCCTTGCTAGCTTAGAGGCTTTTGTTTTTGGTTTGTTTGGAGAAGTCATGAAGGGATGAATGAAGAGTGTTGAAGATTGGGGATATTTATAGTGTAAGATTTGTGTGTTTATGGATGGATAAAGTTTGTTTGGGAGATTAGGACAAAATATGTTGGTGAAAATTGGGAAATGTAGGTTGAAATGGGCTAAAAAGCATAAAAGATTCTGTAAACCCGTCCAGCAGATGGCCGGTCCCCTTAATTAGGGGGCGGTCCCCTTAAAATTAAGGGGGCCGCCTTACATAATTAAGGGGGCCGCCCATCTGGTGATTTCCAGAATGCCAGAATTTGGTTTTTGGCAGAAAATTTGTAGAAAGGTTGTGTTTTTGGACTTGGATTCAAGCAAGTTCAATTCCTTTAGGCAATATAGCATCTAATCTAATCATGATATAGCATGCATGCAAAAAAAACACTTAATTAAAAGAATAAACAAGCAACAATTAATAAGCTAGGGGAGACACAAAAAGGCAAGGACACTTAATCTTCCTAAGGCAACTATCTTAGATCAAAGGCAAAGGTAACTAGTGTGTCAAAAATCTAGTGATGAAACAAGATGACAATATTATGAGTGATTTTGTCCTAGTGTGTGCCTATATGCAACAAATGTGGAGTTGTGATTGTTTCGACTCCTAAATGCAAAGAAAAAAAAAATTCTTAAGAAACAATCCAAAATCTCCTTGATTCGATTTTTGCTCGATCATGAATGTCAAAGATACATATTAGATTATATACTTTGACAATTTATGTGAGAGTTTATGCATGATTTCGGAAAAAGGTTTTTAGCATTTGTCAACAATGCAAGGAAAATGATGTTCATGAAATTCCTAGATGTGAGAATAGTTAAAAAAATTTGATTGGGTTTTTACAAAAGAGTATATGTAAAGAGAATAATATTTTCCAATCTTTAATTTTGTGCGAAATAGAATCCTAGACTCAGAAATG
Organism: Artemisia argyi; assembly: GCA_030686995.1. Lineage (NCBI taxonomy): Eukaryota > Viridiplantae > Streptophyta > Magnoliopsida > Asterales > Asteraceae > Artemisia > Artemisia argyi. The sequence continues at coordinate 70,411,856 of CM060685.1, read as the reverse complement.
GAGAATGGAAGAAAAGTAAATTTTATGCAGATTTTTAAATTTTTTTTTGTCTAAATGCAATAGAGTTTAGTCAACTTGTTCCATCATTCCTAATCCTAAACGCAAGTGGTTGAATAATTCGCGCTTAAGGGGTTTAGTGAATATATCCGCAATGTTATCTTCCGATGCAACTTTTTCTATAGATATGTTTTCTTTTTGTACATTATCCCTAAGGAAGTGGTGGCGTATTTCTATATGTTTAGTCCTAGAGTGTTGCACCGGATTTTTACTTAAATCTATCACACCTTTGTTATCGCACATAATGGGAACATTTTCTAACCTAATGCCGTAGTCTATAAGAGCTTGTTTCATCCATAGTGCTTGTTGACATGCCTTTCCAGTGCTTACATATTCGGCTTCGGTGGTAGAAATAGCAAGAGCGGTTTGCTTCTTCGAAAACCAAGATGTTAGACAACATCCCATAAACGTGCAAATACCGCTAGTGCTTTTTCTATCTACGTAGTCTCCCGCATGATCCGAATCCACATAAATGATGGTTTCTATGCCAGATCCCTTAGGATACCATAATCCTAAGTGTATAGTTCCTTTAATGTATCGGAAGATACGCTTAACCGCTTCTAGGTGAGAGGTTTTGGGATCCTCTTGAAAACGGGCACAAAGGAAAACGCTAAACATGATATCGGGTCTACTTGCCGTCAAGTATAGTAAACTACCTATCATTCCTCTATACTTGGTGTTATCTACGGACTTACCTTCATCATCCTTTGTGAGTTTCACTTCCGTAGACATGGGAGTTTTCATGGGTTTTGAGTCTTCTAGGCCAAATTTCTTAAGCATTTCCTTAATGTACTTAGATTAGTTAAAGAATATTCCATCTTCTAATTGTTTTATTTGTAGTCCTAGGAAGAAGTTTAGTTCACCCATCATACTCATCTCAAACTCATCATGCATGATTTTGGCAAATTCATCACACATGTCTTAACAAGTTGATCCAAATATAATGTCATCAACATATATTTGAACAATGATGAGATTTGGGTCTTTCTTTTTTGTGAAAAGAGTGTTATCTACCATTCCCATGGAATAATCATGTTTAATAAGGAAAGCTTGTAATCGATCATACCAAGCTTTGGGAGCTTATTTGAGTCCATACAAAGCTTTCTTTAACTTATAAACATAATCAGGTTTTGCAAAGTCAATGAATCCTGGAGGTTGTGCCACATATACCTCCTCATTGATAAAACCGTTAAGGAATGCACTTTTCACGTTAATTTGGAATAACTTAAAATCTAGGGCGCATGCATAGGCAAGTAATATCCTAATAGATTAATTCTAGTCTAGCTACGGGGGCATAAGTTTCGTCATAATCAATTCCTTCTTGTTGATTATAACCTTGGGCAACTAACCTAGCTTTATTCCTAGTTACTATTCCATTTTCATCTAACTTATTCCTATACACCCATTTAGTTCCTATGATGGTCATATTCATTGGATTTGGGACTAATTCCCAAACATCATTTGCCTTAAATTGATTTAATTCTTCTTGCATAGCCATAACCCAACTTTCATCTTTTAAATCCTCATTAATATTCTTAGGTTCTATTGCTGAGAGGAAACAAAAGAAATTATTTTTATCTTGAGCTTGTGACCTAAGGGTTCTTTGGTTAAGATGTCCTATTATATTATCTAATGGAAGTGATCTAGATTCTTTAACATTTACAATTTCATTATTTCCTAAGTTAATGTCTTCATTATCATTACCTATGGGTTTTGTTTTACTAACCTCAATAGCTTCATCTTCGACTAAGTCATCATCTTCTAAAGGTAAAGTTTTAGGAGGTGGTGGTGTTTCATCAAATGTTACATTTAGTGATTCTTCTACTTTCATGGAGTGTTTGTTAAGTATTATATATGCTTTACTATTTGTGAGTATCCTAAAAATATTCCTTCATATGATTTTGGATCAAACTTAGTGAGGTAATCCTTAGTGTTTAGAATATAACATTTACTTCCAAATACCCTAAAGTAACTTAAGTTTGGTTTTCTACCTCTTAGTAACGCATAAGGTTTTTTTCCTAGAATTCTCCTAATTGATACCCTATTAATAATATATGTTGATGTATCTACAGCGTGACACCAAAATTTTTGTGGGATGGATTGTTTATTTAACATTGTTCTACTCATTTCTTGTAGTGACCTATTTTTTATTTCTACTACGCCATTTGATTGAGGAGTACGAGGAGCGGAGAAATTGTGAGATATTCCATTTAAATCACAATATTTTCCGAATTTTACTTCATTGTCAAATTCCCTACCATGGTCCGTCCTAATGGCTACTATTGTACATCCTAATTTATTTTGAATCACTTTACTGAATATTTCGAATTTTTCAAAGGCTTGGGTCTTGTCACTTAAAAACCTAGTCCACGTGTATCGTGAGTAGTCATCTACAATTACTAAGGTTTATTTGTTTCCTAAATAGCTCCGCACAGTGGATGGACCAAAAAGATCTATATGTAATAATTCTAGGCACCTAGTAGTGGATGCTATATTCTTAGCTTTGTAACTAGCATGAACTTGTTTTCCAATTTTACATGCGTTACAAAAATACTTGTCATATTTTAGATTAGGCAAGTTTCTAACTAGTTCTTTAGAGGCAAAAGATTGTATTTGTTGCATGTTAGCATGTCCTAATCTCCTATGCCACAATGTGGAGGTTTCGTCTAGGGACGTTAGGCATATCCTATCCTCAAGTTTGTTTCCTAGTTTCATAACATATATGCCTCATTTCCTAATTCCTCTACCTATAATTTTTCCATTCTTAACTATTTCGCTATCCTCTTCGGTAAAGGTCACTATACATTTATTATCGCATATTTGTCCTATACTAAGCAAGTTATATGTTAAATTATCTACATGCTCTACATTTTCAATAGTAAGTGAGTCTTGAGAAATCGTACCTTTGCTAATGATTTTTTCACGTAAGTCACTACCGAAAATAATGTTACCTCCATTGTATGCCTTGTACGTAGAAAATAGCTTGCGGTTCCCCATCATGTGCCTCGAACATCCGCTATCCTTGATCCATTCGTCAGGCTCCAAGTCAATTCCTAAACATATTTCGTCGGTTCCTTTTGCCACAAAGCACTTTTCGTCTCTTGGTTTTTCCACTTCTTATTTGTCACTATCACTCCATGTTCCACTAACAAAGGCGCCTTGATTTTCATAACCCGGCGGCTTTAGACATTCGCCAATGAGATGATTTGGACTTCCACATCTAAAGCACTTTCTTTTCCCGTAGTTATCACTTCTATTTCTTTGGAATGGTTTTCTTTCGTCTCGTGGTGATCTAGTGAATCTTCCTCGTCTCTTGAAGAATTTCTTGAATTCTCTTACGGCCATTGCATATTCCCCGTCTTCACTTTCGTCACTTGAGTCATCATCGTCACTAGGTTCCTTTTTGGCTTTTAGAGCAATAGATTTGGTTTGTTCTTTCTTGACTTTGACCGTTTCCGAATCTCTTCTTATAATTTCTTCATGGACCTTCAAGTTGCCAATAAGTTCATCAAGTGATAACGTCATCAAATTCTTTGAATCTTCAATTGCCGTGACCTTAGCTTGCCCTTTTGGATGCAATGCCCTAAGAAATTTCCTAACACAATTTTTACTAGAAAATGTCTCATCAAGTGCTTTTAAACTTGTGATAATAGTGTTAAATTTAGCAAAAGCATTATCAATTGATTCCTCTTCCGGAATCGTAAATTGTTTATATTGTTGTACAAGAAGATCTATTTTATTATATTTGACTTGACTATTACCTTGGTGAGTAATAAGTAGAGAATCCCAAATTTCTTTTGCGGTTTTACACATAAAAATTCTTTCATATTCTTTGCGTGGTAACGCATTAATAATAACCATTTTGGCTTCATTATTTTTTGCTAGTTTCTTTTTCAAATCATCGTTTTGTTTTTCAAAAGATACAATTTCATCCATTTTAGTTTCAAAATTATATTGAATAGGGGGAAAATCACCAAAGGTAATGGCATGCCAAAGATCAAGATCTTTTTATTTCACATAAGTTTCGAATCTATTTTTCCAATATAAACATCCATCACTTTCAAATAGTGGCAGTCTTTGCATAGATTGCCCTTCTAAATATTTTAAAGATTCCATAGATCTTTACAAGTTTTAAAATACAATATATTTTAAAAATCTTACTAGACGTGGCTCTTGATACCAATTGTGGAAAACTAGAAGGGGGCTGAATAGTTTTACGTCTTTTTAATTTGTTAAAAAAGATTGTTTGAAAGTTTTCTTTGTTTTCAAAAATTTAGATTCGATACTATGTGATATCAAGTCATGCACAATATGAACAACAATAAATATGTACGATAAAACAATAATAATGTAAGTAAAGAAAAAAATGAGAGATGGAAAGATCGAACCGCGAGACAAGAGATTTATTGTGGTTCGGCTACAAGGTCACCTTCCTTGCCCTACTCCACTTCCCGAGCACCTAACTCGAGAGTTTTCTTCACTATGTCAACAAGCTCCCTTATGGCGGGGAAAACCTTACACACCAATGTACACACCACAACTACGTCACAACTTATTCACACCTTCTACACAACTTCTTCACACCTAGTCACTTCTTAATCACAACACTACTTCACACCTATCTACTTCACACCAATCTTCTTAACACCTATCTTCTTCACACCAATCTTCTTCACATCAATTTTCTTCACACCAATCTACTTCCTAACTCTTCTCCTTCACAACTAACTACTAACCAATCACACAATATATATATACCTAGCTAAACTATCTTCTATCAAATATTCACAACTAATTTCACAAAGAGATAGATACAATGGATAATGCTCTAACAACTTGGATGTGGAGATCACAACAAGTTGTAATATTTCTTGTCTTGAGGGATAAAAGTATTCTTCTCTTGCACTTGAGAGGATGATGTTTGGATCATTTTGAAACAAAGATTTATGAATGTATGATCAAAGGATTAAGAGAATGGAAATTGAGATCTAGAACAGAAAGTTTTGGAGTGCAAAAGGTGGGTAAAAATTCTAGATTTAAGGTGGTATTTATAGGCAAAGATTTCTGACAACTGGAGCATGCCGGTCCCCTTAAATCATGGCCGGTCCCCTTAATTTTAAGGGGACCACCCCTTATAATTAAGGGGCCGCCCATCTGTAATGGCCAGATGCTTTGTCTTTTAGTGGGAAAAGTTTATTTGGTGAAAAACTAACTGATTTTGGTTAAAAATTTGAATTCATATATTTAGTATGAATAAAACATTTTTCTTTATTACTAAAAGTATTTTTCAAAAATATATAATATGTTTATATAATTAAATAAACTTTGTAATGATTAATTAAATACCCCTTTGATCATAGATTTCAATAAACACTTTGTTTATTCATACCTTAAGTGATTTGGATGTAAAGAGATTGTTAATCACTAAATACTTGTTTATGCCATAAATTTTAGTTTAATGAGTTTATGTTTTGTAATAATCAAAACATAGAGATATTGATAATATGTTAATAATGTTTTTAAATATTATTTATGTCAACACACAGAATGCAAACAATGAACAGATATGAATAGTAAACACACTAAAATGATGCAAGCTACTAAAATATGATGTAAGCTACTGAATTAAAGCTACAAAATGACTAAATAACACACATGAAACAGTAACTAATCAGCAGACTCAGATCTAAACTATGATAAGCAATCATGTAGATTTAAAGCTAAAATTAGAAAAAGGGACTTACAAACATAAGCCTCAGCTGAACAGAGGCATCATTTGAACACAACCTATCTTTAGATAGGCTCAACTTAACCCAGGAATAATCAATCAAACACTAAATTACCGAAAATCATTATCATTAATATTCCCTTGACTTTCATTGACCAGAAATTATTTGAACAGTTTTGCACTACTAAACTCACCACAAGCTATTGTTCAAGCTAGAATAATATTATAAAAGTATTAAATGAAAGCTAGAACAGATTTAAAGTAATTAAAAACCAACAAATAAATTGCAAGAAAATTAAAAACCTTGAATTATATTGAAACTGAAAAATTGAGTAAAATTTGAATAAGCACAAATACAAAGCTAAAATCGACAAAAACGAGCACGAGAATGGAAAAAGGTCAAAACCGAAGCCGTGGAAGCTTAACGATCAAAGAAAGCTCATAATGGTAAAAAAAATCCTCAGAGATTCATAAAGTTGCAAGATTCGTCCCTGGTCAAAGTTTGGAGAAAATGACAATTTCAGTCCCTCAGCTTTCAGATAATTACAAAAATAGTCCTTTGAAAGAATATTTGAAGAAAAGTCATAAATAATTCTCCATGTTTCAGAGATTGTCAACAATGGTCCTTGGATTACATTTTGGATGATTGTCAGTTTCAGTCCTAAATTTTCAGATTTGTCACATTTGGTCCTTATAATATTAATCCTAAACCTATAAAGTAAAACCTGATCCAAAAATACTTATATCCAAAACAATATCCAGGCCCAATCACAAACACCAGCCTACACCCAACCTTTAATATTACCCTGTCCACACCTAATACCTAGGTCAACCCCATCAAACACCCGGTCAAAAATAATAAAAACAATCCCAAAGTTTACCCGCCCCCTAAAAATCCCTTTCTACCCAGATTTACTGTTCAATGAAGAACCCTAGAATTCACCCAACCATTTTCACCACAATTAAGGGCAATTGAGTCACTCTTTCATGTTTCTAGAAGCAGCCTAACATGGCAGACCTGCCATGTCAGCGATCCGTGTGAAATTTTGTGCCAATGATGGGGTAATCCTTCAATCCAAGGGCTGAGATTAGTGGATTGGAGGCCAAGGGAAATCAAACGGCTATGAAGGACTGAAAAGAAACACAAGACACATGAGGATCAGTGACATGGCAGCCTAGAAGCTTCACATCAAGCTCTCCTCATCCCCTATATATACCCTCCTCAATCTCACAGATGGAAGCAGTTAGATTTTAGGAGTAGGAGTAGGGTAAAATTAGAAGTAGTATTAAATCAGTTTCAATATTGTATTTCTTATTTCAAATTGTACTCAATTTTTCAGTTTCAATATAATTCAAAGTTTTTAATTTTCTTGCAATTTATTTTCTGGTTTTTAATTGCTTTAAATCTGTTCTAGCTTTCATTTAATACTTTTATAATATTATTCTAGCTTGAACAATAGCTTGTGGTGAGTTTAGTAGTGCAAAACTGTTCAAATAATTTCTGGTCAATGAAAGTCAAGGGAATATTAATGATAATGATTTTGGGTAATTTAGTGTTTGATTGATTATTCCTGGGTTAAGTTGAGCCTATCTAAAGATAGGTTGTGTTCAAATGATGCCTCTGTTCAGCTGAGGCTTATGTTTGTAAGTCCCTTTTCTAATTTTAGCTTTAAATCTACATGATTGCTTATCATAGTTTAGATCTGAGTCTGCTGATTAGTTACTGTTTCATGTGTGTTATTTAGTCATTTTGTAGCTTTAATTCAGTAGCTTACATCATATTTTAGTAGCTTGCATCATTTTAGTGTGTTTACTATTCATATCTGTTCATTGTTTGCATTCTGTGTGTTGACATAAATAATGTTTAAAAACATTATTAACATATTATCAATATCTCTATGTTTTGATTATTACAAAACATAAACTCATTAAACTAAAATTTATGACATAAACAAGTATTTAGTGATTAACAATCTCTTTACATCCAAATCACTTAAGGTATGAATAAACAAAGTGTTTATTGAAATCTATGATCAAAGGGGTATTTAATTAATCATTACAAAGTTTATTTAATTATATAAACATATTATATATTTTTGAAAAATACTTTTAGTAATAAAGAAAAATGTTTTATTCATACTAAATATATGAATTCAAATTTTTAACCAAAATCAGTTAGTTTTTCACCAAATAAACTTTTCCCACTAAAAGACAAAGCATCTGGCCATTACAGATGGGCGGCCCCTTAATTATAAGGGGTGGTCCCCTTAAAATTTGGTTAGTATTTGGTATTTTTGGTCTGATTTAAGGCCTAAAAAGGATGTGTGAATAAGCACACATCAAAATCCCCCAGACTAAGGTATTGTCGTGTCCTCACGCAATGTCATCACCTCACGCTTAAGAGATAAATAATTTCAAAACTTCTCTTTACTGACGTTGTGAAATAGCAATGATGTTCAAAAGAGATCTCAAAATAATTTATTCCCAAAAACGCTCCATTTTCCGATTTTCATGAATAACAACTACTACTACTCTTTTTGTACTTTTTCATTTTTTTTATATATGTGACTGTTTGTTTAACTTTCGTTATCAATTCATATCTTTTGATAATTTTCAGGTTCTATGAGTAGAAACACTTCTCACAGAGAAGAGACCATACGGATAAAAATAGTCATCCTTGATTTTTCACAAGCCCCCAAACTAAGCGTAAAATCGAAATCATTGTTTATCCACAAGTTAGATGCTAACACTACCCACAAAAGTTACTTGTGTATTTACCTCTTGTTCCCAATTCCTAAGTTTTGTATCTCAAGATTTTATTTTTGTGAGAGATGAATTTCTTCATATTTTCTCGTTTTGATAGTTTTTAGTCCGGTAAGAGCACAAAATGTGAACGCTAAGTAGTTTCCAAACTTTCCCTCGAAAACCCCTGCATACAGAAATCGGGTCCACATGAAGGTCTCTGATTTAACACGATTTTGAGGGCCCCCTTTTTATTTACAGCCGAAACATCCCATGTTTGAGACCCGAGACGGAAGCTTTTTATTAGAAAGCCCCCGGAGTCGAAGCTTGAAATTTTTGCATAATTATAAGAACTTTAATAATATTTGGTCCTTAGTCCTTTATTTCAATTACAACAACGGTTTATGATCCGTCAAGATGTAAGAGCTTTATTATGACCTTGGATTATTTCCGCTGCTTTTTATAGCTTTGGATTCCTCTGGCTTATTTTTGGCTTTGGATTATTATAATTGATATTCATAATCATATGCCAAACCTCGAGTCCTACGGCCTTTACTAAGATCACAACATCGGTTGCGAACCGGCAAGATGCAATAGTGTATTTCACCGTAACACTGGCAGTACCCCTATGTGTACCAAACCCCCATATGCAGAGATTTTGTTGGGAACGAGAAAAAACTAAGTATTGCCCAAACCCCATACACTTAATTAATCCTAGAGATCTATTATTATTGGTGTGCAATCTTGTGGGAACAAGGAGGCCACAAGTACCTTTCATGGGCTCTAAAGAGATCCAACTACTCCACGTTTAGCACGAAACTTCTAAATAAACTCTATCATTCCTCGATCTCCGCAAATTTAAAATCCCAAGTAATGAGATCCGCGGATGCTTAGCCAATAATCTTTTGATTATATTGGTTAAGGAAGACGAGCTAGGGCTCAACACGTCCGGTCAAGTCGGAACATTTATTTCTACTCTCGCCGGTAGGAAAGTCAAAACAAGGTGTCAAATCTTATTATTATACCATATATCATTTCATTCATTTTTTTTATTTTTTTTTAATTTTTTTATTATTATTTTTTTTAATAAAAAGGTGACAAAAAAGTTAAAATTTTGTGGAAAAACGGGGTTGCGTAAGTTAACAGCTTAGACGAAGGTGACAGGTCAAATAGAATCGAAGATTCACCCCCCATAGACTAAAGTGAAACATTGTCCTCAATGTTTTAAGGGTACGGGTAGTCTTACGTAATATCGAAGGCCATTTATTAAGTATGCCAAGAGATAAACGTTAGTCGATAAGATTTTGGATATGGTGAATTTCCAAAAGAGCAACGAAGAATGTGACTCGAGTGGAGAGAACGACAAAACACGAGTACGAGAGTCCTCAATCTTCGGGGAAATTCCTGAACATTCACAAACAACCACGAAAACACGAGTTTGGAAAGGTTCGCCCCCCTCACGTCACGTTACTTAAGAAAATAGAAAATAAAGAAAATAAAAAAAGGATAAGCATGGGGTGCCTCCCACGAAGCGCTTGTTTTTGTTCATCGAGTCACATGAGCTTGACTCGATCCCCGAATTAATTCGTCCTTGGGAAGAGCATATGGAACGGACACCCGGTACGAAAGATGGAGATGTCGGGGTCGAAGACGGTATCCTCACTCCCGGTGGAGTGGAAAAGTGAAGAAATGATGAGATAAGCAAAGAATAGGTGAAACACTCGAATGATAAAAGCAATGTCAAGTTCAGAATCACGGGTGGGTTGGGTGGGTAAAATATCAAGCACAGGAACATCATGTTCATAAATCTCGTCCACCACTCCAAAAATATCTTCATTCGTATCTGATTCAAAATCTACATCCAGTGGTTTCGAGGGTGGACGAGAAAATGGTAAATTGAAGAGAGATGAATCAACATCGGAAGGTAAATCATTTCTTCAATAAGCACGTTTCTTTGAAGGCCATTTTCATCATTTTCAATATCCGGTGGTGAAATGGTATGAGTAAGTTCATCGGAGAACTTCTCGTGAAGAGAATCAATCATATTATGTGAATCCTGGACCTCGGGTTCCATTTCGGACTCATCAAGAGGAATATCGAAGATTGGATTATCAAGAGTCAATTCCAAATCGAAATCAAATAACGGATTTGTGAAAGTCATATTGAATGTTTCGGAAACTCTTGGAACAAGGTCATCAATATGATTGAATTCAACTTCTTTATCTATATTACTCTCTTCTTCTAAGCTAACGAGCTCAGAAGGTACTTCATCCACATAATCGATGTCTCCACAAGATAAAGAATCATCATCGTCAGAATCAGAGAACATCTCAACACGATCATTCGGAGATAAGTCACACTCTTCAGCCGTATCATTTTTCACAAAATTGGGTAAAGAATCCTTGAGCTCGGGCTCAAAAGGATCTGACGGCATAACAATCTCAGTCGAAATAGAATCATTGTTATCTAGAAAAGTATCGACTTCTTCCAAAACGGGGTTGCTTCCCTCAACCGGTGTGAGAGAAGGATGGGAAGAATCGGGAATGATAGATTCAAGTCTTGAAAAACATTTTGAAGAATTCGGAGGTGGGACAAATGGTGTGCTCTGAGAGCTAGGAATTTCCACCACTTCGGTTATGGTCTCCGGTTCTTGTTTGTGAAGATTAGGTAAGTCGTTTCTTCTAAACACCGTTTTAAGCTCAGCACGTTTGCTTAACAAACTCTTAACCGTAAATTGTGAAAGGTTTGGATCAAATCTTAACGGTTTAGGAGGAGCAATTGATTCTTGGACAACTGTAGGTTAGGCGTATTTAGCACTTCCATTGTTATTGGAAAGTACCGAGTCCTTTGTCACCTCGGTTTCTCGTTCCATTTCCCTCACCGGAGAGGGAGTAAGAACCGATGGTTCATCATAATCAACACGACATTTCGAAATTTTTGACAAGGCGCAAAGTTGTTCAATTTTGATTTTAAAAGCCCTATGTTTAAAGAAATCATCGTCGAGAGATGCCATAGAACAATTTTCAACATTTAAAGGTTCACAAGACGGAGTGGGATTAATCGTAGAATTTTCTTCGTTATAAGGCTCATTTTCATCACTCTTAACTTGTTCTCTTATACGAATTACCTCCTTAAAAATATCTATTGTATTTAAACACAGCTCGGTAAAGTCATTTTGAGCAGTTATCATTTTCATGATCATATCATATTGTTGAGGTTGGTCGTGATAATCATTGTCACAAGGAAACGATTTCCTTGTGTGACAATAGGTGCTAAAGTGTGGACCTCCACAATACTCACAACCGTTTTGTAGTTGTGAAGTCGGTGCATTTTGAAACGATTCATCATTGAAGTACGGATCTGGCTCATATGAATTGAAATCGTTCTGAGAATAATTGGAAAAGTTCGGATTAAAACCATAAGTATAAGAACTTTCATCTTCTGAAGCACAAAACGAACAAATTCCATCGATTATATTTCTTCCACATCTCTCGCAATATCGTTGATTGAATGAATCGGGCTGAGGTGGGTAGTCAAAAAAATTTGGAAAGTTGTTGTACGTATTTGAAACGCAAAACAAACAACTTCCGTCTCGAATATCATTACCACACCGTTCGCATGTACACCAAACACTTGAACCTTCAAAGAACGGTTCTCTGCACTTAACACAAGTCGGATCCATAAGAATTAAGAATTATCAGTCTAGAGGGTTAAAGAAGAAGAATCAAATGATAAGAGGAGAAGAAGATTATTTTTGGTTTTTTGTTTTTTTTTTTTTTTTTTTTTTTTTTTTTTTTTTTTTAATTATCGAAAAAGAAAATCAAAGTAGAAAAGTAAAATCTTTTTGGATTTTTGTTTAGGAATTATTTTTTGCTTTTTTTATATATTGGAAAACAAAATTCAAAAACTTAAAACTTTTATTCTCTTTTTTCAAACGTTCATTAATCGTAACCGTTTCCTACAAAACTACTCGCGACGGAACGGGAGAGAAGAGTGTTTCTCTCTTCAGCTTGCAATTTAATGTCTAAGCTTCCGTATTTCCCGCTTATTCGGTTGTAGAATTAAAGTAATCCGATTAGCAACTAATTTCACACGTTCTTTTGTAGGTAAGCTCATTTGGTTTACAACACCCCCTCTTCCACAAGGGATTCGAGGCTATAACTTTCTTTTTGGTATTTTGAAAACACTTTAGGAAAAGTGTTTTTGATTTTTCAATTTTTATATTTTTATAGAAAATATATACAAGAAAAAGGAAGGTTTTCAAAACACGATTCGAAAACGAAAATAAAAAATTCACTTCAACCTTCCCCGGCAGCGGCGTCAAAAATTTGATTGAATCAAATATAGTTATAGTATAGTTTTTCTCAAAGGAATTGCTAAGAAATAAGCAAAACCCGAGGTCGTAGTCCGTGTGAAGGTGTTAATGGAATTTCAAATTCCCGGTCCGTGAGATGTGTCGTGAAAGTGGGAAAAAGTGATTTCAAAGAGATTTAAACTAATGAATATGAAAATGAAGTACAATTAATCACTTAAGCACGTAATTCAAGTAATCGAAACTAAAACGCAACTTAAAATCGAAAACGTAAGCTTAAACGTAAAATAAAAAGTGAATTTTAAACTATACTAATACTACGGACTTGAAAATAATTTTCCAAAGTTAAAAATGATAAAAGAAAATTTTGATAAAAAGAAAAATATTTTTTTGACTTTTTATTTAATTTCTATGAATTAAAAACTAATTTAACTAATTAAAAATTAAAAGAAAATGGGAATTAAGAGAGAAAAATACAAAATAAAATTTGAAAATTCTAAAATAACTAGAAAGTAATTTTAAAACTGAAAATATATTTTTTTGTTGTGTAATTTTTATGAATTAAAAACTATTTAAACTAATTAAAAATTCAAATAAAATTGAAAATAAATGGGAAAAATACAAAATTAATTTCTAAAAATCTGAAATAAATAAAAACTAATTTCTAAAATATTTTTGGATTTTTTTAGGCTTTTTTTGATTTTTTTGGAATTTTTGGTAATTAAAAAGTAATAAAAATTGATTAAAAAGTAAAATTAAATAAGAAAAATAGCAAATGAATTCAGAAAAATATAAAAAATTCAGGAAAAATCTAAAATATAAATCCAAATCTAGGAAAAATTAAAAAATTGGAAAATAAGCTTAGAAACTGCTGAATGGCTTAAAACAGCTTATGAAGAGTGCTTATTTATAAGTACTCTTTGGCCAATGTTGACCAAGCTTATACCAAATGTATTTTAGACTCAAATAAGCTCAAATGAACAAGTGAAAAGCCAAATAGAACTCAGAAACTCATCAAGAGACCAAATCAGCAGTTTCTAATAAGCAAAAATGATAAGCAGTAGCTAAAATGATAAGCAAGATGAATAGGAAACAATGTAACTAACTTATAAGCTCAACTCTACTCAAATGATTCACTCAATCTCAGGTTATAATCTAATGATAACAAATGCAGGTCTATTCTAAAATCAACAATCTGTTTTAACACTCTTTATTTGCAGGCTCAGATAAGCAGATCTAATAAGCACTGAATTCCAAAATTAAGGGGGCAAAGGCTTGTCTACACTACTGTCTTAACACACAATCAATTTCAAGTAATTCTAACAAAAATTTAAGCCCTTAATTAAGATCCTAAAACAGGACTGTTTCAACCAGTTTATCCCAACTTTGACTTTCTCAGTTCAAACTTACTTTGACTAAATGGAACTGCTGATGATCCTAATCTATCCTAAATGTTACTTTAAGCTAATTGGTGAGCTAAATATCCTAAATGTACCTAGATTCTACCATACTGAAAGTTGACAATAGCATCAGCTTATGAAATGAATGCATAGATTGGATTCAAGTCTAACTTTTACTACTAATTAATGACTATCACTTTTTATACTTTTTCTGATCAAATTAGACCTATAGCAGCTAATGAAAACCAAAAACAATAGCAACTAACTACAGGAACTCAGAAGACTAAGCAGATCCAAACACAATGTGTTGGTTATGATCCTAGATGAGACAACTAATCCTCAAATCAATTTCAACCACCAACTCAATGCTAATAAAGATCCAACAAGCTTAAATCCACACAAAAACACAGGTTAAAAACACAAACGCACTTAGAAACACAGAATGCAAACAATGAACAGATATGAATAATAAACACACTAAAATGATGCAAGCTACTAAAATATGATGTAAGCTACTGAATTAAAGCAAATGACTAAATAACACACATGAAACAGTAACTAATCAGCAGATTCAGATCTAAACTATGATAGGCAATCATGCAGAATTAAAGCTAAAATTAGAAAAGGGACTTACAAACATAAACCTCAGCTGAACAGAGGCATTATTTGAACGCAGCCTATCTTCAGATAGGCTCAACTTAACCCAGGAATCATCAATCAAACACCAAATTACCCAGAATCATTATCATTAATATTCCCTTGACTTTTATTGACCAGAAATTATTTGAACAGTTTTGCACTACTAAACTCACCACAAGCTATTGTTCAAGCTAGAATAAGATTATAAAAGTATTAAATGAAAGCTAGAACAGATTTAAAGTAATTAAAAACCAAAAAATAAATTGCAAGAAAATTAAAAACTTTGAATTATATTGAAATTGAAAAATTGAGTAAAATTTGAAATAAGAAATACAATATTGAAACTGATTTAATACTACTTCTAATTTTACCCTACTCCTACTCCTAAAATCTATCTGCTTCCATCCGTGAGATTGAGGAGGGTATATATAGGGGATGAGGAGAGCTTGATGTGAAGCTTCTAGGGTGCCATGTCACTGATCCTCGTGTGTCTTGTGTTTCTTTTCAGTCCTTCATAGCCGTTTGATTTCCCTTGTCCTCCAATCCATTAATCTCAGCCCTTGGATTGAATGATTACCCCATCATTGGCACAAAATTTCACACGGATCGCTGACATGGCAGGTCTGCCATGTCTAGAAACATGAAAGAATGACTCAATTGCCCTTAATTGTGGTGAAAATGGTTGGGTGAATTATGGGGTTCTTCATTGAACAGTAAATCTGGGTAGAAAGGGATTTTTAGGGGGCGGGTAAACTTTGGGATTGTTTTATTATTGTTGACCGGGTGTTGGATGGGGTTGACCTGGGTATTCGGTGTGGACCGGGTAATATTAAAGGTTGGGTGTGGGCTGGTGTTTGTGATTGGGCCTGGATATTGTTTTGGATATAAGTATTTTTGGATCAAGTTTTGCTTTATAGGTTTAGGATTAATATTATAAGGACCAAATGTGACAAATCTGAAAATTTAGGACTGAAACTGACAATCATCCAAAATGTAATTCAAGGACCATTGTTGACTGATGATGTACCCCCCGATTAGCTCGAAGGACAACCCTTCGAGTCTGATCGCAACCTACATAATCCAAGGCTCTGGCTAGCCTCCTAAAACTTTCTTTGGCCTAAAACTAATCATTAATGATCTAGTTACCAAGTGGGAATTCGCCAATCGAAGGATTAAGCCCTTCGGGGTATCTCTCGATAACTTTTAAGGGCGGAACAATGCCAAGTCCAAATACTGGTGAGACGAAGTCTTACCCACGTCTCCTCTTCCTCCTTAGCACCCCCTTTAAATCCGGAGGAGTGGGACACCAAACCCTAGCGGTTACCACAAATCATGGGACGCCCCCATGATCTCTCTTAAACGTGTGACCACTCTCCAGGACCGTTTTCTTCACCTATAAATAGTCCTGGATGATGACAAATCTGGTATGCAATCTCTCTCACCTTAATTTACTACATTTACACTTAAACTCTCATACCGATCACTTATTCACACGCCAAAGGTGGTTCGCAGGGTCCAACCACTGCGCAATCACTTAACGTAGTGTTTTAGTATTTCTTATTTCAGGTTATATCCAAGCTTGGCGTAATCACAACACCCCTTATTTCCTTTGATCACCATCGAAGGCCTGGTAGTGCAAATTATTGCACAATCAGTGGTGCCATCCATGGGACCCGCTACAATTAGTCCCGTTATTTCCAAGTAAAATAACCAAGTTGATGAGGCGAAAAATGAACCACTTTTAGGGGGTCATTTAAGCCCGGAATTGACTTTATTTGATCAAATATTGCCCTAAATCGTTCCTTTTGTGATTTTAGGTACTTTGGGAGTGAAATCTGGAAAAGGATGCAATTCGGACGTTTTTGGAGCATAAAAGTGAAGAAAATGCCAAAGTCTTAATTTTCCTTGCTGGGAACAGTAGGTGACAGCGTCAAGAAGGAATCCTTGAGGGCGTCAAGAGCAAATTTCCATGACGATCCAGTACAGATTTGACGGCGTCACAAAGTAGGGCGTCAAGATTAAAATTCATGACGGCCTGGAAATGCACAATACATGACGGCGTCAAAAGTAGATCAAGGCAGTCCGAGAAGAGTTTTGGCGGTGAGGTGACGGCGTCACAAGATTGGTCTTGACGCCGTCAGACCCTATTTCCTATATATAGTTTTCTAATTTTCACACATTAAAAGAGAGGAGTTTTGGAGAAACCCTAAGTACGAACTTGGTGCGAATTTTACAGGTTTTTCAAGGGTTCTAAGCCCTTGATACCTTTCATGTGTAATTGAGATAAGTATTCTTTTAATTCAATCAATATGTCTATGTGTTGGTTGTCTATATCTTGTTCTTGTCTTAATTCCATCATGCTAGGCTAGATCTATCTTGTGTTTGCTTGGATCTAATGAAACCTAGATGTTAATTATGTGTTGATTACTTGTTTATAATTGTATTGGATGAATGAATTTGATGTTAGGCTTAAGAAAACTGGCAGATCTCCAAATGGTAACATGCTTGAACGTCTTAAGAAACATGAACCGATGTGCACTAGGTCTTTATTGGTTGTATTTAATGCATGAGCCACTGTTTATAATCCCTATGGTTGTGCTGGGCATGGTATAGGAGGAGATAAGAGCTCATAGAATTGGGGAGTTAAGTGCGCCACCCCATGAAAGATATTAAGGAATACAATCCGTCATCCATGCAACTATAACAAGTAATTATCGTGTAAAAGATGTCTAGGGAGTAGTAAAATCTAAGTAAATACATTTTCTCCACTTATTGCTCACAACTTTAGTATAATTTAGTTTATTTTCATTTCTACTATTTTATTTTGATTGCATCTTTAGTATTGGGTTAGTTGATTAGCAACTAATTCCGCCCAAATCCTTCAAACCTGAGATTTTTACTTGCTTTCAAAAAAATATAAAAATACAAAAATAATCATCCTTCACCTTTAGAACTAGTATTTAGGTTTTCTAATCCTAGCGACACTATTCCTAGCTGAACGATCAATCCCCCGATACTTGTCACTATACTATACTACAACGATCAAGTACACTGCCTGGTGGGGGTTGTAAGCTTCTGAAGATCCCTTGAGAGGTAAAGCCTGGTGCGATTCCCACGTATCAAGTTTTTGGCGCCGCTGCCGGGGAAATAGTTATTGTCTAGGTTAGAATCTCTTTTTATTAGGTCTACTTGCTAGATTCCTTTCTAGTAAAATCTTATTTTTATTTTTTAGGATTTCTTTAGTCTATCTTTTTCTTTGTGTGTTTGTTCGTAATTTCCATTGACTCTTCCGTTCACCATTATGGAGTACGCGAGTCCACCATACCACCAACCACAAAGGCCATTCTACCCTATTGACATCTCGAATTTCAAACAATATTGAGATGAACCCATATATGATGCATGGACTCGTTTTAGAAATTTACTCCGAAAATTCCCTCATCATAGTTTCACTTTAGCATCCCTAACCCGAACCTTTTACTATCGTGTTGGCCAATATGACCAAATGCGCATTGAGGATTTTGCCAATGGGGACTTTAGGGAATTAAGTGCTGAAGAAGCATGGGATGCCATAGAAGATTGTGCCCAATATTATTATAGGGTAGACAACCCAACAAACGTTAGTACAAGTCAATTGAATATAAATTTCCAGGATCATGAAACAAGTTTGTTTGGGGATGAATATATTAGTGTTGAGATACCTAAGTGGTTGTCATGTAATGCCATAGTACAAAACAAACACATAGGTAATCTAGATAAAATGGAGGATGAGGTAAGTAACGTAAGCCCATCAGGTACCCCACAAGTCCTACCATCATTTGAGGCATACACACCGCCCGTGACTTACCCGGAAAAAGTAGAGGAGACTATAGGAACCCCAATTGAGGTAGAACCCTTGGACCAAGCACCACTAGAGGATATAGGTTTGAATACTTGTAATGATAACCTTACTCTTAGTCCTAAGGAAGTTCCTAGTTTTGATGAACCGGAGCCTCAACCAAAACCGTCACCTAAGCTTCCATCCTTGGATGAAAATTTAGGAATTGAAAAAGGTCCCGATCCACCCATCAAACCATATAGTTTGGGTAGCCTTGGGATAAAAGTAGTAGACTCTAAGTCTTGTAGAGAGGAAGCTGACATAGGAGTGGAAAATGACCTTACATGCTTACATCACCCATTTATGATTAATCACAAGAAACATTATGGGTTTAAACCGGGTTTATTAGGTCAAGATGGATCCCCAACTAGTAGTCTCTTGAAGTTGATAGAAAATGATCCCTTTCTAGGAGAAAATCTTAATCCACCCATTAACCCAATTGAATTAGGTAAGGGTATGATGATAGGAGCACACCCGTTTGAGCATATAATTCATCCACCACTCTTCCCTCACGTGGCATATTTCCACCCTAAGGGTGTGTATTGCTACTATCACCCACACTTAATCCTAAGTTAGGGAAAATTTCCCCTATTTCCGTTAAATAAGGGTAGAGTCAGGCTCGTGACTCGAACAAAAACAAGCGCTTCTTGGGAGGTAACCCATGTTTTGTGTGATTTTTATTTTGTTTGATTGTTATTTATTTCCGTATGCATGCTTTATTTTTATTGTTGGTAGATCATGTTTCTAAACTAAATAGTGGAAATACTTTACTTTGTTGTTTTGGCCTAGTCTTAACTCCACCTAAAAGTATTTTTGCAAAAGATAAGTGTAAGGGGAAACCCCAAATATGTTTTTAAGAAACAAACCGATCATGATTCTCCACAATATTAAATGAACATGTATATTCGTACTTGTTAGAGTCAAATGCTTGTATTGAGTCATAATGAAGTTTTGCAGGATTTTCCAGGAAGTAGGACCAAGTTTTTCCAAAAATTTTCCGGAAACTTAACATAAGAATTTCTGCAGGTCACTTCTGACGGCGTCAAGAGTTAACTCTTGACGGCGTCAAGTGTAAAAATCTGAAAATTTTACTGGTTTTGTTTTTCTAACGGAGTCTTATGGTTTTTGTGAATTATTAAGTTTTATAATCTCCAGGAAATCTGCAAACTTCATTCCACAAGCATTATATCTTATCTTGTTTTCTAGGATTTAGTAACTTATATAGGATGCCGCCGATTTTACGCGAGGTTGTTTTGTCTATTTTCTCAGGTTTTACAGGTTATGTATGACAAGAAGATGATTTATATTCTGGAAGGGAAGCTTTGATTGTTCATTTTCTTGGAGAAAGATTTAACCTGGCCACCTTATTATCCATACCGAGCGAATCAGGGGAGTATTTGATTTCATTCTTTTTACTTTTTTCACTTTTACATTCTTTACTTGAACATTGGGGACAATGTTCATCTTAAGTGTAAGGGGAGGGTAAAAAGATGATACCTTACATATGCACTTTCGCTTGAGTTTGTTTTGTTTGATGGTAGATGTGTAATAAAACTATGAGAAATACTTGTTAGTGCAATTTTAGCGCTAAATTTAAAATTTTTTACAACATTTAGGAGTGAAACTTTAGCCATAGCAAGCGTCTCATGGATAGGAGATTGTATGACTAGCACACAACCGTATATTCAGAAAAATTTTCCACCCAAATATGTGAGGTTCGCTTTTAGATTTGATAGGAAAAGCATTTACTATTAGTGCTTATGAGTGTACCGGTAGTATTTAGATTCTAGAACTTGCGTTAGTGATGCATCCCGAGACCGCTAGTGAGACTACATTCGTGTAGTAGGATTTACTACATGATAAGAGGCATTAGGATCACCCTTGTGTTAAACCCGTATTATAATTACTTGACCATTTAAGTCATATTACTTGGCTAGTTAAGTCAACTAATTTTTCCCATACCCTTAGCATTGTACTCATTTTTAGTACAAGAAACCCCTAGTACACCCCTCCGAGCCTATCTTTTCATTTCTAACTTTAAGCATTTTACTTAAAGGAAGAATTTCTTATACCCCACTTAAATGTACACCCAAATCGCCTTAGCCTTCCGTGTATGCGCTCATTTTTAGTGCATTATTGTTATTTGTTAAACCCTAAGTTAACTATCTAATTGATTACATGGTTGCTAAGTCGAGTCATATCCTTGTACATATTGTTTTGGGACGATTGGGACTCATGGGTAAAGTACTTATTTATGGAGTAATGGGGAAGAACACCATTTATTACCCCCGTATGTACGTTAATCTTAAAAAGTGCTCCAAGTGTTTTGATTATCTTAATTCGAGTCAATAGATTAGTTTATTGTAAAGTATGTAAAGATTCAAATGTAACGGGAATTTTCAACCCCTATGATGTATTATTTTGGATGGTAGGGTAAGAGTGTATGCAAAAAAAATAAAAAATAAAAAAAATCGAAAAATCAAGAAAAAAGAAAAAAAAAATAGAAAAAGGAAAAAAGAAAAAAACATACGGACCACCATCCCGTTTCATTCTATGTTTATTTTATGTTTTTGTTATTTTTTCATTTATTAGCTTAAGTCGAGTCTAGACATGGCTTAGCAACGCCATATTGTACATGTAATTAACCAAGATTGTTAACTCGCCACCAGTAAAAACTCCATTTATCCAACAAAACCGTGTATTTCATATCCCTACACCTAAAGTTACAACCCTTTAAAAGACCTCTTTGATAGTTTATCCTAGGTGCTTACGCCAAGTGGTGGAGGTTTGATCCTTTCCCAAGCCTGTGGTAATCTATTTTGCTATGACAGGTAGTGAGAGATATCTTCCGTTTCCATATTGTAATTTATACTTTATTACACCCGAGAGATGTGAGTATCTAAACACTATTTGTGAGGAGCTTGTGTATGACCTCCGTGCTTGTCTATTGGTCTTTAGTGGAATGATTATTTGTTGTAATTACTTTTATATTAGTGTTAAATGACCCCTAACATGTATTTTGAGTAGAATAAAAGCGCATTTGCTTGAGGACAAGCAAATCTCAAGTGTAAGGGTATATGATGAGGCGAAAAATGAACCACTTTTAGGGGGTCATTTAAGCCCGGAATTGACTTTATTTGATCAAATATTGCCCTAAATCGTTCCTTTTGTGATTTTAGGTACTTTGGGAGTGAAATCTGGAAAAGGAAGCAATTCGGACGTTTTTGGAGCATAAAAGTGAAGAAAACGCCAAAGTCTTAATTTTCCTTGCTGGGAACAGTAGGTGACGGCGTCAAGAAGGAATCCTTGACGGCGTCAAGAGCAAATTTTCATGACGATCCAGTACAGATTTGACGGCGTCACGAAGTAGGGCGTCAAGAGTAAAATTCATGATGGCCTGGAAATGCAAAATACATGACGGCGTCAAAAGTAGATCAAGGCAGTCCGAGAAGAGTTTTGGCGGCGAGGTGATGGCGTTACAAGATTGGTCTTGACGCCGTCAGACCCTATTTCCTATATATAGTTTTCTAATTTTCACACATTAAAAGAGAGAAGTTTTGGAGAACCTCTAAGTACGAACTTGGTGCAAATTTTACAGGTTTTTCAAGGGTTCTAAGCCCTTGATACCTTTCATGTGTAATTGAGATAAGTATTCTTTTAATTCAATCAATATGTCTATGTGTTGGTTGTCTATATCTTGTTCTTGTCTTAATTACATCATGCTAGGCTAGATCTATCTTGTGTTTGCTTGGATCTAATGAAACCTAGATGTTAATTATGTGTTGATTACTTGTTTATAATTGTATTGGATGAATGAATTTGATGTTAGGCTTAAGAAAACTGGCAGATCTCCAAATGGTAACATGCTTGAACGTCTTAAGAAACATGAACCGATGTGCACTAGGTCTTTATTGGTTGTATTTAATGCATGAGCCACTGTTTATAACCCCTATGGTTGTGCTGGGCATGGTATTGAAGGAGATAAGAGCTCATAGAATTGGGGAGTTAAGTTCGCCACCCCATGAATGATATTAAGGAATACAATCCATCATCCATGCAACTATAACAAGTAATTAACGTGTAAAAGATGTCTAGGGAGTAGTGAAATCTAAGTAAACACATTTTCTCCACTTATTGCTCACAACTTTAGTATAATTTAGTTTATTTTCATTTCTAGTATTTTATTTTGATTGCATCTTTAGTATTGGGTTAGTTGATTAGCAACTAATTCCGCCCAAATCCTTCAAACCCGAGATTTTTACTTGCTTTCTAAAAAAATATAAAAATACAAAAATAATCATCCTTCACCTTTAGAACTAGTATTTAGGTTTTCTAATCCTAGCGACACTATTCCTAGCTGAACGATCAATCCCCCGGTACTTGTCACTATACTATACTACAACGATCAGGTACACTGCCTGGTGGGGGTTGTAAGCTTCTCAAGATCCCTTGAGAGGTAAAGCCTGGTGCGATTCCCACGTATCACAAGTCAAATATACTCGCTATTATTCCGGCATGAATCCAGAAAGAGAAGTTACACCCCCATCGGGTTTTTCGTCTTTAACCCCTTTACCCGCAACTGACACCAACAACTTTCAGCCAATCACAGCCTCCACCTTTACCACACGATCTCACCCTGAAATAACGCCCAACCATCACGCATCCACGTCAACTAATCCAGAGCTCATCATTAGTCCCGCCTTTGTCGATGCTAATTACGAAGAGCTAGAGTCCTTGTTAAGGGCTCGAAGGAGGCAAATCAGAAACACGGAGATGCGAAGGGAGTTAGAATATTCCAGCGATGAGTATGATTATGAAATTGAGATGGAGCCAAGACCTTCGGTAACTAGGGCTCAACACCCCATCCTCCGGATTGGGTCTCCTACGGGTAGAAGGGCTGGAGGAAGGAATGTAGGCTTTGAGGGAATTCTCGAAAGAACTCCTACGAGGAGAGAAGGGACTATTACTGAAGGCTCTAATAGAAGGAGCCAACAGAGGGAAAACACGGAGGTGAACCTACCTCCATTACTTGCAGCACATTTAGGGAGGACCTAAGGAGGAGTTCCACTGCAACCCTCCCACGCATCTGGTGCGGGAGGTAACCCGGGATTGGTCAACATAGGAGGAAGTTTCCCCCCGTTGGCCTGTATCCTCAGTTCCCGGTTCAAAGTTACCCCTCAAATATTTATCCCTCCTTTAATGGGCAACCTGGAAATCAGTATCCCTCACAAACGGCTGTACCGTACAATCATCCCATGATATACCCTCCGTACACCATGTATAATGGTTACCCTCCAAACATGAGTACTCCTCATCCTTTCTACACTAGTCAACCTTCTTCAGGGGTACCCCTTACTCATAATCCATACCATGGCATTCCCATGAACATACCACCTTACACCCACTCGTACGCAAAGCCCGCAGGTCCTACGACACCCTTTGTAAGATGGATCGAAGACTATCCCTTGCTGGATGGTCTAAAGATACCTTCACATATAGGCACCTACGATGGAAAGGGAGATCCGGACAATTTCTTACATTTGTTCAAACGAGCCATTAGGATGCAGAAATGGGTCATGCCCGTAGCCTGTCACATGTTTACGTATACCCTTCGGGATTCCGCACGTATTTGGTCGAATGGGCAGAAACCAGAAAGCATTATCAACTTTGATGATTTGAAGGCTAAGTTTCGATCTCACTTTAGCCAACAAAAGAAGTTCACATGGACACACCTCACAGTGCACAACATTAAGCAGAAGGAGAAAGAAAGCACAAGGAATTTCGTTACTAGGTACACTGATGAAACTCTGCAGATTCTAGGCTTACACAAAGAGCAACGCATTTCTGGCTTCGTCCATGACCTACGCAACCGGACTCTTGTGGAATTCTTATCTACAGATCTTCCGGCAACATACAAAGGCCTGATGGAAAAAACCTACACGTGGATAGAGGCCAAAGAAGTATCCACCAATGGGGCTCCGATGGAGAATGATACGTGGGAATCGCACCAGGCTTTACCTCTCAAGGGATCTCGAGAAGCTTACAACCCCCACCAAGCAGTGTACCTGATCGTTGTAGTATAGTATAGTGAAAAGTACCGGGGGATTGATCGTTTAGCTAGGAATAGTGTCGCTAGGATTAGAAAACCTAAATACTAGTTCTAAAGGTGAGGGATGATTCTTTTTGTATTTTTATATTTTTTAGAAAGCAAGTAAAAATCTCGAGTTTGAAGGATTTGGGCGAAATTAGTTGCTAGTCAACTAACCCAATACTAAAGATGCAATCAAAATAAAATAGTAGAAATGAAAATAAACTAAATTAACTAAGGTTGTGAGCAATAAGTGGAGAAAATGTGTTTACTTAGATTTCACTACTCCCTAGACATCTTTTACACGTTAATTACTTGTTATAGTTGCGTGGATGACGGATTGTATTCCTTAATACCATTCATGGGGTGACGCACTTAACTCCCCAATCCATGAGCTCTTATCTCCTCCTATGCCATGCCCAGCACAACCATAGGGATTATAAACAGTGGCTCATGCATTAAATACAACCAATAAAACCTAGTGCACATCAGTTCATGTTTCCTAAGACGTTCAAGCATGTTACCATTTGGAGATCTGCCAGTTTTCTTAAGCCTAACATCAAATTCATTCATCCAATAAAAATATAAACAAGTAATCAACACATAATTAACATCTAGGTTTCATTTGATCCAAGCAAACACAAGATAGATCTAGCCTAGCATGATGGAATTAAGACAAGAACAAGATATAGACAACCAACACATAGACATATTGATTGAATTAAAAGAATACTTATCTTAATTACACATGAAAGGTATCAAGGGCTTAGAACCCTTGAAAAACCTGTAAAATTCGCACCAAGTTCGTACTTAGGGTTTCTCCAAAACTTCTCTCTTTTTAATGTGAAAATTAGAAAACTATATAGGAAATAGGGTCTGACGGTGTCAAGACAAAGCTTGTGACGCCGTCACCTCGCCGCCAAAATAATTATCGGACTTCCTTGATCTACTTTTGACGCCGTCATGTGTTAGTATTTTCCAGGCCGTCATGCATTTTACTCTTGACGCCCTACTTCGTGACGCCGTCAAATCTGTACTGGGTCGTCATGGAAATTACTCTTGACGCCGTCAGAAATTCCTTCTTGACGCCATCACCTACTGTTCCCAGCAAGGAAAATTAAGACTTTGGCATTTTCTTCACTTTTATGCTCCAAAAACGTCCGAATTGATTCCTTTTCCAGATTTCACTCCCAAAGTACCTAAAATCACAAAACGAACGATTTAGGGTAATATTTGATCAAATAAATTTAATTCCGGGCTTAAATGACCCCCTAAAAGTGGTTCATTTTTCGCCTCATCATATACCCTTACACTTGAGATTTGCTTGTCCTCAAGCAAATGCGCTTTTATTCTAATCAAAATACAAGTTAGGGGTCATTTAACACTAATATAAAAGTAATTACAACAAATAATCGTTCCACTAAAGACCAATAGACAAGCACGGAGGTTATATACTAGCACCTCACAAATAGTGTGTAGATACTCACATCTCTCGGGTGTAATAAAGTGTAAATTACAATATGGAAACGGAAGATATCTCTCACTACCTGTCAAAGCAAAATAGATTACCCTAGGCTTGGGAAGGGATCAAACCTCCATCACATGGCGTAAGCACCTAGGATAAACTATCAAAGAGGTCTTTTAAAGGGTTGTAACGTTAGGTGTAGGGATATGAAATACACGGTTTTGTTGGATAAAGGAAGTTTTTACTGGTGGCGAGTTAACAATCTTGATTAATTACATGTACAATATGGCGTTGCTAAGCCAAGACTAGAATCGACTTAAGCTAATAAATGAAAATTAACAAAAACATAAAATAAACATAGAATGAAAAGGGATGGTAGTCCGTATGTTTTTTCTCTTTTCCTTTTTTTTTTTTTTTTTTTTTTTTTTTCTTTTTTTTTTTTTTTTTTGCATACACTCTTACCGTACCATCCAAAATAATACATCATAGGGAATGAGCATTCCCCTTACACTTGAATCTTTACATACTTTACAATAAACTAATCTAATGACTCGAATCAAGATAATCAAAACGCTTGGAGTACTTTTAAGATTAACGTACCTATGGGGGTAATAATATGATGTTCTTCCCCATTACTCCATAAAATAAGTACTTTACCCATGAGTCCCAATCGTCCCAAAACCATATGTACAAGGATATGACTCGACTTAGCAACCATGTAATCAATTAGAAAGTTAACTTAGGGTTTAACAAATAACAATAATGCACTAAAAATGAGCGCATACACGGAAGGCTAAGGCGATTTGGGTGTACATTTAAGTGGGGTGTAACAAATTCTTCCTTTAAGTAAGATGCTTAAAGTTAGAAACGAAAAGATAGGCTCGGAGGGGTGTACTAGGGGTTTCGTGTACTAAAAATGAGTACAACGCTAAGGGTGTGGGAAAAATTAGTTGACTTAACTAGCCAAGTAATATGACTTAAATGGTCAAGTAATTATGATACGGGTTTAACACAAGGGTGATCCTAATGCCTCTTATCATGTAGTAAATCCTACTACACGAATGTAGTCTCACTAGCGGTCTCGGGATGCATCACTAACGCAAGTTCTAGACTCTAAATGCTACCGGTACACTCATAAGCACTAATAGTGAATGCTTTTCCTATCAAATCTAAAGGCGAACCTCACATATTTAGGTGGAAAATTTTTCTGAATATACGGTTATGTGCTAGTCATACAATCTCCTATCCATGAGACGCTTGCTATGGCTAAAGTTTCACTCCTAAATGTTGTAAAAAAAATTAAATTTGGCGCTAAAATTGCACTAACAAGTATTTCTCATAGTTTTATTACACATCTACCATTAAACAAAACAAACTCAAGCGAAAGTGCATATGTAAGGTATCATCTTTTTACC
This sequence comes from Artemisia argyi, assembly GCA_030686995.1. Lineage (NCBI taxonomy): Eukaryota > Viridiplantae > Streptophyta > Magnoliopsida > Asterales > Asteraceae > Artemisia > Artemisia argyi. Next base: position 70,384,133 of record CM060685.1, on the reverse strand, counting down.
CTCCCCTTACACTTAAGATGAACATTGTTCCCAATGTTCAAGTAAAGAATGTAAAAGTTAAAAAGTAAAAAGAATGAAATCAAATACTCCCCTGATTCGCTCGGTATGGATAATAAGGTGGCCAGGTCAAATCTTCCTCCAAGAAAATGAATAATCAAAGCTTCCCTTCCAGAATATAAATCATCTTCTTGTCAAACATAACCTGTAAATTTGAGAAAACAAACAAAGCAACCTCGCGTAAAATCGGCGGCAATCTATATAAGTTACTAAATCCTAGAAAACAAAATAAGATATGATGCTTGTGGAATGAAGTTTGCAGATTTCCTGGAGATTATAAAACTTAATAATTCACAAAAACCATAAGACTCCGTTAGAAAAACAAAACCAGTAAAATTTCCAGATTTTTAAACGTGACGCCGTCAAGAGTTAACTCGTGACGCCGTCAGAAGTGACCTGCAGAAATTCTTATGTTAAGTTTCCAGAAAATTTCTGGAAAAACTTGGTCCTACTTCCTGGAAAATCCTACAAAACTTCATTATGACTCAATACAAGCATTTGACTCTAACAAATACGAATACACATGTTCATTTAATATTGTGGAGAATCATGATCGGTTTGTTTCTTAAAAACATATTTGGGGTTTCCCCTTACACTTATCTTTTGCAAAAATACTTCTAGGTGGAGTTAAGACTAGGCCAAAACAACAAAGTAAAGTATTTCCACTATTTAGTTTAGAAACATGATCAACCAACAATAAAAATAAAGCATGCATACGGAAGCAAATAACAAACAAACAAAATAAAATCATACAAAATGAAGAACGTCACCATGAGCACCATCAATTATTTCAAACAAACGTAAACATAAAAATAAATTGTTCAAGGCCAACAGAGGCCGCATCCTAAGCTATTACAGTACCAAATGTTTCAAATTACACAACCATCAATAAATTGTTTAGAAATAACAGATATCAAGAGGAATCACTGGGGAGGAGGACCAAAACGGTAGTCATAGCCAGGAGGGAGGTGTTCGGTGTACCCGTAGGGAGGGTAGTCAGTCTCACAGCCGGGGAATGGGTCAATCTGCAGGTGAGGCTCAAGTTGATCTCGGGTGGAGAGGTGCTGCATCTGGCGGATGATGTGATCATACATCCAATCAAAGCGCTGGTCAATGGTGGTCCGCCATGCGTCCACCTAACCCATCCAGGCACCCTGGTGTGCCTGCCAGTCTCCTCGACTCATGTGTCGGTAGTAGTCAGCTGTCCCCTCCTCATAACCCTGGAACTGATGCTGTTGGGGCCCTACCTCATCATCAGCATCCTCCTCAACATCAGGCCCCCTGCCTCATACCAGTTATAGGTCCCATTCCTCTCTAGCATCACAATGCTCATCTGCCTGAGGGATTTAGCCCTCACTACCCTACAGGCTCCACAGTCGCTCAAGTACCCCATGATTGGAGGAGTAAGAAGATCATAGGAACAAGCCAACTGGGTCACGAACATCCCCCCATACACCTTGTCGATACCCTTCTCACCCACACTGGTCCTCAAATAACTAGCCACCCAAAATGGGATGTTGCAGTAGACATCCGCTGAAAAGATGGTGTACAGGTAGAAAAGGTCTGAAGCAGTGACACGGTGAGTGGTGCCATGACGTCCTGACAGGCTATATGTGATGCACTTGTGGACCAATCTAACTATGGGGTCCCTGATGGATGCTGCCCCAGTAGTCGAGGTGTAAACCCCGTCCCCTATGGTCGGCCAAAAAGTGACACACCTCATCTCACTCCTCTGAGTCTCCCCATGCAACAACCTCTGCATAAAACCTCCATCAACCACCTCCTCCCTAGCATACAACCCAATCCTCCAACCAAACTCAGTGACTGAACATGACCGCACTTCTCCTCCTAGCCTAAAATAGATAGTGGTGCCCCCCACATCCGTCCTAGCCTCAGCCTGATCAAAACGGAAGGTCGCAAAGAACTCCCTCACCAACTCACTATACACCGTCTCCCTAATCCTAAACAACCTCTCCCACTGAGGACCCGCAAACCCATCAGTGTGGATCCTTTAAAAAAACGCAGCTTCCAACCCTTGGGCCCTAAGAAACTCTCAATCAACCACAGCCCCAGCATCAATATGGTGGTTACAAAGTTCCGCATACTTGGTGGTAGCGCCAACGGTGTCAAACTCGCTCCAACTATGGACCAATTCTCCATAATTAACCCTTTGGGACCTAGAGGAACTGCCCCGATGTTGACGAGATCTCTTGCTCATTTTCTTGGAAAAAGGTAGAGTGAACGGAAACGATTAGAACGAGAATTTTAATGATTTTCTTGCTGTCAGACACATCTGACGCCGTCAGGAGTAGTCCTGACGCCGTCAGACTTAGCAGAATCCGAACCATGCAAATGCGAGGGAAAATCAATTTTCAAACTCTTAACCCGTTACCCAAACGCTCCTTTAATCAGAAAACATGGGTGGGGGGTCAAAAAATCCGTGGCATGAGTGGCTTTCCCTAAACTAATGCATGATTCGAGTGGGATAACATAATCAATGGGTAACCCCATGTTTACAAATCACCAATTGGATGGCATTACGATTTGTCAATGATGGGTCAAGAATGGGGTTTCGGGCGAAAGGGGTTTTCCAAATTGATTGATCCTAAGAACAATTGATCGAAAAAGAATGAAGAAAAATCACTTACCAAGTGAAGATTGGTTGCGGAAGACGTCGAATTGAAGGGTGGAGATTCGGAGTAGTAGCAGCACTTTGGGTGAGATTTGTGGGGTATGGGTTGAAAGTGATTGGTATTGGGTTAATATTGCTGATCTATCGAGGTGACGGCGTCAAGAGTTATGTCTGACGCCGCCAGATGCCCATGTGAGGTGAGAAATGAAGTAATTCCACGTTTAGTCCCTGCACTTTGTGTGAATAGCTAAACATTAGTAAAACCGTGAGTAGCTATTCAGTTAACGAGGTCCACTAGGGTCGAACGTTTCATTACTGTCACGAAAAGAGGTGAGGTTGTAGAAGGGATTGGGTGACGTTTTGGTTAAGTTGTAACCTGCGCACGGGTCATCGGTGTGTAAAAAGAGATGTTGTTCCATAGAGGTTTCAAATCAGTGGTGTTTTTGAGGTACAACCTCTTTACACCGGGTTTAAAACCAAAAGAGCGTCTCTTAGATAGGTTTGGGAATGTGGTTCGCAAGCATCCAACGAAAATGTTATGGAATTGCGAATTCTTCTCTTCCTGGGGATGCTCACGAGAACGGGGGGTAGTTAATGGTGAAGCACTTGGGGAAAATTTCTCGCTATCCTCTTGGTCAAACGCCAAATGGTTTGAAACCTCGAAGACTTTTTTGATTTTTTTAGGTACGGAATTTTCTTTGATCTTTTCTTTGACCCTTGATATGAATTGGTTTGCTAAATTCATAAAAGCTTTGTGAGTGCTTTCCATGCGTGCTTCTAGGTTCTGGATTTGTTTTTCCTGATTATCCATGAAGGTTACCATTATCCCTTCGAATTCCTCTTGTCGTGAACGTTCAGGAAAATCGTGATAGATAACCGCATTCCTACGTAAATTAGGATTCCACATGGGTTCAGCAGCAGGTTTCTCAATACTCATTAATTCTTTTACCTACTTCTCGATACTTCCTAATAACTGTTCTTGGGTGGCGTGTGCGTAGTCAAGTTTTCCCTTGCTTGGAAACATCGGGTCCTCCCATCCTTCTTCTTCGTATTGTGCCAACCCCTCAAGAACTTTCCAGCACTCGTCAATGCTAAGTCTATTTAGCCTGCCTTTGGCTGCGTAATCAATGGCTCTCCTTGTTTGATAGTCAACTTTATCGTAAAAGATTTGAATCTGGAGCCATGGTTCGATGCCATGATGAGGGACTTTTCGGAGCAGGTCTTTATATCGAGTCCATGCTTCGTAAAAGGTTTCATTTTGACGTTGTTGGAACATCAAGATGTCATTTCTAAGCTTAGTAGTTCTTCCCGGTGGGAAAAATTGAGCAAGGAAATGAGTGGTGAGATCATCCCATGTGGTGATGGATCCCGCGGGTAAACGCTCAAGCCATTGACTAGCTTGATCCCGTATAGAGAATTGGAATAGGCGTAATCGGGTTGTCTCTCTAGTTTCAACACCTAGGTCTATGGAATCTACGATTTTTAGGAAGTCCTTTAGATGTTGGTTTGGATCTTCGGAACGAAGTCCATGGAATGCACATCTGCTTTGCACCAACCGGATGGTGTCGGATCGCAAGGGAGTCACATTGGCTCCGGTGAGCTCAATGGTGTTTCGGTAGCCTTGGTGGCTAGGTCGGGAATACTCTCCTAAGGTTCGGGGCCTAAGGGGTTCTAGTGGTGGGTTTTGTTGTGGTGGGATGACGGGTTCAAAGATGTTCCCATCATCCATGATGTCGGGTGGTGAAGAGTTACGAACAAAAGCACAAAGAAATAGGATAGACTAAAGAAAACCTAAAAATAAAAATAAAATCTTACTAGAAAGGAATCTAGCAAGTAGACCTAATAAAAAGAGATTCTAACCTAGAAAATAACTATTCCCCAGGCTGCGGCGCCAAAAACTTGATACGTGGGAATCGCACCAGGCTTTACCTCTCAAGGGATCTCGAGAAGCTTACAACCCCACCAGGCAGTGTACCTGATCGTTGTAGTATAGTATAGTGACAAGTACCGGGGGATTGATCGTTCAGCTAGAAATAGTGTCGCTAGGATTAGAAAACCTAAATACTAGTACTAAAGGTGAGGGATGATTCTTTTGTATTTTTATATTTTTTAGAAAGCAAGTAAAAATCTCGGGTTTGAAGGATTTGGGCGGAATTAGTTGCTAGTCAACTAACCCAATACTAAAGATGCAATCAAAATAAAATACTAGAAATGAAAATAAACTAAATTAACTAAGGTTGTGAGCAATAAGTGGAGAAAATGTGTTTATTTAGATTTCACTACTCCCTAGACATCTTTTACACGTTAATTACTTGTTATAGTTGCGTGGATGACGGATTGTATTCCTTAATACCATTCATGGGGTGGCGCACTTAACTCCCCAATCCTATGAGCTCTTATCTCCTCCTATACCATGCCCAGCACAACCATAGGGATTATAAACAGTGGCTCATGCATTAAATACAACCAATAAAACCTAGTGCACATCAGTTCATGTTTCCTAAGACGTTCAAGCATGTTACCATTTGCAGATCTGCCAGTTTTCTTAAGCCTAACATCGAATTCATTCATCCAATACAAATATAAACAAGTAATCAACACATAATTAACATCTAGATTTCATTAGATCCAAGCAAACACAAGATAGATCTAGCCTAGCATGATGGAATTAAGACAAGAACAAGATATAGACAACCAACACATAGACATATTGATTGAATTAAAAGAATACTTATCTTAATTACACATGAAAGGTATCAAGGGCTTAGAACCCTTGAAAAACCTGTAAAATTCGCACCAAGTTCGTACTTAGGGTTTCTCCAAAACTTCTCTCTTTTTAATGTGAAAATTTGAAAACTATATAGGAAATAGGGTCTGACGGCGTCAAGACAAAGCTTGTGACGCCGTCACCTCGCCGCCAAAATAATTCTCGGACTACCTTGATCTACTTTTGACGTCGCCATGTGTTAGCATTTTCCAGGCCGTCATGCACTTTACTCTTGACGCCCTACTTCGTGACGCTGTCAAATCTGTACTGGGTCGTCATGGAAATTACGCTTGACGCCGTCAGAAATTCCTTCTTGACGTCGTCACCTACTGTTCCCAGCAAGGAAAATTAAGACTTTGGCGTTTTCTTCACTTTTATGCTCCAAAAACGTCCGAATTGCTTCCTTTTCCAGATTTCACTCCCAAAGTACCTAAAATCACAAAAGGAACGATTTAGGGTAATATTTGATCAAATAAATTCAATTCCGGGCTTAAATGACCTCCTAAAAGTGGTTCATTTTTCGCCTCATCAGAGAACAATAAAGGAACAAAACCGTCTTCGTGGGAAGGATCAAAGAACAAACACAAAAGCCATAATAGGTTTACTCCTTACAACAAGGGTCCGAACCATGGTTTATTAGGAAATCTCACAAAGTTTCCAAGGGAGATTTTAGCGACATAGAAGGCTACCAAAGCCTTTGAGCCACCCCCTCGCATGGTAGGAAAAAGCAAGAACAGAGACACTACTAAATATTTCCATTTCCATGAATACTTTGGTCATGAAACAAACATCTATCGAGAGCTGAAAAAGCATATAGAAGAGGCAGTAAAATCTGGGCAATTAACACATCTCGTAAAAGGGATAAGAAAGGGAAAAGAGAAAGCCACTAACGCGTAACTGGGAAAGGATAATACCCCCCATGAAGCTCCTATCCTAATGGTTCAGTGGGATTCCTCCCGATTGAAAAGAAAGGCCTCCGAAAGGGAAACTTATGATGCAAGGGAAATAACGTTCCCGTCCGAAACGGGAGAGTTCCCTTCAAAGGATCCAGTGATCATTAAGGTCGTATTCTCGGATACGGAGGTTAACAAAGTTTATATGGACTGCGGGAGTTCCTGCGAGGTAATCTACGAACATTGCTTTAGGAAACTCAGCCCTGCAATCAAATCCAAGCGAGTAGAGTCAAGAGTGCCCCTGGTAGGTTTCTCGGGGGAACGATCATGGCCCTTGGGAGAAATACCTCTGGAGGTAACACTCGGAAGTGGAAAGCTTGCAAGAACGGAAATCCTCTATTTTGTCATCGTAAAATCAAAGTCACCCTACAACATGTTAATCGGACGAACTGCTATGCAAAAGATGGGCATTGTGGTCCTACGGTGCATGCAACAGTGAAATTCCAAACAACCAATGGTGTCGGAACCATATTCTCTAGCTATCACGAAGAGAAACACCAGGAGGCCCAAAAGGATAAGGGAGAGGGTAATCGACAACGTACGATGAACGTCAGAGAAGGCTCCGGTCCTAAGGGGTATGTGGCACTAGATGAATCCCATCCAGTACGAAAGGTGGAAATGGGGAAACGACTCCCTACTACTTTCAGAGAAAGATTGGAAAAATTGCTCGAAGCCTATGAAGATGTGTTTGTAGGAAAATATTTAGATATAACAGAAGTTCCAAGGTTGCTCACAATAAACGGAAGACCTTTTAACAGGGAACACAAGCTAAATGAATAAAAATACATCAAACCGGTCAAGCAGACGCCTCATCAAGTGACGCCTGAACAAAGTGCAGCAATTAAGAAAGAAGTAGACAAACTCACAGCTACAAGAATAATTCGAAGGGTAGTAAACCCACGATGGGTTACTAATCCAATTGCAGCCCAACGGAGAAATGGAGAATGGATACTCAAAGTTAACTTCAAAGACATCAACAAAGCTTGCCGAAAAGGAAGCCATTTGTCGGAAGGAGAACAACAACCGCTGCCTGGAGTTCCTTGGGAATGTTTCCTTAATACAAACATGGGATGCCATCAGATACAGATGGCACAAGAAGATGAAGAAAAAACATCCTTTCATGTAGACAGAAGCTCCTACTGCTTTAAACGCATGCCCTCTTGATGAGTGTGTAAATACTCATCATTTTTGTCTTATATGAACTGCCAAAACATCCAAAAACACCTAATAATGCATCAAAATACTGAAATTATCTCAAAAGTGTGTTTTATATGTTTTAGATGCAAAATGTTTAAAAAACAAATGAAAAATGAACAAAGTTTGCACAATTGGCAGTTTCAGTCCCTCAAGTTTCAAAAATTGACAAAACTAGTCCCTGGAAGTTTAAAATGAAAGAAAAGTCAACCCAAGGTTTTCTAAAGTCAAAAATTATCAAAAACGATCCTTGGGTGAAAATTTTGAGAAAATTGCACATTTGGTCCCTCAGAATAAAAAATTGACATAAAAGGCCCCTGAACTTCATAATTTGGCAGAATTGGTCCCTGGTGGGATATTTTTGAAAGAAAAGTCATTTATGGTCCTTGGAAAGTAAAAGTTTTCACAAATGGTCCTTGAAGTAAATTTTTGGAAAATTACAAGAATGGTCCCTGCAGTTTCAAAATATGACAATTTTGGTCCTTTGTGTTTTCAAAATGGGCAAAATAACTTTTAAAGTCCTTGTACTATTAATATTTGGCATGAATGGCCCTTTGAAGGAGTTTGGAAAATTGGCAGAAAACCCCCCTCATTTTCAGCTTTTACTAAATTGGTCCTTGTGATTTAATTTCTACAAAACTAAACGGACCCTTGGTTTTAATAATCCAACAACCAAAACAAACACCAACCCAAATCCTACCTGATCTAATAAAACCCCCAAGCCCACCATACCCTAACCTAGCCCAAGTCACTTAAAAGCCCACCACCAAATAATAAAACTAACACCCCGTTTTTTTTACCCACCTTCAGTCAAACCCCACTGGTCAACATCTCCACCTTATCCCTCCAACTTGACCCTGCAACCCTGCTTAAACTCCATCATCACACCTTCATATCCACTGCCACACTCAAATACCCACTCCCTCCTACTCACCTCAAAACAAACAACAAAACAACAACCCCCCCCCTTGCCAGGTCAGAACTACCCAAGTGGTAATAAAATTGATTTCCCGCCAAAACCTCATCAAGGGCCAAGATCATTCAAAAGCCATCCAACTGCCATAAATAAAAGTGGAAAAGCAGAGAGATGCACCAGGTCTATAAAAGAAGAACAAGAATGAAGCAGCAAGCAGTAGTTAGTTAGTAGCTAGAGTATGTAGTAGTAGAAAGATGTTTTTAGTTTGAATTTAGCTTAAGTATTGTAGTTGTGAATTCAATCTTGTACTCCCTTTATTCAAGATTAATATAAGTCCAGTTTCATTGTTAAGTTAATTTAAGCTTCTCCTTAATTTCATTGCAAAGTACAAGTCCTCATTTTATAAGCCTTTAGAACTGTTTTCATAAGTTAAAATAAGCTAATACAGCTTGTCGTGAATTATTTCTATAAGCTTATCCCTACTCTCAAATAGCTTCTGTGGGGTGTATCTAAGCCTAAAATAGCTTGTGTGAGCAATTCTTATACATATGCACAGGGTTACAGTGGTTTTACAAGCTACTATTGCCCTTTCTATAAGCTCAAGTAAGCCAAGTCATGCTTATTGTGAGCTTATATTTGACTGTTCAGTTGATCATTCCATATACCCTTGTATCAAGTAAGTGATCTTTTTACTTTTCTGCAGTTCTTAGTTAACAATTTTCTTTCCATTTTGTTTAGTTTAAGTTTAATATGGCTTTCTGTGTGTTTAATTTGAATATCTATAAGTCCTAGTGTTACCTTAGGTTTCTACTGTCCAAATTAGCTCAGACTGAATATGGGTAATTTAGTTGTTCTTTTTTGTTCTTTCCTGATTATTTAGCTTTAATATCAGTTTAGGGATAGGATTTGATCATTAGTTGAGGTCTTGTAAGCTTAAAACTACAAAACCAAAATCAGTTCATATAAGGGAGTGTTTGGCTCAAGTGATTTCTCTGGGACTTAGATGGATTTTGCTTATGATTGTTGCTTAGACAGGTTCATTTAGGTCATATTAGGTTTAGGGAACAAAGAAATCTAGTACCATTTCATGTGAAAGTCAAAATTCACTTTTGATTGAGCTTATGAGCTAACTGTCACACAGTTAGTACCCAAAACCTTGCACATTAGCTCATAAGTGATCCATGTAGCTTATTTTAGCCTTACATTAGCTTATCATAACATTCTCAGCTTATTAGAAGCTTTGGAAATCCACATAAGTCAAACTAGGTCACAAAACTAAAAAGTCAAAAGTTCCCATTTCAGATTTTTTCAAAACTTCAAAGAATTTATTAGAATTTTGTGTTCACTTTCAAGTTGTGAAATTTGTTTCAATATGTAGTCTACCATCTCATATTTTGTGTCCTACAATTTCTATATTTTTGTGAATTTTGTGGTGGGCCCCACAGCCCCCCAAAGTGAGCTGCAGGGCAACCTTTGCCCCTGCATCAGCAGGTCTGCACCCAAACACCACCCTTAGGTGGTGGTTTCCAGCCACCTCATTGGGCCCCAAGCCACCAATATTGTTCCTCCCAACCCCCCTCCTACCAGACACCATTAGTTGACCATAATTTTGACCTTGGAACCACAGGCACCCACTTGAAATCACCACAAATCTCTGTCCCATTTTCAGTTGAATTCCAAGTTTCAAAGTGCTTAAGTTTGGCTTATTTACTTATTCAGTGGTCCCCTCTAGCTTTTTCTTGCTTAAACAAGTTAACCTAACTTATTTGGACCTGAATCATCCAGAGTGGGCCCCACACAAGCTGGTTTAAGCTAATTTTCCCCCTGGTCAACTGTGGTCAACTGTCAAGGTTTTTAAGCTCTCCACAGCTTATTTTTAAGTTATAGAAATCTTGTTTTTTACAAAAGTTACTTGTTTTTAGGTTTAAATTAAGTTTCCAAAAGAAAAATTCCAAAAATCCAATTTAAATTTTAAGTGATAGTTTCTATTTAATGATATTAATTTTAATTTTTATTAATTACTTAGCTATTTTATATTTTTCTTAAATTACTATTATATTAAAGTATTTATAATAATTTTCTCAGATTTTTTTTTTATCATTTAGTGTTTATTAGAATTAATCTTAGTTTAATTAATAATTAATTAATATGTAAGTTTTAAATAGCGTAATTAATTTTTATAAAGCAAGACCTAGTTTTTATATTTTTCCTAGCCTTTATATATCATAATATAATTTTAGGAATTTTTCTAGAATTTTTACTGTTCATTTAGTATATTTCTTAATTTAAAATAGTTTAATTAGGTAATTAATAATTAATTAGTAATTAATTAATGTAAAAATCACAAAAAGACAAAAATATTTATTTTTAATTTTAAAACTTATTTTTAGTTATTTTATAATTTTAGAAATTTTATTTTCATTTTTCTAGTATTTAATTAGTATCAAATTATATTTAAGTGTTTTTAATATTAATAATTAGTATTAAATAGTAATTAGTTAATAATAAATAATTAATTAGTGTAAAAATTTATTTTCTTTTTCTAAAAATTTTCTTTTACCTTTAGGTTTGTAAAAAAGTCATTTTCACCCCCTGGGTGTTTTGAGATTTCAGTTTTTACTTTTTATTTCGTACGTTTACGTTTTATTTAAACGTGAACGTACGCGTTTTATGTTTTAAACGTTTCTGGTTTTTCTGACTTTCCAGTCTTGTTAATATAGTGTATTTAAGCTATTATCTTTTAAATTCCAGTAGTGTAATCATCACAACTCTCTTATACCCTTTCCCGTCCAAATTCACCCGTTCACATAACCGTTTTTATACCATCCACACCTCGTCGGGACATAACGACCCGGGGAAACCACTATACTTCCGCGGAGCATTGAATCTAGGCTGTTTGACCTTTTTGACCATTCCCCGGTCAGTTTAGGTTGACCGTTTGGAGCCAATCACCTCTGGTTTACAGAACATCAAAGCCACTTACAATAGGCTGATCCAAAGGGTCTTCGAAAAGCAGATAGGAAGGAACCTGAGAACTCACGGTGAATACTTAGTCACCCAGAGCAAGACAACAGAAGATCTCCTTCATGATGTAGAAGAAACCCTCATGAACTAAGGAAAATCAACCTAAAGCTAAACCCAATAATGTGTTCTTTCGGCATTGAGAAGGAAGGGTCAAACAAACGCCTGTTCGTAAGGCAAATGATTAGAGCCATCCAATCAATGAAGAAACCTAATCAGAGTTGCAAACACGAAGAACGAAAAGGAGGACTCAAAATCTAAAAGATGACTTGGAGACACTAAAAGCATTCCTGTCGAAGGGTGTCAACAGATCTTCATCTCTCTACAAGGTCCGTAATGAAGTCATCAGCAACTTATCAAATCCATGGAACAAGGAAGCCGAAACATCCTTCCAAAGATTGAAGAATTGCATGGAGATCTTGCCAACAGTTGCACCCCAAACCAGAGGAGAAGTGTTGTTCCTAGACATAGCAATGTCCCCTGATGAGGTTGGTGCCATTCTCTTCGCAGAAAGAAGACAGCTACAGATACCAATATATTTTGTTAGCAGAGCCCTACCGTACGTGGAACAAAGCTACACAGCATCAGAAAAGCTAATCCTAGCCTTGATTCACGCCACAAGACGTCTCCGAAAGTATTTCAAATATCACCCCATCAGAGTACTCACGGATAAGCCATTCGAAAGAATATTCCTGAACTCTGAGGGAACACGGAGGTTGGTCAAACGGGCTAAAGAATTGGATGAATATGACATAGAATATGGAGAAAACGATCCTTTCGAAGGACAAAGTAATGAACCAGCTGAAACATGCGAATCGAGTATGTCCTCAAACAAAAAAGTATTTCAAGCCAAACAAAAGGAAAAAAACCACATATATGATACAAAGACGCGTTTGGTCCCACACAATCAAGAACGTCTCGAACTCGGAATGGAGCAGCAGGCTTCAACAAAGTAACAAACCTTTCATGCTCCGAATCGCAGGCTCCATAGCAATATGCCGGCCGTTTAGTTACAAAAATAATAACAAAGGAAGCTTCCTAGAACATACTCCGAGGAAGAGTATATGGAACAAGTCAAAAGTAGCAAGGCTTACACGTCAGCAACCCTCCTACGGTGTACGAATGACTTGCCATATCCTTCGTAAGTCCTACGTGCAAGACTTGCAATTTTTTCTTATTATGTATTAAACTCTTCTCTTTTGGGAAAAAAGCATTAATGGTAGGTGTCTTAGTGTTCATTTGTACAGATTATGTAATCCTCCCCTACCCACTTAATGATATCACATGTTTCCCGCAAATCTTTTGTTGCATATAACAACAACGATTTGCTCAGCCAAGTAATTACAAGTTCTATGTTCGAAGGATGATACAAGATACTTATATCTTGTAGGCTATTAAACATCCAACACAATTCACATTAACTTTCCTAAATGGTCTTAGGGTATGCGAAGCCCTTCGCACTTAAAGGACGAAGACAGAGCGGGTCGCAACCCTTTGTCAGCAATTAAATTACACGATTGCTATAAAATTTTGGTTCAAAATACACACAATAAGGGTCCTTGTTCTAAGCCTTAGGATGTATATTAACGTTTAATTAATAAACGATGAAGAGAAAAACATACAAGCAAAGATGGGACGCACACCCATTAAATTTAACCATTAATGTAGCATATACTTTCCGCTGCTCAAAAGAAGATCCATATTGTCTAAGTGCAACATAAACACAAATTGTTCAGAACATAATACCATAAACAAACATTGTTTTAAAGGGTACATACCACCCTTGGAGCCAAATTACTGCAAACACTGCAGCCTTTACTTACTAGGAGACTTGGGATTTTCTTGTTGCTCTTGGGATACCTCAGGACTGGCTTTGTTGGGGGAAGATTCTTTTGTCAAATCAGCCTTCGGAGAGGGAGGCTGCACAACAGAACTTTTTCCTGGAGACTGGGGCTTCTCAATGTCCAACTTTGGGGATGAGGGCTCCTCAGGAATTACTATCACAGATGCAGGTTTCATAGGAGTATTCTTTTTGCTCACAGACGATGGCTTCACCCTACGCGGCTTCTTTGAAAGAAGCATCTCAACCGAAGTCGTTGGATCCTTGGTAGCATTAACGAGGAAGGGGTACTCTGCAGTTGCGAGGAGGTTGCTTGCATTATCATACTCTGCTTTCTGAGTGACACGGTAATAGGTTACCTCAGATAAGTCCACAGGCTTTCCAGTCGCAGCAATTTCCTCCAAAGTGGTGCATTTCCCATGATAGATGGCAGCATTGACAACATCACCTATCATTTTCCCTACCTCATCGCTGTGATATAACTCCATGGCTATGTATGGAATGACCTTCGAGACAACAGCAGCCCTATCTCTTTTAAGCGCATTATACTTGCGCTTGAGGCTATCGAGATCTTCACGAAGCTTGGTCTCCAGCTCACCCAGCTTCGTCCTCTCTTCCTCGAGATTCCCACACTTGATCTCCAGCTCAGCAATCTCCTCCTTGTAACCTACAACCTTTGCCTCCTCCTTTCGAAGCCTATTACATTCGGTCTTCACTTTGTTCAGATCCTTCTCCAACCCTGCAATGTTAGAACGAAGGTCTTGTACAAGGGGATTCTGCTCAATATCCCTCAAAGCCTCTTCACACTTATCTTGAACCTCTGCAAACTCTTGGTCCTTCTTTTTCTCTCTAGCCAAAATCTCATCCATCTTCTCCCTAGCAGAAGCAAGGGTTCGTACCACCTCCCTTGTTCGAGAATTGAGATGATTGTCCAACACAGCTTGCCTTGTATAGCTCTTGTCATGTAGATCGCACAACTCCTCAATGGGCATGTTGGTTAGCACAGACTTGCAGCTCGGGGGGTTATGTGCAAGGCAAGGCGATGGCAAGCCGAAGCATCAGGAAGCTCTTTGGTATTAGGAAGACCTGAGGAATATACAATCAATTAGAAGGCATGTACAAATATTCCGGTTCAATCAATAGAACATATACTTACCATTGATGTCTTCATCCAATGCTTCAGCAGCTTTATTGGTATTGATCTGACCTTTCTGCCTGGTGTTCCTGGAAGGAGGTGTTGGCAAAATCAATTTCCTTTTGGGAGTGGGCTTTACTGGTTTGGCACTCATACCCTTCCTGTTTCGAACCCTGTCAGCTATGCCAGAAGATGAGCCAATAATGGTCACCTGATCATCCTCAGAGAGAGGGTCATTGGACTCAGCAACATTCTCCACCAACTGTGAAGTCTCCTCTGCAATCATTGGCTCCGATTTTTTCTCTGGTTTGGAAGGCTGCAGGGAAGCTATGGGCTCCACCATTTGGGCATCGTCTTCCTGGTTATTAACTGACACGGAGGGTGAACCAACCCCATAGCTGACTTCCTCAGGATTCTTCGGAAGGAAGCTCGTCTCCCTGGCACCATCGGCAACAACAAAGTTTCAGAAAGACATTCCTGCAAAACGAAAGAAGGAAGATAAATATCATCAGATAATTTGTTCAAATTTATTTAAATAAGAGTGTACATACTTTTTCCATCACAAATTATTTCAGGCTTCATGGGGGAACCCTCCCAATGGTCAACAATACCAGCCATGTAAAGAATGGGCTCGGGGAAAGACTGAACATTCACTGGATGACGAACAAGACGCTGATACAGTGGATTCCTTCGAACAGTATAAGGTAACTCATCGTTGAAACGTTTTTTATCAAACCTGTATGCTTTGTTCACTAAAGCAGGGTACTCTGGAGGTATTATTGTATCTTGAATGTAAAAGAAACTCCCTTTCCTGTTCATAATGTTTGTAAAAGGGTTTAACAATATGGTTGGAACATCAGGGTCACCTCTTTTTGCCAAAGTCAACCAATCCCCACCCGGGTACAAGTTCGTAAAACCCCTAAGCACTGTTAGTGTAGGCTCATACCCATAAGCTTTACACATCACAATGAATGTTGTCAATTTAGCCAGGCCAAATGGGTTAAACCTAGAGATGTGTACTTGATAGTATTGCATAAACTCTAAAATCAAAGGGTGGATTGGTATTCTAAAGTTTGACAACTTAAACGCATGGGTTTACAGACCTACATATCCCTCAGGGGCATCAAATATTGTTTGATTTTTACTAGGGAGCATAATCTTAAACTCTATTGGAATCGGATAATCCTCAAGAAAAGCACGTAATTCATCTTTTGATAAAGTACATTTTTGTTCCTTAATCACAAACTTGTTATTTTTGGCCATATTGATTAACGAAGAATGATACTTCTACGATGAAATATAGCTTAACGAAGACAAAATTTACCTTTTTTCTTGCGTAGGTTAATAAAACGTAATGCTGTGTGTAAATTTTGATCGAAATATGCACACAGTGTTAGAAAGTAATTTTGGGCGCAAATGTAAAAGTGATTTAGGGTTAGAGGTGATAAACATTTATACCGCTTCTTTTTTTTTTTTATCATAACCATACACGTGTCTT
The DNA here is from genome assembly GCA_030686995.1 of Artemisia argyi. Classification (NCBI taxonomy): domain Eukaryota; kingdom Viridiplantae; phylum Streptophyta; class Magnoliopsida; order Asterales; family Asteraceae; genus Artemisia; species Artemisia argyi. Next base: position 70,368,120 of record CM060685.1, on the reverse strand, counting down.
GTGTATTTATCCGGATTCCAATGGGTTTTTAAAATTCGAATGGACGTTTTTGTTTACCGAGGATATTGCTACTCTAGGTTTACTGTGAGTTGTTAGGCAATATTTAAGTGCATTTAATGCGTACTTTGCGACTTTAATTTATTTTGCAAGGCCCTACGAGCTAACACGGTTAGTTCACTTGACGATAGTGTTGAAAGCCATATATTCTTGTGCGCATATCTAACTTTCAACTGGGGGGCTTGATGATGTACCCCCCGATTAGCTCGAAGGACACCCCTTCGAGTCTGATCGCAACCTACATAATCGAAGGCTCTGGCTAGCCTCCTAAAACTTTCTTTGGCGTAAAACTAATCATCAATGATCTAGTTACCAAGTGGGAATTCGCCAATCGAAGGATTAAGCCCTTCGGGGTATCTCTCGATAATTTTTAAGGACAGAACAATGGCAAGTCCAAATACTGGTGAGACCAAGTCTTACCCACGTCTCCTCTTCCTCCTTAGCACCCCCGCTAAATCCGGAGGAGTGGGACACTAAACCCTAGTGGTTACCACAAATCATGGGACGCCCCCATGATCTCTCTCAAATGCGTGATCTCCAGGACCGTTTTCTTCAGCTATAAATAGTCCTGGACGATGACAAATCTGGTATGCAATCTCTCTCACCTTACTTTATTACATTTACACTTAAACTCTCATACCGATCACTTATTCACACGCCGGAGGAGGTTCGCAGGGTCCAACCCCTGCGCAATCACTTAACGTAGTGTCTTAGTATTTCTTATTTCAGGTTATATCCAAGCTTGGCGTAATCACAACACACCTCATTTCCTTTGATCACCATCGAAGGCCTGGTAGTGCAAATTATTGTACAATCATTGACAATCTCTGAATCATGGAGAATTATTTATGACTTTTCTTCAAATATTCTTTCAAATGACTATTTTTGTAATTATCTGAAAGCTGAGGGACTGAAATTGTCATTTTCTCCACACTTTGACCAGGGACGAATCTTGCAACTTTATGAATCTCTGAGGATTTCTTTTGCCATTATGAGCTTTCTTTGATCATTAAGCTTCCCCGGCTTCGACTTTTGACCTTTTTCCATTCTCGTGCTCGTTTTTGTCGATTTTAGCTTTGTTTTTGTCCATTTTTCACATATCCATACCTGTACATACACAAATACAAAAACACACATTCTCTTGGCATATTTGGTTAGTATTTAGTATTTTTGGTCCGATTTAAGGCCTAAAAAGGATGTGTGAATAAGCACACATCACATACGCACACCCGCACAACCCCAAGATACGTGAGTGAGTTGTCTAAACCCCTACTTTAATTAGCTAGAGACTCAGGTGAGTTTTCGTAGCCTCACACCCTTTTAAATACTTTCTAAATGTTTTACAAACCCTGTGAGGGGGATACATGCTTTAAAACCAAATACAAGTCTTTGCTCTGGTTATTGCACGAGTAAACTAGCTGCCATCATTACATAACCAAAATTCATGAATCTAATCGTTTAGGATATTTTACCCATGCGAACGCGAATATAGTTGATAGATCTATTGGAGTTTGACAACTCCCGTTGGTATTAACACCCCACTAGGTGGTACCAATAAGTACTATATTTGAACCCACTGAAGGTTTAACTTTGGCAAGTTATCCTTCCCATCCCTTCATAGTTTGGTCTGCAGACCCCATGACTCGGATTGTTAACGTGTGGTTCATGAGCTTAGTGCAATATACCTTCTAACACTAAAACTTTTCGACACATAGGGTTTAAGCTGCACCCTGTGGAATTTGTATTTATACTTTAACTTTTTAAACCTATGACTCTCACTCAACATACGTGTTGACTTTTAAGCATGTTATCTTAGGTAATTAGGCACTATAGGAACCTTGGCACGGAGAACCACTGGACATGAGGACGTCCAAAATAGTTATCATTCATCAGTTTTGTGTCGTAAAACGTATCTTAGGGACCTCTCTTTTGGTAAAGTACATCTTTTACTATAAAAACTCTGATGAATAAATGAATGATAACACCTTTTTCAAAAACGTCTCTTTTCGAGTTGTTTTCTATTATCTTGTCTTTGTTTCCATGAGTAATACCCCAAACACTTTATCCGCTGCGATCAGTGAAAAATGGGGGTGTTACACTCGCATTGCCAGAACATAGAACACACACCTCATAACCCGTGAGGTAGGGGTATTTATACCCAACGTCTAGCCAAGCCTCCATCACGGATATACAAGTTCCACGATGGTAAATTTGTGTCACATACAACTATAATTACACAACATACCCTATACTAAGATAAAGTATAAATAGAAGTCCCTTACTAATGATTTACACTTTTTGTGTTTCAACACTTCTGATGATATGAACCAACTGTTCTGCATGAGTCATATCATTGCCCACACTATCCTTAGGAACTGTCAACTTAAATTCAAGCATCTGCTTCATAACATTGATGGTAATAGGATATAGCACATCTGACCACATATACAACACCTTGCCAGACATAGTAAAAACCATATGCACATTTGAGAGAAGGAAAAATTACCAACTGACAACATCCTAAGAATGTTGTCCAGTCCAAACCTTGAAGCCTTTCCCAACATGATATGAAGAATCACATAACACATATAAATCCCCTAGCAAGAACAAACCAACACCTTCAGGCTTATGAGATCTAAAATGTGTTGTCACCCATCCATACAAGTTAAGTAGAACCTGTCTATCCACCAAATGTAGAATTTCACTCAGAAAAGTGAAATGCTTAATAGAACCATCTTTCCTGTGGATAGTATTCACTTGCCCCAATGAAAGTTTAGTTAATTCCCATTTAACCAAAGAGTACCACACAACAGGGTCCTCATCATCTTCCTCATCAAACTCAATGAATGACCTATCCTCTGTTGGTAAATCAAGAGTTTTAGGAACTCTTTTCCTTGCAATGCTCTTCTGCCTTTTTCCAAGAGTAGAAGAAGGAGAAGGTATTTCAGAACCAGGAGTTTCATTTTGTGCAGCAGAAGTATCAGCAGGTGTAGGGGTGGAACCATCAGTAGGAACTGATTCTTTATCATCAGTAGGAATGGGTTTAGGTGAATCAGTAGCAACAGATTATGGAACCTCAGCAGCATCCATGAGAACAGATTCCTGAGATGAAGTATCTGAAGGTTTTGAAATCTTCTCTACATGTACAGATGATTTAGGAGGAATAGTATCAGCAGTAGATCCTTCAGCTACATCAGCAGAATGTGAAGGTTGTGCAATAGTAGATTCCTCTAGAGGTATTGAACCATCAGCAGCAGTAGAATCAGTAGCAACATCAGAAGAACCATCCACCTAAGTCAGAACTGAAGGTGAATGAACTGGACCCCCATCAGTAGAAAAAGGATTAGTAGTATCCTTAGAAGCTGTATCAACATCAGCAGACTTGAATCTCTTAGCTGCAGGTTCATCCAAAAGACTTGCAGGCCTCTTCAAAGGCTGATTAACCTTGATCCCAGCTTTTCTAAGATTATAATGAAGCCTTTCATATTCCATAATTAGTTTAGCATCTGAGAAACCCCTCACATGCTTCATGGTCCAACCTGTTCCATACACAGCAGAACTCTGATTCTTGAGAAAAGTTCTCATATATTCCCTCATTTATGCTTGAGTCAAGGGCTTCTCTCTCTTCTCTGTTGCCTTTCTCTCTACCTCAACTCTCTTCCTTTGTTTACCCAATGCAACCATCTGTTGGACATAATCTTCCACATCAAAAGCATCCCCTAATACTATTTGAGCTAGAGTTGGATTGGAAGTGACTTGAGTGGTAAGATTATCCCAATGTTCAGCAGTAAACTTCTGTCAAATCTCATCCAACTCCCTCTGTCTGTCAGCAGGTAAAGTATCTGGAGCAGGAAAGCCTTCTTTATTTAGATCTTCTTGAATTTTCCTAGCCATCTCCTCATGAATTTTCAACTCTTCTTTCTTCCTGGCCTCTTTGGCCAAGTCTTCAGCTATCAATTGTTTGGCATACTCCTCACCAAGCCTTTCTTCCTTAATTTGTTTCTTGGTTCTTTGTCTAACAGGAGGATCTGCTTCCATCATAACAGACTTGCCTTTGTCAGTAGAAACTTTGTCAGCAGGTTGATCAACAGAAATAGCATCAGTAGCATGTCCATCAGCAGGAATGGATCAGTAGAATGTCCATCAACAAGAATCTTAGTAACAAAAGCATCCTCCATAGTATCATCAGCATGTAGTGGAAAAGCTTCAGGACGAATGGATGTACTGGTATCATCAATTCTAGAACTACCAGCAACATTCACCTTGTTCCTTTCAAATGCTTATTCCTCTGACTTTCTTCTAAGCCTTTGTAAGTGACTCCTTCTAGCAGAAGACAACTGAGCATCATCAGGTTGTTCATCATCAGGGTGATCATGTACACCCATGGGAACAACAACATCATCAACCTGTGCACATTCCAGAGAAGGTTTAGCCAGTAGATGAAGACCATCTAAATCAATATCCTCCTTGACTCTGTCATTCTCCTCGTCAGAATCAATCACCACACCTTTTCTATTTTTAGACTTTAGCATATCTTCCAGCCTCCTAACCTTTTTAACCAACTTAAGAACAACCTCTCCAAGTGTTTGTTTAGTAGTTTTGAGATCTTTCTCTAACTCATCAACCTTCTTCAAACACCTTTTCATCAAAATAGACATAAATGTGAGAGTATCAGGAGCCTCAACTCCACCAACAGGTGTACTTGTGGTATTAGGAGCATCATTAGTCCTTAGAGGAGAATCATGAAATCCTGCACCCATATTATCATAATCTTCAAAGGTAGGTCTAAGAGGACTAGGTGTGGCTAGTCTTGTATACTGTGGTGAGTCAAGAAGTTAGTCAACATTAGAAGTCTCTGGCTCAACAGGTTTTTCTATTTGTACAACTTGAGACTTAATTGTCTCTACAAAATCACTAACATGCTCATCAGGAGCAATATCTGGCTCACTAGGAGCAACAAAGCTACGTGATGGTGGTGTGGGAGGTCTTCGTGTAGAAGGTCTAGGAGATGGTGGTGGCAGGTCATAAGTGGCATTTGATGCACTTGCATCAGGAGCAACTTAGTGGCCAATATCAGCAGTAACTGGTGCATTGGCACCAACAACATCAAGAATGGGAGGATTTTGACCTTCACCAGCACCATCATTGCCAATTGGCAACATAGCAGGCAGTAATGGTCTATGTTCCCCAGCATAACCTGTTTGCATTGTGGCAAACAATTTAGCAATCAACTTTCCAATAGGCCTATGGTTTCTGTCTTCACTCTCAATGCCTAATATAATCTGGAGGAACCTAGGGTACATAAGAAACTTATATTAAGTATTCTTAACATTTGTAAGCATCTCCTCAAAGATGTACTTAGAGAAATTGTAAGTTCTACCCTGAGACAAACAAATAATACCAAAAGCAAGAGAGCTTAAGAATTGATCCCAACCCTCTGACTTTGGACTAATGCATTGCAGTAGAGTGTGTACAAAAAATCTCCACTTAGGGCAAAACCTGTTTTTATACCAAATCTTCTTCCTATCTGCTTGATATCCAATGTTTGTCAGGCCCTCAACAATCTCCTCTCTTGTAGCCTCAAATTCACCATCTTCATCATTTAACAGAAGTTGAGCCGTAACAATGGACTCTGTAACTACACATTCTTCACCATCAATTGTAGCAACTATCTCCTTTGGTTGGCCTTCAATTGATCTTACTTCAGCAGTTTCCCAGAATTGTGTAACAAAAGATTCATACACAAATTCAGGATAATGAGTGAGAGCATATCTAAGCTTTGACCTCTGTAAAAACTCCACCATTGGATCAAATACTTCATGCCCTTTTACACTTCCCAAGAAAGCAACTTTGTTATGATCGATTTTCAACATAAGTTCCGCCATTGAAGATTTGAGAGAATGAGTTGTGAAATTTAGATGTTTGGAAATGGGTTTGAGTTTTGAATGATAGCGAATTAGTTATTTTGGGTATGGGATACACACGTTAGGTTATAAAGGGTAGTTTCCTAATCGAGGAAGTTAATTGACAAAAAGCAAGCAAACAGACAATGTTGAAAGTCTACATGATTATTCCTATGTTTTCTGAATGTAACATACAAAAGCAGATTCCCCAAACTTTGATTTCTTGACCTTGTTTCTTGTCAAAACTCCTAAAGTAGGATCACCAAGAATCAAAGATTGTGGATGCACAGTGTTAATCCTCTTAGTGGCATGAGGACAAACATCAACTGAGGTTGGGAGATTGGTAAGTGTAGGTACAAAGTCATCATCATATGAGGAGGAAATGAATATGCATGTACTTGTTTGATGATGAATACCTTCCAACTCAGGACTTGAGGAAAATTCATTGGCAAGATCAGATGTGCTAGGAAATCTTGTGAGATCATCATTAAACCACAATGAGTCAACAGATGGGGTACAAGTAGGAACAGAAGCAGGAATACTACCAGCAGAATAGATAGCATCAGCAGAAACAACACTGGTAGGGTTTGGAGCACCATAAGTAGGAACAGAACCATTATCAGCATCATCCATGTTCCTATAGGCTTTAATAGCTGCTTGTCTCAGCAGTTCCTCCGTTTCTTTGGAGAATTCAAAACCATGCTTTTCAGCAGCATCTATAGCATCATGCTCTTGTCTTTGGAGCTTGACTAGTTCCTCTGCATAACTTGTATCAGCTTCAGTCATACTAGAAGAATCCTTAGGCTTAGTACCTGAAAAGTGGTTAGTAGGATAAGAAGGAACAACAATAACTTCTTCATCACATTTTAAATCTGAATCATCAACTAAGGCACCTACATTGCTAGTTTGTGGATCTGGTGTACCTGCAAATTGATTAGCTTTGAAACAGGTGTAACCTAATTGATAAGTCAAATAGTCTAGGTCAAAATACCACTCATGACCTGCTCCCTGAACATTAGGTTTATCTTCAAGAAATCTCAGATTCAGTGTTTCTTCTATCCTTTTGGTAGATAAATTATACACCCTGTAAGCTTTACTATGAGCAGAATAACAAACAATGTACTTCTCATCAGTTTTTCCTTCAAACTTCTCCAAGTGATCACTGGTATTCAGAATTGTCACATGACATCCAAAAGGTTTAAAGTAAGTAATGGTTGGAACTTTCCCAGTCAAAAGTTCATAAGGTGTTTTGTTGTGAAGTCTAGTAATCAATAACATATTCAAAACATAGCAAGCAGTGCCAACTGCCTCAGTCCAAAACGTAGTGGGTAGCTTAGAGTCAGCAAGCATAGATCTTGCAGCCTCTATAAGGGTTCTATTCATTCTTTTTGCAACCCCATTTTGTTGTGGGGTCCTTGGATTGTTATAGTCCCTTTTAATTCCTTTAGACCCATAGAGTTCAATCAACCTAGCATTCTTGAACTTTGTCCCATTGTCACACCTCATAGCTTTAACCTTTTTGTTTAGCTGGTTCTCAATAAGGGCAATAAAGTCTTTAAGAGTCTTAAAGGTTTCATCCTTAGTCCCCAAAAAGAATACCCAAAAAAAGCTGTTATAATCATCAGTGACCGCCAGGCAAAAGTATTTGTGATCAATACTTCTGATAGAAGTAGGACAAAAAAGATCCATATGAAGTAGTTGAAGAGGTTCTGTAATTGTGCTAACAGCTGTAATGGCCTTGTATGAAGCTTTATGCTACTTTCCTTTGTTGCAAGTCACACAACTGTGCTCATTAGTAAAAACTTTGGAAGGAAGCCCTTGAACCAATCCATGTTTAGCAAGCTTGTTGATGGTCTTGAAGTTTACGTGTGCCATCCTTCTATGCCATTTAGTAGACTCATCCAATGATGCTTTTGCCACCAAGCAAGCAAGATCTCCTTCAGGCTGGACATCATACATATTGAATGTCTACAGGTTGTGACTTGTTGGAACTCTAAGCAAAACCTGAGTATCAGGAGGTAACTTGAAGTCTTTAGACAACACTAGACAATCCTTTTCTGTGAATAGGACATTGTTTTTCTTGTTACATATTTGTGAAACAGAGAACAAGTTGAAGTTCTGAAGCTCTTTCACATAGTAGACATCTTCAAAGTCCAGCTTAGGAGTCCTAATGGTTCCTTTCCCAGTTATCATGCCATCTCCACCTCCAAAAGTTACAGTGCCACCTCTAATTGGCACAAAATCATCTAATCTTTCTCTGTTCCCTAACATACTCCTTGAACATCCACTGTAAACAATACCAACATATTTATTATTAAGAAGATGATCCTACAGTAACATAAATATACAACAACATTAGTATTATTGGGAGACCCAAGGCATGTCTGACTTGGGCCTGCCTTGTGGATCAATATGAGTTAAACCAGGTAGATTGATGAGATCCACCATTGTTCTTGATCCCCTATTAAGATATTGTCTAGTTTGTCTCCAAGAAAAACCTGCTGAGGACTTAACAGCAGAATCCCATCTTTCCCTTCCCATGTACATTGGGTCATAATGAACAGACCAAAAATCATTTTGAAAGTAAGGGCTAGTAGGTCTGAAGAATGGTCTAGCAACTTTTCTCTTCCAACTAGCAGGAAAAGGTCTACCACCAGAATCCAGCTTAACAGCAGGAACTCGCTTACCAACAGAAACTGCTTTGCCAGAGGAAACTGGTTTACCAGCCGGAACTGACTTATCAGCAGAAACTGATTTGCCAGCAATTTTTCTTCTGCTAGTTTTCACATGTGGAAAAAATGGTGGAATGTAATTAACATTATTCCACAATGGTCTAGGTCTCTGTTGGTCAGTATACCCACCTATCCTTCTCTCATGAAAATCACAATCCTTTATAAAATGATACGCACTACTACAAACAAAACATGTTTTCTTGTTAAAAGATTTGTTCATACCAGAAGAATTCTTTTTTCAAGCAAACTTATCATAACCAAAATTAAAATCATAATTGTTTTTCACATAATTAAAAGAATTGTCTTTCAAAGAATGAAAAGGTAAATCAACAAAAGAAGCTGTCTTTGAATTAGATTCATAAGCAGCAACTCTTGGAGAGAAGTCAGCAGACTTGTGTGAAGACTTGGGTGAGGTCTTGGGAGATCCAGACTTGTCACTTGAATCACAACGAGCAAATTCATTAGTCACTGAAAGAACAAGAGATAAAGTCATTAGTTTCACTGCCATTGTCAGGTAAGTCACTTGACTTCTTGCCATATGACATCTGTGATTCATCATAGTCTATATGGGGGGAGGGTGGCTTAAATGTTCCTATTATGGGTGGAGAAACAGAATGCATATCTCTTTCTTTAATATACTTGACAGGAATTTGAAAATTTTCCTCAAGAGTAGGGTAAAAAATGCTTTGTTGAGTAGTTTCATAAACTTCATTTGGCCCTATAAAATCTCCATACCCCAACCCTCTCCTAGACTTAACAGACTGACAACTATCAACCAATTTGTCCAAATGTTTAGTTGCTTTTTGCCATTCCATATGCATAGCCACTTCATTATCTAACCTAGTTTTCAAATCTTGTTTCTCTAGGTTAACTTTGGCATTTTCCTTTTCAGAAAACTTTAACAAATTAGTGGTGTTTTCTAAATCTCTCTCTAAGACCCTAATCTTATCTTCATAAGCTAACTGATTCTGTTGATACCAAACCTTTTGTTGTTCTAAGGTTTTAAGTGAAGTTTTATAGGATTGAACTTGAATATAGTAGTCTTTATATTGGGTTTCTATGTCATCAAATTCTTTCTTAAGGTTAGCATACTTATTATCACAACTAAATATAGAATTTTGTCCTGAGATGAGATGCCCATCAAGGAAATTCTTCATTCTCATCATCTGACTCACAGCCAGCAAGCATTCCAAAGAGCTTAGAAGCACTTCCTTCCACATATGTAGAGCCATGCTCATTCCAATCAATCATAGAGTCCACAGATACCAAGGCCTTTGATTGGCCAGCTTCCACCTCCCTCAGCTTGAATGCGGAGTATCTAGTCTTGTTATCAGCTTTCTTCTCAGTGCCTTCCCTTAAGAAGTGACCCATTTGGCCACATGAGTAACACTTAACCTTTATCTTATCAAATATGGCTGGATCCCTTCCCTTGAAATTGAGCTTTTTGCCAGCCTTCCTTTCAAATCTTTTGATTTTGACAGAAAGCATAGCCACCTGCCATTTAAGATCCATTTCCTCCAAATCTAACTTATCAATTTGTTCCTGATCTTTAAAGGCTAGTTGTTGTTGTGGCTCATAGTCAGCAACAAAGGAATGTAGCACATCTTCTAACACATTATTGTATTTGGAATGTGTCATTGGTCCAGTTGAGGTGTAGGAAGATGATTTTGATGAAGAGCTTGGACTGTCAGCATATGAGACCTTGTTATTACAAGTGGTGGTACTAACAAATGCTGAATTTGTTAGAGTTGAAGAGTATGTTGAATGACCCTTGATGTTAATCTCCAAAGTTCTAAGCTTATTGTAAAGATCATCAAAGGTTAAAAACTCAAGACCACCTCTGGTCTTCAGAGTAATGCAGACCTGTGACCAGGAATTAGGTAAAGCTCTCAAGAACTTGGTGTTGCAGTTTTCATTATCAGGCTTTGCTTTTAACTGATTCACCTGACTCAAGATCTTTTGAAACCTATCATAACCTTTGTGTAGCCTTCTTCTTCTGAAATCTTGAACTCCTGGAACTCTTGCTTGAGCATCGACTTCCTCATCTTTCTGGATTCATCATTGCCTCCAAATCTTGCCTTGATAGACTTCTAGATCTCCTTGGCATCATCCAGATGATTAAAGCCTCCCATGTGATCATCTGGGAGAGACTGAAGCAAGATAGTTCTTGCCTTGGTCTCTCATTGGACTGCTATTTGCTCATCAGTAGTAGCAGGAGGAAGAATGATAATGTTGCCTTGGTTATCTCTTCCTGTTTTCTTCTTACTGTTTCCATTCAGAATTATATTCCAGAGATTGAAATCAGTATTGATGATCCAATTCTCCATATTCATAGCCTAGATCTCGTATTCGTCCTTCTTAAGGTAAGGGAATTTCCCATTACCACTGGATATTGTGGTTGTGACTACTTGCTGTATTGGTTGTGTTGTTGTTGATGTTGACGTTTTTGGTTGGGTGACCTCAGAATCGTCTTCTGCTGACATAGTTGAAGGATTTAAGGGTTTTAAAAATATGTAAGTGGAACTTCTTTAATTAGAGATTCTCTCCAGGCTCTGATACCAGTTGTTGGATCAGCTCCTAGATAGATCTTTGAGCCTTAGGAATCGATAGTATGCTAATGTAATCAAAAGCAAAACTATATAGAGAATCTCTAGTAAAACTTATGTTTACGCGGAATATAAGCACAAGAGTAAAGAAGACAATAAACTAAAACACTTTTGATCCTCTATGGATCTGTATTAATCACTATAGATTAAATTCTAAGTCATACATTGTTCATAGCTATGAGTTTCTTTTATACTATAAGAAACCCTAAACTCTCTTACAAGAAAACGTGTAAACAAAGCTATAAAAGATATGCAATATCATGTCCTAATATAACATATACATATCCTTCTAATAACTTCTAATGCTACGAATGAACTATATACGCAAGAATATATCTTCAGCTGGAACCATGTCATCAGCAGGAACCACTATAGGCACCAGCAGGAACCTGTCAGCAGGTAGATCTCAGCAGAAACTACTTCTGTCTTCAATAATTCCTAACACTATGTTTTATTTAGTGGCATGTTGATGTATTTTTTGGTTCAATTAGGGTGTTTCCTAATTATATTATGGCTCTTTACACTTTGTTCTTGGTTCATTGAATAAACAATAAGTGATACATTGAGAGAATAAGGAGTAAAATTGGAGGGAAAAAAGAACAACGAAAAAAGACCCACAAATAGTCAAGAAGTCAATATTAGCTATTAAGGTCTTTAGGCCTGGCCTATTGTTTAGGCCCGTTTAGTTTAGGGTTAGGTTTTGTTTAGGTTTATTCACAATTTATTGTCTTGTATTCTTCATTTTTTGTTGAATCTGATAATTTATCAAGAGCCAGGTTAAAAATGAAGAAAAAGAAAAAGAAAAGAAAGAAAAGGACAAAAGATTTAATTATTCGCTTTGGTGTTGCCGCCGAATCATGTCGTTTACTGATGCATTGAGCAAAAGTAATATTGATTGGTAATTTTTGTTTGGTTATTACATTGATTGGTAATATTACGTTGTTGGGTTACCATGGTTGAATTGATGAGTAGGTTACCTTTTTTTTTATATGGTATTCTGTGGAAAGGAAATTGTTGAAGTTCATATATATGAATATTGGTTGTGTTTAATGATCGAGATTTAATAAATAATTTGGTTTGATTTATGTATTTATTTGGGTTTGGTTTGGAAGACACGTTCCGGATTTTGGTAAAAGTTTGATAATATTTTGATTGGCATATTAGGTTTATTGATTAATTCGAATGTATTAATATTGATATCGGTATCGGTATTGAATTGGAAATTGGTGTTGGTTATTGATGTTATAGTCTTAATTAATCCGATTATGTATTGAGTAGTTATGTGTAGCATCTCGGCATCAACAAAATGTTTTGGTTTCGCTCGGTTCTGTCTGATTTTATATGTGGATCTGCATCTAGTTCCGTCTGGTTTTATCTGAATCATTCTGTCTGCTGCTGAATCTTCTGTTTTTCGTCTACCTTTGTTCGGATCTCTCTGCCGCTGAATTTGTATATGTCGGCAGATGTCTTCTCTTTGTTTACCTCTGTTCGGATCTCTCTGCCGCTGGATCCGTTTATATCTGTCTACTGTCTGATTCAAAGTTTTCTTGTCAAACTCTCAATGTAGCATTATGAGTTTGAGAGGGGGTGTTAGCTAATAAGGCCTTTAGGCTTAGGTTTAGTTTAGGTTTATTCACAATTTATTTTCTTGTACTCTTCATTGTTTGTTGAATCTGATAATACATTACAGTCAAGTGGTACTTTGCAGACACAATTTGATCAAAATATAAACGAGTGAGAAATTAATAAAAAAGAAATAGGACGAGAATTGTTAATTTAATCTTAACCATCGATTAGATCTAATGGTGTGTATTCATTGAACATAACAAGTCACGTTTAGGGACCCGCCGTTATAACGCGCGGGTACCCTGCTAGTCACTTTTAACACCTCCATGAACATCACGATGATATATCAAATATGAGATACCCATATTTTGCGAACATTAAAGAAAACGAATTTAAGATGTAGAAAAAGACGGGAAAATACTTAGGTAGTTAGACTTAGGATCAAATGAGAACAAAACTTAAAATGAGAAGGGTGAGAAGAAACCACAACCACAAATTGTAGATACACCTATAAAAACAGATGCATCTCCTTTTAAAATTCTCGCTCGTATTTAAAATGTGTGGCTAGAAATCCCTCTTAATCTTCTCATTTTACTTTTACTTCTCACCGGATCCCTTTCCTAAGTAGTTATTGACGATGGACCTTTTCCAAAGAAAAAAGGTTATTGAGGATGAAAGTCTAAAATTACCTATTAAACACAAATTTTTATGTATATGTATACATATAATACACAAAAAAGTGGGAACTTAAGACCCGTTTAGTTTGTAGATGGGGTTATGATTAGGATTAGGATTAAGATTAGGATATAGGTTTGAATTTGGTTTATTATTTGGATTTAGATTTTGATTTGATATAGGATAGAGAAAATAATATTTATATATATAATATATATTATAATATAAATTATAAAATTAAAATTTATCATATAAAAGATAAGAAAAAATATAAAGAGAGAGGAAAATTAAAAATAGGCCGACAAAATAGTACTATTATCACAAAACCAATCTATGCACTTGCGAATTCTAAATGGCCGTAAAATTTAATCCCAAAGCCGAATGTGACAAAATGACACTAAACAACACTTTTTACTTTTAAGTCCCATTAAATCCAAAATACGCATACCAACCGGACCCTTATTTTTTTGAGATCAACTCTTTGAGACATAAAAAGCAATGGTTTCATAACTCCTAGCCATCTTTGGAGATACAATCATTTACTAGGTTTTACCGTACATATATACACAAAACGAACCGACTTTCTACAAGATATCATAAGAGTCAAACTGCATCCGTGTCATAGTCATGTTACACGCAGGGGCGGAGCTACATATGATCCACCTGTGGCACGTGCCACACATGATTGTTCTCAACGAACTGTAGGTTTTAAGTGAATTTTTGTGGTTTTTTGAAAGTGCTACACCCATTTGAAGTGAAAAATGTGTTCAGATGTGTTTTAAGATAGAAAAGGGAAAATGTTGGATATGGAAGATGCACAGTAGCATGTTTGACCACCAAAAACGTGTGTAGATTACATGTTTGACCACCAGAAACTTTTTTATTTATAACCCTACTTATATACAAAGTTCTAGTTTAGTCCCTTTAACCTTTAATACTAGTCAAATCTACCTCAATATTAAGTGTGTAGTTTAAAATTTTTGATTCAAAATAAACATCAACTATGCTTAAGAAGGAAAAAAAAAAAAAAAAAAAAAAAAAAAAAAAAAAAAAAAAAAAACCCAAAAAGCTAATATACAATTTTCAGGTAACACTATTTTTTTTATGTCATTTAGATTATTTCAATTATCGATGTATACATGAAAATCAAACAAATCACAAAAGTTAAACCGCAAAAACCAATCAATTTAAGAATTATCTGAGAAAAAAAGTAAAATCGTGCTACACGTGGTTCAAAATCCTGGATCCGCCACTGGTTACACGTCTTATGTCATCTCTATAACAAGATCTTATGATTTTTTTTTTCTTTGTTCCCTTTTTTTTAGTGAGTGGCAGTAGTGTAGTGACGTAAATTTAATTTTAAGTAAATTACACCGTTCATCCCTGTGGTTATATCAAAATCACTAGTTTCGTCTCTCGACTTTTTTTTTTGCAAGAACCGTCCTTATATTGAAAACTTGTAATACGAACGGTCCTTATCGATATTGATAAGGACCGTTGCTGTTACAAGTTTTCAATGGAGCACACTAACGTTAGTTATCGATAAGGACCATTGGTGTTACACGGTTCATGCAAAAAATAAAGTCGAGGGACGAAACTAGTGATTTTGATATAATCAAAAGGACGAACGATGTAATTTATGAAACTTATCATATAAAACTGAATATTTTAACATAACAGTAGAGCAAATACAATTTATGAAAATTATCATAAAAAAATAAATAAATGTAATTTGACAATAAGTACGTCCATATATTAAGTCGTATAGCAGGGTATCCGCGCGTTGCAGCGGCGGGTACCCCGAAATAATTTTTTTTGATGAATAACGTATTTTAGTATGTTGTGTTTTTTTTTTAGAATAAATTTATTGATATCAAGAATTGCATGTAACGTATTTTAACTCCTTAACTAATGACAATGTTTTTAATTATACAATTGTGATAATAATTATTAAAGGTGGCAATTCGTGCACATAATAAGAAAAAATATGAGCTAATTTGTAAACGATGTGGGCATATTTTGCCCTCCCCTTTTTTTGAAATGGGCATGCATTGCCTATTGAAAAGTTAAATGGCAGTAACGTATACATAATTTCTCTCAATTGTAGAATATTATAATCGTTTTTAAAGAAAAACATATAATATATTTAATGTTTTAAATATAAATGGGGTGTTACGCTTAAGGAATTTATTTCGTCTTTTTTTGTCTTTTTTAAAGCGATTCGTATAACATTAACCCGTTTGGCCCGTGTCTGTTCGGGCTTGAATATCTGTATAATGTTCTTTATTATTTGTATTGGTGACATTTAATGCAGTAATTGTGTTTAAAATGGTTGTACAATATGCTTGATAATTTGTATTTCTTATGTAAGGGGTGTTTTAAAAACGACATTAATTGTATTTATTGGCCCATTAATTAATTGACTACATTAAATATTTTGACCGCATTAATAGTGCTTTGTATTTTGTACATTAAGCTTTAAGACTTGTATGTCTTAAAATTAAGATTGATGAGAAAGATCATTAATAGTGCTTTGTGTATTGTACAATAAGCATTATGGCTTGTAAGTCATAATTTTAAGGGGAATTGCACATATACTCACCGAAAGTTGCATATTTGCATATTCTCCAAGATAAAAGTTTTAAATGCATAATGTACAATGATGTTTAAACATGTTTTGGGGAAATATGCAAGTTTTAATGGATATATATGCAATTACCCCTAAATTTTAAGACTAAGAGGAAGGAGATTCATTCCTACATTATATATAGTATAGATAAGACTACCTTACGTCCTCATGTACTTGTTCCATTTTTTTGGTTGTTTCGTGCACTTCCTTTGTTGATATACACCATTAATGATTCAAACTTCCCTTCTTTTTTTTTTTTTTTTTTTTTTTGGGGGGGTGGTAACCACTCCCTACCTCTATGTTCCGCCCTTGATGAGTGAAATATTTGATGTGATGTGTTATAAGAATTTTATAGGAAATGATGTTATGTTATAGGAGTGTTATACGGTACATGTTGACGTGTACACTACACCAACTCTATAATCCAAGTCGTTTGTCTCACCATCAACTTTAATAATTGCGTTAGTGTTGATGCTCATGTTGCCACTACTTGAACTACGCGTGCTACTTGCACTCTGGGCCGGCTTTAAGGGTGTGCAAGGTGAGCGATCGCACACGGCCCCAAAATTTGTAAGGGCCTCAAAATTTGTCTCGTTAATAATTGTATATGTGTACGCATATTTTTCATAAAGAAAAAAGTATATAGATGAGAAATTATCTTAAATAATTAATATGTTAGAACGTTTAGCTAACTAATTATATTATATCTTATAAATAATGACACTTTATATATAGCATTGTTTATCGAAAAGCCTTAATATTTAATTTTTTTTAGGGCTCTCAAAATTTTTATAAATTCATAGGACGGCCGTGCTCGCACTACTAACTTGAATAGTAGAAAACCACATCGCTAAAGCAATAAAGCCTTAATCTTATTATATCCCGATTCCCGAGTGACACAACTGGAAGTCTATTTTTTCAGAAGCACTTGATCTTATTTGTGTACCAAGTTCGTGTGCTTGATTTAAAGTATACTGATGCCAACTAAAATGTCCAAGTTTAGCATGTATAGACTCTACTTCTGCTTCCTGTTCTTTCTATGGCCATGAAATTCCTTTTTTAACCATCCATCCCTCCTCTTTTGAGTACAAAATCTTACTGACCCCACATTTGTTTTCACTCTTGTCGCAAGAAAAAAGATGTTCCTTTGTGTCCATGGAACAAATCATTTCAAATGGAGGACCAATCTGTCCCCTAGGGGTGCTTCCTTCACTTTGATTAGAGGCGCAATTATCATGAGCTGTGTAGTTCTCTCCTCTCTTTAGTTTGGACTTCACCTTTGACACCTGTGTTAATTTTTTCTGTATAACAATTTAGTAAAATTAATTTGTTGGTTGTATAAATATTAACCAAGTTCGTAAAAATTGGTTGATCTGAAATATTTTTTCTTATGAAACAAGGATTAAAAGAGTTTACTAGCAAAATGTTTTTGAAAGTTTTTTGATCTCTTTGTATAAAACAAAGCGTGTAACACAAATGAAAATAAACCCACATTCATTACTTATTTAAGCTTTGCCCTTTTTTTTAAAACTCTTTTATACGTGCAAAGTGATCAAAATTGCTTACAAAATTAAATATCTTTGAGGCTGTTGAACTTTGCTGAGGCTGTTGAGAATCGCGCCCATGTTGTCGATCCACATATAGTTGATACGGACGTGCATCACTGGCTACTAATATAGTTGCAAGTTGTCTGCTATATTCATCATGATATGGGGTTCCGGTAAAAATACCCACAAATCTTTCTCCATTTTTTTTTATTACAGGAAACGCACCTGACCAATGTTCTCCATGTGCCATTCGTTCTAGGAGATGTTCTGCCATTTCAGCGTCTTTAGGTTCCACTACAAGGTCAATTATACTTTTTCCATAAGCTTCAGCAGCTGTAATACCATATAGATTCTCTGCAGCTCGGTTCCTGCATGATTCACATCAACCAAAAATGTTTGAAAACATAATTACTTTATCATCTTGATCAGTCTACTTGAAATCCAAAACATCAACAATTAATACTCACCAAAATATTATCCCATGTTTATAAATATGAACATAGATAGCCTGACCCACTGAATGCAATATATTTAAATACTGAGTTTCAATTAGCTTCTTAGCTAAAGGCCCCGTGACTCCAACATGAGTTACTCTGTTAACTTCTTGGAAAGCACCCGGTCTACCAACGGTTAGTTGGTGAGTACATGCCGTTTGGTGGCCATGTTTTGAAATGTTAGCAGAGAGCTTGAGTTTGGATATTTCTTTTTTGATGTGAGCTTGCCGTTGTTCCATCTCCTGGATCTTTCTTAAAAGCTCCTGAGCCGATGGTGGTTCTTTGCTTTTCTCCATTTTCACATGCACACTTCAGCACGAAATTTTTGAATGCACCTACAGTCAGGATCAAGAATTGGTTCTTTAAACCTCAAGTTACAACTGTGGAATAAGCCCATCTCGGTTAATTAACACATATTAAGATTTTAACTGTTGAGAACAAACTGTGATTATTTGATCAATCAAATTCATTTTCTTAAATTTCAGATTATTTATGTCATGAAGTTTTCATTTTTATAAAATGGAAACAAATGTATACAGATACATATACTAACACAATAAAGAAGAGAACATAAAACACATGAACACACACTACTTTTGCATTTCAGACAAAAAATTGTATAAATTGATTAATCATCAACCCCTTTCGCCCATTTTGAAGAAACATTAAGTTAATAAACCGACAGAAGTCGACACGCAAAGACACATACTGGTCTTTTTTATATTAAATCCCAAAAGAATTAAACTTAGAGAAAAATGGAAGTTTAACTTACCGGCAAATTAACACATGTTTATCTAAGGTAACACGAAGCCTTAGCAATGATTTAGTTATGTATGTGCGTGTATAAATGTAGAACGATAGAAAAAGTAACTTAATATATAGTAGGCTCTCTCCTTTTTATTTTGTCAACATAATTTGTCATATCAAAACAATGAGTAAATTGCATTTTTGGTCCCTGTCGTTTGGCCAAAATTGCAGGTTTGGTCCATATTCTTTCAAAAATGCAACGGTAGTCCCCTTTTTGAAGTTTGGATTGCAAATACATACCTTTGATCAATGTGAAATGACCAAATTACCCCTACCTCCTTCTTTATAGATAAAGGGTATTTTAGTCATCTCACTTTGGCCAAGGACCAAACATGCAATCTGAACTTTAAAATGGGGACAAACGATGAATTTTCGAATGGATATGAACCAAACCTGCAATTAAACCAACCACATGAACCAAAAAAGCAATTTACAGTTATAGAGAAGCAAAATTCTATTTGATTGGACAAATTTCTTTGTCATATCACAGTGTTAGGGCTGAGCACAAAATCGAGAACTGAGCCGAACTGAAAAACCGAGAACCGAGCTGAACAGGAAAACTGAGCCGAACCTAAAACCGAGCTAAACCGGACCGTACTGACCATATATGGTTCAGTTTTGATTCTATATATTAACGGTTTTCGGTTTCAATTCGGTTCGATTCGATTCGACCCAAAACCAACTAAAAGCACACCTAAACCATATAAACTGAACCGATCAAACCGACCCGAACCGACCATATTCGGTTCTGTTTCGGTTTTATATATTAGTGGTTTTTGGTTTCAGGTCGGGTCGGTTTTCGTCAGGGCGGTTCGGTTTCGGACTGATACTCAACCCATTGTGTGGAAGCTTTTATGTGAATCTTTTGTGAACATAGCAATCCTCAACAAGTTTTGGGGCATAAGTGCTAAATACTAATCGATAAATGTTCTGAAACACTTCATACTACTCCGCGCCAGACACACCCAAGGACTGCTACTTCGAAAAGAAATTAAATCGGAAAGAAATAGTTGTTCGATAAATTTTCAAAAAAAATAATAATAATTGAGAGGTTTTAAAATAAAAATATCATAAATTTGTTGTTAAGAAAATTTGACACTATCTTTTCGGTGAATGAAAAAATTGACGTAGCGTTTGGTATGTCGTAATCAAAAGGGGAATGAAAAGGATTATTACGATGGAATGAGAAAATCTTGTTTGTTAATATTTATATAATATGAGAACTCACTTTTGGCCAAATTTATGGATTCGATTAACCAATGAGAGGGCTTCATTATGAATTTGAGCCCTCTCATTGGCGAGTTGAGTTTCTAAGTGAGAAAAAATAGGGTAGTTATAAAGTGGATTTTCGTTTTTTTTAGTATTGTGATGAAAAACATATGTGTCAAAAACGTGAAAAAAAAACTTGAAAAATGGCATAAGGACTAATTTTACAAAATTAAAATAAAAAAATCACAGCCCAGCCCATCATGAACACACCCACAAGAACATAAAACATCGGCTTGCTTATCATCTTCTCCATAACCTTCTCAAAAAACCCCTAATGTGTGTGTCTTCTAAGTCTCCATAAAAAAACCCTAATGAGTTCTTTTTTCTTTTTGTGCTCTCTTTTTTGTAGTGAATGTAAAGGTTTGTTCTAGTCACTATGATCTCACATAATTAAATGGTTTGTTCTAATCACTTTGATCTTAAAATTTTTGTATTAAGGTTTAAGTTTCTGGAAAAAAAGGTATGGTTTTTATTTGATCTTTTATAACTTTACTATGTGCTATTTACCCGATAAATAATGTTTTTTTTTTCATTATCAAAAGTTACGCATTTGAAAATTCTGAAGAAAGTGTTTCTGATGAAGATGTTTCTGATTCTGATAAAAGATGTTTCTGTTTCAGATGAACAAGTGGTGTTTCTGATGTAAAAGTGGTGTCTCTGATGAATAAGTGGTGTTTCTGATGAAATCCTTTTTTGACCCATCACCTAAAAACGAATCTCTCATTTTTCCACTAGTTATATACATTGATCAAAATGGACATATGATCCAACTAAGTACGCAATTTAATCGTTCGTCTTTATTTTGTACTGCAGGAGGGTGATCAATCAGTATCCATTGATGGACATGAGGATGTGCCTGAAAACGATGAAGATGCACTACTAAAAGCAGTTGCAAATCAGCCTGTATTCATTACCATTGATGATGGAGGTTCAGATTTAAAGTTTTACTTTGAGGTAGCTTCAAAATTATAAGTATAGATAATAGGATTATATATCATCATCTAAAATTTTTTACATGCTTTCAACAAAATTGAGATCAAGTCCTTCAAATATTTTTGTGGTCGATACAGTTGTCAATTAAATTTACATAAAAGAGTTGAAGGAATGAATATAACCCATGGAAATAATTAATGAGCTCGACCGCAATCTATAATTAACTACTAGCAAATACTGTTACCTCTGAAAAACCCATTATGATTCTTAAATATTATTTGAATCACCAAACTGTCTAGGAGGAATTAATCGATCACATAAAAGGAATGAAAGACTTAACGACTTGCAATGTGAAAGTATGTAGTTGCAAATATTGCAAGTTTAGGATATCAATTACTCCCTCCGTCCCAAATTAAATGTTAGTTTGATTTGAAATAAGTGTCCACTCTAAAATTCTAACCAATCAAAACATTTTTACAAGGTAAAAACGAAATTTATTGGTGCATAGTGTTAATGATTGCACCTTTTAAAAATTGTATGTATTCTATAAGTGGACTGTTAAATTGTGGCGGAGGGAGTATTTCCAAAATTGTTGGTCCTTAATTTAGATTGTTCATTAGCTGACTTACTTTAATATATACAATTTATCAGAAAGTTTTTACCCTAAAGTGTGGAACAGAGCTGAATCAAGGTGTTCCAGTGGTCGGATATGACACAAGTGATGATGGAATGAAGCACTGGATAGTGAAAAACTCTTGGGGACCTGAATGGGGAGAGAATGGATACAAAAATGCAGCGAGGGCCTGAAAGTCTTACATTATTACCTGCACAGGGATCTAAATGTAATAGTTTTTGTAGCAACTTGTTGATATAAATAATGTCTAAAAACATTATTAACATATATCGATATCTCTATGTTTTGATAATCACAAAACGTAAACTCATTGAACTACAAATTATGACGTAAACAAGTATTAAGCTAGTTTATATCATTATATCCAAGTTAATCACTTAAGGTATGGATAAACAAGTGCTTAATACATCTAATGATCAAAGGGATATTTAATTAACTAATACAAAGTTTATTTAATTGTATAAACATATTATATATTTTTGAAAAACACTTTTGGTAATAAAGAAAAATGTTTTAATCATACTAAATATATGATTTCAAATATTTAACCAAAATCAGTTAGTTTTTCACCAAATAAACTTTCCCCACAAAAAGACAAAAAATCTGAAGAAAAAATATTTTTTTCTTAGGCGGCCCCCTTAATTATACTAGGCGGTCCCCTTAATTATTAAGGGGACCGGCACACAATTAAGGGGACCGGCCACGCTCCCGGTCAGATTTTGTCAGAAATTTTTCCCTATAAATACCACCTCAAACCTGGAATTTTTCTCAACTCTTTGCACAAATATTTTCAGATCCAGTTCTCTCAAAACATCCTTCTAAAACCCTTTGATCATAAGATTATTAATCTTTGTTTCAAGTGATCCAATCTCTCATATCTCAAAGTGCAAGAGAAGAATCCTCCCCATCATAAAGCTAAAGATGTAGTTAGTGCTTATGTAAAGTTGTGAGCTTTGTATATGTAATAAGTAGATCAAGATGATCTTACTTAGTAGTGAGTTTATGAGTGAGTAAGAAGTAGTGTGAAGAAGTAGTAGTGTGGAGAAGTTATGTAGGTGTGAAGTAATAGATGTGTGAGTATGTAGTGGAGTATAGAAGAAGTTGTGAAGTAGTGAAAGAAGTCGTGAAGTTGTGAAGCCATGAAGAAGTCGTGAAGCCGTGAAGAAATAGGTGTGTTGTGAAGGTGTGATAAGTTGTGTAGTAGTAGTGTTGTGAAGAAGGTGTGTTGTGGTGTGAGATTGGTTCTAGCTACTATTAGAACTCGACATTTAGCTTAGTGTCGTTAAATGGTGTAAGCAAAAGTTGTGTACGGTTTTCTCCGCCTAAAGGGAGCTTGTTGTGTAGTGAAGAAAACTCTCGAGTGTGGTACTCGGGGAGTGGAGTAGGGCAAGGAAGGTGTCCTTGTAGCCGAACCACTATAAATCATCGTGTCCGGTTTGCATCTTCTTTATCTTATCTCTTTACATTTACTCTTGCATTAATCGCTTTATATCTATGCTTGCATATATGTGTTGGGTGTTGCTTAAATTGTCATGATGATTGATTGTGTTATAGTTGCAAGTTAATATTGTGAAGATGTGCATAATTATATAATATGATCGACTACATTATTATTGACACTTCTCATATTGAGTTTAACTTAATAGATGATTTGATACAAAACGTTTTAAGATTTCAAAAGGAAAACATATTAACTTAAAGATCAACCAATGCTTTATTCATAAAACTAAGTTTTGAAAACAAACTCAAAAGTACACATATATAATTAATCATATTGATTATATATTGTTTTCATAATAAACTCTAATTGAAGATCTTTCATAAAACGAAAAAGAGGGGAAAACCATTCAACCCCCCCTTCTAGTTTTCCACAATTGGTACCAGAGCCACGTCGCTCAAATTTTCAAAACAAATGGTTTTAAAAATTGAGTACGATCCATGTATCAAATTACTCATTAAGGAGGATTAAATATGAAAAGTGTTTTTGTTGATTAACTTGTATTAGTTTTGATACTATATACACTAATTATACTAGCTCGAAATAATATTATGCTTAAAATAAGTGTTATATGTTCGGTATCAAAATCAGAAAGTTACACACCTTTCCGAAAAGTCAGAAAACAATTTTTTACAAAAAAACTGAAATTTTGAGTACCAGATGGGCGGCCCCCTTAATTGTCTGGGCGGCCCCCTTAAATACTGGGTGGTCCCCTTAATTATTTAAGGGGTTCGCCTGTCTGTTCGATAGTTTTTCGAAAACTTTGAAAAATCATATAAAATTAACGGTAACCTCGTAGAAGTCGTGCCACCCGGAGTTTTAAAGGTAATTGAGTCTACTTTCATTTAAAAATACTTACAAGTAACCGTTACAAACTTAAATAAGTAAGAAAGCCAAAATACTATACGGTGGTCAAAAATTTATGTTTCGTTTTAACGTAAAACTTTTGTTTTGCCTTTTCCTTCAAGTCGGGCATTCCTAGTTAATATACTTTTGAAAAATTAAGTATTTATGTTTTCAAAATATTGATCTTAATTAAATTATAGAATGGGGAGGAAACTATTTTATTTTCAAATAAGTTCGAGCTAAGTAAACATTGGTGTATATAATACACAAAACGACGACAAGTGTTTTATGTGTTATGTGAACTTCTTTGTGATTTTATTTTCTTAATTGAATATATTAAATGATTATTGGTATTTGAAGTTTACCTATGTGTATATCTATGCATATGTGCCCTGTTAGTTTATAGCTAGTTTTCCGATTTATACTTTACTAGATCTTATGCTAGATTTCTTGCATTAGGATTGTTATAATATGCTTGCATTGAATATAGGTATAGATGGCTTAATGTTACTCAAACATCTTGTAAATGAGTTCAATCTAGTCACCTAAACATTTCAAACTATTTAATCTATTCTTCACAACACACTTAAATATTTTCTACAAAGTAGCTTGTTTTACCTTAAGATGTTTAATAAGAGAAATTGAATCATTGTAAAACATTAATAGTTATATAAAAGAAAAAGTATTTTCAAAATCTAAGTGTGTTCATAATAAGTTAAAATGAAGAGTCTTTCACAAAAACAAAACATATAACAATCATGAAATAATAAGTCAACTTTCTATCATTCACTAATAAATAATCTTAGGATTAATGGAACACACTATCAAAATGTTTATTTATTTCAAATGAGTGTCCGTGAGAGTCAAGAAAGATCTTGATATTATATCAATTCGTTATTCAAATTATGGTTGATATATTTATCAAATCTAATTGACACATTTTTTAGTGTGGACAAGAAATTGGATTGCTATTTGTTTAGCTTCAAGATTATATCAAATTACAACAAAAGATATAGTCTTGAATCTACATACTCAATCACACTAGATTGATATGAAAACAGTTACATCCTTTGTAGATGAAAAGAGTATGCATTGGATCATAACTCACACTTGTGTTGATAATGTCATATTGAATCTACTTGTCCAATAATTGTGTTCCATATATTAGAATAACATTTTAAACACATTTATAAAATATACAATGAAGTAGGATTGCCAACTAGGATGTTTCGTCCGAAATATTCAAGCAATTTACATTGTAATGCAATAGATAAATGTGTCATATCCGAAAAACCAAACATGAGCAAACTAACAACATATGTAAACTTTGCTCACACTACTTAAAATCATCACTTAAAGATAAAATACATATTTAAGAATAATACACACTATATATTCTATGTATTTCATTTTCTTTGTAGCATGAATGGTTGTGTTACAAGATAATGCACTACACTTTCCTTTTTGAAATAATATAAGTTATTAGAATTGAAAAATAACTTGTCACAATCCATAAACAAATAATTTTGTTTCAAATACTAGTTAAATTATGATATATAACATTGGCAAAAATCATAGAAAATAATATTTGCTTTAGAATATATAAATGTCTAGTTTTGATATCACTTGTAAATCACAATCTCATTTAAGATAAATAATCTTAATGAGATTCATTTTTCAAGATATGCCAAGGAGCATTCTTAAATCAAGCACATTTATTAAATCAAGTAATATGCCATCAAAACCAAATAACCGGTTAATCATGAACAAAAGATTAAAACTTTGCGTTTACTCTTATCTAAACATTTAACACATCTCTATTGGGATATTGAGTAAAATATATCATGTAAACTTACCTTCATTAAAACATGATGTTTGAGTCACATTAAGCCAAGCATTAGTGAATCAAGCAAACTTCATATTTGGTACTCTTCGATAGGTAAATTTAGGAACTCGATTTCTTCTAAAAAGAGAATGACTACTGGAGAATCTATTGACTAGAAATTCAATTTAACCTAACGGTTGAATTGCTTCTATGTGAGAAGTTGGGTGTGTGTAACCCGTAAAAATGGTCGTGTTTAGCCTGAATTGAGCACCACTAGTAATAGTCTCATACTCATTCTCCAACTTGATTAAATTGCTCTTCCTATATATACCTAACGCTAGTTTACTTTTATGAACTTTGCTTCTCATTAGATTCTTTCATTCCTAGATTTATGGCATTAAGTTAGATAAGCGCACGATAACAAAGGAACTATAGATATTAGGTTATACCCCATTCAACACTCTCGCATCTAACATATAAATTATCGTCTTCATTTCCTTTAGGATCATAGGATATGTAGAAACGATAGCATGAGATAATAATAGGCTTAACCAACCCTCTTGAGCATGAGATCTTTAATAAATATTTTTTTAATATTTGATTCATGATATTTGTTGTCAAAAATCTAATATCTCTAAAAATATGCATAAACCTCACATTTTGGAAAATAGTTTTTCAAATAACTATCCCACTTTTAAATAACATGTTTTCACTATCAATATCCACAATTTTGTTTTGATCAAAACTAAAGATTGGGAAAATATTCTTTACTATTTATTCACACATTTTGAAGTAAAAACCCAATCTATTTTATTCAAATAACTATCACATCTAAGTGAAAACTTACTTTCAAACATTGTTGAATAATGCTAAAAAAAACGTCTCTTTTAAAATCATGCATGGTGATCTCATATTTGTCATCTATATTTATATAAATGACACTTATAAGTGAACTAAATCAAATCAAGAGGACCATGGTTTGTTCATTAAGACTTTGTTTGTAACAAGTCTAGAAATCCATGCTATCATAACTACCCACTTATTGCATATTGATACACATTAGGATTAATCATCCTAGTTATGTAGTTATGAAATACTTGATGTTGCTTATTGTTTCCTAGCACTTATATTTTACTTGCTTGATGAGTATGTTTGCATGCTAGATGAAATTGCTTGTTTATTTAATCTCTTTGATTAACATGCTTTGGCTACTTAATTGCCTACATGATTAGTATATGCTTAATTGCCTCAAAGAGTTGGACTTGTTTGAAACCAAAAACACAACCTTTCTGCAATTCACAACCAAAAACCCTTTTCTGGCAATCTGGGAATCACCAGATGGGCGGCCCCCTTAAATCATAAGGCGGCCCCCTTAATTATTAAGGGGACCAGCCTCCAATTAAGGGGACCGGCCATCTGATGGTCAAAAGTGTTGTCTCCTTTTTCTACTTTTCAGCCCATCTCATCCTACACTTCCCAAAATTCATAAACCTATTTTATCCTAAACCTTCTATCAAAATTGATACATCCTTAATCCCACCAATCCTACATTAGAAACACTCTCCTTCCTCTAATCCTTCTACATTACACTCAAACCTCATAATCTTTTCATAACTCAAGTGATGTTGTTCCAAGTCAACAAACTACTAAACCTCAAACCCACACTAACCTATCACCCACTCATTCCCTCATTAATGCTTCCTCTTATGATGAGCATGCTCAATCCCAAAACAACAATCCCAATCTCTCAATCAATACTTCACATGTTGCTCATTCAACAAAAACACCACATCCTACAACTTCACATGCCATTCCTATGTTGCATGTTCAAACCTTCACCCAAGACAACCATCATGTTCCACCATCATCACCTTCCTCCGAACACTTGAAGTTCGTTGAGGAGCTAAAAGAGGCCCATGAGCTTAGTGCTCTTTTAGCATTACATCTTGCTCAACGCAATTTGGATCCACCCCAATCAAGCTCACCATCATCACCACACAACATCAACCAAATTGAGAAGCATGTTAACAATTGCCCTTGTTGCATCTTCCATTCAACAACAAACCATTGCTTTGAATGAGCACTTCACTTGGATTGAGTATCTTCTTACTAGATCTCAACAAACACCATCACTTGAACAACATCCAAAACCTTAATCAACCTCTTCCGCTACAAACTCTCCACCACCAAACTCTCCAACATTCAAGACCCAAACATATACCTCCATTAATCCAACAACCTTACCCTAACTCAACCATCTTCTTTCCAAACACTCAATCATCAACCATCTAAGCATACTACATGCTTATGATTTTCACTTTCAAATACGAATCAACCAACCTTTTGTTACAAGCAAGTCCAATGGCTCTCTTTGGCAAATTAGGATCTTTTAACATAATCACTTTGAATTAATTGTTATGTATCCTTAATATTTGTTTGCTATGCTTGTTATTTGCTATGCTTGTTATGTATCCTTAATATTTGTTTGCTATGCTTGTTATTCTTCTATATATGCTTGTGCTTCTAATATTTTTCTTGCGAGCATTCCATTTCTCGATCCCTTGGTGCCATCGAACGAGGGGGAGCACACATCAAGGGGGAGCTTTCATCCCATCTAACTTCATTTATGAAGCTAGACGGCATAACCTTTTTGATTCTACAAAAAGGGGGAGAAGTGAATATAAACTCACTAAGTACTTGTCTAAAAATTAATTTTTAGACTTAATGAGTTTAGGTTTTGTAATCATCAAAAAGGGGGAGATTGTTGATATAAATAATGTCTAAAAACATTATTAACATATATCGATATCTCTATGTTTTGATAATCACAAAACGTAAACTCATTGAACTACAAATTATGACGTAAACAAGTATTAAGCTAGTTTATATCATTATATCCAAGTTAATCACTTAAGGTATGGATAAACAAGTGCTTAATACATCTAATGATCAAAGGGATATTTAATTAACTAATACAAAGTTTATTTAATTATATAAACATATTATATATTTTTGAAAAACACTTTTGGTAATAAAGAAAAATGTTTTAATCATACTAAATATATGATTTCAAATATTTAACCAAAATCAGTTAGTTTTTCACCAAATAAACTTTCCCCACAAAAAGACAAAAAATCTGAAGAAAAAATATTTTTTTCTTAGGCGGCCCCCTTAATTATACTAGGCGGTCCCCTTAATTATTAAGGGGACCGGCACACAATTAAGGGGACCGGCCACGCTCCCTGTCAGATTTTGTCAGAAATTTTTCCCTATAAATACCACCTCAAACCTGGAATTTTTCTCACCTCTTTGCACAAATATTTTCAGATCCAGTTCTCTCAAAACATCCTTCTAAAACCCTTTGATCATAAGATTATTAATCTTTGTTTCAAGTGATCCAATCTCTCATATCTCAAAGTGCAAGAGAAGAATCCTCCCCATCATAAAGCTAAAGATGTAGTTAGTGCTTATGTAAAGTTGTGAGCTTTGTATATGTAATAAGTAGATCAAGATGATCTTACTTAGTAGTGAGTTTATGAGTGAGTAAGAAGTAGCGTGAAGAAGTAGTAGTGTGGAGAAGTTATGTAGGTGTGAAGTAATAGATGTGTGAGTATGTAGTGGAGTATAGAAGAAGTTGTGAAGTAGTGAAAGAAGTCATGAAGTTGTGAAGCCATGAAGAAGTCGTGAAGCCGTGAAGAAATAGGTGTGTTGTGAAGGTGTGATAAGTTGTGTAGTAGTAGTGTTGTGAAGAAGGTGTGTTGTGGTGTGAGATTGGTTCTAGCTACTATTAGAACTCGACATTTAGCTTAGTGTCGTTAAATGGTGTAAGCAAAAGTTGTGTACGGTTTTCTCCGCCTAAAGGGAGCTTGTTGTGTAGTGAAGAAAACTCTCGAGTGTGGTACTCGGGGAGTGGAGTAGGGCAAGGAAGGTGTCCTTGTAGCCGAACCACTATAAATCATCGTGTCCGGTTTGCATCTTCTTTATCTTATCTCTTTACATTTACTTTTGCATTAATCGCTTTATATCTATGCTTGCATATATGTGTTGGGTGTTGCTTAAATTGTCATGATGATTGATTGTGTTATAGTTGCAAGTTAATATTGTGAAGATGTGCATAATTATATAATATGATCGACTACATTATTATTCACACTTCTCATATTGAGTTTAACTTAATATATGATTTGATACAAAACGTTTTAAGATTTCAAAAGGAAAACATATTAACTTAAAGATCAACCAATGCTTTATTCATAAAACTAAGTTTTGAAAACAAACTCAAAAGTACACATATATAATTAATCATATTGATTATATATTGTTTTCATAATAAACTCTAATTGAAGATCTTTCATAAAATGAAAAAGAGGGGAAAACCATTCAACCCCCCCTTCTAGTTTTCGACACAACTGTTTCCATATGCATTTGAAGCATTATGCATTTGAATTGTTCATTATTAGTTGTTTGGTCTGCGCTTTTACAGCTTCTCAGTTTTTTTTGAGCCAGCGATCTATTATGCTTTACATGAAATAATTCCACATATGTCTTTTATACCCTTTTAAGCCTTAAACCCGAATAAAAGCCCTCTTTGATATGTATACTTGGTGCTCACGCCTTGTCGGTGTAGATTTGTTTCTTGTGCAAGCTTATGGTAATACTTAAATCATGACTGAGCAATGAGTGTGATTTCTCTTATACTCCACCAAAAATGAATGATTCGAGTGAATTATACTTCGTTCCTTTTTCGTGAGGTGATTAGAAATGTTTATCAAGCAAGAAAATCATGTAGGTATTGTCAAACATCTCAATATTTTATCTATAAAAGCTTAAATTGATGAATCCCACTTGTGCTTGTACTTGGAGGATTTGCATCACATTTTTCCTAAACAATTTGAAGTACTATGTGGATAATGTTTTTATTTTTAGATTTGCTTGAGGGCAAGCAAAGTTTAAGTGTGGGGGATTTGATAATGGTCAAATTGTGCATGTTTTTAGTAGCGTTATTTGTGCTTTTGTATATGTTATTTGGCCATTTTTATATGCTTTTGTCTCATAATCGTATCAAAGTATATTTGCAAAGCATTGTAGCCAAAAACAGGAAAAAGGAAGAAAAATTGAAAGAATTGAGAAAGAAAAGATGGAATTACAATTGTACGAAGATTCCCATGCCAAGATCAAATTCGTTTGAGCATTTCATGAAGAAGAATCCAAGTTTTTATCATTCCAAAGTTCCAAGACAAGAAATAATCAAGTTTGGTCAAAGAACGAAGAGCCACGAGAGAGACACAAGCTTAAAATACAAAGTTCAAGATGGATGCTGAAAGGAGACATCCATCCGATCGGACAGATGATATGGTCACTTCCATCCGATCGGACGCACCACGTATCTTATCGGATGGAAGCCTCGTACAACTTTTGCAAATTTCATTATACTCGATTCTAGGCCATTCTTTCTGGTGTTCTAGGTCCTTCTATTTACCTTGAAGACCAAGTTACAGCATTAATGATCCTAGGCTTAATGTGGAGTATATATAGAGGCTTTTTAATCATTTGTAAACATACAACTCAACGCAACAAGACTTCTACTCACAACTCTAGTTACCAAAAACTCTTTACTAGTCTCAAAGCTCAGCAAAAGCACAACCCAACAAAATTTACAACCTGTTCTGCTACATTTGGTTCTTGTAGTTTAGTTCTCTAATGAAAAATCTGGAAGCCGATTATATATGTTCTTTACAGGTTGCCAATGAAAGTAAACTGACACCTTGTTGTGTTATTAATTTATAGGTACAAAGAATGGTTAGCGAAGCCGAAAAGTTTGCAAAGGAAGACAAGGAAAAACGTGATGCCATTGACACAAAGAACCAGGCTGATTCAGTTGCGTACCAGACAGAGAAGCAGCTCAAGGAGTTAGGGTAGTGATTTATCCTATAATCTGTTGAAGTGTATGACAAAATTCAATTATTTAGAAAACTACACAAATAAGACAACGGTAACATTTTTACTGCACTTCAAAACACCAATCCGAAACTAATAATGCTGCTTCTTTGCGCAAAGCAAGTAACCTCCACAAGATCATAATAAATAATAAAGAGAATAGCCAAGAAGAGTACCTCATCACTAGGTAATGTGCTAGCACCGGTGATGGTGATATCTTGCTTATTTCCTGTACCCTTGTCACTGGCAGTAACGGACAAGATACCATTTGCATCAATGTCAAACTTTTTGTGGGACTCCGCAAGGAGCAGGTGGAATTCCATCGAGACGGAAGCTACCAAGAGACTTGTTGTCTCTAACAAACTCACGCTCACCCTGAAGAACGTTAATTTCAACACTGGTTTACCCATCAACAGCGGTAGAGAAAACCTATGACTTTGAAGTTGGCAGAGTAGTGTTTCTTGGGATGATCTTTGTCATCACACCACCAAGAGTTTCTAGCCCGATGGATAATGGTGTCACATCTAGAAGAACAATGTCACTTACATCTCCAGCCAACACACCAGCCTAGAAATGAACAAAGAATGGAATGCCATTGTTAATACTCTGATGATAAAATTATGACCACATTAAATGCAAACAAATTCCAAATGTTTACACTAAAATTTGTTTGAGTCGGAAGTTTCCAAATGCTTTTAGAAAAGTAAGACCAAAAAACTAGAAGTAGAATAGTTTAGGTAAAAGGTATTCAGTACTTGCAAAATGCTTCAAGTCAGGCCGACACCTTTTACTTTTCTTTTTTTGAGTTTAAACAATTAATGCGGCCTATACTAAAACACTGACAACCTAATTTCTTAAATTAACTATCTGACAGGTTTTATGCCATTAGTATAAAATTAAGGTAACTCCAGCCACATTCAACCTGTTTTTCAATTTATCCTAGTGCTGAAACTTTCCAAAATCGCTATCTAATCATCTAAAAATATCATGAATGATGTACCTAAACTGCCGCACCCAAAGTAACAAGTTCTAGTAAGGCTCTTAACAACTTCTAGAACAGCTGGAATACGTGTTGAACCACCAACAAGAATCACCTCATCTAAATCTGAGAAGGATAACTTGGCATCCCTCAAAGAACTTTCAACTTGGCATCCAACAAGAATCACCTCACATACAAATTTCAGGAGAAGAATCTTATCACACTTCCTATCAATACAAACACCATCTCTATAGCAGTATCTATATTCAGGATAAATATACTAAAACTTCTTTTTCACAATTAGACAAAAGCAAATGATCAATTCAAATGAATGTTATACCATTTCTATACGTATCAAATGTATATAGACTTGTAAAGTTAATGACAGCATAACATATATGATCCGATATATGCACAATAAGTACATTTATTAACATAAACCGAACAAAAACAATAATAACTTAACAATCTTTAGCAGCTCTGATATTCATAGCTAAACTAATCGCAATACCTTTGATTAATCACCATATCAAAATAAAATCTAACACACATATGGGTCGACTGACCCATGGCCAACTCGTGACCCAAATGGGTCGACTGACCCGAAACCCTACACGGGTTTAGACCTGATCTGAATCAAATCGATTCAAACAAACAACCTTTAATCAGGTTTCACCACACGAAAACAAATAAAAAACGTGTTTTAATCCTTATATTAATCCCCGAAAACTTTATAAATCGGTTGTATATTAAGAAAATAATAAACATGGTTGAGTTTTGTCATACCACCAGAAAACCGAGAGAGGAGTAGTGAGATGAAGGCGGCGATACTCGGATGGTGGTGATGTTGTTGTTGCTGCCGTTGTTCACAAAAGAAAGGAGGGAGGGATGGGACATTTGAGAGAGAGAAGATGAGATCTGATAATGAATAAAAGGGGATTTGAAAGTTTTCAAGCTTTTGTGGTCTGTGTTTTTTAAAAAATTTGAGATATGACACGAATTTTATGACACACAAAAATGCCTGTCGTCTAGCCTTCAGATTTTACAATTTATGACAGTTTTTTTATGACTTACAATTTTGCGTGTCATTATATTATGTGCGTCATAAAATGCGAGTCAAGGATAGACCTTTTTCTAGTAGTGAGGAAATCTGCAAACATTCATTCCACAAGCATTATACCATTATTATATATATAGATTGCCACCGATTTTACGCGAGGTTTGCCATGATTGTTTTCTCAGGTTTAACAGGTTATATTAGACAAGAAGATGATTTATATTTCTGGAGGAAAGCTTTCAACGTTCATTTTCTTGGAGGAGGATCTAACCTTGTTACCACATTATCCACATCGAACGAATCAGGGGATTACTTGTTTCATTCTTTTACCTTCATTACTTTTACATTCTTTTTATTGAACAATGGGGACAATGTTCAGCCTAAGTGTAAGGGGAGGTTAAATGATGATACCTTAGAGAATGCAATTGCACTTGAGTTTTTTTTGTTCAATAGTGGGTGTGTAATAAAACTAAGAGAAATACTTGTTAGGGCAATTTTAGCACCAAATTTAAATTTTTTACAACATTTAGGAGTGAAGCTTTAGCCTTAATGAGCGTCTCATGGATAGGCGTTGTATGACTAGCATAAAAACTGTACCACTCAAAATTTACCACCCCAAATATGTGAGGTTCGCCCCTAGATTTGTTAGGAAAAGATGCTTATAAGTGTACCGGTAGTACTTAAATTCTAGAACTTGCGTTAGTGATGCATCCTGAGACCGCTAGTGAGACTACATTCGTGTAGTAGGATTTACTACATGATAAGAGGTATTAGGATCACCCTTCTGTTAAACCCGTATTATAATTACTTGACCAATGAAGTCATAATTACTTGACTAGTTAAGTCAATTAATTCTCCCAAACCTTTGCGTTGTACTCATTTTTAGTACACGATACCCCTAGTACACCCCTCCGAGCCTATCTTTTTCGTTTATAACTTTAAGCATTTTACTTAAAGGAAGAATTTGTTTACAATCCACCCCAATTGTGCAACCAAATCGCCGTAGCCTTCCTTGTATGAACTCATCTTTAGTGCATTATTGTTATATGTTTAAACCCTTAGTTAATTGTCTAATTGATTACATGATTGCTAAGTTGAGTCATATCTTGTACATAT
Source organism: Artemisia argyi (assembly GCA_030686995.1). Classification (NCBI taxonomy): domain Eukaryota; kingdom Viridiplantae; phylum Streptophyta; class Magnoliopsida; order Asterales; family Asteraceae; genus Artemisia; species Artemisia argyi. The sequence continues at coordinate 70,333,010 of CM060685.1, read as the reverse complement.
TGTTTTGGGACGATTGGGACTCATGGGTAAAGTACTATTGTTATAGAGTATTGGAGAAGAACATCATATATTACCCCAATATGTGCGTTAATCTTAAAGAGTACTCCAAGTGTTTTGATTATCTTAATTCGAGTCATTAGAATAGTTAATTGTAAAGTATGTAAAAGTTCAAGTGCAAGGGGAATGCAAATTCCCTACGATATATTATTTTGGATAGTAGGTGATGCGTGGGAATCGCAACAGGCTTTACCTCTCGAGGGATCTCGAGAAGCTTACAACCCCCACCAGGCAGTGTACCTGATCGTTGTAGTATAGTATAGTGACATGTACCGGGGGATTGATCGTTCAGCTTAGGAACAGTGTCGCTAGGATTAGAAAGCCTAAATTACTAGTTCTAAGGGTGAGGGATGATTATTTTTGTGTTTTTATATTTTTTAGAAAGCAATTAAAATATCGGTTTTTGAAAGAGTGGGCGGAATTAGTTGCTATTCAACTAACCCAAAACTAAGATGCAATCAAAATAAAATACTAAAAATGAAAATAAACTAATTAAACTAAGGTTGTGAGCAGTAATTGGAGAAAATGTGTTTACTTAGATTTCACTACTCCATAGATATCTTTTACACGTTAATTACTTGTTATAATTTCATGGATGACGGATTGTATTCCTTAATACCATTCATGGGGTGGCATACATAACTCCCCAATTCTATGAGCTCTTATCTCCTCCTACACCATGCCCAGCACAACTATAGGGATTGTAAACAGTGGCTCATGCATTAAATACAACCAATAAAGACCTAGTACGCCTCGTTTCATGTTTCTTAAGACGTTCAAGCATGTTACCATTTGGAGATCTGCCAGTTTTCTTAAGCCTAACATATAAAATCATTCATCCAAGACAAGAATAAACAAGTAATCAACACATAATCAATATCTAGGTTTCATTAGATCTAAGCAAACACAAAAGAGATCTAGCCTAGCATAATGGAATTGAGACAAGAACAAGATATAGACAACCAACACATAGACATATTGATTGAATTAGAAGAACACTTATCTCAATTACAATACAAGGTATCAAGGGTTTGGAACCCTTGAAAAACCTGTAAAAGTTGCACCAAAATCGTCTTTAGGGTTTCTCCAAAACTTCTCTCTTTTAATGTGAAAAACTAGAAAACTATATATAGGAAAATCGGGGTGACGGCGTCAAGAACAAAGGTGTGACGCCGTCATCTCGCCGCCAAATACTTCCTCGGACGGCCTTGATCTACTTCTGACGCCCTGTGTGACGCCGTCATGAGCTACGGATTTTAATTCTTGGGGTTTGACGCCGTCATGAGTTTACTCTTGACGCCTTCATGTACTGTTCCAGCATGGAAAATTGAGACTTTGCCGTTTTCTTCACTTTTATGCTCCAAAAACGTCCAAAATGGCTTCTTTTCCAGAATTCACTCTCCAAGTACCTAAAATCACAAAAGGAACGATTTAGGGCAATATTTGATCAAATAAATTCGGATTCGGGCTTAAATGACCCCCTAAAAATGGATCATTTTTCGCCTCATCATATACCTTTACACTTGAGATTTGCTTGTCCTCAAGCAAATGTGCTTTTATTCTACTCAAAAGACAAATTAGGGGTCATTTAACACTAATATAAAAGTAATTACAACAAATAATCGTTCCACTAAAGACCAATAGACAAGCACGGAGGTCATACACTAGCACCTCACAAATAGTGTTTAGATACTCACATCTCTCGGGTGTAATAAAGTAATATAACATTATGGAAATGGAAGATATCTCTCACTACCTGTCATTGCAAAATAGATTACCATAGGCTTGGGAAAGGATCAAACCTCCACCACATGGCGTAAGCACCTAAGATAAACTATCAAAGAGTTCTTTTAAAGGGTTGTAACGTTAGGTATAGGGATATGAATTACACGGTTTTGTTGGATAAATGAAGTTTTACTGGTGGCGAGTTAACAATCTTAGTTAATTACATGAACAATATGGCGTTGCTAAGCCAAGACTAGACTCGACTTAAGCTAATAAATGAAAAATAACAAAAACATAAAATGAACATAGAATAAAAAGGGATGGTAGTCCGTATGTTTTTTTCTTTTTTCCTTTTTTTTTTTTTTTATTTTTTTTTATTTTTTTTTTGCATACACTCTTACCCTACCATCCAAAATAATACATCATAGGGGATGAGAATTCCCCTTACACTTGAATCTTTACATACTTTACATTAAACTAATCTAATGACTCGAATTAAGAAAATCAAAACACTTGGAGCACTTTTAAGATTAACGCACATATGGGGGTAATAAATGATGTTCTTCCCCATTACTCCATAAAATAAGTACTTACCCATGAGTCCCAATCGTCCCAAAACAATATGTACAAGGATATGATTCGACTTAGCAACCATGTAATCAATTAGAAAGTTAACTTAGGGTTTAACAAATAACAATAATGCACTAAAAATGAGCGCATACACGGAAGGCTAAGGCGATTTGGGTGTACATTTAAGTGGGGTGTAACAAATTCTTCCTTTAAGTAAAATGCTTAAAGTTAGAAACGAAAAGATAGGCTCGGAGGGGTGTACTAGGGGTTTCGTGTACTAAAAATGAGTACAACGCTAAGGGTGTGGGAAAAATTAGTTGACTTAACTAGCCAAGTAATATGACTTAAATGGTCAAGTAATTATGATACGGGTTTAACACAAGGGTGATCCTAATGCCTCTTATCATGTAGTAAATCCTACCACACGAATGTAGTCTCATTAGCGGTCTCGGGATGCATCACTAACGCAAGTTCTACAATCTAAATGCTACCGGTACACTCATAAGCACTAATAGTAAATGCTTTTCCTATCAAATCTAAAGGCGAACCTCACATATTTGGGTGGAAAATTTTTCTGAATATACGGTTATGTGCTAGTCATACAATCTCCTATCCATGAGACGCTTGCTATGGCTAAAGTTTCACTAACAAGTATTTTGTCATAGTTTTATTACACATCTACTATCAAACAAGACAAACTCAAGCGAAAGTGCATATGTAATGTATCATCTTTTTACCCTCCCCTTACACTTAAGATGAACATTGTCCCCAATGTTCAAGTAAAGAATGTAAAAGTGAAAAAGTAAAGAGAATGAAATCAAATACTCCCCTGATTCGCTCGGTATGGATTATAGGTGGCCAGGTTAAATCTTCCTCCAAGAAAATGAACAATCAAAGCTTCCCTTCCAGAATATAAATCATCTCCTTGTCATACATAACCTGTAAATCCTGACAAAAATAGACAAGACAACCTCGCGTAAAATCGGCGGCATCCTATATAAGTTACTAAATCCTAGAAAACAAAGTAAGATATAATGCTTGTGGAATGAAGTTTGCAGATTTCCTGGAGATTATAAAACTTAATAATTCACAAAAACCATAAGACTCCGTTAGAAAAACAAAACCGGTAAAATTTCCAGATTTTTAACTCCTGATGCCGTCAAGAGTAAAACTCTGACGCCGTCATAATGGACCTGCAGAAATTCTTATGTTAAGTTTTCGGAAAATTTCTGGAAAAACTTGGTTCTACTTCCTGGAAAATCCTGCAAAACTTCATTATGACTCAATACAAGCATTTGACTCTAACAAATACGAATATACATGCTCATTTAAAATTGTGGGGAATCATGATCGGTTTGTTTCTTAAAAACATATTTGGGGTTTCCCCTTACACTTATCTTTTGCAAAAATACTTTTAAGTTGGAGTTAAGACTAGGCCAAACAACATAGTAAAGTATTTCCACATTTTAATTTAGAGACATGATCAACCAACAATAAAAATAAAACATGCATACGGAAGCAAATAACAATCAAACAAATAAAATCACACAAAACATGGGTTGCCTCCCAAGAAGCGCTTTTCTTTATTTACGAGTCTTGTAGCTAGACTCAAGGTCATGGGTTACTACGTGATCTCATCATTGGTTCCACTCTCTAGGTCGTCTTCTAAACTAGTATCGCTTTCATAGTGCAAGTACTTCAGATCTCCGAACCCGAAAATATCTTGTCGATACTTAGAACCAAGCTTACTAACATTCTTAAAGAATCCACATGATAAATCAGAAATATTTCTACACCCTCTCCTAACATCTTCATCACACAAGATATGTTGGGAGCTCATCATATCAAGCCCGTCACAATCTATTTCCTTAAGGTCTTTTCTCTTGTATGGCGTTTGGTATGAAATCCTCCTAATCCCATCAGTGAAGGTCATGATTCCGTTCAAGTCGTCCACTATCAAATTAGTGATTTCACAAAAGGGTGCTCCAAAGACGACTTGTGATAACCTAGGGTCGACATAGTCCTCTATGCTATCCACAATCGTGAATTCCATAGAGAATGCCATACTTCCTACGAACACCTGGATTTCATGATCCTTACCAACCACTTTCTCTCCCTTGTAAATCATTCCCCATATGCAGATATTGTTATAATGAAACAATGACATAAAATTCTTTGGCAGGAATACATTAATGTATATGTTATCGAAGTATTTATGACCAATCATGCAGGGGATTTTGAGATTATTCGGATCACGTCGTCTTATCTTCCCCAACTCTCCATCCTTTGACCCATATATATTCCCCGCAAGAGAGGGACGATATTCGTACACCTCCTCACTATCCCTACGAAAAATTACCTTCCTAACACCATTGGTGAGTACTACACTACCATCTTTCTCATCAAGGATTGCTCCCGATTCATTGATAAATGGTATTCCAAGGACAAGGTTGGTTAACGTTTGATTGGTGAGAGGGTCCACGTCATCAACCACGGTGAGGTCAGTATTGTAAACAAGCTCTCCAATCCTAATTGATAAATTTTCTATTACTCTCTCGCACGCAATGTGCTCAGGGAAGGTTTTGTGGTATAGGGAAAGGGGGATTATGTTGGCTGGGAAGCTAGGATCTATATGACTATCGGTTAAGAGCTTTTCCTTAATGGTACAGGGGATCTTGAAAACTTTAGGGTTACTTTCCTTAGTCTGATTGCTACCCACACTCATAACATCCTCCATTTTTCTCTCGGGTTCTTCTATAATACATTTACCCAAAATGGTTGGATCTCTCTCATGCTCTTCCGATTTCTCTTTCCCTTCATCCGGTTTGCCGAATTCTTGCGCGATGTATTGCTCGGGTGAGTCGGTAGGTTTCCTTACCGAAGCATGGTCAACCCTTGAGGTCTCATCTTTCGTTGTCTGACTGAATTTGTTAGTTTGTTGTTGGGTTGGGTTGGATGTTGAAGCAGATATTGTAGTGATGGTGTTTACGAAGTGGATTGGTCCAGGGGAGTTGACAGGTTCTTTTCCGTTAGGAGATAGATGTTTGAATAACTTGCTAGGGCCTTTTATTTTTACAGGGGAGGCTGGTGGGCTCATGACGGTAGCAGATTTAACCTCATCAATGTGAATGGGCTTATTATCAATATGCTCTTTGATAGCAGTCAACAGATTACAAATCTTGTTGTTTACATCAGCCTGCTGTTGTTTAAATTTGGCCTCGAGCGTAGCGAGCTGTAGTTCTTGAGATAGAATGAATTTTTTTAAAGTATCTTCACAGCTTTGCCTAGGAATGCCTTGTGATGGAAAATGCTCGGACCAGGTGAGTGGTGAGGAGTCATTGAAGGATACGCTTCGTGTTTGGTACCCTCTAAAATTAGGTTTATCCTTCCATGCCTCATAGGCTTCAGCAGAAGTTCGAGGACCCTGACCTACATGTGATGATGTGAATTCGTTATAAGCACGTTTTGGAAGTTCCATGCAGTTATGGGTCTTATGAGGGCCATTGCATAGTTTGCATGTAGAAGCGATTCTGCTTACTTGGCTTGAAGGTTTATTAGCTTCGTAAGATTTCATGAAAGACTTGACTCGACCTTCAAGTTCCATGATCCTACGGTCGGGAGTGCTAGAGTTGTTCGATGGCAAAGATATTGCCTTGACCGTTTTGTTCAAATCACGGGGATCGTTTCAATTTTCGTTGTCATAGAGAGCAAGATCTTCTATGAGTTCCCATGATTGTTCCGCACTAAGATCACGTAGCTTACCACCGGCCGATTGGTCAATGGCTCGCCTCGTGGAGATGTCGATATGGTCATAGAAGATTTGGACTTGGAGCCAAAGATCTATGCCATGATGAGGGACTTTTTGGAGTAAGTCCTTGAAACGAGTCCATGCTTCATAAAGAGATTCATTTTGACGTTGTTGGAACATCAAGATGTCATTCCTAAGCTTAGTAGTTCTCCCCGGTGGGAAAAATTGAGCAAGGAAACGAGTGGTGAGATCATCCCATGTGGTGATGGATCCCGCGGGTAAACACTCAAGCCATTGACTAGCTTGATCCCGTAGAGAGAATTGGAATAGGTGTAAACGGGTAGTCTCTCTAGTTTCAACACCTAGGTCTATGGAATCTACGATTTTGAGAAAGTCCTTAAGATGTTGGTTTGGATCTTCGGAACGAAGTCCATGGAATGCACATCCGCTTTGCACCAACCGGATGGTGTCGGATCGCAAGGGGGTCACATTGGCTCCGGTGAACTCAATGGTGTTTCGGTAGCCTTGGTGGCTAGGTCGGGAGTACTCTCCTAAGGTTCGGGGCCTAAGGGGTTCTAATGGTGGGTTTTGTTGTGGTGGGATGACGGGTTCAAAGATGTTACCACCTTCCATGATGTCGGATGGTAAAGAGTTATGAACAAAAGCACGAAGAAATAAGATAGACTAAAGAAGACCTAAAAATAAAAATAAAATCTTACTAGAAAGGAATCTAGGAAGTAGACCTAATAAAAAGAAATCCTAACCTAGACAATAACTATTCCCCGGGCTGCAGCGCCAAAAACTTGATGCGTGGGAATCGCAACAGGCTTTACCTCTCGAGGGATCTCGAGAAGCTTACAACCCCCACCAGGCAGTGTACCTGATCGTTGTAGTATAGTATAGTGACAAGTATCGGGGGATTGATCGTTCAGCTTAGGAATAGTGTCGCTAGGATTAGAAAGCCTAAATTACTAGTTCTAAGGGTGAGGGATGATTATTTTTGTGTTTTTATATTTTTTAGAAATCAATTAAAATATCGGTTTTTGGAAGAGTGGGCGGAATTAGTTGCTATTCAACTAACCCAAAACTAAGATGCAATCAAAATAAAATACTAAAAATGAAAATAAACTAATTAAACTAAGGTTGTGAGCAGTAATTGGAGAAAATGTGTTTACTTAGATTTCACTACTCCCTAGATATCTTTTACACGTTAATTACTTGTTATAATTGCATGGATGACGGATTGTATTCCTTAATACCATTCATGGGGTGGCATACATAACTCCCCAATTCTATGAGCTCTTATCTCCTCCTACACCATGCCCAGCACAACTATAGGGATTATAAACAGTGGCTCATGCATTAAATACAACCAATAAAGACCTAGTACGCCTCGGTTCATGTTTCTTAAGAGGTTCAAGCATGTTACCATTTGGAGATCTGCCAGTTTTCTTAAGCCTAACATATAAAATCATTCATCCAAGACAAGAATAAACAAGTAATCAACACATAATCAATATCTAGGTTTCATTAGATCTAATCAAACACAAAAGAGATCTAGCCTAGCGTAATGGAATTGAGACAAGAACAAGATATAGACAACCAACACATAGACATATTGATTGAAATAGAAGAACACTTATCTCAATTACAATACAAGGTATCAAGGGTTTGGAACCCTTGAAAAACCTGTAAAAGTTGCACCAAAATCGTCTTTAGGGTTTCTCCAAAACTTCTCTCTTTTAATGTGAAAAACTAGAAAACTATATATAGGAAAATCGGGGTGACGGCGTCAAGAACAAAGGTGTGACGCCGTCATCTCGCCGCCAAATACTTCCTCGGACGGCCTTGATCTACTTCTGACGCCCTGTGTGACGCCGTCATGAGCTACGGATTTTAATTCTTGGGGTTTGACGCCGTCATGAGTTTACTCTTGACGCCTTTATGTACTGTTCCAGCATGGAAAATTGAGACTTTGCTGTTTTCTTCACTTTTATGCTCCAAAAACGTCCGAAATGGCTTCTTTTCCAGAATTCACTCTCCAAGTACCTAAAATCACAAAAGGAACGATTTAGGGTAATATTTGATCAAATAAATTCGGATTCGGGCTTAAATGACCCCCTAAAAACGGATCATTTTTCGCCTCATCAGTAGGGCAAGAGTGTATGCAAAAAAAAAAAAAAAAAAAAAAAAAAAAAAAAAAAAAAAAGAAAAAAAAAACATACGGACTACCATCCCGTTTACTTTTATGTTTTTGTTAGTTTATGATTAGCTTAAGTCGAGTCGAGTCTTGGCTTAGCAACGCCACATTGTACATGTAATTGACCAAGATGATTAACTCGCCACCAGTAAAAATTGCCTTTATCCAACAAAATCATGTTTATCATATCCCTACACCTCACGTTATAACGCTTTTTAAAAGACCTCTTTTATAGTTTAACCTAGGTGCTTACGCCAAGTGGTGGAGGTTTGATCATTTCCCAAGCCTATGGTAATTTATGTGCTATGACAGGTAGTGAGAGAAATTTTCCATTTTCATTTGTGATATATATACTTTTATTACACCCGAGAGATGTGAGTATCTAAACAATATTTGTGAGGTGCTAGTGTATAAATTTTGTGCTTGTTTTGATTGACGTGGAACGATTATTTGTTGTAATTACTTTTATATTAGTGTTAAACGAGCGGGGTAACCCGCGCGTTGCTGCAGGAGCATCGTGGTAATGTTTGTAAAAAACAAATAATTTAGAAAGACATTTTCGTGTGACAAACTCTTCTGTAAACAAATACAACTTCTTATACAATCAATCATTGAGCTGGAGTTGTGCGCCACTATTTCCAGTCGGCGGGTTTTGCAATGACATGAAACCGTATCAAAATCCAACTTTGAATCATTAGGTGCATCCTACAAAATGAAAAGAAAGTTCTTGAGTTTCTATTTCCCAAATTTGTAGTCATTTACCTAGATTGTAAAATTAATGACATTGCCTAATTGAGTTTCTTTTGACTCTACTCTTTAATCTCAAACATATTATTGTCAAAGGATAATGCAAACAACAGGGAATAAACGTCACTGAAAATAAGTAATCAAGTTACCTAGAGTCGGAAAAGGGGGTTACCTATTATTTTTACATAAAGTATTGTCATTCATTGGTGTGCCGATTGAAGTGCCTGTAATGACAGCAGTAGCCTTAAGAATAGGAGACGGGAATTGATTCAGTCATTTTAGTACAGGTTTATTTTTCCAAAGAAATATTTGTGAAAGTATTTCCCCGAGTCGTTCTCCCAGCGAAGGTGTGAATGGAATCTCAAATTCCATGTTCGTGAAACGTGTTGTGAAAGTGGGAAAAAAATGATCTGAATGAGATTACACTAATGAATAGGAAAATGAAGCACAATTAATTAATTAAGCATGTAAATAAAGTAATCAAACCTAAAACGTAACGTAGAATTAAAAACATAAGCTTAAACGTAAATAAAACGTAAACGCGCGAAATAAAACGTGAATTTGAAGCTATACTAATCCTACGGGTATGAAAATAATTTTCCTAAGTTAAAAATGATAAAATAAAATTTTGGGAAAAAGAAAAATATTTTTTTTGACTTTTTATTTAATTTTTATGAATTAAAACTAATTTAACTAATTAAAAATTAAAAGAAAATAGAAATTAAGAGAGAAAAATGCAAAATAAATTTTGAAAATTCTAAAGTCACTAAAAACTATTTTTAAAACTGAAAATCTATTTTTTTTTGGCTTTTTCTGTAATTTTTGTGATTTAAAAACTATTTAAACTAATTAAAAAGTAATTAAAATTCAAATAAAACTGAAACTAAATGGGAAAAATACAAAATTAATTTCTAAAAATCTGAAATAAATAAAAACTAATTTCTAAAATATTTTTAGATTTTTTTAGTCTTTTTCTGATTTTTGTTGGTATTTTTGGTAATTAAAAAGTATTAAAAATTGATTAAAAACTAAAATTAAAAAAGAAAAATAGCAAATGCACTCAGAAAAATATGAAAAATTCAGGGAAATTTTAAAATATTATTCTAAAACTAGGAAAAATTTGAAAATTGGTAAATAAGCACTGGAAGTGCTTATGCTTTGAAACAACTTATAAAGAAGTGCTTATTAATAAGCACACTGACCAAAACTTAACCAAACTTTGACTCAATGATTTTTAGACTCAAATGAACTAAGTAGAACAATGTTAAGACCAATAAGCTCTCAGGAATTTAGAAATGGGCAAAAAAGATACACATAAGCATTTATGAAAAAGTAAATTAGCAAACAGATGAAGGAAAAAGCAAAAGCTCAATGAGAAAGGCAATTATAGGTGCAAATGAACTCTTATAGACCACAAATCTCAGAATTGGAATACTAGAACACAATAGCAGGCCTACACTAGAAAACAGAACTTGGTTTGAACCACACTATTTGATAAGCTAATTAAGTTGTGCCAATAAGCTGATAGGAGTGAGCTTATGGGGCAAACACTCCAATAACCTACTGAATGCTCAGAAACACTAGAAGTTATAACAAAACTACTCAATTGATGGCCTAAAGGATTCCTTGAAAACTGATGAAAAATAATGGTGCAGGGGAACTAATAAGCCATACAGACAGCTTAAGCCACAATTTCTAATAAGCAAACAAGTTCCAAACTGAGATTATATTTTTGATTTAGATATTCAAACTACCAAAGAGCATAAATCAACAAGCAAATTGTATTTACAATCAAATCCCCAATCTACAAGTAATCTATAAGATCTGACAAACTTTTAGTTCCAACTTTTTTTTTTGACTTTTTGTTATGAAACTACTTTTGACTTAAATGGAATTCTACCTATCAAATTTCAACCCAAATGTAATATTAAGCTAATCTATTAGTTACTAACCCTAAATTAAATCTATATCTAACAGATGCCAAATTCTCTGACCCTAATTTTACTTATACTAACAGAAATTAATTCTAATATGGAATTTTGACTTTATGCTGAATTACCACTTACTAACCTATTTGTTCTAGCCTATATGAGACTAAGAGAGTCTAAAAGTGCAGAGATATCCCTAATTCAACAACACTAATACCTATCAATCTTCTAATCCAAACACCCTTGAATGAGACTTAAGCAACTATTAATGAAGCAGTAATGATCAATGAACAACTAATCCACCAAGCAAGCTGAAATTATGATCAAATATGCTAAAATGAAGCCAAAACAAAGATTTTAGACACCAAATAGCTACAGCAATACATATTCAAGAGTATGACAGTAATATTAAACAGAAATGAAGCAATAGACCATAAACTAATAATGAAATGACAAACTAAATAACTACTAAACTAATAATAATGCAAAAACTAATTTGAGACAGAAACAAGCAACACTAAACAGATCAACACTAAATTATATTAAGGCTGCAATTTAAATCTTTGAAAATTAAAAATGAGAACTTACAAGCCACCTCTCAGCCTAATAGAGAAGCTCTCCCACACAGCCTATCTTTAGATAGGCTAGCTGCTTCCCAGTCTCAGTCTAGACTATCACTCCACACCTTCAAAATAAGCACAGCTTATTGAATAAGCTGACTTAAACTATTATTGACCAAGCACAAAGTTGAAACAGAATTTAAACCACAACAATCACTACAAGCTATTGATTAATTTGAATGAGCTATTTAAGTATTCAAATGCAAATTGAGAACAAAATTTAAGGAAACTAAATACTTGAAAATAAATTGCAAATGAATTTAATTGAAAATATGAATTGTATTGAAACTAAATTTTGAGTACAATTTGAAAACAGAAATACAATAAACTAAACTACATCTAAATTACCCTACTCCTACTCCTATTTCTAACCCTAAATTCTAACTACTCTAAATGATGTAAGGAAGGGCTATTTATAGCCTGCTGAGGAGAGATGGGTAGTCTTTGGAAACCTCTGGATCCTTTCTCACGGCCCTTAGATCAAATATGATAACATCCCATCACATATGAGCCCTTGGATCATGTGCAATTGAATGGTGATCCTGCGTGTGTCCTGTGATTGGTCCACGTGTCATTCTTCGTGTCAGGTGGCAGCTGTCAGCTTCCAGAATCAACCAATCATTGGTAATTATTGATTTAATTGAGTTAATTTGGTGTGGTGAAAAACTAGGGTTCTATCGTGAACAGTAACTATTTCTAGGTTAAAAGGAATTGGGGGGCGGGAGTTAGAAATTGGTGGCGTTTTTATTATGGGTTTAACCGGGTAAGAGTTGACTGTGTATAAGGGGTGAGGTGGATCGGGTTAAAGTATTAAGGGTGTGGGTGATGCGTGAGAATTGCACCAGGCTTTACCTCTCGAGGGATCTCGAGAAGCTTACAACCCCCACGAGGCAGTGTACCTGATCGTTGTAGTATAGTATAGTGACAAGTACCAGGGTATTGATCGTTCAACTCAGGAATAGTGTTGCTAGGATTAGAAGGCCTAAAAACTAGGTCTAGAGGTGAGGGATGATTCTTTTTGTATTTTTTATATTTTATGAAAGCAATTAAAAATCTCGGGTATTGGAAGGATAGGCGGAATTAGTTGCTAGTCAACTAACCCAATAACTAAGATGCAATCAAAATAAAATAACAGAAATGTAAATAAAGCTAATTAAACTAATGTGGTGTAAACAATAGATGGGAGAATTGTGTTTACTTAGATTTCACTACTCCCTAGATATCTTTTACAGGTTAATTACTTGTTATAGTTGCGTAGATGACGGGTTATATTCCTTAATACCAATCATGGGGTGGCGTACTTACTTCCCAATTCTATAAGCTCCTACTTCACTCCTATGTCGAGCCTGCTAGAAGCTCCTAACATGGGATCACTAGAATTCGCTCATGCATTAAATACAACCATAAAAACCTAGTACACATCGGTTCATGTTTCTTAAGACGTTCAAGCAAGTTACACAATGGAGATCTGCCAGTTTTCTTAAGCCTAACATTGAAATCATTCATCCATTACAATCATAAACAAGCAATCAACCTATAATCAACATCTAGGTTTCATTACATCTAAGCAAACACACAAAAGATCTAGCCTAGCATGTTAAAATTAAGACAAGCATAAGATATATTCAAACAACACATAGACATATTGAATGAATTGAAAGGATACTTATCTCAATTGAACATGAAGGGTTTCAAGGGGTGAAAACCCATAAAAATATTGTTACAAACGAGCTAGGGTTTATTAAATTCGGGTATTGGAAGGATGGGCGGAATTAGTTGCTAGTCAACTAACCCAATAACTAAGATGCAATCAAAATAAAATAACAGGAATGTAAATAAAGCTAATTAAACTAATGTGGTGTAATCAATAGATGGGAGAATTGTGTTTACTTAGATTTCACTACTCCCTAGATATCTTTTACAGGTTAATTACTTGTTATAGTTGCGTGGATGACGGGTTATATTCCTTAATACCAATCATGGGGTGGCATACTTACTTCCCCAATTCTATAAGCTCCTACTTCACTCCTATGTCGAGCCTGCAGGAAGCTCCTAACATGGGATCACTAGAATTCGCTCATGCATTAAATACAACCATAAAAACCTAGTACACATCGGTTCATGTTTCTTAAGACGTTCAAGCAAGTTACACAATGGAGATCTGCCAGTTTTCTTAAGTCTAACATTGAAATCATTCATCCATTACAATTATAAACAAGCAATCAACCTATAATCAATATCTAGGTTTCATTACATCTAAGTGATGAGGCAAAAAATGATCCGTTTTTAGGGGGTCATTTAAGCCCGAATCCGACTTTATTTGATCAAATATTGCCCTAAATCGTTCCTTTTGTGATTTTAGGTGTTTGGAGAGTGAATTCTGGAAAAGAAGCCATTTTGGACGTTTTTGGAGCATAAAAGTGAAGAAAACGGCAAAGTACCAAATTTCCATGCTGAAAATACAAGGTGACGGCGTCAAGACCACCATCTTGACGGCGTCAGACATGAAGAATTAAACTCCGAAGGTGGTGACGGCGTCAGAAGGACTCGTGACGGCGTCAAAGTGGCTAAATTAATATACCGTGGGTGGTGACGGCGTCACATAGGCCGTCATAAGTGGATCAAGGCCGTCCGAGGAAGTATATGGAGGTGAGGTGACGGCGTCAGAAGTTACTCTTGACGCCGTCAGACTGTTTTTCCTATATATAGTTTTCTAGTTTTTTCATTAAAAGGGAGAGAAGTTTTGGTGAAACCCTAAAGACGATTTTGGTCCTCTTTTACAGGTTTTTCAAGGGTTCCAAACCCTTGAGACCTTGCATTGTAATTGAGATAAGTGTACTTTCAATACAATCAATATGTCTATGTGTTGGTTGTTTATATCTTGTTCTTGTCTCAATTCCATTATGCTAGGCTAGATCTCTCTTGCGTTTGCTTAGATCTAATGAAACCTAGATGTTGATTATGTGTTGATTACTTGTCTATTCTTGTTTTGAATGAATGATTTATATGTTAGGCTTAAGAAAACTGGCAGATCTCCAAATGGTAACATGCTTGAACGTCTTAAGAAACATGAACCGAGGCGTACTAGGTCTTTATTGGTTGTATTTAATGCATGAGCCACTGTTTACAATCCCTATAGTTGTGCTGGGTCATGGTGTAGGAGGAGATAAGAGCTCATAGAGTTGGGGAGTTATGTATGCCACCCCACGAATGGTATTAAGGAATACAATATGTCATTCATACAAGTGTAACAAGTAATTAGCATGTAAAAGATATCTAGGGAGTAGTGAAGTCTAAGTAAACACAATTTCTCCAACCACAGTCACAACCTTAGTATAATTTAGTTTAATTTTATTTTAATTATTTTAATAGCTTTGGGTTAGTTGATTAGCAACTAATTCCGCCCACTCCTTCAAAAACCCGAGATTTTAATTGCTTTCATAAAATATAAAAATACAAAAATAATCATCTCTCACCTCTAGAACTATTAATTAGGTTTTCTAATCCTAGCGATACTATTCCTAAGCTGAACGATCAATCCCCCGGTACTTGTCACTATACTATACTACAACGATCAGTTACACTGCCTGGTGGGGGTTGTAAGCTTCTCGAGATCCCTCGAGAGGTAAAGCAAGGTGCGATTCCCACGCATCAAGTTTTTGGCGCCGCAGCCCGGGGAATAGTTATTGTCTAGGTTAGGATTTCTTTTTATTAGGTCTACTTGCTAGATTCCTTTCTAGTAAGATTTTTATTTTTATTTTTAGGTTCTTCTTTAGTCTATCTTTTTCTTTGTGTGTTTGTTCGTAATTTCCATTGACTATTCCGTTCACCATTATGGAGTACGCGAATCCACCATACCACCAACCAAAAAGGCCATTCTACGCTGTTGACATCTCGAATTTCAAACAATATCGAGATGAACCCATCTATGATGCATGGACTCGTTTTAAAATTTTACTTCAAAAATTCCCTCATCATAGTTTCTCTTTATCATCCCTAACCGAAACCTTTTACTATCGTGTCAGCCAATGTGACCAAATGCGCATCGATGATTTTGCCAATGGGGGCCCTAGGGAATTAAATGATGAAGAAGCGTGGGATACCATAGAAAACTGTGCCCAATATTATTATAGAGTAGACAACCCAACAAACAACATCACAAATCAATCAAAAACAAGTTTGAAGGAGCAAACAGGAAGTTTGTCTGGGGATGAATATACTCATGTTGAGATACCTAGTTGGATGGCACCTAATATCATAGTACAAAACAAACATATAGGTAATCTAGGTACAATGGAGGATGAGGTGGATAATCTAAGCTCACATAGTACCCCACAAGTCCTACCATCATTTGAGGCACATACACCACCCGTGACTTACCCGAAAGAAGTAGAAGAGACTATAGGAACCCCAATTGAGGTAGAACCCTTGGACCAAGCACCACTAGAGGATATAGGTTTGAACACTTGTAGTGATAACCTTACTCCTAGTTCTAGGGAAGTTCCTAGTTTTGATGAACCGGAGCCTCAACCAAAACCGTTACCTAATCTTCCATCCTTGGATGAAAGTTTAGGAATTGAAAAAGGTCCCGATCCACCCATCAAACCATATAGTCCGGGTAGTCTTAGGATAAAGGTAGTGGACTCTAAGCCTTGTAGAGAGGGAGCCAATATAGGAGTGGAAAATGACCTTACATACTTACATCACCCATTCATGATTGATCATAAGAAACATTATGGGTTTAAACCAGGTTTATTAGGTCAAGATGGATTCCCAACTAGGAGTTTCTCGAAGTTGATAGAAGATGATCCCTTTCTAGGAGAAAATCTTAATCCACCCATTAACCCGATTGAATTAGGTAAGGTTATGATGATAGGAGCACACCCCTTTGAGCATATAATTTATCCACCACTATTTTCTCACGTGGCATACTTCCACCCTAAGGGTGTGTATCGCTACTTTCAACCACACTTAATCCTAAGTGTAGGGAGAACCTCCGCTATTTCCGTTAAATAAGGGTAGAGTCAGGCTCGTGACTCGAACAAAAACAAGCGCTTCTTGGGAGGCAACCCATGTTTTGTGTGTTTTTATTTGTTTGTTTATTTGTTTGATTGTTATTTGCTTCCGTATGCATGTTTTATTTTTATTGTTGGTTGATCATGTTTCTCTACTAAAATGTGGAAATACTTTATTATGTTGTTTGGCCTTGTCTTAACTTCAACCTAAAGGTATTTTTTGCAAAACATAAGTGTAAGGGGAAACCCCAAATATGTTTTTAAGAAACAAACCGATCATGATTCTCCACAATATTAAATGAACATGTATATTCGTATTTGTTAGAGTCAAATGCTTGTATTGAGTCATAATGAAGTTTTGCAGGATTTTCCAGGAAGTAGGACGAAGTTTTTCTAGAAATTTTCCGGAAACTTAACATAAGAATTTCTGTAGGTCCATTCTGACGGTGTCAAGGTATTGCTCTTGACGGCGTCAGGAGTTAAAATCTGGAAATTTTACCGGTTTTGTTTTTCTAACGGAGTCTTATGGTTTTTGTGAATTATTAAGTTTTATAATCTCCAGGAAATCTGCAAACTTCATTCCACAAGCATTATATCTTACTTTGTTTTCTAGGATTTAGTAACTTATATAGGATGCCGCCGATTTTACGCGAGGTTGCCTTGTCCACTTTTGTCAGGATTTACAGGTTATTTTTGACAAGAAGATGATTTATATTCTGGAAGGGAAGCTTTGATTGTTCGTTTTCTTGGAAGAAGATTTAACCTGGCCAACTAAAATCCATACCGAGCGAATCAGGGGAGTATTTGATTTCATTCTCTTTACTTTTTAACTTTTACATTCTTTACTTGAACATTGGGGACAATGTTCATCTTAAGTGTAAGGGGAGGGTAAAAAGATGATACCTTACATATGCACTTTCGCTTGAGTTTGTTTTGTTTGATAGTAGATGAGTAATAAAACTATGAGAAATACTTGTTAGTGCAATTTTAGCGCCAAATTTAAAATTTTTTACAACATTTAGGAGTGAAACTTTAGCCATAGCAAGCGTCTCATGGATAGGAGGTTGTATGACTAGCACATAACCGTATATTCAGAAAAATTTTCCACCCAAAAATGTGAGGTTCGCCTTTAGATTTGATAGGAAAAGCATTTATTATTAGTGCTTATGAGTGTACCGGTAGCATTTAGATTCTAGAACTTGCGTTAGTGATGCATCCCGAGACCGCTAGTGAGACTACATTCGTGTGGTAGGATTTACTACATGATAAGAGGCATTAGGATCACCCTTGTGTTAAACCCGTATCATAATTACTTGACCATTTAAGTCATATTACTTGGCTAGTTAAGTCAACTAATTTTTCCCACACCCTTAGCGTTGTACTCATTTTTAGTACACGAAACCCCTAGTACACCCCTCCGAGCCTATCTTTTCGTTTCTAACTTTAAGCATTTTACTTAAAGGAAGAATTTGTTACACCCCACTTAAATGTACACCCAAATCGCCTTAGCCTTCCGTGTATGCGCTCATTTTTAGTGCATTATTGTTATTTGTTAAACCCTAAGTTAACTTTCTAATTGATTACATGGTTGCTAAGTCGAGTCATATCCTTGTACATATTGTTTTGGGACGATTGGGACTCATGGGTAAGTACTTATTTTATGGAGTAATGGGGAAGAACATCATATTATTACCCCCATATGTACGTTAATCTTAAAAGTGCTCCAAGTGTTTTGATTTTCTTAATTCGAGTCATTAGATTAGTTTAATTGTAAAGTATGTAAAGATTCAAGTGTAAGGGGAATGCTCAAACCCCTATGATGTATTATTTTGGATGGTAGGGTAAGAGTGTATGCACAAAAAAAAAAAAAAAAAAAAAAAAAAAAAAAAAAAAAAATCGAAAAATTAAGAAAAAGAAAAAAAGAAAAAATAGAAAAGAAAAAGAGAAAAAACATACGGACTACCATCCCGTTTTTATTCTATGTTTATTTTATGTTTTTGTTATTTTTCATTTATTAGCTTAAGTCGAGTCTAGTCTTGGCTTAGCAACGCCATCTTGTACATGTAATTAACTAAGATTGTTAACTCGCCACCAATAAAACTCCCTTTATCCAACAAAACCGTGTAATTCATATCCCTATACCTAACGTTATAACCCTTTAAAAGATCTCTTTGATAGTTTATCCTAGGTGCTTACGCCATGTGGTGGAGGTTTGATCCTTTCCCAAGCCTATGGTAATCTATTTTGCTATGACAGGTAGTGAGAGATATCTTCCATTTCCATAATGTTATATTACTTTATTACACCCGAGAGATGTGAGTATCTAAACACTATTTGTGAGGTGCTTGTGTATGACCTCCGTGCTTGTCTATTGGTCTTTAGTGGAACGATTATTTGTTGTAATTACTTTTATATTAGTGTTAAATGACCCCTAACTTGTCTTTTGAGTAGAATAAAAGCTCATTTGCTTGAGGACAAGCAAATCTCAAGTGTAAGGGTATATGATGAGGCGAAAAATGATCCGTTTTTAGGGGGTCATTTAAGCCCGAATCCGACTTTATTTGATCAAATATTGCCCTAAATCGTTCCTTTTGTGATTTTAGGTGTTTGGAGAGTGAATTCTGGAAAAGAAGCCATTTTGGACGTTTTTGGAGCATAAAAGTGAAGAAAACGGCAAAGTACCAAATTTCCATGCTGAAAATACAAGGTGACGGCGTCAAGACCACCATCTTGACGGCGTCAGACATGAAGAATTAAACTCCGAAGGTGGTGACGGCGTCAGAAGGACTCGTGACGGCGTCAAAGTGGCTAAATTAATATACCGTGGGTGGTGACGGCGTCACATAGGCCGTCATAAGTGGATCAAGGCCGTCCGAGGAAGTATATGGAGGTGAGGTGACGGCGTCAGAAGTTACTCTTGACGCCGTCAGACTGTTTTTCCTATATATAGTTTTCTAGTTTTTTCATTAAAAGGGAGAGAAGTTTTGGTGAAACCCTAAAGACGATTTTGGTCCTCTTTTACAGGTTTTTCAAGGGTTCCAAACCCTTGAGACCTTGCATTGTAATTGAGATAAGTGTACTTTCAATACAATCAATATGTCTATGTGTTGGTTGTTTATATCTTGTTCTTGTCTCAATTCCATTATGCTAGGCTAGATCTCTCTTGCGTTTGCTTAGATCTAATGAAACCTAGATGTTGATTATGTGTTGATTACTTGTCTATTTTTGTTTTGAATGAATGATTTATATGTTAGGCTTAAGAAAACTGGCAGATCTCCAAATGGTAACATGCTTGAACGTCTTAAGAAACATGAACCGAGGCGTACTAGGTCTTTATTGGTTGTATTTAATGCATGAGCCACTGTTTACAATCCCTATAGTTGTGCTGGGTCATGGTGTAGGAGGAGATAAGAGCTCATAGAGTTGGGGAGTTATGTATGCCACCCCATGAATGGTATTAAGGAATACAATCCGTCATTCATACAAGTGTAACAAGTAATTAACATGTAAAAGATATCTAGGGAGTAGTGAAGTCTAAGTAAACAAAATTTCTCCAACCACTGCTCACAACCTTAGTATAATTTAGTTTAATTTTATTTTAATTATTTTAATAGCTTTGGGTTAGTTGATTAGCAACTAATTCCGCCCACTCCTTCAAAAACCCGAGATTTTAATTGCTTTCATAAAATATAAAAATACAAAAATAATCATCTCTCACCTCTAGAACTATTAATTAGGTTTTCTAATCCTAGCGATACTATTCCTAAGCTGAACGATCAATCCCCCGGTACTTGTCACTATACTATACTACAACGATCAGGTACACTGCCTGGTGGGGGTTGTAAGCTTCTTGAGATCCCTCGAGAGGTAAAGCAAGGTGCGATTCCCACGCATCACTAAGCAAACACACAAAAGATCTAGCCTAGCATGTTAAAATTAAGACAAGCGTAAGATATATTCGAACAACACATAGACATATTGAATGAATTGAAAGGATACTTATCTCAATTGAACATGAAGGGTTTCAAGGGTGAAAACCCTTGAAAATATTGTTACAAACGAGCTAGGGTTTATTAAGTTCAGCCCTAAAATTCTCCACACAAGTTCCTCTCTAATGAATGAAAATTAGAAAAGTATATATAGATTTCATGAGCTGATGGCGTCAAGAGGAAAGTTCTGATGCCGTCCTCGCCGCCTCATCATATACCCTTACACTTGAGATTTGCTTGTCCTCAAGCAAATGCGCTTTTATTCAAATCAAAATACAAGTTAGGGGTCATTTAACACTAATATAAAAGTAATTACAACAAATAATCGTTCCACTAAAGACCAAAGACAAGCACGGAGGTCATATACTAGCACCTCACAAATAGTGTTTAGATACTCACATCTCTCGGGTGTAATAAGGTATATATCACAATATGGAAATGGAAAACATCTCTCACTACCTGTCATAGCAAAATAGATTACCATAGGCTTGGGAAAGGATCAAACCTCCACCACATGGCGTAAGCACCTAGGATAAACTATCAAAGAGGTCTTTTAAAGGGTTATAACGTTAGGTGTAGGGATATGGAATACACGGTTTTGTTGGATATAGGCAATCTTTACTGGTGGCGAGTTAATCATCTTCGTTAATTACATGTACAATATGGCGTTGCTAAGCAAAGACTAGACTCGACTTAAGCTAATAAATCAAAAAGAACAAAAACATAAAATGAACATAGAATAGAACGGGATGGTAGTCCATATGTTTTTTCTCATTCTTTTTCTATTTATTTTTTTTTAGAATTTTTTTTTAGTTTTTTATTTTTTATTTATTTATTTATTTATTTTTATTTTTTGCATACACTCTTACCCTACCATCTAAAATAATACATCCTAGGGAATGAACATTCCCCTTACACTTGATTTTTTACATACTTTACAATAAACTAATCTAATGACTCGAATCAAGATAATCCAAAACACTTGGAGTACTTTTAAGATTAACGTACATATGGGGCTAATAATATGATGTTCTTCCCCATTACTCCATAACAATAGTACTTTACCTATGAGTCCCAATCGTCCCAAAATAATATGTACAAGGATATGACTCGACTTAGCAACCATGTAATCAATTAGATAATTAACTAAGGGTTTAACAAATAACAATAATGCACTAAAGATGAGTGCATACACGGAAGGCTAAGGCGATTTGGTTGTACATTTAAGTGGGGTGTAACAAATTCTTCCTTTAAGTAAGATACTTAAAGTTAGAAACGAAAAGATAGGCTCGGAGGGGTGTATTAGGGGTTTCGTGTACTAAAAATGAGTACAACGCTAAGGTGTGGGAAAAATTAATTGACTTTACTAGCCAAGTAATATGACTTAAATGGTCAAGTTATTATGATACGGGTTTAACACAAGGGTGATCCTAATGCCTCTTATCATGTAGTAAATCCTACCACACGAATGTAGTCTCACTAGCGGTCTCGGGATGCATCACTAACGCAAGTTCTGGAATCTAAATACTACCGGTACAGTCATAAGCACTAATAGTAAATGCTTTTCCTATTAAATCTAAAGGCGAACCTCACATATTTGCGTGGAAACTTTTTCTGAATAGTACGGTTTTGTGCTAGTCATACGACTCCTATCCATAAGACGCTTGCTAAGGCTAAAGTTTCACTCTTAAATGTTGTAAAAAAATTTAAATTTGGCGCTAAAATTACACTAACAAATATTTCTCATAGTTTTATTACACACCTACCATCAAACAAACAAACTCAAGCGAAAGTGTATCCTATGAGGTATCATCATTTTACCCTCCCCTTACACTTAGGATGAACATTGTCCCCAATGTTCAATTAAAGAATGCAAAAGTGAAATAGGTAAAAGAATGAAAGCAAATACTCCCCTGATTCGCTCGGTATGGATAATATGGTAACTAGGTTAGATCTTCCTCCAAGAAAATGAACAATCAAAGCTTCCCTTCCAGAATATAAATCATCTTCTTGTCAAACATAACCTGTTAAACCTGATAAAACAAACAAGGCACCCTCGTGTAAAATCGGCAGCAATCTATATATGCTAACAAATCCTAGAAAATAAAGTAAGATATAATGCTTGTGGAATGAATGTTTGCAGATTTCCTGGAGATTATAAAACTAAATATTCGACAAAAACTTTAAGACTCCGTTAGAAGAACAAAACTGGTAAAATTTCCATATTTTTACACGTGACGCCGTTAGGAATTTCTTCCTGACGCCGTCAAAAGTGACCTACAGAAATCTTTATGTTAAGTTTCCGGAAAATTTCTGGAAAAACTTTGTCCTACTTCCTGGAAAATCCTGCAAAACATCATTATGACTCGATACAAGCATTTGACTCTAACATATACGAATATACATGTTCATTTAATATTGTGGAGAATCATGATCAATTTTTTTGTTTCTTAAAAACATATTTGGGGTTTCCCCTTACACTTATCTTTGGCGAAATACCTTTGGATGAAGTTAAGACTAAGCCAAACGACAAAATAAAGTATTTTCACTATTTTAGTTTGAAACATGATCTACCAACAATAAAAATAAAGCATGCATACGGAAACAAATAACAATCAAACAATTAAAAATCAAACAAAGCATGGGTTGCCTCCCAAGAAGCGCTTTTCTTTATTTACGAGTCTTGTAGCTAAACTCAAGGTCATGGGTTACTACGTGACATGGGTGAGTTCCTCATTGAGGACATCTTTGGGATCAAACTTAGGTTTCAACTTCCTATCGGTTTTCTTAGTGCGGTATGACCTTTCAAACTTTTCTCCATCCGGATCATACAAAATCATCTTCATATGCCATGATCCGTCACCTTCCTTAGGTGGCTTGTCCCACCTCCATTTACACTTATCTCCCTCTCTTTTCCACTTGTTCATCTCTATGTTAATGGGCATTACGCTCAAGAACTCAATCATTTTCCTAAAGACTAGGGGGTCCTCAAAAGGGTCTAGCTCTTCATCCCTAGCTATGAGTTGTTCCACCGAATGTGTTTTATCGATGAAATCTTTTTCTAGATAGAATGGGCGTTGAGGTCCTATAAAGTTTCTTTCTATCCAAAGTCCATATCTAGATGGTCTCCTATTCATCTCTACCCAATGTGGTGTCGGTTCATCCTCACAATCATAACTATGTTTCTTAACATCATATACCAACCAAGTATCGCCCTCACCTACCGCTATCTTAGACTCCTTACAATCTATCATGGGGCTAGCGGTTGCTAAAAATCCTCTTCCTACTAATAGTAGGCATGTAGTATCACTAACCATATCTAGGACATGAAAATCCCCTAAAATAGTTAACTTCCCTACGTGAACAACTACATCCTTAATCATCCCAACCGGGTGGGCAATACTCCCATCCACTAGACCAATTAATACCTCCGTCTCCTTTAATTTTCCTAGCATGAGAGTGGTGAAAATGGATAAGGGAATCAAGTTGAGGCTTGACCCTAAATCGGCTAGTGTGTCGAAAGCTTCAGATTTTCCTATCTTACAAGGCAAAACAAATATACGCGTATCATTAAGCTTTTTAGGCAACTTGTTTTGAACGAAGGCGGTCCCATTTTTACCTAGTTTAAATTTCTCATACTTTTATAGGAGGGCACTATAGTAGGGAGCACGGGCTAAGACATCAATGACGGGGCGTTCAAGGTGAAGCTCCTTGAATTCATCGTCAACGTCTTGCGTAGGAGGTGTTTCAACTATGCTTTTGACCGGTTTTATATCGGGTGTTTTATTTGATTGGTCTTTTTGAAGAATTTGGTTTTGTTTGAAACACGTGCTCATTGATTTAACTGAGTAGTATTGCGGACAAGAAGTGGGTGACGAAACTGATGATATGGAATTAACGTTTAGTTATGGGTTCTTGACCGTGTCGCTTGGGAGTGCTCCCATTTCTCGGTCATTGAGAACTTTCAACAATGTGTCAATTTTGGTGGTCATCTCACTTTGCTTTTGTTTGAAATCGGCTTCAAACTTAGATATGCGAGCTTTTTGAGATGCCATAAACTTGGACATCAATCCTTCAAGATTGTTGGTACTACCATAGTTGTTAGAAGGATTGTTGTTGAAAGTATAGTTGGAGGGTGGACCGTTTGGTTGGTAACGACTAGGCGGATTGGAAGAATTGTTTTGATTTTGCTTCCACCAAAGGTTTGGGTGATTTTTCCAAGAAGGGTTGTAGGAATCACCGTAAGGGTTTGGCTCGGGTTTGAAAGTGTACCACTTATCTCCCGCTTCGTCGGTACGCGAGGACGCGTAGTCCGCAAAAGTTGTTCTGGGGAGTTCCACGCAATCACGAGTGTCATGAGGACCACTACATAATTCGCATGAAGAATTGATTTTGTTCACTTGGCTTGAAGGCTTAGGAGCTTCGTAAGATTTCATGAGAAACTTGACTTGGTCCTCAAGTTCCGTGATCCTACGGTCGGGAGTGCTAGAATTGTTCGAAGACAAGGATATTGCCTTGACCATTTTGTTCAAATCACGGGGATCATTCCAACTTTCATTGTCATAGAGAGCAAGATCTTCTATGAGTTCCCATGATTCTTCTGCACTTAGATCACATAGCTTGCCACCGGCCAATTGGTCAATGGTTCGCCTTGTGGAGAGATCGATATGGTCATAGAAGATTTGGACTTGGAGCCAAAGATCTATGCCATGATGAGGAACTTTTTGGAGTAAGTCCTTGAAACGAGTCCATGCTTCATATAGAGTTTCACCTTGACGTTGTTGGAACATCAAGATATCATTTCTAAGCTTGGTAGTTCTCCCCGGTGGGAAAAATTGAGCAAGGAAACGAGTGGTGAGATCATCCCATGAGGTGATGGATCCCGCGGGTAAACGTTCAAGCCATTGACTAGCTTGATCACGTAGAGAGAATTGGAATAGGCATAATCGGGTCGACTCTCTAGTTGTAACATCAAGGTCTATAGAATCTACAATTTTAAGGAAGTCCTTGAGATGTTGATTAGGATCTTCGGAACGAAGTCCATGGAATGCACATTCGCTTTGCACCAACCGGATGGTGTCGGATCGCAAGGGAGACACATTGGCTCCTTGGGTGAGCTCAATAGTGTTTCAATAGCCTTGGTGGCTAGGTCGGGAATACTCTCCTAGGGTTCGGGGCCTAAGAGGTTGGTTTACTAGTGGTGGGTTTTATGGGTGGTCTTGTTGTGGTGGGTTGATGGGTTCAAAGATGTTACCACCTTCCATGATGTCGGATGGTAAAGAGTTACGAACAAAAACATGAATAAATAGATAGACTAAAGAAAACCTAAAAATAAAAATAAAATCTTACTAGAAAGGAATCTAGCAAGTAGACCTAATAAAAAGAAATTCTAACCTAGACAATAACTATTCCCTGGCAGTGTACCTGGCAGTGTACCTGATCGTGGGAATAGCACCAGGCTTTAGCTCTCGAGAGATCTTGAGAAGCTTACAACCCCCACCAGGCAGTGTACCTGATCGTTGTAGTATAGTATAGTGACAAGTACCGAGGGATTGATCGTTCAACTCAGGAATAGTGTCGGTAGGATTAGAAAGCCTAAAAACTAGGTCTAGAGGTGAGGGATGATTCTTTTTGTATTTTTTATATTTTATGAAAGCAATTAAAAATCTCGGGTATTGGAAGGATGGGCGGAATTAGTTGCTAGTCAACTAACCCAATAACTAAGATGCAATCAAAATAAAATAACGGAAATGTAAATAAAGCTAATTAAACTAATGTGGTGTAAACAATAGATGGGAGAATTGTGTTTACTTAGATTTCACTACTCCCTAGATATCTTTTACAGGTTAATTACTTGTTATAGTTGCGTGGATGACGGGTTATATTCCTTAATACCAATCATGGGGTGGCGTACTTACTTCCCAATTCTATAAGCTCCTACTACACTCCTATGTCGAGCCTGCTAGAAGCTCCTAACATGGGATCACTAGAATTCGCTCATGCATTAAATACAACCATAAAAACCTAGTACACATCGGTTCATGTTTCTTAAGACGTTCAAGCAAGTTACACAATGGAGATCTGCCAGTTTTCTTAAGCCTAACATTGAAATCATTCATCCATTACAATCATAAACAAGCAATCAACCTATAATCAACATCTAGGTTTCATTACATCTAGCCAAACACACAAAAGATCTAGCCTAGCATGTTAAAATTAAGACAAGCGTAAGATATATTCAAACAACACATAGACATATTGAATGAATTGAAAGGATACTTATCTCAATTGAACATGAAGGGTTTCAAGGGGTGAAAACCCTTAAAAATACTGTTACAAACGAGCTAGGGTTTATTAAATTCGGCTCTAAAATTCTCCACACAAGTTCCTCTCTAATGAATGAAAATTAGAAAAGCATGTATAGATTTCATGAGGTGACGGCGTCAAGAGGAAAGTTCTGACGCCGTCATCTCGCTGCCAAAAATCTTCTCGGATTGCGTATATTTCTGCTCTGGGCCGTCACCACTTTTACTCTTGACGCCCTTGCTCTGACGCCGTCACATTTTCTCTGGGTCGTCACCAAAATTGCTCTTGACGCCGTCATCAAATCCTTCTTGAGGCCGTCAGGTACTGTTCCCAGCAAGGAAAATTAAGACTTTGCTGTTTTCTTCACTTTTATGCACCAAAAACGTCCAAAATGCTTCCTTTTCCAGAATTCACTCCCAAAGTACCTAAAATCACAAAAGGAACGATTTAGGACAGTATTGTATCAAATAAATTCCAATTTTGGCTTAAAGGACCCCCTAAAAACTGTTAGCATCGTATTTTATTTTATAAAAAGTGTCGGTCATTAACGTATTGTTATAGGTTGCTTTAGAATATCATTATGATGAAGCTTAGGCTTAGTATTCATGTTTTGTGAAAGTCTAAGGGCCATTAGTGTAATAATGTATAAGATAGATGATGCCCTAGTCTTCAAGTATAAATACTCTTGTAAACCTCATTTGAGAGGTTGGTTCTCTTAGTGATTCATGTAGTGTTAACAAAGTTATTATTCCACACACTAGAGTTCCCACTCTCTCTCTCTCTACTTACTTTCTCTCTCTAGGTTTAAGCTTGAATCATATGTGAAATAGGTTGTTCTACGGTCCTACAAGTGGTATCAATCGCCTAGGGATAATATAGGTTGTTTTAGGTTTGATTTGGTTGAAAAAAGTTGGTTTTTAATACAACACGCAGATAGAGACACATACTCGGCTTCGGCGGTTGATAGCGCAGTACAATCCTGTTTCTTTGACGACCAGCTTACTAGCTTTTCACCCAAAAATTGTGCTCCACCTGATGTACTTTTTGCTGTAACTTGATCTCCTGCATGGTCGGCATCTGAAAAGGCTGTTAGATTAAACCCCGAATCCTTCGGATACCAAAGTCCCATGTTAATGGTTCTTCGTAGGTACCGAAAGATCCTTTTAACCTCTTTGAGGTGAAGTTCGGTAGGCTTTGCCTGAAACCGTGCTAACAAACAAACAGCAAATTGAATATCAGGTCGACTAGCAGTTAAGTACATGAGAGAACCGATCATGCTCCGATATTTTTTCGGATCGACGGGTTTCCCAAACAAATCAGCATCAATTTTTGGTGAAGTGACCATTGGAGTACCAACAGAATCACAGTTTTCCATTCCATGTTTTTTCAAAATCTCTATTGTATATTTAGCTTGATTGATAAAAATACCACGAGGGGATTGATGTATTTGTAAACCAAGAAAGAATTTTAGTTCCCCCATCATGGACATTTCAAATTTGCTTTTCATGAGATTTTCAAAATGTTTTGAATGGTTAGGATTGGTTGATCCAAAAATTATGTCGTCCACGTAAATTTGAACGATCAAAATGTCATCTTTGAATTTTTTGATAAACAAGGTGTCATTAACCGTTCCTTTTGTGAAATTGTTTTTGAGCAAGAAAGATGATAGTTCGTCATACCACGCTCTTGGAGCTTGTTTTAAACCATAGATGGCTTTCTTAAGCTTGTAGACGTAGTCTGGATGATCTTTGTCGATGAATCCCTCTGGCTGACTCACATACACTTCTTCTTTCAGAGTTCCATTCAAGAAAGCTGTCTTAATGTCCATCTGATAGACTGTGATGTTTTTGTGAGCTGCATAGGCTAAGAAAATCCGAACTGCTTCAAGTCTAGCTACAGGCGCGAATGATTCTTCGAAATCTATCCCTTCTTCTTGTGGTTATCCTTTAGCCACGAGACGAGCTTTGTTACGAATTACAGTCATTTCCTCATCCAGTTTGTTCTTCCACAACCACTTGAGATCAAGAACGCGTTTATCAAGTGGTCGTTCAACAAGTTCCCAACTATCATGTAACTGGTATTGAAGAAGTTCATCCTGCATCGCTTCTATCCAAGGGTATTCTGCCATTGCTTCCCGAATGTTCTTTGGTTCTTTGAGGCTTATTGAGCAAATGTAAATACACAATTCGAGATCGGTGGCAAGTTGTCTCCTCGTCTGAACTGGCTTTGAAGGTTCACCAATAACTTGTTCTATTGGATGGTCTTTTGTCCATTGAAATGTAGAAGGGTACCTTGGGTTTAACATATGTGTATTAGACGGTTCATGTAACCTTGAACAAGATTCAGCAGAGTCTGTTGCAAACGGGTTTTCAAATACTTCTTCTCCTTCCTCTAACGCAACATCGTTTGAATTATTTGTTGGTTCTTCTTGAAAATTTGTGTTTTGATTTTGCTCATCAATTCTTGGTAGTTCAGTTTCAAGTACTGGAGTGGCTTGAGTAGATGTAGATGATGTTGAGGTAGTTGGTGCTTCAGCTTCGATTGTTGTAGATGCATCCAGTGGTGGTGGTGTTTGATTTTGAGTGGGTGCAGCGGAATGTTGTTGAGAGTACTGGTTCTCATGCATGTAATGACTCTGTTTGCTTGACATGCAAGAAATGTTTAATTAAGTATGTTCCTGATGAATGTGTTTCTAAGAATGTGAATGTTACGCCTGAACAGAAGAAAGTTCCAAAAGGAACTAGGGCTAGATCTAGATCTGCTGAAAGATTAGTTGCACGCTTTAGGTCTACCACTAGTAGCCAAATGCCTAGGAACTATCTTAAGTATTGTGTATGGAAACCAACGGGTAGAAAATTCATTCTCCAGGATGGAACATTGAAAGTTGTTCAAATTGAACATGTTGAAACATTCTATGAGTGTGATATGGATTTTACTCCTAACCCAATGGAACCAAATTCAAAACGGTTTCCAAATACAAAATCTTCTGTTCTTCGCAGGTTGTCGAAATATGTCTTTGGATCGTCGACTCGGGTTGCTCCAAGCACATGACCGGGAACTTAAAGCTGCTGATTAATTTCATTTGGAAATTCATGGGAACTGTACGCTTTGGAAATGATCATGTAGCAGCTATCCTGGGTTTTGGAGATCTTCAGTTTGGGAATTTTTTGATCACTCGAGTTTACTACGTCGAAGGATTGGGACATAACTTGTTTTCAGTTGGGCAGTTTTGTGATGCAGATTTAGAAGTTGCATTCAGGAGAAACACGGTTTTTATTAGAAATTTGGTTGGTGATGATCTCTTAACTGGTAATCGTGGTACAAACTTGTATGCTATCGACATCAACCAAATGGATTCTACATCACCAATTTGTCTTATGACAAGGGCAACCGAAACTAAGTCCTGGCTGTGGCATAGAAGATTATCCCATCTCAATTTCGACACCATCAACAAGTTAGCCAAAGACAACATCGTCACTGGTCTTCCTAAGTTCAAATACACCAAGGAACACCTATGTCCATCATGCGAACAAGGAAAAAGTAAAAGAGCATCATATAAACCCAAAACCGTACCTAGTTCGGAAGCAAGGTTACATGCATATGGACTTATGTGGCCCAATGAGAGTTGAAAGCATTAATGGGAAGAAGTATATTCTCGTTATTGTTGATGATTATTCAAGATATACTTGGGTAAAGTTTTTGAGATCAAAAGACGAAGCACCAGGCATCATCATCACCTTTCTGAAGCGTATTCAAGTTCTACTTCAAGCTCCAGTAAGGATTATAAGAACAGACAATGGCACAGAATTTACAAACCAGGAGTTAAGAACTTACCTCGAAGATGTTGGAATTACACATCAAACATCAGTTGTTAGAACTCCACAGCAGAATGGGGTAGTTGAAAGAAGAAACAGAACTCTTGTGGAAGCTGCTCGCACAATGCTCATTTATTCTAGTGCACCACTATTCTTATGGGCTGATGCTGTAACCACTGCTTGTTTTACTCAAAACCGATCCCTAATCCATCCAAGATTCAATAAAACCCCATATGAGCTAGTGAATAACCGGAAACCTGACATCTCTTACCTTCACGTGTTTGGAGCTTTGTGCTATCCGACGAATGACAGAGAAGATCTAGGAAAGTTAAAAGCTAAGGGTGATGTTGGAATCTTCATTGGATATTCAGAAAACTCGAGGGCATTCAGGGTGTATAATAGAAGAACGAAAAAGATAATGGAGACGATGAATGTGAAGTTTGACGAGATTTCACAAATGGCTTCTGAGAGATACGCTCTAGAACCCGCGCTTAATCCAATGGCTTCTAATCAAACCAGATTTGGACCCGCACCAAACAGTCAGACTTCTGGACACATCAGTTCAGGACTCGTGCCTCAAGGAGCTCAGTCAACAAACACGGACAAACCTTCAGAACAAGAACTGGAAAATTTCTTCGAGTTAATGTTTGATGAATATTATGGTGGAACTTCGACAAATGCATCTCAACAACATTCCGCTGCACCCGCTCAAAATCAACCACCACAAACACAGACGAAAGGCAGATGACATCATCGGATCACTTCTACAACAATGAAGCATGATGAACTGGAACTATGACTCATCTAATGATTCTTAAAGACGTCAAGAGCTATGAATGATAAAGTTTAAAGACAAAGATGATGATGTCACGCAACCTCAATGACCAACACTTAGGGGGAGATTGTTAGAATCGTATTTTTATTTATAAAAAGTGTCGGTCATTAACGTGTAATTATAGGTTGCTTTAGAATATCATTATGATGAAGTTTATGCTTAGTATTCATGTTTTGTAAAAGTCTAAGGGCCATTAGTGTAATAATGTATAAGATAGATGATGCCCTAGACTTCAAGTATAAATACTCTTGTAAACCTCATTTGAGAGGTTGGTTCTCTTAGTGATTCATTTAGTGTTAACAAGGTCATTATTCCACACACTAGAGTTCCCACACTCTCTCTCTCTCTACTTACTTTCTCTCTCTAGGATCTAGCCAAGATTCATATGTGAAATAGGTTGTTCTACGGTCCTACAAAAACGGATCATTTTTCGCCTCATCAGTGGGCTTGGTGGTGTGATGGGCTTAGCAAGTATATAGACTAAGCTTTTGTGGATCAGGGAGTTGGTATTGGATTTGGTTAGTGTATTTGTAATAAAAATCATCAGGATCAAATATGTAATAAGGCAAACAATAAGGACCAAATCTATAACTCTTCCAAATTAATATCCAAGGGCTTGTATTGTACTGATTTATCATTTTTACTTTTCTTCAAGAATTTCTCCAAAGTACCAATTATGTCATTTCTTGAAAGAAAAGGGACTAAAATTGCCAATCTCTCCAAACTTTGATCAGGGACTATTTCTGACAATCTTTAATTCTTCAAGGATGATTTTTGAAATTTTGAGCTTTCTTTTAATTTTATGTTTCCCCGGCTCCGGCTTTTGATCTTTTTCCATTCTCGTGCTCGTTTTTGTCGGTTTTGGCTTTGTTTTTGTCCATTTTTCACATATTCGTACCTGCACATATACAAACACAAAAACATACATTCTCTGCATATTTGGTTAGTATTTGGTGTTTTTGGTCTGATTTTAGGCCTAAAAATGATATGTGAATAAGCACACATCAAAACTCCCCTAGACGAAGGTATTGCCATGCCCTCACGCAATGTCATCACCTCACGCTTAAGAGATAAATAATTTCAAAACTTCTTTTTACTAACGTTGTAAAGTAGCAATGATGTTCAAAAAAGATCTCAATCATTTATTCTCAAAAACGCTCCGTTTTCTAATTTTCATGAATAACAGCTACTACTACTCTTTTTGTACTTTTTCATTTTTATATATGTGGCGGTTTGCTTGACTTTCATTATCAATTCATATCTTTTGTTAATTTTCAGGGTCTACGAGTAGAAACACTTCTCACAGAGAAGAGACCATACAGATAAAAATCGTCATCCTTGATTTTTCACAAGCCCCCAAACTAAGCGTAAAATCGAAATCATTGTTTATCCACAAGTTAGATGCAAACACTACCCACAAAAGTTACATGTGTAACTACCGCTTGTTCCCAAGTCCTAAGTTTTGTATCTCAAGATTTTATTTTTGTGAGAAATGAATTGCTTCATATTTTCTCTTTTTGATAGTTTTTAGTCCGGTAAGAGCACAAAATGTGAACGCTAAGTAGTTTCCAAACTTTCCCTCGAAAACCCCTGCATACAGAAATTGGGTCCATATGGAGGTCTCTGATTAAACACGATTTTGAGGGCCCCCTTTTTATTTACAACCGAAACATCCCATGTTTGAGACCCGAGACAGAAGCTTTTTTTTATGGAAACCCCCGAAGTCGAAACTTGGCATTTTTGCATAATTATAAGCACTTTAATAATATTTGGTCCTTAGTCCTTTATTTCAATTACAACAACGGTTTATGAGCCGCCAAGATGTAAGAGCTTTATTATGACCTTGGATTTATATCTGCTGCTTTTTATAGATTTGGGTTCCTCTTCCTTATTATTGGCTTTGGATTACTATTATTGATATTCGTAATCATATGCCAAACCCCTAGTCCTACGGCCTTTACTAAGATCACAACATCGGCTGTGAACTGGCAAGATGCAATAGTCTATTTCACCGTAACACTGGCAGTAACCATATGTGTACCAAACCCCCATATGCAGAGATTTTGTTGGGAACGAGAAAAAACTAAGTATTGCCCAAACCCCATACACTTAATTAAACCTAGAGATATATTTTTATTGGTGTGCAATCTTGTGGGAACAAGGAGGCCATAAGTACCTTTCGTGGGCTCTAAAGAGATCCAACTACTCCACATTTAGCACAAAACTTCTGAATAAACTCTATCATTCCTCGATCTCCGAAAATTTAAAATCCCAAGTAATGAGATCCGCGGATGCTTAGCCGATAATCTTTTGATTATATTGGTTAAGGGAGACGAGCTAGGGCTCAACACGCCCGGTCAAGTCGGAACATTTATTTCTAGTCTCGTCGGTAGGAAAGTCAAAACAAGGTGTCAAATCTTATTATTATATCATATATCATCATCATTTTTTTTTGAAATAAAAATGTGACAAAAATTTTAAATTTCGGTGGAAAAACGGAGTTGCGTAAGTTAACAGCTCAGACGAAGGTGCCAGGTCAAATCAAATCGAAGATTCAACCCCCCCCCCCAGACTAAAGTGAAACATTTTCCTCAATGTTCTAAAGGGTACGGGAAGTCTTACGTAATATCTAAGGCCGTTTATTAAGTATGCCAAGAGGTAAACGTTAGTCGATAAGATTTTGGATATGGGATTTCCAAACGAGCAGCGAAGAATGAGACTCGAGTGGAGAGAACGACAAAACATGAACACGAGAGTCCTCAAATCTTCGGGGAAATTCCTGGACATTCATAAATAACCACGAAACACGAGTTTTGAAAGGGTCGCCCCCCTCACGTCACGTTACTTAAGAAATAGAAAATAAAGAAAATGAAAATTGATAAGCATGGGGTGCCTCCCACGAATCGCTTGTTTTTGATTACCGA
This sequence comes from Artemisia argyi, assembly GCA_030686995.1. NCBI lineage: Eukaryota > Viridiplantae > Streptophyta > Magnoliopsida > Asterales > Asteraceae > Artemisia > Artemisia argyi. The sequence goes on along the minus strand of CM060685.1, from coordinate 70,298,531 downwards.
GTCACATGAGCTTGACTCGATCCCCGAATTAATTCGTCCTTGGGGAGAGCAGATGGAACGGACACCCAGCACAATAGACGGAGATGTCGGGGTCAAAAACGGTATCCTCACTCCCGGTGGAGTGGAAAAGTGAAGAAATGATGGGATAAGCAAAGAATGGGTGAAATACTCGGATGATAAAAGCAAAGTCAAGTTCAGAATCACGGGTGGGTTGGGTGGGTAAAATATCAAGCACAGGAACATCTTGGTCAGAAATCTCGTCCACCACTCCAAAAATTTCTTCATTCGTATCTGATTCAAAATCTACATCCGGTGGTTTCACGGGTGGACAATAAGATGGTAAATCGAAGAGAAATGAATCAGCATCGGCAAGTAAATCAATATCATGTATTTCTTCAAGAATATTTCTTCGAAGGCCATTCTCGTCATTTTCAATACCCGGTGGTATCGAGTTATCCACAGCAAGAAATAGATCAATATCTTCTAAAAGAGGGTCACGTGATGAATTATCGAAAATAAGCACATAGTCGACCTTAAAGTCAAAATGCTCATAATCCAGAAGAGAGATATAAGCATGAATAGAGGGACTGCCACTAGTCGTCTCTTCAAATCGAAAAATTTCAAGCTCTGGTAAGAAATCACTATCCATAACGGGGATAGGAGAAAAAGTCGGAGGATCTTTCAATGCCTCGATCTTAGAAATGAGAAGATTGATATTCAATAATTTTTCACGAAGAGCTTCATCTTGGATTTTAGTATCAACTTCTTCATCATTCTCTTCTTCTAAGCTGACGAGCTCAGAAGGTAATTCGTCAACATATTCGATGTCTCCACAAGATATAGAATCGTCATCATCAGAATCGGAGAACATCTCAACACGATCATTAGAATTATCGATCGGAGATAACTCACATTCTTCAGCTGTATCAAAAACATATTTCTCAAAATCGGGTAACGAATCCTTGAGCTCGAGCTCCAAAGGATCTGACGGCTTATCTTCAATAAATTCACAATCACCGTTAGAAATTTCCCCTGACTCACTTGGGATTGGGACGAGGTTCTCAACACTAGACTTATTGAATTTGTGTGATTCCATTGCCGGAATAGTGTTTAGACGCTCGTCCCCCATTTTTAGAGAGTCCTCGGGTTCTACGGGAGAAACAACGGAAGTTTTGTGAGGATTAAGAACGATCGTAATTTTCTCATCATCGTCGTCGGAATCATAGTAAATAAAAGATTTATAAGGATTAGACGCTCTCTCTTCAGCAAGTAATACTTCCATGGATTTCTCATGAGGATCGGGAGTATATGTAATACGATTAGCCACCCAGTCTCATATCGTTTCGATAACGGATTTCATTTCAGCAATAAATTCATCCGGAACTTGAAACTTGTCGGGAATTTGTGGGGGTTGGTTAAAACCATGAGAATCGTAACATGAATTCGGCTCATAATAAAAAATTTCAAACGATCCCCCACAATTTTCAAAATTTGATGAATTTTGGAACGAATTATCATTGAAATACGTTTCTTGTTCATAAGAGTTTTGAGAAGGAAGATTAAAATCATTTTGAGGATAATTATCAAAACTCGAATCATAAGCGTAAGACGTTTCAGCACTCGGGGCGTAACATATACAATTCGCATATCCACATTGATTACAAAAACATTGTCCACATGGTAATCCTTCATCGGATGGATTTCCACAATTAAAGCAAGTGAATGGAGGTAGCGGTGGTGTTGGATGGTAATCAGGAACGTTTTGAAGGATTGCTCTTTGAACATACGCGGGAGAATTACAAAACAAACAAACTCCATCATGAATATCACTACCACATAGTTCGCATGTACACCAAACACATGAACCTTCAAAGAAAGGTTCTCCACGCTTAACACAAATTGAATCCACAAGAATTAAGCATATAAGGAGAAAGTGAAAGAATTATCGGTTTAGAGGGTTGAAGAAGAAGAATCAAATAATAAGAGGATAAGAAGATTATTTTTTGTTTTCAGTATCATAAAAACAAATCAAAAATAAAAGTGAGAATCAAATATGAAAAGGAAAATATTTTTGGATTTTTAATATTTATTGAAAAACAAATATCAAACTTTTATTTTCTTTTTCCAAACGTTACGTTAATCGTAACCGTTTCCTTCAAAACTACTCGCGACGGAACGGGAGAGAAGAGTGTTTCTCTCTTCAGCTTGCAATTTAATGTAAAAGCTTTTCGTATTTTCTGCTTATTCGGTCGTAGAATAAAAGTAGTCCGATTAGCAACTAATTTCACGCGTTCTTATGTTGGTAAGCTTATTTGGTTTACAACGCCCCCCCCCCCCCCCTCCACGGGAGAGTCGAGGCTGGAACTTTCTTTTTGGTATTTTTGAAAACACTTTAGGAAAAGTGTTTTTGATTTTTCAATTTTTTTTTTTGGTTTTTAAAGAAAATATATACAAGGAAGGTTTTTAAAACACAATTTCGAAAACGAAAATCAAAAATTCAGTTAAACCTTCCCCGGCAGCGGCGCCAAAATTTTGATTCAGTCATTTTAGTATAGGTTTATTTTTCCAAAGAAATACTTGTGAAAGTATTTCCCCGAGTCGTTCTCCTAGCAAAGGTGTGAATAGAATCTCAAATTCCCGGTTCGTGAAACGCGTTGTGAAAGTGGGAAAAAGTGATTTGAATGAGATTACACTAATGAATAGGAAAATGAAGCATAATTAACTAATTAAGCATGTAAATCAAGTAATCAAACCTAAAACGTCACGTAGAAATAAAAACATAAGCTTAAACGTAAATAAAACGTAAACGCGCGAAATAAAACGTGAATTTGAAGCTATACTAATCCTACGGGTATGAAAATAATTTTCCTAAGCTAAAAATGATAAAATAAAATTTTGAGAAAGAGAAAAATATTTTTTTTGACTTTTTATTTAATTTTTATGAATTAAAAACTACTTTAACTAATTAAAAATTAAAAGAAAATAGAAATTAAGAGAGAAAAATGCAAAATATATTTTGAAAATTCTAAAATAACTAAAAACTATTTTTAAAACTGAAAATCTATTTTTTTTGGCTTTTTGTGTAATTTTTATGAATTAAAAACTATTTAAACTAATTAAAAAGTAATTAAAATTCAAATAAAATGGAAAATAAACGGGAAAAATACAAAATTAATTTCTAAAAATCTGAAATAAATAAAAACTAATTTCTAAAATATTTTTGGATTTTTTTAGGCTTTTATTTGTTTTGGTATTTTTGGTAATTAAAAAGTATTAAAAATTGATTGAAAACTAAAATTAAATAAGAAAAATAGCAATTTAACTCACAAAAATATGAAAAATTCAGGGAAATTCTAAAATATTATTCTAAAACTAGGAAAAATTTAAAAATTGGAAAATAAGCATTGGAAGTGCTGATGCTTTGAAACAACTTATAAAAAAGTGCTTATTAATAAGCACACTGACCAAAACATAACCAAACTTTGACCCAATAAGCACTCAGAAATTTAGAAATGGGATAAACAGATACACATAAGCACTTATGAAAAAGTAAATAAGCAAACAGATGAAGGAAAAAACAAAAGCTCAATGACAAAGGCAATTATAGGTGCAGAGGAACTCTTATAGACCACAAATCTCAGAATTGGAATACTAGAACACAATAGCAGGCCTACACTAGAAAACAGAACTTGGTTAGAACCACACTACTTGATAAGCTAATTAAGTTGTGCCAATAAGCTGATAGGAGTGAGTTTATGGGGGCAAACACTCCAATAACCTACTGAATACTCAGAAACACTAGAAGTTATAACAAAACTACTCAATTGATGGCCTAAATGATTCCTTGAAAACTGATGAAAAATAATGGTGCAAGGGAACTAATAAGCCATACAGACAGCTTAAACCACAATTTCTAATAAGCAAACAAGTTCCAAACTGAGATTATATTTTTGATTCAGATATTCAAACTACCAAAGAGCATAAATCAACAAGCAAATTGCATTTACAATCAAATCCCCAATCTACAAGTGATCTATAAGATCTGACAAATTTTTAGTTCCAACTTTTTTTTTTTTTTTTTTTTTTTGACTTTTTGTTATGAAACTACTTTTGACTTAAATGGAATTCTACCTATCAAATTTCAACCCAAATGTAATATTAAGCTAATCTATTAGTTACTAACCCTAAATTAAATCTATATCTAACAGATGCCAAGTTCTCATACCCTAATTTTACTTATACTAACAGAAATTAATTCTAAAATGGAATTTTGACTTTATGCTGAATTACCACTTACTAACCTATTTGTTCTAGCCTATATGAGACTAAGAGAGTCTAAAAGTGCAGAGATATCCCTAATTCAACAACACTAATACCTATCAATCTTCTAATCCAAACACCCTTGAATGAGACTTAAGCAACTATTAATGAAGCAGTAATGATCAAGGAACAACTAATCCACCAACCAAGCTGAAATTATGATCAAAAATGCTAAAATGAAGCCAAAACAAAGATTTCAGACACCAAATAACTACAGCAATACAGATGCAAGAGTATGACGGTAATATTAAACAGAAATGAAGCAATAGACCATAAACTAATAATGAAATGACAAACTAAATAACTACTAAACTAATAATAATGATGTTGGATCAATATACTTTGACCAAACTACTTTGTAGCTTGTAAGGTTTTAACAATCTTGAATAACTCAAAACAGTTAATATTGAAACAATGATATTACTTTGTAAAGTATGCGGAATCTACTATCACAAAGCTAAGAAGAACTTTGTTAATATTAAAACAACTCTTAAACCTGTCTCTCTAATTACAGGTTCACTAACAATCTGTAACTTTCTCTAAAATCGTTTTTGTAAAACTCTAAGACTCTTAGAAACTTTGTATGACTTCATCTAAAACTTATATCCCTAACACCATCATAAGGCTCCTTATATAGATAACCTTAAGTCGGTTTACATTATCTACTTGAACGACAAGTAATTATCCCTAACTAATTCTAGAATATTCATACAATATTAAATAATAATCCTTTAAACAATATTGCACTTAAGTCCTTGTTCTTCGAAGTACTTTGAATAATCTTCAATAAGCAGCAGTACTTTGACCTTGATCAGCATGTTGACTATTGAGCAGTACTTTGACATAGCAGTACTTTGACTTCATATCCCAACAATCCTCCCCTAATTTGAACTCCACTTGCTTGATTTCAAGTTTCTTTACTTTCTTGAATCTTCAAAATCTTTATCATTCAGGAAAATTGTTTCTTTATCTCTTTTGAATCTTGTATGTCAAAGTAATCTTGATCATCATCTTCTCAGCAACTCAACAAATTTTGACAAAGTGTACATCAAATCTTTTTAAAGTTTCATACTGTTCTCATCACTTCCAGATGTGTTAACTTCTGTGAGAAGTGAATCATTGAACTTTTTAATGGATTTTGATGTCTTTTTACCAAAGCCATTAACTCTGGAGTAGCCAATGTTTAGGTTAGAACAACCATGGTACATTGATAACCATATGATTTTTAGCAAATCATCAGCTATCAACGGATTTGAGTAGTCTTTACCAATAGCCGTTTGCTTTTGGACTAGTTAGTTCTTTGATCTCAACCATGGTGAACTAATTACCATAAATGGTTTTTCCACAGCCTTTACCACAAGCCATTCTCTTGTGGGCTAGCCAACTCTTTACTTTTACAGATATGGTGAGTTGAATACCATACAATTTTTAGTAAATTGTCAACTAAAAACGGATTTGATTATCACATCAGAGTCGTACCCTCATGATGAGTCAAACTCTTTCTTGTCTGTTAAACATGGTGAGTTGATTACTATTTGTTGTGCAGTACAAGAACTAACACCATGTTTTTCTCTTCAAATCCTTTTTATTTACTTCATCTTAAACATCAAAAACTTTTATCTTTATTTTATAAAGGACTTATACTGGTTTTATGCAGCAAGCAGTACATTGATAAAGTACTGTTTGTCTTGCAGCACTTTGAGAAAAATACTTATTATTCAAAAAAAATTATACCAGTACTTTGCAATATTATTCTTCTGATTTAGTCCACCTGATAAATAGCTTAATCACCATAAAAGCTACTTCAGTTTCATATTCAAGCTCCATTCCATGATCCAACATCCTGAGCATAATTTCTCTTATCAGAGGATATCTTCTTTCAGCAAGCATGTGAATCATGGTACCATCTTCCATCTCAAGTGAATGAACTCCTGATGACTCAAAGAATCTCCATCTTGTTATTTCCTAATTTTCTTGATCATTCCACAGAGTATCATTACTTGTTTCTTCAGTTTCCCAGATGGTTATTAAATCTCCAAGTAAGATTAATCCCACTCCTGTTGCTTCAATATTCTCATAGTATGTCTGCACTTGCAAGTATAAATTGTATAGATCTTCTCTATCAATTAAACGCAGAACATCCCATAACATATTAAACACTGTGAAGCTTTCATCTTCTCTGTTGAACATAAGATAATTCCCTTCTTTTGATTCAACCACAGAGAATGAGATAATCTTTGATTTCTTTCTAGAGTCTTCTGTTTTCTTATTCTCAAAATCAACCACTCTGAAATAATTCTTCAGTTCATCAATTGTGTCTTCATGTATCATTTTAAGTCTCTTTGATATCTTGAACTGCTTTCTTCCTTTTCAACTTCCTTTTCTCAGCCTGTTCTTTTCTTATATCTTCTAACTTCTTTTGCTTATCAACATCCATGGGAACAAAACTTTCTAAATCTTTCTTAATAGACTCTTGTACTTCTTCCCATAGAGCTTTCACTTCTGGATATCTTAATTTTTGTAGATTCTTGAATCCTCTTCCTTTCAAGAAACTAATCATCCAATTTCTTTCTTGAGCAATAGTCATAGGTTTTCTTGTCACAGCAACTAATTTCTTTACTTCTTCCAAGTATTCTGCATCATACACAGCTTGTTGTTGTCTAGCAATTTCTTCATTCTTTGCTACTTCTATTTCTCTTAGCTGTGCAAGAGTTTTGCTTCATGATCCCTTTACCTTTGTCTTTGGGATCTAATTCTTCAGATTTAGAAGAAGATTCAGAAACTTGTTGTGCAGGCTCAGAAATATGTATACCTCCTGAAGGTCTATCCAAATTTAGCATAATCTGAGCTATAGTCTCATCATCACTTGATGTATGCTCCTTGACTTCTTCTTGATGTATAGGATTGGAAGGACCAGCTTCATATTCAAAATTCTTTTTAGAAGGTCCAGCTGTAGAGGTTACAATTCCATCAATATCCATAGCAGCAGTACCTTGCACATCAGTACCTTGCAGACCAGTACTTTCATCAATAGTACTTTGAACATCAGTACTTTGATTATGAGTGCTTTAAATATTTTGTTCTTCAGCATCTTGCTCAACAGCTTCTTCTTGTACAATATTCTCATCCTCTTCAATCTTTTTCTCTGGCACAAAATTCAAAGGTTCTTCTAGATAGTGCCAAAGATGAGCATCTTCTGAATATTGAACCCCAACATCATCTTCATTCAAATTATTATCTTGATTCCTCCCCAATTTGAAAGATGATGACTTCTTATGCCTCTTCTTGGACTTAGAAGCTTTCTTGGCTGATTTAGACTTTTTCTTTTGAGATTGTTTCTTTTCTTTCACATAAAGCCTAAAATTCTGTACAAGAGGCCACACAAACCTCTTTAACCTACTGAACTTGTTTCTTAACCTTTTAATTTCTGCAGTTTGAGTAACCATATCTTTCTTCATTTTCCATAACTCTCTAGTCAAAGCATAATTATCCAAAAGACCCTCAATTCCCTCATTTCCTCCAGGTGTTTGAAACCCACCTGTGGAAGTATAATCATTGGGAGAAGGTACTGGAGTATGCTCTGAAGCAGAACCTTGTAGAGAAGTACTTTTTGGAGAAGTACCTTCAGCAAAAATAGGTTTTTCCCAAGAAACAGAGACTGAGGGAGTTCTTTCACTTAAGTCATTAGGTTGTAGTGAAGCAATGGGTGGTGTAGGTGTATGTACTGATGCAGAATGCTCAGAATGATCAGATTGGTCAGCATTATTAGAATTAGCAGAACCACTAGTATTATCAACATCATCCCTAACAGCCTGTGCTACCTCTAACATATAAGCATTAAGAGGTGTATTGTTACCCGAAAAATTAACTCCCTTGTGAGACATAAAGGTAAACACCTTTGGTGGCATCCTAATAGTAGGTACATAATCCTGAGGTTTAGGTATCCTATCAAGTAGATTCTCTAAGATAAGTTGAACAAATCTAGGATACATCAGAAAAGGTGATCCAGCCTTAATATGGGCAATCATACCATCAAGGATCATATAAGAAAAGTTGAATGGCTGATTGGTAACTAGTCCAACTAATGCAGAAGCTATGGCATGTCCAAATTGATCCCAAGCAGTACTTTTTGGACTTAAACAATGAAGTAAAACATGAATAAGATACTTCCAATGAGGACTTACCATTGCTTTCTGAAAAGTAATCCTGTTCAAAGGACCTTCATAGCCAATATCTCTCAGTGCATCCCAATCTTCTTGTTTAGCAAACAAAACAGAGCCTCCCTCATCATCAAATAGCAAAACTTCCCTGATTGTTGCCTCAGTAACACGAATGGCTCTCCCAGCAACTGTAGCATGAATAACATCCTCTCTATCTTCTATCTCAGCCCTAGCCGTGGCCCAAAACGCCAGCATCCAAGGTCCAATAATCTCTGGGTTTACTAAGAATGAGTGATTGATGGTGGTTCTGGTGAGAAAATCAATGATTCCATGAGAGTCAATGTTCCTCTGTGTTTTCTCAAGGTTTGCAATCATGTTGTGCTTGGTGATGGTGGGTCGGTGTGCCATTGCGAATATGATTTTAAAAGAAGAATGATAATCGTTGATAAACTTAGTGGATTTGATGAATGAGAGTCGTGAATAAATACGGGTGTATAAATATGAAAAAGATATGAGTAAAAAGGAATAATATACAAAGAATCAAGGTGAATTAATTATTTTACCGTTATTTTTGGAAGTTATCTTCCCCAAATCTTTCGAAAGTTTGTTACCCGCATTTTTTACCGTTGGAGCAGTATCCTGACACGTCAGCGAACCCTTCAGAACACCAAGCAGTACGTTCATATAACATGGAGCAGTACGTTCAGTTGAAAAATAAAGCAGTACGTTGGACAAAGTACTTTCCAATCAAAATATCTTTAGTGTTGACTGTTTGACCAAAATAGCTTTGAAAGTCAACCCGAGATAATTAATACCTTTGCAAATTAATGCCTAAAGCTACCAAGGCAAGTAAAATTCAATGAACTTCATTAATTACCCTTATAACTTTTCTTGCCTATAAAAGTAACTCTCCACCAACACATCTCTTTCATCAACACTTACAATACAGTCACAAAAACCTTGTGAACAACATGAGTCACTTCCCATTCTGATTCAAATGGAGTGGGTACTTTCTTCCTGATGTATCAACCTCTACCATCACAGATGCAGCAAGCACTACCAATCCAAAACCCAAGAAGAAAGTGTATGTCCCTGCTTCTGGTTCATCTCTGGCAAATGAACTTCCACATGCTTTGACCCAAGCCCTTGAATCAACCATAATGAATATGAAGTGGCCTGTTCCAAGAAAATAGAGATCTCCCAAACAAGTTCTTGGCCTGGCTTGCCCAAGGAAGCAAGCTTCTTTTGATGAAAAAAGAAAGACTGCTCAAAAGGGAAAGCAGAGTTATCAGGGTAAAGGAAAAAGGCCAATAGAGTAGGGTGTATTGGGTAGGATAGGTAGGTTTGGTGTAGGGTGCTTGTGGTAGTTCTCTGTGTTTCCTTTTTGTGTCTTTGTCATGGTTGTCTGTATCTCTTGGAAGAATGAATGTAACCCTTTGATAATAATGAATAAAAATCTTATTTGTTGAATGATACATGTAGCCTCCCCTTAACTAATGACTAACTACTAATGCCTCCCCTCAATAATAGCTTAATTATTAATTATACCAATACTCACAACTAAAAAGGTAAATCTTGAAACGTCAAAGCCCTTTGTGAGTAGATCTGCTACATTATCATCTGTATGGACTTTAACCACATTGATAAGCCTATGCTCATAGCAATATCGGATAAAATGATGTCTGATTTGAATCTGCTTTATTTTGGAATGATAGACTGGATTCTTTAAACTACAAATGGTACTCTCATTATCAATGTTGATAGGAGTATTCTTGAAGTTGAATCCATAACCCAAAAGCTGATTTTGCAACCAAAGTACTTGTGCACAACAACTTGCAGCAGCTACATACTCTGCTTCTGTAGAAGATGTTGCTGCAATTGTTTGCTTTTTCCATTGTCATGAGACTAATCTACTTCCAAGATACTGACATCCTCCAGTTGTAGATCTTCTTTCATAGTTATCACCAGCATAATTACTATCTGAAAAGGCTTGTAGATGAAAAGGTGACTCCCTAGGATACCACAATCCTAGCTTAGGTTGTTGCCTAAGGTACCTAAAGATTCTCTTGACAACATTCAAATGTGATACCTTGGGTTAAACTTGATGTCTTGCACATAAACACACAGCAAAAGTAATGTCAGGCCTAGATGCAGTTAAGTACATTAGACATCCAATCATAGACATGTATAATTTGACATCAACATCTTCTCCTTCTTCATCTTTTCCCAAAGGCTTGTTAGCATCAACAGGTGTAGAAGCTGGCTTGACAGTTGTGAAGTTGAATCTCTTAAGAATATCTGCAACATACTTATCTTGACTGATAAAGATTCCACTGCTTGATTGTTGCACTTGAAGTCCCAAGAAGAATGTTAATTCTCCCATTGAACTCATCTGAAATTCTTTTTGCATAAGATCTTCAAATTCCTTCACCATACATTGCTTAGTAGCACCAAAAATAATATCATCTACATAGACTTGGACAAGCATGATATCCTTCCTATCTCTTTTGATAAACAAAGTCTTGTCAATAGCACCTCTCATGTAACCATGTTGTAATAGAAAATTTGAGAGTCTTTCATACCATGCACTTGGGGCTTGATGAAGGCCATACAGAGCCTTGATAACCTTGTAGACTTTGTTTGGATGTGCAGGATCTTCAAAACCAGGAGGTTGTTTAACATAAACTTCCTCTGTGATGGTGCCATACAGAAAAGCACTTTTAACATCCATCTGATATACAGGAAATCCCATATAAGATGCAAAAGCCAAAAATAACCTTATGGCTTCAATCCTTGCCACAGGAGCAAATACTTCATCATAGTCTACTCCTTCTTCTTGTCTATATCCTTGAGCTACTAACCTTGCTTTATTCTTGATTACATTCCCTCTTTCATCTCTTTTCACTCGGAAAACCCATTTTATTCCAATTAGCCTTTTACCATCAGGTAAATCACATAGTACCCATACTTCTTGAAGTTTAAACTGTAAGAGTTCTTCTTGCATAGCTTCAACCCAAATCTCTTTGGCTAATGCTTGTTTGACTGTCTTAGGTTCTTCTTGAGACAGAAAGCAAGCAAATAAACACAATTGCTGATCTTTGTGATTCACCCTGTTCTGTTTATATATAAAGCTAAGTAAAGAAGTATGTTGTTGAGACATATTCTTAGCTTTAGTTCTTGTAAGTACTCCTGACTAGAAGGTCCAATTATCTTACTGACAGGATGATCTTTGTGAATTCTTAGAGTAGGAGTTGGTGGAACTTCAAGATTATCTTCCAAATTTGTGAGGTCAGGGTCTTCAATAGAATCTGAGAAAATGCCTTCTTGTTCCAATTCATCATCAGTATCTTCTAAGGCAGGCATGGTTGGATCATGTAAATCATCAGCATTCTTCCAATTTGAAGTATCTAAAATTTGAGAAGTACTTTCAAATGGATCAGCAGTACTTTGGGGAAAAGTACTGTCAGTGCCTTTAGCCTTCTTCTTTTCTGCTTCATAAGCTCTCCTTTGATCATCTTCATAGGATTTTGCAATTGTTTCTTGAAGAAGCATCCTATTAAGTTCATCTTGGATAGCTTGGTCTTCATCAGATACTGCAGTCTTTGGTGGAACAGTACTTTGTGGATCAACAGTACCTTGAGGTGCAGCAGTACTTTTCTTCTCATCATTTGGTGCTTCATCAGAATCATCTTCAGATCTTATGTTAACTCCATGAACAATGTATTGTAACTCTTCTTCATTAAGAACAACTTGATTTTCTTCTCTAACAGGTACATAGTTCATGGATGAGGCCATTAAATCAAGATCAAACATCCAATCAGGACCTTTACCTTTTTGATTTTCTTGTTCTTCTAGAAATTCAACATGAAGACATTCTTGAACCTTCTTGGTAACCCTGTTGTACACTCTGAATCCTTTGCTATTTGTACAATAACCCAATATGTATCCTTCATCAGATTTACCATCAAATTTTCCCAAATTATCAGCAATGTTCAAGATAGTCAGGGGACAACCAAAAGGTTTCATAAACTTAATGTTTGGCTTCTTTCCCATGAGTAGCTCATAAGGTGTCTTCATCTGAGATTTTGTCACTGACACTCTATTGAGCACATAACATGCAGCACTTACAGCTTCAGCCCAAAATGGAACAGGTAATTGGGAGTCTGCAAGCATTGTCCTTGCTGCTTCTATCAAAGTTATGTTCTTCTTTTCTGCAACTCCATTTTACTGGGGAGTTCTAGCAATACTGAATTCTCTTTTAATTCCTTTCTTAGCACAAAAGTCTTCCATAATCTGATTCTTGAATTCAGTCCTATTATCACATCTAATTCCTCTAACCTTGAGTCTTAACTGATTTTCAAGTGCTATTATAAGGTCATGAATAGCATCAAAAGTTTCATCTTTGAATCCCAAGAAAAAGACCCAGCTAAATCTGCTACAATCATATGTTATAACCAAACAGTACTTCTTCTTGTTTAAGCTAACAACTGAAACAGGTCCAAACAGATCCATATGTAGCAATTCCAAAGGCTCCCTAATTGTTCTTTCTTCAATCTTTTTACATGAAGCCTTGTGTTGTTTACCCTTCTTGCAAGCCAAACATGAATGTTTTAGAAGGTAAACCTCTAACTAAATTTCCTTTGACCAGCTTATTGATGTTTTTGAAATTTACATGCCCTAGTCTTCTGTGCCATAGATGTGCTTCCTCCATTGTTGCCCTTGCAATCAAACATGTTGCTCTTTCAGCAGAATTGATGTTCTTCAAATCAATGCTATACACATCATTGGTTCTTGGTGCTCTCAGCATCACCAAGTTTTCATCTTCTAATCTAAACTCATGGGAGAGAATAAGACATTCTGTGTCAAGAAACAACACAGGGTACTTCTTGTCACAGATCTAAGAGACTGATAAAAGGTTGAATTTAAGCTCCTTCACATATCTAACATTCTCAAAATCAATAGATCATGCCTTAATGGTTCCTTTGCCAGTGATTCTCCCTCCATCAGGATCATTCCCAAATGCAACTCTTCCTCCAAAATAAGCCTTAAAATTTGACAAGAGCTCCTTTTCTCCTATCATACTTCTAGAGCAACCACTATCTACAATAAGATGATCTTTAAGCTCCTCTGCTGGGTTGCCCTGCATAAAAATGAAAAGGGTTAGTTTCTTTTAGGAACCCAAGCCATTACTGACTTGTGTTCCCCTTCTGGAGTAACATACTCAAATTCTTTGAGCATGTAATCACCACTGTTTTTGAAAATACTATCAAGAACTAGTGTTTTTTATTCCAAAACTTGTGTTGAATTGTTATCAACAACCCCTTTTTCACCTTTATTATCTGAAAGTACTTTGTCAGTCTCAGTAGTACTTTCTTTCTTAACCCACTTAGTTGTAACTTTTGTTGTTGGGTTCTATGTTCTAGCAGCTTTCCTTTGGTTGAAAGGCCTTCTAGGTTTGTAAGAATTGAATCTCTTAGGTCTTACACTTGAGTCTGTCCTAGCAGTACCTTGATTAGGAAACTTCCTAACAGTACTTTGAAGAAGTACTGCTTGACCAGTGCTTTGTGAAGGTACTGTGGGTTTGGAGAATGATCTTTTTCTGATGAGGGTACCTCTAATCTTTTGAGAAATTACTATGGTTAACCCTATTTGTGTAATTCCAAACTGGTTTATTCTCTCTGTGCTTATGGGTTGTAAATGTGGTCTTTGGGTATTTGCTTAAGTATTCTGAGTGATAATCACAGTCCTTGATCAAATGATGAGGACTACAACATACAAAGCATAACTTTGGATCCATCATCCCAAATCTATTCCCAAAAGGTTTTCTATGATAAGCAGTATTTTGAAAAGAGTTTCTTGTAGGTACTGCTAAATGATCAGCAGTACTTTGAGAAGTTTTTGGAAGAACTACTTGTTTTGAAAAATCTTTTTCACATTTAGAAACCTTATTATCATCCCTAGGTGCTTCAACAGATTCTCCTAAAGGCTCAGGATTTGATTGACCTTTAAGCTTTTTTCTAAACTCTAGGTTATCTACCCCATAACAAGAGACATATGTCCTAGGTGGTTGAAAACTGCCTGGGGGTGGAGGAACTTCATTGTAACTTTTGTTTTTCTTAGACTCGGGAGGTGTTGAACAAGGTGTTTCCTCATCACTAGATGTGTTTCCTTCTAAACTTATTAATTCTTCATCACTAGTTGAGGTTTCCTGAGAAAGATTTAATTCTTGGTTCCTAGATGAAAGTACTGAATCATAACCAAGGCCAGTTTTAATGTTTGTTGTTCTCTGTTTTTCAACAAAACTAACATGTGACAGACCTGTTTCTTTCCAAATAGCAAGTTTTTCTAGCAACTTATCTCTTTCTTTAGTGACCTTTTCTAATTCAGAAACTTTACATCCTAGCTTTCACTCACTTAGCTTTAATTGATAATCTTGTTGTTCATATTTTTCAACCCAAGCTACTTCATTATTCTCATGTGTGATTATCTTAGCTTCCATGCATTCTAAAGTCAATTGGTAACCAAGTATCTCAGACATAGCCCTTCTATAGTTATCTCTTTCTGTTTCATATTCTTTAAGCATCTTTTGATAAGAGTTACTACATTTGGAACATACCTCAGAGATAGTGGATGAACTTGGTGAAGTAGCCATCATAGCAAGCTGAACAGTTTCTTCTTCACATTCCATGCTCCAATCAAAGCTTCCTAGACCATCTCTTGATTCCAAAGCTTCATATCCAGGTTCCTCATCAAAAGCTGTGCTCCAATAAATCTCTTCTAGTGCAACCATAGAATAGGTTACTGGTTCATCATCAAATTCTTTACTCCAATCAACTTCTGACAAATCTTCTTGAGCAACCAAAGCTTGTGACTTTGGCTCAGCAATAGGGACTTCCTTTCTTTCAATATTGGGTTTAGGTTGTTCAATCATCATGTTTGCTTGATACTTTGCAAACTTGCATTCCCTTGCAAAGTGACCAGTCCTTTGATAATTAAAGCATTCAATCTTGGATTTGTCAAATGCTATACCCTGCTTAGCCTTGAAATCAATACCTCTTCCTGTCTTGTTCATAAAATTCTTAATCCTTGCAGCAATCATGGCAACCTGCCATCTTATGTCAATTTCTTCCAAAGCATCATCATTAATTTGCAAAAGATCTTCTTGGTAATTAACAGGTAGAGTAGCTTGTTGGGCAAAGAATAAACAAAGAACATCATCTAAATTGGGGGTATGTGATGAAGTGGTAGTGATCAAAGTTGTACATGGATTTTGTGTTTCCACAACAGTACTTTGGACAGGATGAGCAGTACTTTTAGTGGAAGTACTGCTTCTATTTTCAGAAGAAACAAAAGCAATGTTGTGAGAACTTGAACCTTTATTACCCTTCATCTCATGCTCATACACCTTTAGATTATTGTAAAGATCATCAAAGTCCATAGTGTCCAAACCAGGTTGTCCTCTAATCATTGTAGCAACCACATGCCATGCAGAAGGCAAACTCCTCCAGAACTTCAAATTAGCATCTTCAACTGTTACTTCAGCTCCATATAACTCTAGCATGCTGAGTAGATTTTGATATCTATCATAAGCAGAGTCAAGACTTTCTCTTTCACCAACAGTGAAGGTTTCAAACTGCTGCTTCAATAGGTTCGTGTGCATCTTCTTGGAAGCATCATTACCTCTAAATCTTGTTTTAATAGCAGCCCATAGTTGTTTTGTATCCTTGGCATCATGAAACTTCAATAAGTGACCATCAGGAATGGCAGAGAGTAGTATGTTGAGAGCCTTGTCTTGATTTCTTTTGGTAGCAGCTGGTATGGTTGGCTTAGGTGGTGTTGGTTGTCCAGGAATCTCCAATGGTTCTTCAATTTGCATATTACCATTGACAATCACATCCCATAGTGCATGGTCTGTGATGTCAATGTACTGCCTCATCTTCATGGCCCATAAATCATATTCTCCCTTTTTGACAATAGGAATTCTGACAGCAGTGATGGATGGAGCAGGTGCAACATCTGTCGACATCTTTAAGGGTTTGTAGTAGAATCGGTTTAATAGGTTTTCTTCTTAATTAGATTTTCCAACACAAGCTCTGATACCACTTGTTGGATCGATATACTCTGACCAAACTACTTTGTAGCTTGTAAGGTTTTAACAATCTTGAATAACTCAAAACAGTTAATATTGAAACAATGATATTACTTTGTAAAGTATGTGGAATCCACTAACACAAAGCAAAAAAGAACATTTTTAATATTAAAACAACTCTTAAACCTGTCTCTCTAATTACAGGTTCACTAACAATCCCTAACTTTCTTTAAAATCGTTTTTGTAAAACTTTAAGACTCTTAGAAACTTTGTATGACTCCGTCTAAAACTTATATCCCTAACACCATCATAAGGCTCCTTATATAGATAACCTTAAGTCAGTTTATATTATCTACTTGAACAACAAGTAATTATCCCTAACTAATTCTAGAATATTCATACAATATTACATAATAATCCTTTAAACAATATTGCACTTAAGTCCTTGTTCTTCGAAGTACTTTGAATAATCTTCAATAAGTAGCAGTACTTTGATCTTGATCAGCATGTTGACTATTGAGCAGTACTTTGGCATAGCAGTACTTTGACTTCATATCCTAACAAATGCAAAAACTAATTTGAGACAGAAACAAACAACACTAAACATATCAACACTAAATTATATTAAGGCTGCAATTTAAATATTTGAAAATTAAAAATGAGAACTTACAAGCCACCTCTCAACCTAACAGAGAGGCTCTCCCACACAGCCTATCTTTAGATAGGCTAGCTGCTTCCCTGTCTCAGTCTAGACTATCATTCCACACCTTCAAAATAAGCACAACTTATTGAATAAGCTGACTTTGACTATTGTTGACCAAGCACAAAGTTGAAACAGAATTTAAACCACAACAATCACTACAAGCTATTGATTAATTTGAATGAGCTACTGAAAGTATTCAAATGCAAATTGAGAACAGAATTTAAGGAAACTAAATACTTGAAAATAAATTGCAAAGGAATTTAATTGAAATTTTGAATTGTATTAAAACTAAATTTTGAGTACAATTTTAAAACAGAAATACAATAAACTAAACTACATCTAAATTACCCTACTCCTACTCCTATTTCTAACCTTAAATTCTAACTGCTCTAAATGATGTGAGGAGGGGCTATTTATAGCCTGCTGAGGAGAGATGGGTAGTCTTTGGAAACCTCTGGATCCTTTCTCACAACCTTTAAATCAAATATGATAACATCCCATCACGTATGAGCCCTTGGATCATGTGCAATTGAATGGTGATCCTGCGTATGTCATGTGATTGGTCCACGTGTCATTCTTCGTGTCAGGTGCCAACTGTCAACTTCTAGAATCAACCAATCATTGGTAATTATTGATTTAATTGAGTTAATTTGGTGTGGTGAAAAACTAGGGTTCTAGCGTGAACAGTATTTCTGGGTTAAAAGGAATTGGGGGGCGGGAGTTAGAAATTGGTGGTGTTTTTACTATGGGTTTGACTGGGTAAGAGTTGACCGGGTATAAGGGATGAGGTGGATCGAGTTAAAATATTAAGGGTGTGGGCTTGGTGGTGTGATGGGATTAGCAAGTATATGGACTAAGCTTTTGTGGATCAGGGAGTTGGTATTGGATTTGGTTAGTGTATTTGTAATTAAAATCATAAGGATCAAATATGTAATAAAGCAAACAATAAGGACAGAATCTGTAACTCTTCCCAATTAATATCCAAGAGCTTGTATTGTAATTCTCTGATTTATGAGGGACCATTTTTACTTTTCTTCAAGAATTTCTCCAAAGGACCAATTATGTCATTTCTTGAAAGATAACAGACTAAAATTGCCAATCTCTCCAAACTTTGATCAGGGACTATTTCTGACAATCTTTAATTCTTCAAGGATGATTCTTGAAATTTTGAACTTTCTTTTGATCTTATGCTTCCCCGGCTCCGGCTTTTGACCTTTTTCCATTCTCGTGCTTGGTTTTTTCGGTTTTGGCTTTGTTTTTGTCCATTTTTCATATATCCGTACCTGCACATACACAAATACAAAAACACACATTCTATTGGCATATTTGGTTAGTATTTGGTGTTTTTGGTCTAATTTAAGGCCTAAAAATGGTGTGTGAATAAGCACACATCAGGAATTTAAAATTTCAGCAAACTTGATTCAAAATAGATAATGAAATTACCTTGTTGTCATGAACCTCGAAGCCTACTATTTTGATGTAATAAGGAGTTACTTGTCCCTGGTTGCATAAGCACGACTAATATGACAACGTTTACAAAATTAGTGATGTTATAAGTGCATAATGGTAGCCTAAGCCTGAGTTTAACTTACCTGACATTAATGATTCGGGAAAAATGTGACCCACTGGTTGTGACTGTTTGGGGTACGCTTGAAGTTGTTCTAATATCTTGCTGCTATTCAAATGTAGCTGCGAGAATGAAAACATTTTGCTCAGATCAATTTAACCGCACAAATAGTCACGAACTATTAAGAAAAAATCCGAAATATATGACTCGGTTCACCATCCGACAGCAGATGGTGGGCCCGCAACTGGTACTTACCCGCTAGTAAAATGCAACATGTTTGTAGCCTGTGTTGGGGATGTAGTTTGTTTTTTTGGTTTCTGCTATGAAGTTAACTATCAGTACCTAATAAGAAAAAAGCAATGGTTAAAACAATTCATCCATGTGCGCGGGAAAAAATATAACAAAATCAAAATAAATAAGGAGAAAAAAATAAAAAAGACTCTTACATTTAGACGGCCTTGTATTTGTTGTTGTGGTTACGATTACCTGTATTTGTTGCATCTTAGTTTTGTACGCTGACTTGCATCTGTTAAGGCTTGTTGAATACCCTGTATTTGTTGTTGTGGTTACCAAAACCATATTGCAACTCTCGATACTCAACGTTAAAAAAAAAATAAGAATCGGATCGATTGCAAATAAGAGTTGAATTAAAAGTAAAGTAAACAAATACCTGGTCAACCAAACCCACCTGACCCATTTTGACCCAAAGAAAACTATTTATATTTTTAAACTTACCTAATTTGATCCAAGTAAACTAAACTAAAGGGGTGTTTGGAATCAGGCCGAGCACGATTTGTAAGATTTTTTATTCCATAGAATCTGATTTGTATGTCAACCCATGACAATATGGCAAAATGGCTGCTATCCAAATAGCCCTTAACAACATGTTACGACACCAAAATGGTTGCTGAAATATGTAACCAAACAGCTCTTAATAACATGTCATGACACTAAAATGGGTGTTGAAATTAAGCTATCCAAAAAGCCCATAAGAACGCTAAGTGACCACTGAATATAAGTATCGAAACAGCACTTATTGACAACAAAACTTTTAACTAAACAATCTATCTTTTACGTCAAAAAGAACACAACCAAAATATTTATCATCACATATCGATCCCTTGATAAATGTAGTAAGTTCTTCCATCTCGCTGCAAATGAGAATAACAATGATACCTTCAAAAACCTTTTCAGTTTTTCACAAACTATTCTATAAAACTTGAAATATGTCACATACTACAGAAAAAACATACTATGTTACATAAAGAAGGGTGAAAGACAAACCTTGTAACTGTCCTATTAAGTGATCTTCCAATATCAAAATGTGTCCTCAGCAGCCACCAAATTGTTTTTCTTCACCATTCTTGGTTTCATTAGACCTGAATTTTACGATATGAAATTAGTACAAAAAGATTCAAAAGAAATTATATGGGATCAAATGAGCACATAAAATTGTGTCAAAACAGGTTTACCAAAGCTCACGTTATATTTAATCTTATTGTATGTGCTAATTTTTTAATGTACAGTTGACAGCTCTTATACACAACCCCAAACACCAACATTTAAATCATCAACTTAACTAATTGGTAAAAGTAAATACATGGTATGTCTCATTTCTATCCTTTTATGCTTTCTTAAACTATCAGTTAACATGAAATTGATTATAAGCAGTTTACGAAAAACATCATATAAAAGATTGATACTTCAAAAAACTGTCACATACTTCCATTACATGATGAGAAAGATTGATACACCAAAAAAAATGTCACATACCTCCATTGAATGGTGACGGCCTGATCGACGTTAACTTCTTCCTGGTGATCCTGCTAGTGTCGCTGATACTGCTAGTGTCGTTGGCTTCAATTCGTGGATGGAAATACAGCCCTCCCCATGAAAAGCATGTGTTCTGCAAGAAAGCATGTAATCAGTACCTTATGACCACCAATCAGAGCAAACCATCAAGCTTTATCCTTAGTTTTAGCAACATTACCATGTGATAAATTATATAAAATGTAATCCCCCTGAAATCTTCTGTGATCCATCATTGTTCTGCAATACATCTGTCATTGTTAGATAAATTTCAACATTTGATTCAACTAACTTGTTAAGGTAGTAGGCCTCATGTGACTCTTACTTCATCCTTGAAGTTCAAATCATAGGTATGAGATAAAATAGAGCAAACAAAGTTCATGCATCAGGTTTATCCACCTATATGCACTTATGAAAAGATTATTGGGTGTTTAGATTAACTTATTTTCCAGATTTACCACCTATGACTAAAACTTTAATGATAGTAAACATTAACAGATACTAAGCAAATACGCAGTTTTATTTGACTTTACTATATAATTAGGGGAAATCACTAACAGAGACAAAAAATGGAAGTGGGTACTATTCACAAAATAATCATACATTAATCTGGATTAGTGCGCTTACATTTTGTTACTATCTCTAGCTCCCACACATTTGCCTCCAACGAAACAACTTATGCTAATCAGTCTATTTAAGTTGTTTTTTACCAGCTTATTTGGAATAACTTATGTTTATCTATATTGAAGGTGATAAGAAAATCATAAGTTCTTTGAATAAACTTTCATCCCAAGCACGTCACTTAGATTTCAAACTAAAAAGAAAGTTGGATATAATGTAAAAAGGATCCTAGCATATATTACAATGGAAAAAAAATCATACCCGATTCATATTTAACTGAATTCTTGTACACAAACACGCCTACTTAATTTTCAACCTACCAAAAAAGTTGTGAATAGAACAAAATAATATGACTGCAAATTCCTTTGTTTATAAATTCAGTAATAGACAGACCCAATTTTGACGTTTCAAATTTTATTAAAAGTGAACTATGTAAAATATATATATATATATATATATATATATATATATATATATATATATATATATATATATATATATATATATATATATATATTTATAGAGAGAGAGAGAGAGAGAGAGAGAGAAATTTAGGACCCCATATATCCAACCCGTATCAAAACACATAGCTTCTACTTTCATTTGCTTATGGATGATTATACTTAAATAAACAATAAAAATTAAATGATATGAATACTTTTACCTGATTGTGATTCTAATTTTTTTTCGTTCGATGCGAAGCTGTTGATGATCCACCCCTTATTCCGGCGTCCAAGGGTTCTCTTGATTCACAGGTGTTTGGATTTGTTGATGATGAACTGAGCGTGTTTTTTTGATGAAAAATGAAGTGTGTGTAATCAGTGTGTGTTTTTTTGGTATTATAAGTGGGTTTTGTGGAGGATGAGTGGATCGGAAGTGAAGAATAGTTAATGGGTTTTGTGGAGAAGAAGAGTGATGGGTTCTCTAGATTTTTCTAAGAAGTAAAGAGACGGAGTTTAGCAGGAAAGTAATTTTGTAAAGAGGTTGTTTTGCAAATAACGGGAAATGGGTGGAAATAACGTTGCTACAGTGGAATCTACAGTTGAGTTATTGTAGCAACAGTAGTCTAATGGAACAGAGGATGAACAGTGGAGTGAATGTATTATTTGGCTGTCGAATGTAACATTTACATGTGTCCCATTAACTAATGTAAACCAATAGCAAATAGCCATGAAGCTGTACTTTCTCATTGTATTTTTTTTCTTTGGAACGGGATTGATTTTGAGGGGAGAAACTTCCACCTTTTAGTATATATATATAATATAATGACCCCTAG
The DNA here is from genome assembly GCA_030686995.1 of Artemisia argyi. Taxonomy (NCBI): domain Eukaryota; kingdom Viridiplantae; phylum Streptophyta; class Magnoliopsida; order Asterales; family Asteraceae; genus Artemisia; species Artemisia argyi. Next base: position 70,275,986 of record CM060685.1, on the reverse strand, counting down.
CTTGTATTTTGATTAGAATAAAAGTGCATTTGCTTGAGGACAAGCAAATCTCAAGTGTAAGGGTATTTGATGAGGCGAAAAGTGTACCGCTTTTAGGGGGTCATTTTAACCCAAAGTCGAGATTATTTGATCAAGTATTGCTGATGCGTGGGAATTGCACCAGGCTTTACCTCTCGAGGGATCTCGAGAAGCTTACAACCCCCACCAGGCAGTGTACCTAATCATTGTAGTATAGTATAGTGACAAGTACCAGGGGATTGATCGTTCAACTCAGGAATAGTGTCGCTAGGATTAGAAAGCCTAAAAACTAGGTCTAGAGGTGAGGGATGATTCTTGTTGTATTTTTTATATTTTATAAAAGCAAATAAAAATCTCGGGTTTTGGAAGGAGGGGCGGAATTAGTTGCTAGTTAACTAACCCAATAACTAAAGATGCAATCAAAATAAAATGACAAAAATAAAAATAAAGCTAATTACTAATATGGTGTGAACAATATATGGGAGAATTGTGTTTACTTAGATTTCACTATTCCCTAGATATCTTTTACATGTTAATTACTTGTTACAGTTGCGTGGATGACAGGTTATATTCCTTAATACCAATCATGAGGTGGCGTACTTACTTCCCCAATTCTATAAGCTCCTACTTCACTCCTATGTCGAGCCTGCAAAAAAGCTCCTAACATGGGATCACTGATGTGCGTTTTATTAGTACAAGTTTTAAAATTTATAAACACGAATTATCCGATTATTATTTAGCATATACGAGCAAGTATACTCGTCCGGTGTAATAAAGGTGGGTAAGTCGAGATCGTCCCAAGGGATTTGGTTGTTTTAGTAATAAGAAAAACGTTTGTTAAATAAGGGTTGTCAATCCAAATTTATGTAAAATATTAATTTAAAAGAAACTCAATAAGAACTAAACATATACTTATGTATAATTCCTTGATTGGTAATTAGGAGTATCATGACAATTTAAGTATAAAGTTTGGTGTAAAACTTGTTATGATGCGCAACTAAAAATGAGTAGTTATACAATCTATGATGTATGTCATGTTTTAACTACCACTAAGAATTCTATCACCTAAATGACTCCTTTCGGACATATCAAATGAGTATGACAATTCTATAATCACATGGTTGTTTTGAAAATCAATTCTTTTCTTATGAATTCCTACAAATCCTTTCGGTCCTTTTTTGTGATGAAATCTTCTGAACTCCATTTTAACAAGTAAATAAGATGGTTGTCAAGCATCCTATTTCATACTAATTTCTGCACTAATGTTTTGGAATAAAAACAAGTTGAAATTCCTTTCAGACCAATTTTTCAAAAGATTGTTTTTACCAACAAATTAAGCAAGATTAGATGTTACCTCAACAAACTCATAAAATAGATATGTTTTCATGCATCACCTTTTTAATAAAAGAATACTCCATTAACCAATCACATCATATACACAAGTATATCACAAATTACTCCATAGCAATCATATTAAAACACAAGTAAATAAGAAAACTTCATAAAACTCAAAGTAACAATTGTTCATTATAAGTATCAAGGTGTACCTAGCCTTGAGAATTACAATGAATAAACTTGTGGAACTATAGCAACCACACTCCTCCAATTGCTCACTAACGTAAGTAAACAACTCCACACTCGAACCAATGCTTGAGACTTTAACTCAACACGTTCTGGACGTTTTCACAACACTTAGTAAACTTTCAGGCAATATAAGATTAACTAACAAGATTTGGTGTAATACTAAGTTAGATATTTGGTGGTACAAGTAATTCTAGACCCTAAGTAGTCATTATATAGCATAATGACACTTATCCTCCAAGTAAAAACGTCCCTCTAAAGTTAATAAGTAGAAATGATCAGCCACACATGATTATGGGGAGTAAATACGTCCATAAATGCAAAACTTGTAACTTCAGTCATCTCCATCCAATCGGTTTCTCATCATCCGATCGGATGGTCATTCTTTTGGTACCTTCCAGCCGAATCGGATGCGGGTTGCATCCGATCGGTTGGAAACTGTCTGAACATTATTTCTTTTTCTTTTCTTTGTCGTTTTACGTTGCATGCATTATTTTTCTTCGTGGCATGACTTTATCCATTAGAACTTGATATTTCCTTGATAATTACGTGTAGAAAACTTGTCTTTATCAAATCCTTTTTCTCCATGCGACGTTTCTTCCTTTCTTGATCTACTTGAAACTCCAAAAAATGCATGACCACTTCATTTCTTCATCTTTTAATCATTTTTACCTGCTTTTGGCTATATTTGCATGCATAAACGCTTTTCCACGATTAAGTAACAAATATATACAAGTATGACCAATTTCCACACATAAAACAAACAATAACGCGACTAAAAACATGTTAAATTTGAGCGTTATCAATCACTAGAATTCGCTCATGCATTAAATACAACCATAAAAACCTAGTACACATCGGTTCATGTTTCTTAAGACGTTCAAGCAAGTTACACAATGGAGATCTGCTAGTTTTCTTAAGCCTAACATTGAAATCATTCATCCATTACAACTATAGACAAGCAATCAACCTATAATCAACATCTAGGTTTCATTACATCTAAGCAAACATACAAGAGATCTAGCCTAGCATGTTAAAATTAAGACAAGCGTAAGATATATTCAAACAACACATAGACATATTGAATGAATTGAAAGGATACTTATCTCAATTGAACATGATGGGTTTCAAGGGATGAAAACCCTTGAAAATATTGTTACAAACGAGCTAGGGTTTATTAAGTTCGGCCCTAAAATTCTCCACACAAGTTCCTCTCTAATGAATGAAAATTAGAAAAGTATATATAGATTTCATGATGTGATGGCGTCAAAAGGAAAGTTCTGACGCCGTCATCTCGCCGCCAAAAATCTTCTCGAATTGCCTAGATCTAGATCTGACGCCGTGATAACGCTCAAAGTTAACATGTTTTTATAAGCGTTATTAGTGTTTTTGTGTATGTTATTTGGTTGTTTTTATATGCTTTTGCCACTAAATCGTATCAAAGTATGTTTTTGTAGCATATGTAGCCAAATGCAGGAAAAATGGAGAAAAAGTGAAGAAAATGAAGTATACACGATTACACGAAGATTCTCGAGCTCAAAAGTCCAATCTATGAAGTAATTCATATAAGAACCTAAGGTTTGTCATCTCAAAGTTCCAAGTTCAGAAGTTAATCAAGTTTGGATAGCGCATAAAGAACTATACAAGGAAAAGTCAAAGTCCAAAAAAGCCAGGATTTACCATCCGATCGGTTGGAGTTTAACCGATTAGATTGCCATTATGACCTTTCTCCATTCGATCGGTACCAACCCGTAACCGATCGGATGGCCACTTCTGCATGTTTTTGCCAACTTTTGTGCACGAATGTTAGTCTTTTGTCCCATGGTTCTAGGCCCTTTATAGTGTCTTACTGTCCAAGTTCAAGCATTTAAGTCCCTATTCATTACCAAGAGTGTTGGACAAGCCTATAAGGACCTCAAAAGTGCATAACTTAACACACCATTCAAGATACCCTTTTACTCTCATTACTACACACAATTATTATCATCTTCTAGCTCTCTAAGGAGGAAAATTCGTGCAGAAAGAACCAGGAACTTTGGAGGACCAAGGAAGCAACATTTGGAGTCCGAAAATCTCAAGAAATCATCACCAACACTTAGGTTATCAATACCTTGTCATTTGTTATCAATTTCAAAGCATTGTAAGACTTATAACCATGGATTCTAATGTTAAATATTCTGAGTTTATTTGCATGTTTGCTATGAGTGGCTAGTAATCTTTTTACACTTGTTTTGATGATGTTTTATACTTAGTGATAGTGATGATTGTGATAACATGTTTTAATTCAATTTCAAGTCAATCCTAAGAACCAATTGTACCTTAAGTTTCATCGTGACATTTGTTTAGCCAAGGTTAACTAATTGATAATAGTTTCGAAGGTCGAAAGATTTGTTATTACTCAACTAGTTATAATCATTTGTCTATGAATGATTGTTTTTTCACCATAATTATTCTTCACTAAACAAAGAAACAAGAAGTATGATTGTAATGAGAATGCTTTTATAACATCAAATCGGATTGTTTGTAAACCTTTAGTAGGACGAAAGTTTAAATGTTTATAAACGATTGTGACCTTTTTGTCTATGAAGAGGTTACCTTTTGTATTGACCATTTCCTAAGAGTATTTGATTTGTAATAAAAGTTTGTCTTGTGTTTAAGATATCCACCATACCTTATGAACTTTGGATAGATCTTGAATTGATTGGTTTACACCTAAGGCTTGTTTTTATGAACTAAAATCTTGACGAAGATTTAACTTATAGAAACAATAGATTAGATCACCATCTAATTATCTCAACCAACATGTTATCAAAAGTTATCACAATCATGTGTGTCATTATGTAGAAAGCTAGTCTAAACAAGTGTAGTTTTTAAATTATTGAATTTGCTTATTATCATATTTGCGTACATTAGAGATTTACTTTTAGACTTATATTTCGATTCACTCACAAATCCCTGCGAACGATCCCGACTTACCATCATATCTTGCTATAACGGACGAGTAAACTTGCTCGTATGTGTTGTTTCTAGATTTGGTAACTCATCCTTATAAATTTAAAACTTGCACTAACAAATAGCACATCACGCCGTCATGTGTATTTCTGCTCTGGGCCGTCACCACTTTTACTCTTGACGCCCTTGTTCTGACGCCGTCACGTTTTCTCTGGACCGTCACCAAAATTTTTCTTGACGCCGTCAGGTACTGTTCCAGCAAGGAAAATTAAGACTTTGCCGTTTTCTTCACTTTTATTCTCCAAAAACGTCCAAAATGCTTCCTTTTCCAGAATTCACTCCCAAAGTACCTAAAATCACAAAAGGAACGATTTAGGGCAATATTTGATCAAATAAATTTCAATTCCGGCTAAAATGACCCCCTAAAAACGGATCATTTTTTGCCTCATCAATTGCCCTAAATTGTTCCTTTTGTCATTTTAGGTACTTTGGAGAAGAAATCTGGAAAAGGAAGCATTTTGGACATTTTTGGAGCGAAAAGTGAAGAAATCTGCAAAGTCTCCAAATCAAGTTGGAAACAGTGCTTGACGGCGTCACATATTGCATGTGACGGCGTCACGTTACGGGAAAAAGGTGGATATGAAGTTTACACGAGACGCGCCAGAATGTTTTTGGGATTTAACACATGACGGCGTCACCAAGGCCGTCAAGAGCAAATTACATGTGACGGCCAAGAGTTGATTAACACATGACGGTGTCAAGTTTAAACCAGATGGCCATCTGGTGTACGTCTAACGCCGTCACGTGTTAATGGAGGCAGGCCATCACGTGTTAACTATCACAACTTGTGAGCGCGATAGCTGTTATTGTTTTGGCCATAACTTTTGCATACGAACTCGGATTTAGGTGATTCAAAAGCCCACGCGAATAGGACGAAGAGATCTAGAATTTGGTGAAGAAAGTTTTGTATTGACACTGTCAAGGTATGGGCTGACGCCATCAAGACGGGCCGGACTGAAAAGTGCCTATAAATACAACCTTATAACTTCATTATTTGTAAGCCCCCAACCCTAGGTCCGATTTTAAGGTTAGGGTAGGTGTTTTTCCAGCAACTTAGAGGGTCTTAATCACTTCATAAACATCTTGTAATTGTTTGTTTATTGATTCAATCATATGTTATGTCTTCGATTATGATTATTGTTGATTGCTCTTCATTGATTATGCGTTGCTAATTCACCCTGTGTCTACTTATGATTTTGTGAAACTTGTATATAATTAATTAGATCTTATTGATTCATTGTTGATGTTTGTGTCTATATTCATCAATTAAGGCATGACACTTCAATATGTCTGGTTGATTTAGTTTATAATTCTTGGTTCTTATTGTTTCTTGTTTTGATTGAATGTTTATAGATGTTAGGCTTAAGAAAACTGGCTGACTTCCTATTTGTAACTTGCTTGAACGTCTTAAGAAACATGATCGGATGTGGATTGCGATTAATTGGTTGTATTTAATGCATAAGTAACTACTAAGGAGGCCATGTTAGGAGCTAGTAGTCGACTCGACATAGGAAGAGGTAGAAGCTTATAGAGTTGGGGAAGATCGTACATGGCCCCACGAATGGTATTAAGGAATACAATCCGTCAATTAAAACAAGGTTAATATTCAATAGGTAGAATTGGATAGCTAGCAAGGAATAATACATCATAGGTAGACATGCTTCACTTCCCTTGTAGAACCCTAGTTTACTTTTCTTGCACATTAGTTTAATTGGTAGCTTTTGGGTTAGTTGATTAGCAACTAATTCCGCCCCTCCTTCCAAAACCAAGATTTTTACTTGCTTTCCATAAAATATAAAAATACAAAAAGAATCTGTGGAAAACTAGAAGGGGGGTTGAATAGTTTGCCAATTAAAATCTTTTTAACTTGTTAAGTTAGCTTTGAAACTTTCCGTTTGATCAAAGATATATTCACAAACACAATATATAACATGCAAGTAAATGAAAGAAACGATCAAACCACAACACGAGTATTTATCGTGGTTTGGCTACAAGGACTCTTTTTCCTTGCCCTACGTCCACGCCCCGAGTATCCAACTCGAGAGTTTCTTTCATTAGTCAACAAGCTCCTTTCACCGGCGGAGAAAACCTTACACGTCGGTTATACTTTTACCGACACAAAGCTAAATGTCGAGTTCTTTTACAAGGGCACAACCACTCCCGTTAGTTCTTTTACTAGGGTACAACAACTCCCAACACTCTTTGTATTTTGAGGACTAAAATACTAACCGATCACTACTGAAAATACACAATCAAATGAAGCGTAAACTACACAAGTCTACACAATGCTAAACTAACAAGTCTTGCAATGTTGTGTTGAATACTTGTTACTTTTAGTAAGCTCGTGAATCTCTTTGCTACAAAAAGAAACTTCACATATGAAATGTTAAGAGGTTAGATGAAAGAATGAATGTGTGTGTAAAATGTAATATCAAGTGATGAGCCAAAATTCAACTTGTGGCTCAATATTTATAGCCAAAACCTTCTGCAGGTCTGGCGGATCAGGCGGACCCCTGAGAAGGGTTCCGCCCGTGTACCTCCAGGGTACCGCCAGGCTTGTAGTTGGTTTTTGCAATAACTCTTCAAACCAAACAAGGTCTTGTCTCATAACTCCTACCAACCAAACAATGTCACATCTCATAATAACAAGTCAAATACAAAGCTTGCAAGCAACAACAAAGTTAGTCAAAAACATTTCTTTCCATAAATGCATAATGACAAAACTTGCCATAAATGTGATGTGACAATTTCTAATTTAAGAAATAAACTTATGTTGTGTTTTATGAAATGTAAAATGTAGCAAAAGTCTAGTTTATGCAAGTATTAAAAACTAAGATTATGTTTTCCTTAGAAACTAAAGTTTACATTTTGTCGTTAACAAAACTTAGCGAAGATCGTAAAATATAAATAACATTTTTAGGCGATATTTGTATTAACAATCTCCCCCTTTTTGTTGATGACAAAACATAAACTTTGTTTTTAAGTAACACGCAAAATCTTGGTTTTCAAGACTTAAAAAAAATTATATTAACCTTGTTTTACTTAAGAGACGAAAAGCATATCAAGTATTTGAAGGGTTAATATATTTCTCCCCCTTTTTGTCGAAACAAAAAGAAGAGTAGCGAAGCGGAATAATGCCAATGCTCCCCCTTGGTCGATACTCCCCCTAAATGGAGTGCCAAGATGGGAAACATGGATTTTGAGACCTACAAAAAAATGGTTTGTTGGTGATATATATAGTCATGCTTGTAGTTACCACACACATTGCAACCACATTGACAAACCAAAGATTGATCAACCAACAATGCACAAAAGTAAGTAGAAAGAAATATCATTTCAAGTAAAATTTTGACTCATAAAAGTCAAAAGACAAGAAATGTGGACTTATTCTTCTACTTGTACACAAAAACTAAAAGATAACCAAGAAAATAAAATAAAATCCTACATTCCTAGAGTGGGGCAAATGGCCTTCATAGGTTGCCTAGGATTTGTTGGGATGGGAAAGTGCATCCAAACTTTCTATAACGTGTTGGAAGGCAAAACGGGTTTCATTTTGGAATTGGTTAAACAATGTTTTGATGGTTTCACCCATTTGCTCACAATTTGAGCAAGCATGGGGATGAGTTGGTTGAAATGGGTTGGTTTTGGTTTCTTGGTTTGAAGGTTGGTTGGTTTTTGGATCTTGGGTGGAGGATGGATTTGGTATTGAGTCAAGCAAGGTGGTTTGAAATTCCATTGCTTGATGAAGGTGATTCTCAGCCATGCTTTGGATTTCCTCATATGAGGGAAAGAAGGTCTCAAAGGTTTGGGTTTGAGAATGTGGTGGATTTGGGTGATCATTGTTTTCAAAGTTTGGTTCTCCATATAGAGGACCATGGATGTCATGGTAGATGGGGTGAAACAATAATGGTTTAGGTGGATGGTATACTTGTTGTGGTGGTTGAATGTGGTTGAAAAGGTTATCTTGGTCAAGGATTGACCTTGGTGATTCATTTGCAAAAGGTGGTGGTTGTGTAGGTCTTGGTGGAAGATCATTAAGATCTTGTACAAATGGGTGTGGTGATGTGGGAGGAGACCCAAATAGTTCCATTGGCTCAATTTTCGGTAATGGTGATGGTGATGAAGTTTTGGATGGTTGAGTTGGTGCACTTGGTGGAGTTGGGTCAATAGGTGATTTAGTTGGTGGTGGAGTGAGCTCATTTGGTTCATTGGGTGATGGTGATGGAGATGCAAGGTTCAAAAAGTGTTCATTTTTTATGGGTGATGTGAATTCATCCGAGGATGAGGAGCTTAGGTTGATGGGTTGATTGGACCATAGAGGTTTAACACTAATCCGGGCGGTTTTCCGGATGGGTCTTGATGGTTGAGAGGTGTTTGTTGACTTAGTCATGGTGAAAAATGGTTTATAAGTTTCAGAAATTGTGTTGAGGAAGGTGTGATTTGATGATGTTTAGGATGGTTTAATTTATAGTGTTGATGGATTATGGAAAGGAGTGTTTGGATTTGATGTTAGTCCATACAAAAATGGAGGTTTCTAATGATTTGAAAAACTAATTGTGGGTTGTCAAATCATGGAAGTCAATCCAATGAAAATGGTGAAGTGAGAAGACAAGTTTTGCACTAAATGCTTAGTGGTTTTGGTGGATTTGTGGTAGTATAAATCTCAGGGATTTCAAGGATCCCTTAAAAGGGTTCCTTCCTTTATGTTTGAGGGGTCCTTGAGGTTGTTATGGTTAAGTTTGAATTTTGGCGGGAATTGGTTTTGGTTAAGTTTATGGAAGAAGGAGTATCCTATTATGCTAAACACATTGCAAGTAATGGGTTTCTACCTAAAAGGATTGGATTTTGGTGTTTCAATGTTGAATTGGCGAAAAAGAAAACAATAATTCTGCAGGTTGCTGACGGCACCCTCAGAGTACACAGGCGGAACCCATTTGAGGGTGCCGCCTGGTCCGTTGGGCAAATTCTGGAATTCCCAGAAATTGCACTGGCGGAACCCAATATTGGGTACCGCCAGATCCGCCAGGGGTAAAAAAAGTGGCAGTCCACGTTTTTGACCCGCGAGACGATTTTCAAAATTTTCGAAAACTCCTAAAATCAAAGAGATAAGGCATTTCTGGGGGCAATGCAAAAAATAGACACGTAAACATGCATTTCATAGGACTTTGACCTTGAGGTCGAGAATTTCACTATACTTAGTGAAAATATTATAAACTTGAAAATTTGACAACTTGCCAAGAGTTGTCTACCTGCATCAAAGTTAGATATTACATGTTCCAAATTGTATCAAACATTGTACAAACACACAAATTCATCACAAATATTGTTTAAACGACCAAATTTGTTCAAATAGCACCTAGTACCAAACACTCCTACACACCCGCACTCATTGACGGTCGGTCTTGTTCTTGAGCTTTCCAAGGAACCTTCTAAGATTCTTAAACATCCCCTTTGTTTGCTTGAACTCCTCCGACTCATTAGGAATATCCAGAAGTTGAGAAAGGTATTCGAGAGGAGGGAGCCTAGAGTTTGGCAAATTGTCATCTTCACTCATTGAGGAAGACGAAGATGAGGTAGGAGGATGTGGACGTTTTCCTTGGGCTTTGTACACTCTCTTATCACTTAGTGGGACAAAGGTGTGTGGGATGAGAGAGTAGTTAAGGCGAAGACCGTTTGGAGTTGGTGGAATGGGTGAGATGAACCTAAAGAGACGGGTCAAGAGCATTCCATACGGCATAGACGTTGTGCCATGCACGGGAATGTCGGCCATTCTCTTGGCCATGTAGTAGGCAAGGTTGAAAGGTTGCCTAACGGACAAGGAGTAGAGCATGTAGCAAAGGCAAAGGTTGATATGGTCACGGTTCCCTATTGTGCTAATGACATTGGCTCTAAGGACTTCCTCCCATTTTTTGAATTGGGGTTTGAGTTCGTTCATTTCCATTCCATATGGGTCCTTATCGACCTCATTCCTCGAACGGGTTCTCCTAGTGGTGGTGGTCCTAACAAAGAGGTGGTCACGGAGAACGTCTTTTGAGACAAGAGGTGTGTCATAAGGGTGGATACGGTCTTGAAGGTTGTCAAGAGTTGAGAGGGAGTGCAAGTCGGAATAGAGGCAAGTACCACAGTTTGGAACACCTAGGATTTGAGCAAACTCCTCAAGAGTGAAGGAGTATTGATGACCGCTAACCCTAAAGTTGATAGACATATGACCATAATCATCCGTGGAGAGGACGCATGATGCATAAAACTCTAGAATGAACCTAGGACAAATAGGCTCGTCGATATTCAAAAGACACTCAAAGTTGATTATGGCAAAATCGGCGTAAAGGTTTGTGCCTTCTAGGAAAGATGGGTCTATGGTTCTACCCTCATGGACATAGTGTTTTTCTAGGGCTTTGAAAACGTTTACTTGATTTGCGGTAAGGCCTTTGGTTTTGTGGTGTTTTGGTAGGTACTTAATGGTGTCCTTATGGTCGTAGTGGGTTAGAGGAGGCATGATGATTCCTAGAACAACAAAATTTCACATTTTAGTTTACGTAAACCACTATTATAATGTGGAAGTTCTAGAGTGTGCCTATATGAAAACAATGTGGAGGTGCGGTTATCTTGACTCATTTTGATGCTTCAAAATCGTTTTATGCAAGTTTTGTTATAAAATAAAAGATAACCCAAACACTCCTAGTTCAATGTAGCTTCATTTGAATGTACCCGAAAATACATATTGGTTATGTATTCCCTTTAGCATTCAAGAGACATTATGCAAGTGATGTTTTAAACATAACGTTTTGATTTTGTATTCTCAATGTGAGACGAAAAAATATTTGTCCTACTTGTGAGAAATTTTTGGAAGGATTTGACATGGGGTGTTTTAGCAAACATGTTTATACTAATTAAAGATGCAATTCCTAACTATGGGAGACATGATTAGTTTTATTAAACACCTAATCTAATGCATGAGTTTTTCAAGTTAGTGCATAACCCCAAGTTTTTGTTTTTGTGCAAGAAATAGAATTCCTAGACTCAGATCAGGATTGTAATCATGTTTAGAATACTTACAATGATGATTGATTTGCAATGTAAATGAATGGAGGACCAAGAATTCGTAGGTGTGGATGAGTGGTGAAGTGAATAGTAGCAGCCTTGAAGTGGTGGTATGAGATAATGGGTGTTTGGTTTAATATAAACAAAGAAAATGTTTCTGCAGGTCGACGGATACGGCGGAACCCTGAGTTGGGTTCCGTCCGTTATGACTGAGGGTTCCGCCGGCCCTGCTGAGAAAAATGGTTTTGGATTTGTTTTAATTTTTGTCTAATGTCCAGAACTACAATGTAGGTTCCATGAGTCCTAAGCCTAGCCTAAGAAGATTAAAAGGTTCACGTTTAAGAGGTTTTGTGAGAATGTCGGCTATGTTATCTTCAGAAGAAACTTTCTCAATTGAGATATTTCCTTTTTGGACGTTGTCACGAAGGAAATGATGACGGATTTCAATATGTTGGTACGAGCATGTTGAACCGGGTTTTTGCTAAGATCAATGGCACCTTTGTTGTCAAAAAGAATTGTGATGTCGTTGAGTTGAATTCCGTAGTCGACAAGAGCTTGCTTCATCCAAAGAGCTTGTTGACATGCCTTTCCGGCCGAAACGTACTCGGCTTCCGTTGTTGAGATAGCAAGAGCCGTTTACTTCTTAGAGAACCATGAGGTGAGACAATGTCCAACAAAAGTACAAATACCACTTGTGCTTTTTCTATCGACATAGTCACCGGCATGATCCGAGTCGGCATACACTATGGTGTCTATTCCCGTTCCTTTGGGATACCATAAACCTAAATGTGTAGTGCCCTTAATATACCTAAAAATCCTTTTAACGGCTTCCAGATGGGTAGTTTTAGGATCTTCTTGAAAACGAGCACATAGACAAACACTAAACATAATGTCGGGTCTACTAGCCGTTAGGTAAAGTAGACTACCAATCATACCTCTATATTTAGTGCTATCTACGGATTCACTTTCCTCATCCTTGGTGAGTTTAGTTTCCGTGGACATGGGAGTTTTGATAGGTTTCGCATCTTCTAGTCCAAATTTCTTAAGCATGTCCTTAATATATTTAGATTGGTTAAAGAAGATACCATCTTCTAGTTGTTTGATTTGGAGTCCTAAGAAAAAGTTAAGTTCTCCCATCATACTCATTTCAAACTCGTCATGCATGATTTTTGAGAAATCCACACATAATTCTTGACAAGTTGATCCGAATATAATGTCATCAACATAGATTTGGACTATGATAATATGTGAGTCTTTCTTCTTAGTGAAGAGAGTATTATCAACTAAGCCCATGGTATACTTATGGTCAACTAGGAATGTTTTAAGTCGATCATACCATGCTTTTGGAGCTTGCTTAAGTCCGTAAAGAGCCTTTTTAAGTTTGTAAACATGATTTTGTTTTTCAAAATCAATGAAGCCCGGTGGTTGAGCAACATACACTTCTTCATTAATGACTCTGTTTAGAAATGCATTTTTGACGTCCATTTGAAAAAGTTTAAAATTGTGTGCACATGCATATGCAAGTAAGATTCTAATTGACCCGAGCCTAGCAACCGGAGCAAAAGTTTCATCGTAGTCAATGCCTTCTTGTTGGTTATATCCTTGTGCAACTAGCCTAGCTTTATTTCTAGACAAATTCCATTTTCATCCATTTTATTTCGAAATACTCATTTTGTTCCAATTATAGTTTGACTCTTTGGTTGAGGAACTAATGTCCATACATCATTCCTAACAAATTGATTTAACTCTTCTTGCATTGCAATTACCCAAGATTCATCTTTAATGGCTTCATTAATATTTTTGGGTTCAATAGTTGACACGAAACAAAAATAGTTGCTTTCATTTTGAACTTTTGAACTTAGTGTTCTTTCATTAATGTTGCCAATAACACCATCTAATGGATGACTTTTAGATTCTTTGATATTGACAAGTTCTTTGTTAAAAAGTTCATATTCTTTGACATCACTTAAAATTTCTTGATTTTCTATTGCTTGGCTTTCAACTAAGTCATCATCTACCAAAGGTTATGTCTTAGAGGGAGGTGGACTCTCGTCAAATGTTACGTTAAACGATTCCTCGACTCTTAAGGTTTCTTTGTTCAAAACAATGTACGCTTTACTATTTTGTGAATATTCAAGAAATACACCTTCATAAGACTTTGGGTCAAATTTGGTGAGATAATCCTTGGTGTTAAGAATGAAACATTTACTCCCAAACACTCTAAAGTATCCTAATGTAGGCTTTTTACCTTTATATAGTTCATAAAGGAGTTTTATTCAAAAATGGTCTAATTAAGACTCGATTTAAAATGTATGTTGAAGTGTCAACGGCATTACACCAAAACTTTTGTGGAATGTTTTGTTCATTAAGCATTGTTCTACTCATCTCTTGCAATGTCCGGTTTTTACGTTCTACTACACCATTAGATTGAGGAGTACGTGGAGCCGAAAAGTTATGAGTTATACCATTTTTATCACAAAAGTTTCCAAATTGAAATTCATTATCAAATTCACGACCGTGATCCGTTCTAATAGACACAATATTAGATCTTACTTGATTTTGAATTTTCTTACTTAGAATTTCAAATTTATCAAAAGCTTCATTTTTACTTTTCAAAAATTTTGTCCAAGTATATCTTGAGTAATCATCAACTATTACCAAAGTGTAGAAGTTACCTCCATAACTTTGTATAGCGGATGGACCAAAGAAATCCATATGCAAAAGTTCTAGACACCTAGATGTAGAAACCAAGTTTTTAGCCTTATGGCTACCATGGACTTGTTTACCGACTTTGCAAGCATCACAAAAGTGTTTGTCATATTTCAACTTAGGTAGGTTCGAACTAAGTCTTTGGAGGAGAGGTTTTGGATTAGTCTCATGTTAGCATGTCCTAAACGTCTATGCCATAAAGTTGAAGATTCATCTAATGAGGTAAGACAAAGTTTGTCTCTAGATGTTGAATCCAACTTCATGACGTATACGTTGTTCTTAAGGACACCTTTGGCTACGGTCATACCATCTTTAAGTATTTTACTACCGTTTTCACTAAAAAGGACATTATACTTATTACAACAAAGTTGACTAATACTAAGAAGATTAAATCCTAAGTTATCAACATGAGCAACATCATCTATAGAAAGGGAGTCATGAGAGATTGTACCTTTTCCGATGATTTTGCTCTTAGCATTACTACCAAACGTAACATTACCTCCATCACATTTGTGATATGTTGAGAAGAGGCTTTTATTACCCGTCATGTGCCTTGAACAACCGCTATCTTTAATCCATTCATCCGGTTCCAAACAAACTTTGAGGCACACCTATTTTATGAAAAACACTCAAACATTTGGTCCCCAATTTCTCATGGGTCCATTTTGGTTAAGCATGCCATTAATTTGTTCCAAGTATGAAAATAGAGCATAAGGGTTCCATGGCATGTGGTTTTGAGTTTGGTAATGTCCAGGAGAGTTTTGGTTCCAAACATGTTGGTAGTTTGGTCGAGCGTTGAAGTTACTCTTTGGAAAGGGGCGTTTGGGAATTGGAGTCTTAGGTCTTGGTTGAGTAGTTTTAGCTCTAAATTCATTTTTACTAAATCCTACTCCAGTTTTAAACACAGGTTTTATTCCATTTTTGTATGTAACTTTAACAAATTTTGAACGATCCGATGTGGATGGAGTTACTGCTACAGCAGACCTGGCGGAACCCTATTTTGGGTTCCGTCTAATCCGCGGGTTGCTGTAACAGTTTTGTTTGTTTCATGTGCATTCTTTTCTTGTTTCGTTTGACCCTTATCGGTTTCTACTTTCCTGAACCCTAGACCTGTTTTATCAAAGGGTGACTTTTGAAGTTTCATAATTTCATCCGCACACGAAATGCTCTTATCGAACTTTTTGAACTTTGTGGTTTGTTTGATTAGATCATTTTGAGTAATTTTAAGTTTCTCAATTTCAAGTTTAAGTTCTTCACATGATTTGCATGATGTGTCAATACCTTTACCCTTTTCTAATCTCTTAGCTTTTTCTTTTAACTCATAAACTTCATTTTCTAAAAACTCCTTTTTAGTTTTCAAAAATTTATTTTTGTTTATGATTTTTAAGCTTAACTCACAAAGTTTGTTATATTCATTTTGTAAAGTATCATCATCAATAGAGGAGTAAGATGAGTCGGAGAGTACCTCATTTGAGTTGTGAGCCATGAGAGCAATATCATCATTCTTTGGCTCATCATCATCTCCTTCATAGTCACTCCAAGCACCACCCACAAAAGCTTGTTGAGGTTTGCTCTTGGGTGGTTTTGGACATTCTCCCACAAGATGAATTGTGTCTCAACACCTATAACATTTTCTTTCAACTTTTCCTTTTCGATCATCACGATCTTTCCGGAAGGTTTTCTTGTCATCTTTAGGTTGCCTTACAAACTTCCCTCGCCTACGAAAGAACTTCTTGAAGTCTCTCACGGCCATAGCATATTCCTCATCATCACTATCCGAAGTAGATTCTTCATCATCACTTGATTGGACTCTAGCTTTCAAGGTAATGGACTTAACTTTTTCTTTCTTGCCTCTAACTAGTTCCGAATCTTTTTCCATTACCATTTCGTGAACTTTGAGGTTTCCAATTAGCTCATCAAGTGACATGCTTGAAAGATCTTTGGATTCTTCAATTGCCGTCACTTTTGCTCTCCACTTCGGATGGAGTGCTCTAAGAAATTTCCTGACAAAGTTCTTACTACAAAAAGATTCGTCAAGTGCTTTAAGTGAAGTAATAATAGTATTAAATCTAGCAAAAGCATTATCAATAATCTCATCTTCGGAAATAACAAATTGTTCATATTGTTGAACAAGAAGATCAATTTTGTTATCTTTAACTTGTGAGTTTCCTTGATGAGTGACAATTAAAGATTGCCAAATATCTTTGGCGGTTTTACACAAAAAGACTCTTTCATATTCTTTCTTAGGCAAAGCATTATAAAGCATCATTTTAGCTTCATTATTTTTACCTATTAATTTCTTTTGATCATCATCTTTGATGTTAGTAACTACGTTATCACCATCAATAATTATATACCACAAATCTATATCTTTAGATTTCACGTAAGTTTCAAAACGGTTTTTCCAATATATAAAATCATTTGCTTCAAAGAGTGGTGGTCTTTGCATAGATTGCCCTTCTTTGTAATTTTCAAAATCTATGGATCGTTTCAAGTTTTAAAACACAATATATTTTAAAAGCTTGAGTAACGTAGCTCTTGATGCCAATTGTGGAAAACTAGAAGGGGGGTTGAATAGTTTGCCGATTAAAATCTTTTTAACTTGTTAAGCTAGCTTTGAAACTTTCCGTTTGATCAAAGATATATTCACAAACACAATATATAACATGCAAGTAAATGAAAGAAACGATCAAACCACAACACGAGTATTTATCGTGGTTCGGCTACAAGGACTCTTTTTCCTTGCCCTACGTCCACGCCCCGAGTATCCAACTCGAGAGTTTCTTTCACTAGTCAACAAGCTCCTTTCACCGGCGTAGAAAACCTTACACGTCGCTTATACTTTTACCGACACAAAGCTAAATGTCGAGTTCTTTTACAAGGGCACAACCACTCCCGTTAGTTCTTTTACTAGGGTACAACAACTCCCAACACTCTTTGTATTTTGAGGACTAAAATACTAACCGATCACTACTGAAAATACACAATCAAATGAAGTGTAAACTACACAAGTCTACACAATGCTAAGCTAAAAAGTCTTGCAACGTTGTGTTGAATACTTGTTACTTTTAGTAAGCTCGTGAATCTCTTTGCTACAAAAAGAAACTTCACATATGAAATGTTAAGAGGTTAGATGAAAGAATGAATGTGTGTGTAAAATGTAATATCAAGTGATGAGCCAAAATTCAACTTGTGGCTCAATATTTATAGCCAAAACCTTCTGCAGGTCTGGCGGATCAGGCGGACCTCTGAGAAGGGTTCCGCCCGTGTACCTCCAGGGTACCGCCAGGCTTGCAGTTGATTTTTGCAATAACTCTTCAAACCAAACAAGGTCTTGTCTCATAACTCCTAGCAACCAAACGATGTCACATCTCATAATAACAAGTCAAATACAAAGCTTGCAAGCAACAACAAAGTTAGTCAAACACATTTCTTTCCATAAATGCATAATAACAAAACTTGCCGTAAATGTGATGTGACAATTTCTAATTTAAGAAATAAACTTGTGTTGTGTTTTATGAAATGTAAAATGTAGCAAAAGTCTAGTTTATGCAAGTCTTAAAAACTAAGATTATGTTTTGCTTAGAAACTAAAGTTTATATTTTGTCATTAACAAAACTTAGCGAAGATTGTAAAATATAAATAACGTTTTTAGGCGATATTTGTATTAACATAATCATTTCTCACCTCTAGACCCATTTAGATTAATTCAATCCTAAAGAACACTATTCTTTGAGTTGAACGATCAATCCCCCGGTACTTGTCACTTTACTATACTATAACGGTTAGGTACACTGCCTGGTGGGGATTGCAAACCTCTTGAGATCCCTTGAGAGGTAAAACCTTTTGCGAGGGCGCAATCTCACGCATCAGTACTTATTCTCACGTCGGAGCTTAATCGTGGGGTCCGTCCTTACGATAAGGCTAGTGGTGCGTTGTTACTTGTGTAGGAATTCAACCTATTACTTAGATTAGTGCATAGGCCATACAACGAACGATCCATCAAGGTCGGCCCAACGCGGACTAAGCTCAATCTTAATACCGCCACACTTTTTGCACTAACATATACATTACATAATTGTATGCAATGACATTGTTAGTTAAGAACTGATTCTGGTAGTATGAATGTGTATTGTTCAGTAACTTCAAAGGCTTGAGTTTAGGAATGTTGGTTATGCTCCCATTTTGAGATGACAAGTTGGTCACAATTAAGGAATTACCTCGAGATTTAATATCATATTTGTTGTGGTTTCATCTGTATTCATGGTCAATAATAAGCATAAACTTTTTTTCCCATCTATTATGTATGTCGCGATATTTCGTCTTTTTAGTCTGACGTTATTACCTGCCAATAGGCATTAGTAAATCAACACCCACCACATTGAATTTTAAACTTTATATTGTTCTACTGGAGTTGAGAGTAAGTAATATATATCTCTATATTATATATAACAGGAGGCATTACACGTAGATAATGTCACGTAAACGCCACCTCATTGCTCAGTAATTCATTATCTGCCATGTCATCTTATTGTCGCCATGTAAGCAATTTTTAAATTTATTTTATTTTAAGTTATTTAATTAATTTCGAAAATTATGCCTTCTTTTTTTAAAATTCGTAATTTGTGCAATTTTTATTATTTATTTTTATTTTTTTAATTTTTTTCCGAAATTATTTATGTTTAATTAGCAAAGACTAAATGTTTTAAAATTTGAATTTAAAATATAGTTAGTATGGTTTGAACCTTGGTCACTCTACAAACTTAAACCAACCTCTCTACCACTAGAGCAATTCAATTTTTGTTTTATATTTTGCAAGACAAACTTAATAAATGTAAAAAAAAAACTGTTAAATATATTTTCGTTCATAAATATTCTGTGCATATTAAAATTTAAAAAAAAATAAAGAAAACTTGCCATAAAGCGTGTGTATAAAGATTTTAAATATTGGATAAGTTTGGAATATATCAATTGTTATCTTATTGATTTTCTTAATGTTTAACCTAATCCTACACTATATATACAACGTTATTTTTTAACCTACTTTATAATTAAAAAATCGCGAATTACAGAATCGACTAAGGTTTGAGATCCTACACTATATATACAACGTTATTTGTTTAACCTACTTTGAAATTACATAATCAATATTTACAGAATCGATTAAGCTTTGACTGATATTTACATAATCGATTAAGTTTTAACTATTTGAGAGCAACATGCAACCACAAAGATACTCGCAGAGGCTTTCAAAAGCAAAACAAAGCAATCCACCCGAAAAACAACATGAGGAAAATAAAAAGAGTAGAATGAATTCATTATTGAGAACGTAACACAATTCATTATTGAAGGAGATAGTTTATAACGTTATATAATTCATAATTTTAAAAACAAATACTCCCTCCGTCCCACAATAAATGCCCACTTTGAATTTTAGTAGTTTTTTTTTGACCGGACACGTCCCACAATAAATGCCCACTTTGAATTTTAGTAGTTTTTTTTGGACCAGACCAAACATATCCGGTCCCAGTCTCAGTCCCGGTTTTAACCTTAATTCGGTCTCCATTTTTGACTGTCCAATCAGATCCGTACCAATGTTCACCCTTAGTATAAACTTATAAAATTCATAACTTATTAAAAATATAATTTACTTTGACATTAAAAAAAAAAAAAAAAAAAAAAAAAAAAAAAAAAAAAAAGTAAGCTGTTTAATCATGAATTATATTTATTATACTCAAACTCTTTTAAAAATGGACTAAGCCAAATATTGTGATATACAATGAAAATCAAATACCTTATACTTTTTAAAAAAAATACAAGCTAAATATGGAAAAAAAGAAAACGGATAATGCTTCATTATTTACCTAATTCACAAAAGAAACATGCAATGAAAAAAAAATCAAAACCCTACAAAAAAAAGTCGATTAAAATATATATATATACAAGAAGCTCAATTAAAAAAATAATTTAAATTAATTAAGTACCATCTAATATTAAGCAACAAAAATTACAAATCATGCCCGCCATTGGACGGGCTTAGAAGTCTACTATATATATATATATATATATATATATATATATATATATATATATATATATATATATATATATATATATATATATATATATATATATAGAGAGAGAGAGAGAGAGATTTAGAATCAAATAAGAAGAATAATAAAAATAAGAAGGATAAGAAGTAATCACAATCAAACGTTGTAGATGCACCTACAAAAATAGATGCATCTTCATTCAAATTTTCCCTCCCAAATTAAAATGTGTGGCTAGAATTACTTCTTACCATTCTTATTTTAATTATTCTTATTATTAGATCCCTTTCCTATATATATATATATATATATATATATATATATATATATATATATATATATATATATATATATATATATATATATATATATGTGTGTGTGTGTGTGTGTGTAGGGGAGGGTTAATGTGAGATCAAACTTAAAGTAGTAAAAATAAGATCTAGTATAAACAACCACTAAACCATTTTATAGATAACCATATTAGCAATAATACACAAAAAATAAAGTATTAATATGAATTAACATTTTAGCAACTAATAACCAAATGATACATGAGTTTAGATTAGTGATACACAACTATAAATTTACATGTCGAATCAAAGTGTATCACCTTGTTTTCGTCATTTTAAAAAAGAAAACCATCGGAACTTTTACAATTTTAGTTGTACTCAATAAAAAAAATTAATTTTATTCTAACAAGAGTGTCATTTGTCAAATTTTAGTTGGATCTTATTTTTACAACTTTAATATTGATCTTATTTGATCTATGTGTGTGTGTATATATATATATATATATATATATATATATATATATATATATATATATATATATAGGCAAAGGATTACATGCGGATGTTTTGTTTTAGTGCGGACGTGCGGATAGATCTAGGCAGTCCATTCCAGATCTGATCTTGACTTTTTGTAAAATGTCAAGATCTACGCAACTATCACGGTACCAAATCACCATTCAAACGATTTTTTTAATTTTTTTCCTTTTGAGCGATCCTTACTTTTGTTGTGTTCTTTACCTTTTTTATTTTTTTAGATTTTTCTGAGCATTTTTTTTGTTTTTGATTATGATTGCTACGATAATATTTAGGATATTATGAGTCTTACCGTGATATTAACGATTTTACTTAAAAAGTTACGGCGATATTAGTAAGAAAAACTTAATATCACTGTTTTTTTTATTACGATATTAAGAAAAAGTTACGGTGATATTAAAAAAAAATAACTTTGATATTAAGAAAACATGATTGTTACGGCGATATTAACAATTTTTATTAAGAAAAAGTTTTTATGATATTAAAAAAGTTATTGTGATATTAAATTTTTTATTAAAAAAAAGTTTATTTGATATCAGAATCTGATTTTGACTTTTTTACAAAAATCAAGATCTGATCTTGACTTTGTCAAGATCAGATCTTGACTTTTGTAAAAAAAAGTCAAAATCATACGCTAATATCACAATACCTTTAACGATGAAAATGATTTTTTTTTTTAAATTTTTTCAGCGATTTATAATTATTTGTTGTTCTCTTTATTTTTTTTATTTTTTCAGATTTTTTTGAATTTTTTCAATAAAAAAATCTACTGTGATATTAACGATTTTTAAAAAAGTCGGGATATTTACGATAATGCCACTCCGCTTTTTTCAGATGGTTGACTAGATGGAGGGCTGAGATACGTCCATACATCCACACTAAAATCCAAAAATGTACTGGATCCCATCCTTATATATATATATATATATATATATATATATATATATATATATATATATATATATATATATATATATATATATATATATAGCTTTATTTTCAGAACTCTGTTAAGTGCGTGAACTGCGAGAACTCCAATTTTGTATTAGAAAACATGCATGTTCACATAAAACATGTATGTTTTCTTACATACACCTTAATACACATGCCTACATATTAAGGTGTATGTAAGAAAATATACATGTTTTATATGAACATGCATGTTTTCTAATGCATAATTGGAGTTCTCGCAGTTCCCGCACTTAACAGGGTTTTAAAAATAAAACCATTTTGCATGGATTTGTTGCACTTAACAGGTTTTTATATGAACATGTATGTTATGCATGTATGTGTATTAAGGTGTATGTAAGAAAACATACTTGTTTTATAATTTATATGAACATGCATGTTTTCTAATGTAAAATTAGAGTTCTTGCAGTTCCCGCACTTAACAGGGTTCTGAAAATAAAGATACACTGTATATATATATATATATATATATATATATATATATATATATATATATATATATATATATATATATATATATATATAGGGGAGCTTTATTTTCAGAACCCTGTTAAGTGTGGGAACTGCGAGAACTCCAATTTTGCATTAGAAAACATGCATATTCACATAAAACATGTATCTTTTCTTACATACACCTTAATACACATGCCTGCGTATTAGGGTGTATGTAAGAAAACATACATGTTTTATATGAACATGCATGTTTTCTAATGCATAATTGGAGTTCTCGTAGTTCCCGCACTTAACGGGGTTCTAAAAATAAAATCATTTTGCATTGATTTGTTGCACTTAACAGGTTTTTATATGAACATGTATGTTATGCATGTATGTGTATTAAGGTGTATGTAAGAAAACATACATGTTTTATATGAGCATGCATGTTTTCTAATGCAAAATTAGAGTTCTCGCAGTTCCCGCACTTAACAGAGTTCTGAAAATAAAGATACACTATATATATATATATATATATATATATATAAGTTTAAAATCTAAGTTGGATTTTATTAATTTATCAACATTTTTGTTATGTTATCCATAAATCAACTTTTAAAAAGTAATAGAAAGGGAATAAGTCGAAAATTTGTTTAAATCAACGAACTTGGGAAGCTTCTGACGTCGTTTAGCTTTTCTCGGATTAATTTGGTTATTGGGTATAGAAACAATACTTGAAAGGTTTATTGTAGTTGATGGGAAGATTGTGTCTTATAAATATAAGGGGCAACGTCAAAGTAATAAAATATCGTGGTGGTGGAAGAGGTGGCACCGCTGCAACTTGGGTGGTAGTAGTATTATTGGATCTTACAAAATTTCAAATGTTACCGATCTCAAAATATATAGTTTAATTATTTAAGTAACTATTGTTTTTTTAAATGCATACAAAATATAAGATTGAATTACAATTTTGCAATAGTATTTATAATTAACTGAAAACTAATCTAACAAAAATTAAAGCAAAAATCGCACGAAGATCTAATACTAGTTCTTATCATAAAGCGATAACTTTATATTTTCTTCAGTATTGATTGATTATTTCTTCTTTCATCGGCTGTGAAATTTTTTGATTATACACATGCCATTATTTTCTTTCTTTCTACACCTTTTACAATAAGATAGAATTTTTACGTTATCACCAATATGCTTATCATGTGTCACAAGTTTGTTAGCCATTAGTATTGGGCCTTTTAGATGTGATGCTTGGTACTCGACCCAAGCTGCCCGCGTAAACTTCGCAAGGTCGCTCATAACTTTTTTTTCAACGTCAAAAGTTGAAGATTTAAAAAATAGCTCAAAAGATATAATTAAGAGAATTTGTTTGAAGGCGTTGAAAGAATTCTTGTTTGAATTTGTGAATGAATTGAGGAAATAAATGGGGTATTTATAATGTTATAAAAGTGTGAAATTATTATTTATTTATTTATTTTTTCTATTTTTTTTTTTAATTTCAGACGGTAACCTTTTTTGTTTTTGTTCTGTTTTTTTTGTTTTTTTTTTGTTTTTGTTTTTTTTTTGTTTAAACTCGGTCGAGAAGTCGACTTTGTTGCCCGATTTTTGCCTTGCTGACCGATTACGACCAATCAACCACAACGGGGACCGATCACTAAAGATCGGTCGACCGATCGGTCGACCAATCAAGACCCCAACCATTGTTCACAGCCTACACTTCGAAATGATATTTGAAAAGCTATGTGAAAAAACTGCTATTAACACTTTTAGATGGGCTTCATTGACTGATTTGTCAATGAAAATAGTTAGGTCGGTAATTATTGTCCGAATTATTTACACACTACCGGCAAAATGTGGCCCTGATGGGCAAGAAACGAATTTTGATAGATTTTCGACATACTAACATGTCGGTAATCCATTCGAAAGTTAGCGACAAGGTTAGGACGGATTTGTAACACAAGGATAGTCAGGAGCAAATTAATTAAGAAGGGTAATATAACTAACAACACATAGCATTTGGTGATGGCCAACAGATTAGCCATCACATGAAACTTTGTTGTCTGATATCAAATACGTAAGAGTCATGGAAACCAATTTTACTATATATAGGTAACGATATTTCGGGGTACGTTTTCCCATCCCTTGATTTGTGGTGAATGCATGCATCTCCCTTAATGTCACCACATTTTGCGATAAGATGATACAACAAGTTTTTTCCGCCAAAAAGTGGGTCTGCAAGGACTACACACGCATTTACAAAACGGAATAGTTACATGCATCTCCCTTAATGAATGGAAGTAATACTTACATTACTTTTTAGGACACTGTCAGTCATGATTCCGAAATCGTCCATATCTTCGAAATCCACCAATAATATCATTCCACCTCATTTCACCTCATTCATACTTTTTCCATACCTCCCAACCCCATTTTAGTGGCAACCATGCCTTTTTCATACCTCTCAACTTTTTCACCAATAGTATACATGCATTTAATGTCAATGGTCATATTTTAATGTTGAAAGAACCATGCTTCGGAGGCAATATTTGCCGTTGAGACCATGCCTTTGAGGATGCCGATGGGGTGGCGGCGGTGTTCACCGCCGGCATCACCATGCCGATAGGTGATGCCGCCCCCACTGCCACCCTTCTTATGATGCATAAACCACAATGTTACGTCATTAATGCACATGTTACAACATGCTATATGCATAATTGTGATGTGTGCATAAAAAAAATAGTGTAAGTATCACTTCCCTTTAATGAATTGTAAGCCTAAAAGTTGAACCTAAAGATGTGATTGGTAGATTTAAAAAATTGATTAGTGAAAAATGATGAGAGAGAAAAAGTTGATAACACTTGTCACAAATTGAATGGATAAGGTCTATTATGCATGAATATCAACACTCTTTTCAATTTATTCTACCATAATTATTACAATATTCTAGAATCTATACTACATATAATGTATGAAGCACCATCTCTCCAAAATTTTCAGATTTACAAGAAATAATGAATGGTTTACAACACTTTAATGTAGCCAATTTTCAGAATTACAAAAAGTAAGTATATTGTACAACAAAAAACAGCGTAATGTCATTTTAAGACCAAAATTCTACCAAACAACATTAATGCTATTAAAAACACCCATTTACTAAAAATTACAACCATTTAAGCACAATGTACAATAGCTTTTAAGTAAATACAAGTCATGAAACACAAAGCACTAGTATGTAAAACACAATGATTTTAAGGTCAATAATATTCAACACATATAACTAATACACTAATTAATTCACCTCTTTACTAAAATATACAATCATTTAACCATAATGTACAAGCTAATCTAGCTACTATGCCAAGTATTTAAAAATAAAGTCATTAGGCTGGGCACAGTGGTCGGTCGACCGGACCGGTCGCCCTTGCGCTGACCGAATCGCCGCCAATGCAACCACAAGATCGATGAAGGTCGGACGGCTCCAAGATTCACAAACCAGTCACCCCCTCGACCGATTAATGCATACCACAAAAGAAGAAAAATAAAATGTACCGTTACATATCAAAACAAAAACGAAGATGAAACAAAAGAAGAAAAGAACAATCATCAATGAAGCCAAAACAAACATCAAACATATTACATCTATGGTTCACGAACAAAAAGTATACAGCAACAATAAAACCCAACATCTACATCCACCTCAGTTCTAACCCCATCTCAAAACTACCATCACGGTCAACACAACATAAAACCTTAGAGAGAGTTTTCGTTTGATATTCAAGAAAAGGGTCTGATTTTCTTACAAACATAGATTGTTGGTTATGTTCGGTTATCAAGATAAGAAAGAAAGGAAGAGTATGTGATGTTTGTGTGGCTGCAAATCATGGCTGTGTATTTTTGTGAGGGAAATTAGGGCAGGAATGAGGTAAATTAGGTTTTGTAAACGTATTTATAAGTTCTAACATTTGGGTTATATACCGGTTTGGTTGTTAATTGTGCTGGCCAAATGATATCACAAATTATTTGATAGTTTTATTATGGGCCTTAATAGATATTGATGATTAAAGTTTGTTTAGGTTGAAAATAGTTTTAGACTAATTATCTTGGTAATTGAGCCGTATATTATTTGTATGGTATAGTTGATTTTGGGCTAATTTTGATATTTGGTTAATGTGAATAGTGTATATTAAAAATCAAAATGTAAGGGATATATATAGTGTAAAAAAATATGAATTTTTTTGAAATAAAAATAAAAATATAAATGTCGGTCGCCTTACTATGCCTAAAAGGTCGCATGTAGGCCAGAAAATTTAAATGTGATTGTGCTGAAGGATAAAATCAAGATTTTTGTTTGTGGTAGCTTCGGTTAACAGTAAATGAAATAATACTACTGCTTTTTTTCTTTTTCTTTTTCATTTTTATGGGTCTCAATACCGTCTTTCACGATGTATGGGAAGGTTGAGATGTAGACTGTCTTACCCCTACCTAAGGTAGAGAGGCTACTTCCAATTTTATCTAAGATAGGAAAGGATCTCCGGCCTTTTGTAGGGAGTGGGGATCAAACCATTGACCTCTAGGTTAAGATGCAATGGGTTTTCCAACTGATATAACTCTAAAATTATTGTTATTTGTAAAATTAATCGTTAAAAAAAATATGACCGCATAACATCACATTACCAGAAAATATAGTCATAGGGTACCCGCCGCCGCATCGTGCGGGCCCTACTAATAAAATAATAATTTGTGATATAGGAATAAAATAATAAAATAATAATCTGCGATAAAATAATTACAACTCCTCTCGTCATAAGTTCACTTTGTACAAAATTTAAGAAATTCCCACTAACTACTCTATTAATCATTCAAATATCGTATCTTTTCACTAAAGTCTTTTTTGATTGGTTGTAATATAAAATGGACAAGAATTTTGGGACAACAAAAAAACAACAATATGGACTTATAATTTAAGACGGAAGAATTACAATATACAAACTAATTTGGTCTAGGTATATGTTCAAATCAAACAGAGACCATTAAAGTGATGAATTGGCCCAACACGATTTAAACAAAATACACAACAAAAACAAAAGTAATAAATGTTAGAATCGGAGTTGCCGAAAACCAAGACTGCCAAAAAAACTATTCATAACATAATTTTTCTTACCATCTAATTGTATACAAAGTTATTGAACCAACTCAACTGTGAAGCATCGATATAAGTAACCATGATAACTAAACCAAAACATGACTAATCCCAATATCCCATATACCAAAGAAAGTTGAAGAATGAAAGATGAAGTAGTGCTTAATTGTCAAATCAACAAGAAATCAAAACAAGTAAAAAATCCAACTTATGTAAACAAACGGAACAACTAATATTCAAAGAAGACTTAAAGAGTAGATGAAACGGAAATATGTATTCAACCAAACCCACTATTCTATTAAAATTTAGGGCATTCACATGGAAAATAATACTGAGTTTAAAATTTATGCCAAATCACCACACCATAAACCTATTTTTGCTTTCTAAATACATCATCATTATGCATTAAACTTAAATTTTTTTAAAATACTCATATAACGCGTGCAAACACATTTAGTTATGAATATATTCAAGGCTCTAAATATATCAACGACATATAAGCATGAAACAAAATTTTACTAAATAGAAAATCAAGCTTTTCTGTAGGTTTTAAACATTTGTTTAAACTTGCCATTATGGATGCTCATACTAATATTTTTTTTCTTTGGGCGAATTAGTTTTCCACACCAAACCATTCAGATGGTCACGACAACTCGCCAGTAGTTGGCACTAGAATATCCAAATGACTACTCCTTAAATTTCAAATTAAATATCCACTTTAATATTTCACAAAGTTTTAAAAAGTAATCTCTTACAATATTAACCAATAATAAAGTTTCATTCTCACTCACTTTGAACCATTTTGATTGGTAGAACATGAAAATGAACATAAATTTTCAAATAACCAAAACTTGCAAAGTGGACTTGTATTTTGTTACCGATGCAGTAAATTTACTTAATATAATTTGCGGCCATTATATCATGTAGAAACAAAAGAGACAAATGCAGTATAGATTACTCGTTAAAAACTAAAAGCTTACAATGGTGTATATAGTTTAACAATAAAACACTGACACCTAAACAAGACGAGAAATTAACCTAAGCTAGTATGGGCCTACGTGCCTTTATTATTCTAACAATACCGTCCCGAAGGAACCTGCAAAACTATATGCATTGTTAGTTCATGGGAGTGTTTTCCAGACTAATACCCTTTAGATACTTTGCCCAATCTGTTCTTTAGTTATCAAATCTTCCCACAAGATTATTAGACATAGATGGCCCAAGCCCGGTTGTGGGCTTTGGGTCGATTAGGGTTTCTATGCATTATAAATACCATGTTAGACTACATAAAACCAGTAGGAAATATGTTTTATTCATACGATATTTATAGACTACATAGCATAATGAAACCCAAATGGACCTTGAGCCCACAAGCCGGGTCGGGCCTATTTATCCTCTAATAAAGGTATCATAATCCAGGTTGTCTGTCTCACCTTCCACGACTTGAGCTACTAGTGCAACTTCTTTTACTAACATGTATCGTAGAAAACCACATCCCTGAACCCTCGATCTTATGAAATCTTTTTGTGACACAGGCACACAGCTGATCATCTAGTTTCGCGGATTGAATGGTACCGATGCCAACCAAAATGACCATGTTTAGAATGTATAGACTACTTCTCTTTCATTTGCTTTCCATGGCCATGAAATTCCTTTTTTAAGCATCCACTCCTCGTCTTTAGAGTACAAAATCTAGTGGACCCAAATTTGTTTTCACTCTCGTCACCAGAATTTATCATGGGCTTTCCGCAAAGATTTTTCTCTGTGTCCATAGAAAAAAGCGTTTCAAATGGAGGTGGACCAATAATTAACCCTCGGGATGCTTCCTTCATCTTGATTTAGGGTGGAATCGTCATGGTCTGTGTAGTTTTCTCTTGTCTTTAGTTTCGACTTCACCTTTAACACCTGTATTAATTTTTCAATATAACAAAAGTAATTTAGTAAATCTAAACCTATTTGTTGCATTGCATATAGATTTAACCAACTTTGCACTGATTCGTTTACCTGTTAGGATGATCTAACAATGTGGAACATAAAAACAGGTTGATTAAAAAAAACAATTATGACCAAGATATGGGGTGGTAGAATGTATAAGCTTAAATGTGGTCCAAATGAAAATAAGCCACGTTAATTACTTGTTTAAGCTATGCTGTCTCTTCTATGCTTCTGAATGTGTAAAGTGATCAAAATTGCTTACAAAATTCGACATCTTTGAGTGAGTTGAAGTCCACTGAGGTTGTTGAGAATCACACCCATGTCTAGCGCAAGCAATCGTCGTGGGTGGACAAACTGTGAGGCCTGCTTGATACGGACGTGAATCACTAGTTATACATATAGCTCCAAGTTGTTTGCCATATTCATCGCGATATGGGCTATCGGCACAAATAACCACAAATCTTTCTCCATACTTGTTTATTATAGGAAACTCACCAGACCAATTAACTCCAAGTGCGGTTCGTTCTTGGAGATGATCCGACATTAAAGTGTATTTAGGTTCCACTAAAAGACCAGTAGGACTTTTTCCATAAGCTTCAGCAGCTGTATAACCATATAGATTTTCTGCAGCTCGGTTCCTGCATGATTCTCATCAAGCAAATATGTTTAAAAATATTATAAAAATTTGTCATCTTTATCAGTCTTACTTAAAATTCAAAACATCAATAGTTAATCCTTACCAAAATATGATCCCATATTTGATATTATATATAAATGTAGCCTGACCCATTGATTGCAATATATTCAAATACTGAGTTTCTGTTAGCTTCATAGCTAAAGGCTCCATGACTCCCGCATGAGTAACTCCATTAACTTCTCCGAAAGCACACGGTCTACCAACATTTAGTTGCTGAGAACAAGCTGTTTGGTAGCCATGTTTTAAGCAGTAAGCGGAGAGTTTGAGTTTGGATATTTCTTGTTTAATGTGAGCTTGCCGTTGTTCCATCTCCTGGATCTTTCTTAACAGCTCCTCAGCTGATGGTTTTTTGCCTTTTGCCATCTTTCTTAACACACACTCAGAGTTTTGGATCAAGAAAAAACTTCTTTAAACCTCAAACACCTTTGAAGGAAGCCCAGATATCTGTAAACTCATCAAAATCAAGATGTATAACAAAAAAATTACAAACTGTAATTGTTTGATCAATCAAATACTTTTGCAATTTTCAGACGCAAAATCATATAGTGAGATCTAACAAATTGAAAAAACATCGAATCAATAACCCTGACAGAAGTAAAAGTCAAATTTTAAGAGGGCATACAAATAAAAGTTTCAAGAACACTTATTACAAGCTAAAAATAGATAGTGATTTGTAGATCAATCGAATGATATTTCTTCAACCCTCTTATGGAAATCCACATCAAAAACTACTAAAAATGTCAAAGTTTGACTTACTGCAAAAACACACATTTCCTATCCAATTCCACGCACAAAAACACATAAAGCTGATCTACTATAGAAATCCCAAATGAAATAATGTTAGAGAAGAAATGGAAGTTTAACTTACCCAAAAATTAGCACATGTTTGTCTAAGGAAACACGAAGCCTTAATAAACATGTATTCAAGATTAATCATAATCAAAATACAAAGAAACTTAGATACATATAATTTTGGTTCATATATGTTTATGAATTAAATTGCACAATTTAATTATCAATATACACATATACTTACACGAAAATAAAATGACAAAACAAATGTAACAAGAACACTTACATTTGATTCGGTTGATTAGTGTTTGATTGATTCCTCGGGCACTACCTATATAATCAATTAAACAATGAAGGTTCCAATACACCAAATCGAATAATATGTAACAATTCACATTTTCAGGATAATTACTATTCCCGGAAAATTTCACTATTCACTTTTACTATTCATTTTTCCCGAAATTTTCCCGAATGTTGATTTTTATTTGATATTCTCGAGTGATAAATCATTTCCACGGCAAATTAAATGTTTGACATTCGTCAGATCATTTTCGTGAAAGTTATTAAGGAATTACACGTTTTAGGGTAAAACGTCATTCAGAAATTCCACGCACAACGAAATTCGACCCCGTCAGGTGACCCCACATCAGAAAAATGTTTGACACACTCATGATTTATTTGAGAATAAATCATGACTGAGAAAAATATGACCAGAATAAACCTCGGCCGTGAAAAACTGGAATTTTCAGTTTTAAGCGTTTTTACTCAGCCGTAACCTTAGCCTATACCTACACCGCATTTCTAAGACGATTTAAGTTTTCAACTTATAGGAAAAAGTCAACATATTTTTCCCTCCTCCATTGACCAAAAATCATCCCTTGATGTTATAAGTCATTTCGTGATTTTTAGGCTTACGGTTTGATGTCTAAAAGACATTTAATACCAACCGACACTAGACTGAGCTCAGTCTAGACATTATAAGTCATTTTAAATCATTTATATCATATTAGAAAAGTAACATTTTACTTTTCTCAATTTTACGCAATATTCGTACATTTTACGTATTACACGTTTTAGACCCGTGTTTCCAGTTTTAGCAGGGTTTTACCACCCAAATGGAACCTACCACCCATTTTATATTTTATTATGGGACATATGGACATGTCAAACAATACTTTCAAGTTTCATAATTTTACGATACCCGATTTTACGTTTTGAGGCTTAATCATTTACGATTGGCATTTCCCGGAGTCAAAACTAACCAAGTATCTTGGATAATATCAACAAAAGGCTAACCCTTCCTCCCCAAGCTTTGTGAACCGCCCTAGGAGGGGGGATTCACCACCCATGTGGCTTCATCTCATGAATTTACCCATAGATCATCACTTAATTACAACTTGGTCACCAAGTTTAAGCACTTTCCTAGTAAGCTTCCTAACCTCCTCAAAGTCATATATAATCCCTCTCCTCCCCTTCATTTAAACGCCACACTCACACACACCATTCTCTCATCCTTAGCTCATTCTCTTCCAAGTTTCATGCAAGATTCAAGTGCAAGTTCAAGGTTGAAACCCTAGTTTCTTTTAGATAATCAAACACTTCCATAACCTCATGAACTTTGGTGATTTCTCTTGAGTTTGAATCCACTCAAGTCACCTCAACTTTCATTACATCTCTTTCAAGAATACCAAGGGTAGAAAGGTTGCATGAAGTGAAAAGGGTTGAAGCAAGTCTATCAAAGTCCATTTCCTTACTTGTTACTTCCTTTCTTTATTAGAAAGCCAAAAGTTGTAAGCCTAACCCTAACATGCTTCTTGCTAATTTATCATGTTCATATCATTTACATATTATTCTTGCTATATTATGTCTTGTATGAATGTCCATGGTGTATAAAAATGAGTAAAAGATGTTGTTATAAGTGATTGTTACAATAAGTTACTAAAACAAGCAAACTAGTGACTTTCTTGGTAAGACCTGATCAAAATGGAAAAATTATGATACTGGATTATTACATATTACATTAGAGGACTTAACAAGGAAACCATAGCAATTTGAACCACCTAAAAAGAGTAAACGAGTCAAAAGTTATGGCGATTTGAAGTTACTAAAGATTTCCGGCAAAACTGCCAAAACCTTACTGTTTTGCATTTTGAGTTTTTGAAAGTCACCCTTCTTGTCCGATTCATCAAAAAGTTAAAACACGAAAGTTGTCCAGAACGCCGTTTTCGTTCAGGAATAAAGAAGCTCGAGACCTAAAAACGCTTTTCGAGTGATAAAATCCTTCAAATTCTAAACAGCCCACTTTTAGGCGAAAGTCACTAGATTATGGTTATACTTTAAAAGGAACAAGAGGTCTTATGACCTATAATCAAGACCACAACCATGGCTAGAGCCAAGGTTGTGTCTCATGACCTTGGAACAAGGACCAAAGGTCATGGCTAGGCCATGACGAAATGACCATACCAACTTACATAGGCGTAAACATGAAACAGTGAATTAGGCGATAACTTGAACAAGCAATTTGGATCTACTTCACTTAAAAAGGAACCATGAGATATTACCAAGAGAAAATGGTCATACAAGACTTATGAAACTACCCCTAATAACAATCTTCATGTACTAATAAACTTTCCTAAGTTTATTCAAATAACGGACTTGTAACTTTTCGGATCAAAACTTATATCTATATATTTTATCAACTACTACAATAGTAGGGAGCCTCATGTGAGGAGTTCATTATGTAAGCCGTCGAGATGAGTTGTGGATTTACGAGTTAAAGTGTCCTGGCTCCTCGAACGCTTACTAACATGACTTCTGAATTATGTCGGCCCGAACGGTAGTAAACGATATACCAAAACATACATGTTTCATGAATCTTTCTTTCAAAGACTTATACTATACATCATACCACATCATGGACTAAATGCAAGATATATATATAGGCACTACTTCATATTCTTTACTCCGATCCTAAGTCGCGACATTCTATTATAGGTTGCTCGTAGAAACCTTCACGATTCGACCATCACATTCACTACTCACTACATAACTTAAGGTGAGTTCGTAGCCCCACTTTCTATTGTTTAACTATTTTACAAACCCATGGGGGGGAATACATGCTATTATTTTTCTACTCGAACACAATGCTTTCTAATGTATGCTTCCTGACTATGTTTTATTGTCACTAAGTAACAATTGCCATGTTCGAAGTCCCTATATCATGAACCATTAGTCACTACCTATAGTGAGCGCGAATATTGTGAATAGATCTATTGGGATTGACGGATCCCATTTGTGTTGAACAACGATGAGTTCACACAAATGCACTATATTTGAGATTTAGCGGTATAATGGCAAAAGTACCTTGATAGGGCTTCTATAATGCCAATTTTGTTGGTTCGATGTTAATGTTTTGGTTGCATGAGCTTAGTGAAATAAATAACGATTTTGTTTTCTAACTATGAGTGTGAGTCTATAGCTCACACTACGACATATTGTGTTCAAACGATTTAACTAAACTCTACGAATTCCACTCAACCTTTGTGTTGACCTCTCAAGCATGTATTTCAGGTTCATGACGATCAAGGATGGTACGGAAGGGCACGGATACTCAAGAGGGCTATAAATTTTATTATCATTCAAAAACTCATTTAATGTAAATTGTAAACATGGAACCATCTGGGACCTCATTATGTAATCTCTGATATTTATACAATTTGAATGATAAATCTTTTAAAACGACTCAATTGGAGTTCGTTTTCTATTATTGTGACTATTGTGCCGTCAAGTAACACCCAGTTCGAATTCCGCTGCAACCATGAATTGGGGGTGTTACATAATATAATTTGATCTCTATTAGTATCCAATCTAACTCTTTAGTGAATTATTGCTTGCCAAATGATACTACAAATAAGTACGTGACTAAAGCAACACTCTAACACAAAACATGTAACTCGGGTAAATTTAACCAAGAGGATTTCTTTTGTGTCGGGAGCTCACAAGAAAAGGGGAGGGAGTTTTCTTTTGTTTTATGGAAAAAATGGTTAACCTAAAAAATTAACAAAACATGTCTTATTTATATAGGCCTAACATTTCAAACATTTCTAAAATTACAAATGCATTTTATTTCTCAAATAAAAGGCCCTTTTTCCTAGTTTCGGTTTGATCCAAAACCGGCCCCCTTGTGCCCCAGTACATTCGGCCCAAGTGGCTTAGTCCATGGACGGCCCAAGTGACTTGCCTGGCAAGTTACGAGTTAGTCTCGTTACTTGTTCATTTAATTAACGTTTTAAATTAACTTCTCAAACTAATAACTTATTGAACCTTAATTGTAGTAGTATTTTTGCAACATACGTATATGTAGAAATTCTTTTCGTGTTAGATTGTGACCTCCTAGACCAATGGCAATAACTAACCGTATTCGTTTGGTTGCTCCGTGCACACAAACTCTAACAATCGACAAGTTATGTTTCCCATCGTATTAGTATGTTCCTAATTGCTTACCATTGTATTGCCATCTATATTTCCAATGTGCCTCGAACTCTGATTCTTACTTTCTCTCTTGTTTGTTTGCACTCTCGATGGGAAGTTTCTAAACCTATTTTTCGCTCCCCACATAGTTCATTTTCTGTCTATTAATTTAAGTGATCAAAAGATTGCATCTATAAGAGAAAACTAAATGTACATTTAGTTAACTGGAGTGTTTGAAAGACTCTTAGATGCAGAGACGGAGACAGTGGGGGATCAAGCGCCCCCTCCAACACACCCAATCGCTTTGCTATTTACCTTATAAATTTAAGCCTTTGACACATCTATAGGAAAATTACCTCTAACCTTTAGTTAAATTACTTTGTTAGCTTGAGAAAAAAATTTTGGCCCCCTTATTCCTAATTTCTGGCTCCGTCCCTACTTAGATGTAAGATGTCTGAAATACCCTTTTGATACCTTGTCTGGTCTATTCTTTATGTGTCGTTTGGTTTGCTTACATGAATCGCTGTAGGTATAGGTCTGATAACATGATAAAATAAGAATAGGTATGATTTCTTCAAGTTTGGTTTAAAAATAAGGTATGACTAACATTTCAAATAAAAAATAACTAGAAAAATATTGTGATATTTCTATTTGTCCTAAAGCAACTACAAAAGAAAAATTAGACAAAGTGCATAAACATGATACTCTTAGTACATCTTCAGAAATGATGTTATGTTTTCTTCGTCATCTTCAATTGCACGACATTAAACCTACCTTAGCTAGTTATTGAAGAGAGTCCAACTAAATATACAATGTTTCTACTAACAAGACCTGAATTTACACTTTTGTGCCCTATTCTAATTTTCACTTTTATCCCCTAGCTTAAAAGACACAATTTTCCAAGCACCTTTTTACCAGCTTAAAAGATACCCAACCCCACCACTACAAACGGTGGTGGGTGACGATTGGCAGTGGCGGCAGTGGTTAAGGTTGGTGGTGCACTAGTGTAGTTGGTGGCGTGATGGTGCATTTGGAGGCAGCGGCGTTTGGTGATTATGGTTAGTGCTACAAGTGGTGGTAGTTGGTTGTAACGAATGTCGACTAGTGGTGGTTCGTAGCAAAAGGCTAAACAGACAAGGGCAACTTGAATATTTCTATTGCCAAAAAATACACAAGTTGCCCTACCTTGTAATCCGAAAAGTGACACTTGTCACTTGCATATTTTAGTTGCCCAAAAACTATAGTTTGCCCTGGTCTAAGGCAAGGTGACCCTCTTTCTCAATTCCTTTTCATCTTGGCAATTGAAGCTCATAATATGGCTATTTTGAAAGTTCAAAGTTTGGATATCTTCATGGAGTTGAACTGGGAGTAGCCAAAGTACCTATCTCCCATTTTCAATTTGCGGACGATGATCTGAATGGTCTATATCTAATGTTTGAAACCTTTCAAGAGTATTCACATGTTTCCATCTTTTTTCTGGTTTTAAAGTCAATTTCAACGAAAGTAAGCTTTTTGGCTTAGCTGTTCCATTTAATAGAGTATGTTTGGTTTCCTCCTTGATTGGTTGTCAACCTTCTCAAATCCCTTGCATTTATCTCAGTCTACCTATTGGAGCCAATATGTCAAGATGTGTTAATTGGAAGCCTTTGGTTGATCATTTTCACAAACGACTTTCCAAGTGGAAATCTAAGACGCTATCCTTTAGAGTTCGTTTGACTTTAATCAAAGCCAGCCTCAGTAGCCTTGGAGTGTATTTCTTCTCCTCTTGCAAGGCTCCTATATCAGTTATTAACGAGCTTGAAAGTCTTAGACGTTCCTTATTTTGGGGTGGATCAAAGGAGGATAGGAAAATAGCTTGGGTTGCTTTGGAAAAAGTGGTATCTCCTCGTAATCAAGGGGGTTTGGTCTAGGTAGTTTAAAGGTGAGTAACTTATCCATGTTGGCAAAATGGCGGTCGTGCTTCCAAAACGAGGAGGAATCCCTTTGGTGCAAAGTTATTCGCTCCTTACATGGTCCAGATAGTGGATTACTTGACAATTTAATTTCTTCCCTTAAAACTAGATGTTGGTTTAATATTGTCAAGTTAAAAGATGACCTATATGACATTGGAATTAATCTCACCTCTCTTTTTAAGAAAAAGATCAGGAATGGTTTAAGCACCTGATTCTAGCTCGATCCCTGTTTGGGTGGCTCACCTCTTTGTACTACATTCCTGCGTTTGTTTTAGTTTGATTCTAATCCAAACAGCTTGTGAGTGAACGTGCTCCTATTCCAAACATCAACAATAGGTTACATGGTTCACAATACACTATAAACAACATTCTTCTGATCGTGTGGGGCTAGGCATCAACCATTCAGATCCCATACTCCCTCCAAGTATTTCCATCCAATGGGCATGGTCTAGAATTTTAAGATCTACAGCTGAAAAGATAGAATTTGACGATCTTATTAGCTTAGTCTCACAACTCCATTTATGTGAAACTCAAGACACTTAGGAAAGCTTAATCGATAGCTCAAGAATATTTTCAGTCAAAGGAATGCGGCTCCACATTAGTCGTTCTAACCACACACAAAACCTTTAACCTACAAGGTGGAATAATCTTCTCCCTATAAAAATAAACATTTTTAGTTGGAGATTACCCTTAACAGATTACCAACGAGATCGAACTTGGATTATCATGGAGTGGACTTTGATTTTGTTTTGTGCCCTTCATGCCATGAAGCTATCGAGACGGAAGAACACATTTTCATCTCGTGTGATGTCGCAAAAGAGGTCTGGTCTCTAATTTTTAAATGGTAGGATATCCAAGTCAACCCACCCATTGATCTCCTAAAAACCATTTCTCTTGAAAACAAAGACATCATTTCTAAACCCTTCACTCGCTTCTTTGATGTTGTGGTTCAAACAACCCATTGGCACCTTTGGCGATTTAGAAACGAAATGGGCTTCGCCGCAAAACGCCCGTCAAGGTATCTCATTTTAAATGACATTAAGCTGGCTTCCTTTTCTTGGATTTCTAGTAGACATAAGACAAACTCTCTTAACCTGGTGGAATGGTTCATAAGACCTTGTAATGCCATTTTCATACCTCGTTTATAATTTTTGCCCGTAGCTTCTTGCTAGGTGGCATCTTATTTACTTATATCTTTCTTGTCGTTAAAAAAAATCCAAATCTAAATTAAACGCATTTTACAACCAAATGCCCCTTTACCATACCTATATACAGAAAGAAAAACTATTAATGACTTTCCACAAGATATCATAATCTACATCGTATGTCTCACCATCGACTTTAATAATTGCATTATTATTGATGCTCATTTTTCCACTACTTGAACTACTCGTGCTATTTGCACTTTGTTAGAAATTCGGGTTATGGTGACGATAATCTTGCATATCTTCTCAAATAGTGTAGGATCGCTTTTTGTAAAAAGTATTTTTACTCTGTGAAAAACTAGAAGGGGGTGTTGAATAGTTTACCGACTTTTTCTCTAGTTATAAAAGTTTACTTTGTGAAAAACTTTGATTCATACGTAGATGAAATCAACCAACACCAATATGAACACAACACTTAATTAATACAAACAAGCAATACAAATAAAAAAAAGAGAAAAAGATAGAAAGATCAAACCGAGACAAGTGATTTATAGTGGTTCGGTCACGAAGCTTTTCTTCGCCCTACTCCACTCCCCGAGTACCCAAATCGAGAGTTATAAGCACTATGTCAACAACCTCCCTTCAGGCGGAGAAAACCGTACAACATTGCTTACGTTATTTTTTGACACAAAGCTAGATGTCGAGTACTCATCTTAGCTAGTACCAATCTACCACGATCCTAACTTCTCACACGATCCTAACTTCTCACACGATCCTTACATAAATCTACGCAATCCACACAATCAACAAAATCTACCCTTGATCCACTTGATCAATACACTAACACACTAGCTACAAGAGATCCCCAAGATCTCAACAAGATCACAATGATGCATACAATATAGCTTAGTGATAACATCAAATAGTACCC
Source organism: Artemisia argyi (assembly GCA_030686995.1). Taxonomy (NCBI): domain Eukaryota; kingdom Viridiplantae; phylum Streptophyta; class Magnoliopsida; order Asterales; family Asteraceae; genus Artemisia; species Artemisia argyi. The sequence goes on along the minus strand of CM060685.1, from coordinate 70,236,276 downwards.
GATTTTTAGTGTTAATTTCCCCCTAGATTGTTCATATTTTATATTAATATGTTAGGATATATACTCTTATTTGTTTATATTCTGTTTTTAGGGCAAAGATGAAGAAAGGAACGAAAAGACGCGGATTTGGAAGGTTTTAGATGAAAATCATTGAAGTATGCGGATTCTGCACTAACTACGGCGTAGATGCTCCATCTACCTACGTCGTAGCAATTATTTACGAAGACTACGGCGTAGCCGCATCCTTAACTACGGCGTTGTAGCACATCAAAGGGTTCTACGGAGTAGCCTCTCTCCACCTACGACGTAGACCTTAAAATCAAGTAGAAGAGAACTTTCGAGGATAAACATGAAACTACGGCGTAGTCCTATTATAACTACACCGTAGATGTGCCAATTGAGGAAACTACGACCGTAGCTCTTGATCAAGCTACAGCGTAGTTGTTATTATCAAAGGCTATGGCGTAGTTGTTATTATAGGCCCGACATTGCTACGGCGTAGCCCTATGGATGGCCTATAATAACAACTACGCAGTAGCCTTTGATAATAAAAACTACACCGTAGCTTGATCAAGAGCTATGATCGTAGTTTCCTTAATTGGCAAATCTATGGCGTAGTTATGATGGGACTACGCCATAGTTTCATCTTGATCCTCGAAAGTTCTCTTATGCTTGATTTTAAGGTCTACGCCGTAGGTGGAGAGAGGCTGCTCCGTAGAACCCTTTGATGTGCTACTACACCATAATTAAGGATGTGGCTACGTCGTAGTCTTCGTAAATAATTGCTTCGGCGTAGGTAGATGGAGCATCTACGTCTTAGTTAGTGCAGAATTTGCATACTTCAATGATTTTCATCTAAAACCTTCCAAATCCGTGTCTTTTCGTTCCTTTGTTCATTTTTGCCCTGAAAACAGAATATAAACAAATAAGAGTATATTTCCTAACATATTAACATAAAAGATGAACAATCTATGGGTAAATTAACACTAAAAACCAGGTAATATTTGATGTTATCACTTAGACAAGATTACAACACTTGATGTATATCAAGATACAATCAAGAAAACAATAAGTAAAGTGCACTACACAAAGACTCTAACACTTTATGTCTTCTTGACACTATGTGTTCTTCTCTTAACAAGTAGAGGAATGTAGGTGAACTTTGATTGGATGAAAGGATCACTCTTTAAACAAAAGAAAACTAACTAGTGATCAAAGAAATGTAAGTAAGAAAGAAGGATGGAATGCAGAAAGTTTTATGTGAAAAAGGATGAGTAAGATCAGGGAAGTGAAGTGGTATTTATAGAAAATGAAAATCTGACCATTATGGGTACATGGTCCCACTAATTGTCACACGGTACCACTAAATTTATTGGTACCGTGGTACCGTTCCAGACAAAAACGCTCCTCTTTTTATTTTTAGTGGTGAAGGTTTATTTGGGAAAGTTTGGAGCTAATTTGGGGGGGGGGGGGGGGGGGAATAGTTGTGAAGCTTTTTAAATTTATTTTTTCAAATAAAACATTTCTTTAAAATTCAAAAATAATTTGTAATATATATTATTGAATTTTTTTTGTCACATTAAAAGTGTGAAGTTTAAAACACAAATTCACTTATTTGATCATTTGTCAAGTATTCAATTGGTTTGTTCATACCTAGATTGATTTGCGTTGAAGCCGGATATTTGATTAAAAACTTGTGTACGCTAATTTTGATGTAAAATATTTTCATATTTTGTTATCATCAAAACGTAGAAGTATCCAAAGATAAGTATAACGTTTGTTATCATTAAAAACTTGTTGAGTTAGTAGACAATACAACATATGAGCACAGCATGCCAGGAGTTGCTCAAGGACACCTTTAATACTGAGGACATTTTCTTTCAAGATGACTGCCTGGGAAAGCAGTTCATGAAAAACCTCTGCCAAATGAATTTTCGTTGGATCGAGGAAAGGAATGTACTTGTGAGTACCGAGGAGTTTGGTGAGCTCATTAGGAGATGGTATGTAAGAACAATAAGGACTATTCTCTTCTATATAATTGAAGAGAGACTGAAGACACCAATCTTCAATATGGGCACATTGCCCATGATTGGGAGTTCAGAGAATTTAAGCAAATTGCTTAAGAGAAAGGACAAACTTGAAGTTGCGAATCCAAAACCAAAGTGATAAGGACTGATTCTCATTACGTATGAGTTCAACTTGTCGAAATAATTCTAACATAAAACAAGGACAAATATGCTCGTTAATGGGTAGCAAGAAATCAAAACTTATTGCTCTAAATGACATGTTGGTATCCCTATGATAAATTAGGGAAGGATCAACGACTCGACCTTCATGAAAACGATGGGTTTCAAGATTGACATAGGAACGAATGTGGTTTCCGGGTGTTGTTGGTTCACGGGAAATATCGAGAATGTAAGTGTCGGTTGAGAGGTGATCAAAATCATATTCATGAGACATTTTTGTAACCTAAAAATATGTTCAATGAAAGTTAAATTTTGAGAATAGTGTGTGCCTATATGCGAACTATGTGGAGGTGAGATAATCTTGACTCTAAAATGAACTTAATAAGATTACCCAAACACTCCTATCTTTTCTTTTGCTCTACCGAATATTTTTAAAAACACATATTAGCTATGTAAGCCGATCAATATTCGTGAGATCATGTATGCATGAGAAAAATGTTTTTAGTTTGAATCAACAATGCAAAAAAGTAGTATTTCATGATCCTTGTTTTTGTGAAATTTGAAAATTATGTAATTGGGATTTAAGTTCGAAAAGTTTGTGTATTAATGAGCTCTAGTCAAATTTCAAGTTTACTAGACATGATTCCCCCTTAATCTACTTTGATTCAAACCATCAAGTTATAGATCAAAGTGTATGATTTAAGTGGGTTTATGCAAATTCTAAGTTGGAGAAATTGAAATGATTATGCATTGTATAATTCTAGTCATAATTTTGCAAAGATTTAATCAATTTTGAAAGATTCCCAATTCCAATTTTGTGTATGAACAAACCCTAGACTCAAGATTTAAGAAATATTAAGGTGAAATTACTTACAATTAATTTAAGGAAATAGTAGAGGTTGATAATCGTGAAAAATAATGCCTTAAGTTGATTTTGAGTTGGTGTAATTGAGTTTTGGGTTGTCAGGTTCGACTTTGACAGCAATGGAGAAAGTTGGGAAAGTTTGAATGTGAATTGTGAGGAAAAGAGGACTAACATATGACCAATGTCAGATACACAGTACAACGATACCACTAATTTTAGTAGTGTCGTGTCTAATTTAGTGGTGTCGTGTATCTGTTGAGGCAGTTTTTTTTACTCGATTTGATTTCTGTCGAACAAAAGAATGTATACCTAATAAATTCTTTTGAGGAAGAGTATGTAGGGATATGACAGATGAAACAGGATGACCTCAATATTTCTAGTGAAATATTTAAATAGTCATAAGACGAGACACACGAGATGACTTTAACTTGAATGACTCACGTTTGAGAGGTTTTGTTAGGATGTCAGCGATATTGTCTTGTGAGGGAACTTTCTCAATAGAAATGTTGCCCTTTTAGACGTTATCGCGAAGGAAGTGGTGACGAATTTTGATATGTTTAGTACGAGAGTGTTGAAGGGATTCTTTATTAAGTCGATGGCACCTTTGTTGTCACACATAATAGGGATGTCGTCTAGATGGATGTCATAGTCGATAAGAGCTTGCTTCATCCATAGTGCTTGTTGACATGCCTTTTCAGCACTTACGTATTCGGCTTCGGTCATGGAGATAGCAAGAGCCGTTTGTTTCTTGGAGAACCAACAAGTTAGACAACAACCCATAAAGGTATAAACTCCACTCGTACTTTTTTGATCCATATCATCTCCCGCATGATCAGAGTCGGCATAGACAATAGTTTCTATACCGGTCCCTTTGGGATAAAATAATCCCAAGTGTAAGTGCCTTTAATGTATCGGAAGATACGCTTAACCACTTCAAGGTGAGAGGTTTTGGGATCCTCTTGGAAGCGAGCACAAAGGCAGACACTAAACATGATATCGGGCCTACTTGCCGTTAAGTGACGAGGCGAAATTTGTTACGCTTTTAAGGGGTAATTTAAGCCTTAAATCGTCATAATGTGATCAATTATTACCCTAAATTGTTCCTATTGTCATTTTAGGTATTTTTTAGAAGAATTCTGGAAAACATAGCATTTTGGACGTTTTTGGAGCATAAAAGTGAATAAACAGACAAACTCAAGAATCCAAGATGGAACCAGTAACTGACGGCGTCAAGAGTTACAACGTGATGCCGTCACTTGTTGATCAAGAGGTGGAAATTACTTTTACACTTGACACGCCAGAAGACTTTTTGGGCATAACACCCGACGGCGTCAGCCTTTTCCTGAAGAAGGCCGTCATGTGTAACTCTTAAAGCGTGACGGCCCAGAAACCATAGAACGAGAACGCGTCAAGAAGTTGGATTGGACGACAAGAAACCCTAGCCACGGCGAGATGACGACGTCAACCATGAAAAGGTGACGCCGTCACCCTTGTAAATCTATATATAGTTTTGGATTTTTCATTCATTATTGTGCAACTTTGGAGAGATACTTTGTCACATAAACCCTAGGTCGAATTTCAGAATTTTTTTAAGGGTTTCATACCCTTGCCTCTTCCATGTTTAATTAAAGATAAGTAATCTATCAATCATTAAATATGTCTATGTGTTGTTTGATTTTATCTTACGCTTATCTTTCTTTTAACATGCTAGGCTAGGTTTATTTGTGTTTGCTTAGATGTAGTGAAACCTAGTTATTGATTATTGATTGATGGTTGGTTATTGATTGTTGTTGGGTGATTGTTAATCGATGTTAGGCTTAAGAAAACTGGCTAATCTCCTATTCGGTAACTTGCTTGAACATCTTAAGAAACATGAATCGGATGTGTATTACGATTTTAATGGTTGTATTTAATGCATGAGTAACTATTAAGGAGGCCATGATATAGATACTTGACGTGTCGCCATAGGAAGAGATAGGAGCTTACAGAGTTCGGGAAGATCGTACACGGCCCCACAATTGGTATTAAGGAATGCAACCCGTCACCCACGCAATTGTAACAAGATTATCAATCAATAAAAGATAACTAGGGAGTAATGAAATCTAAGTAAACACGTTTTCTCCATATATAGTTTCACATTACATTTTATTTTATTGTTATTTTATTTTTATTGCATTAGTAGTTCTTTGGGTTAGTTCACTAGCAACTAATTCCGCCCACTCTTCCAAAACCCGAGATTTTTACTTGCTTTTCATAAAATATAAAAATACAAAATGAATCATACCTCACCTCTAGACCTAGTTAGATTAATTTCAATTCTAATGAACACTATTCCCTGTGGAGAACGATCAATCCCCCGGTACTTGCCACTTCACTATACTACACTGGTCAGGTACACTGCCTGGTGGGGATTGTAAGTTTCTCAAGATCCCTTGAGAAGTAAAAATTTCGTGTAGACCACAATCCGTACATCAATGTTTTTGGCGCCGCTGCGGGGAATTAGTTATTGTTTAGGTTGAATTTATTTTTATTAGGTCTACTCACTAGATTCCTTTCTAGTGAGATTTTTATTTTTGTAGGTTTTCTTTAGTCTATCTTTCTTCTTTGTCTCCTTTTTTGTAAACATTCTCGATGGATAACAATAACATTGATCGTTTGATTCCTGTTATTCGTGTTTTTCGTCGAAGAATTTTCCAACTACCCATCCCAATCCCTGTAGTGGAAAATGAGAACCCACCTAACCTCTCACCTGACCATCACTTTGGCAATAATTCTAATATGGATGAATCTGACCATGATAACGACCGTAGAATTAGCTCTTTTTATTATTCAGATTCCGATGAGGACTTAAGTGATGGTGAAGTTGTTGATTATATTAGGAAGGAGGAGGAAGATGATCCTCTTAAGTATATCGACCCTAGGACAAATATTGAGTAGGATAGTGGTGTGTATTAATTTACACACCTTTTCTTTACCAAATACCGGACCAAAACGACCAAAAGCCGACTTTAAAATGCCAAATACGTTGTGTTTTTGTGTTTATGTGAATGCAGGTACGGATATTGTGAATATGGACAAAAGTGGACAAAATCAACAACACGAGCACGGGATTTGGAAAGAGTAGCAAAAGCCGAAGCCGGGGAAGAAACTATGGTCAAAAATTCAAAGTCAACCTTGGAAAATTCTTACTTGTCAAGTTAAGCCCTTGGATCCTACTACGGAATTATGACAAGTTCAGCCCTTGGATTTTAGTTAAATTCATAATTGGTCCTTGTAATTTTATTACATCAAATCTTAGATTTAAACCCAACTCCAAGCCTAGTCCATGAGTAAATCCATTATACCAAATCCTTAACCCCAAAGCCCAATCACAAATTAAAAAACCCGAGCGCATCCCCATTCTGGTCAACCTACAAGTCAAACACCTCATAATAAAAATATTAACCTTTTCCCTTTCCCCCATTTTTACCCGTACCTTTCTTCCCCAATTCCCACAAAAACCCTAATCTTACTTTACCCATAATTACCCATCTCCACAATAATTACCCATTAATTAAACGTTCTAGAAGGTGTCTCACGTGCTCAGTGAGTGTCAGAGAGAAAATATTGAGTATGATGGAATTACGTAGACACTTGTCAGCTCACTATTGGTTGATACACGTCAATTCAATCATTGGATTCTGCTGACAAGTCAAAGAATGTAGCACAAGAGAAGGGGGACAGATGGCAGGGCATAATTGGACAGGCCACACATCAAATTCAATCCAAGGGATCTTGATGATTTAAAGAAACACAAATGTGATCTAAGGGATATTAGTAGCTCAGAGAAAGCACACTTAGTCGTGGATTGCCAGCATGGATTCTCACCCCAACCCTCTTCACCTCAGCTATAAATAGGTCTTATTTGGAGCTCATTTGTATGTAATTTTTAGGGTAGGTAAATGCTGTCAAAATTTAGTTAGTATTGTAATCTAGTTTAGTTTATGTAATTTCACTTCTGAATTTTAATAAAAGTTTTTCTTTCAATAAATCTCAGCTTAATTTTCATCTTATATCTGCTTATTTAGTTTCATTAACTTTGTATTCTGCTTATTATATTTGAGTTTTAGTTTAATCAATTGCTTTTATATAGTCTTATATTCATTTACATAAAAAATAAAAAAATAAATAAAAATTAGAAAATTAAAAAAATATATAAAAATGTTTACATAACAGTTACTATAGCTTTCAGTGGAGCTTATTTTCATTTTTATACATTTCATTTTGGCTTATTAGCTTTTAGTGAAATGTTTTGAGTTTATGTTCATCAAAAGTCAAGTTTCAGAACTGATTCAGAGGTTGCTGAGGTGGTTTATTGGATAAGTTGGACAGAAAAGGAAGGTCCTGCCTATCCTAGAGATAGGCAAGCAAAGTGAGCCCCCTCTGTTTAGCTGAGGGGGATTGATGTGGTAAACTCTATTTTGAATTTTATAAATTGTAGTTAATGAGTAGAGCTTTGTAGTTGCATGATTGTTACTGTTTCATTGAGGTTATTTGCTGATATAGTAGGTGTTAGAAGTACTACAGAGCTTGTTTGTTCATTGATTTTCATTTGTTTGAATAATTCTATGTTGGAATAAGTTTTAATTAGTGACTGTGTTTGAGTTGAATTGTGAGTATGCTGATTTTGTGGATCTAGTGCTAGATATTGAGGATTTATAGTTCTGAGTTTGAGATTAGAATTTGGAAGTGTGTTTGATTGAATAGAGGTGTGGTGTAATCATATTGAGTAACTGTTAGATTGCTGATAGAATTAAGAGTGTATGGAATTGATAGTTGTTTGGTGAAGTTGTTATTTGTTCACTGATTAGCTGATTCACTAGGATTGTATGACTGTCACAATTAGGAGTGTTTGGATCATAGGTTTGCTGAGCTTTTTAAATATTGGATTGGTGCATTGACTGCACACTTAGGACTAGTTAGTATAATATTAGAGTATAGTAGTTTAAATCATTTTAGTCAAACTCAGCTTAATCTCACTTAAACTGTTAGTAATTAGTTAAATACAGTTAGTTTAATAGTAATTGTAGTAGCATATAAGTTCATAATAGCCTGAATTTGTTGAAAATTTGCTTATTGTCACTATAAGAAGTAGATTTGAGATATTAAAATTAGAATAGGTCAAACTAATAGAGCACATTAAAGTCAACTGTCATAGCTTTATATAATCTGTAGGCTGCTATACTTGATAAAATTTAGAGTAGTGATAGTTAGTCCCTTTCAGTGCTTTTGAGATTTTGAACTTGTCAGTACTCCTAGCTTTGATTTGCCCCCATAAGGTGTAGCATTTGAGCTTATTTGATTTACTTTTAGCTTCTATTCATCAGCTTAGTGAGACAGAGTTGCTGTTTGATTTTTAGGCCTGTTAGTGTTGCATTGAACTTATTCCTGTGTTTTTGTGGTAGATCTGAGTTGATTGGTAGTAGTTTAGTTTTGTGAATCAAATTTAGTAGCTTCTGGATCTGTTTGCTCTTATTTGCTTATTGTGTGAGCTTATTGCTTCTGCTTATTCATTTGTTTGATTGATCTCTGGGAATCTGAGCTTTAATGATTCTTATATTTGGCATTCCTAAGCATATTTGATCATAATTCATCAGTGTTTAAAGTTTCAAATAGTTTGTATCACAAGTGCTTATAAATAAGCACTTGTGATAAGCAGTTTACACTAAATAAGCACTTAAACAGTACTTTTTCACTTCAAAATTTTTATCTGAGTTTCTTTTAATATTTTAGATTTTCTGGAATTTTTCCAGATTTTTCTAAACCTTTTTAGTATTTTTCTCAATTTACTTTTGATTTTATTCAATTTTAAACAGTTTTTTAATTACCAAAAATCAATAAAAATTTAGAAAAGGTTGTGAAAAATACAAAAATATTTTCAGAAATTCTTTTATAATATTTTAGAATTAAATTTTCATTTTTCCACTTTATTTTTCTATTTTTCTTTATTTTTAATTCATTTAAAATTCCAAATATCAATTTTAATTCATAGAAAATAAAAGAAAAGTAAAAAAAAAAAATATTTTTCTTTTTCTTAAAATTCTTTTTAATAGTTTAAGATTTTTAGAAAATTGTTTTACATTCGTAGGATCATTTTTAAATAAACGTCTCGTTTTAAATAACGCGGTTGCATTTCCGTTTTTACGTTTTTGATTTTGGTGCATTATTAGCTTGTACTCTTTGCATGTTTCATAATTGTTTGTGATTACTTGAATATTTTGATTGCTATTTTCACTATTTCATTATCAATTCACGGTTTCACAAATCGATATTCTCGATTCTCTTCGCCTTCACTGGGACACGACTCGGGTGATCCGTTATTTACGCGGATCACTTCGATACTATACTATATATATTATATAATTGGTTTTCACATGAATCAGATAGTTTATTTAATATGCAATTTCCTTGTAAAATCGGATTTAGGAGCTTTGATGCTTACCTTAACTCATCATTACCAATTAACATAATTTCGCATACTAAATATAACAAAATCACGGTAAATGAGTTGGAGTACCAAGGAGATAATATTGTTGCTAGGGCAAAGACATTGCATGTGTTTATAGGAAGCTTTGTCTATTTAGTTGATTTTATGATTATGGTGAATCTAGGAGAGTTTGTTGATAGTGATTTAACCCAAGTCGTGTTTGGGAAGCCCTTCAAAAGGTTAACCAAATTAGATGAAAAACTTATGCAAGGGTTAATTACATTCTCAAACGGAGATGAGGATTTTGTGTAGCAAATGCCCCGTGCACACCCTAGATTTAAAGATTTTTCTATTGAGAGATGTAATAGGCTTCCCCCTCATGAGATGTTAAGTGAGAACGACGTAAGAAAAAGGCTCAAATATCCATATGAAAAGAAAAAGAGGTATTATCGCGGATGTTTAGAGCTAAGTGATGACTATAAGAAAGATGAAGCAACAATTAGATGGCTCACACTTGGATACGTAAGCATAAGTAACAAGCGATAGGGCATGACTTTGAGTCTAGCTACGAGACTCGTTAATAAGGAAAAGCTCTTCTTGGGAGGCAACCCAAGCTTTATTTGTTTGTTTGTTTATTTGATTTTATTTGCTTCCGTAAATTTGTTTTATTTTCATTTGCTTATTGTTCATGTATCAAACATTTTGTGAAAATGTTTTATTTTGTTTTAATCTTTGACTTGATTACATATAAAGGTATTTTGCAAAATATAAGTGTAAGGGAATTCCAAATTTTCTTAAAGAACGAATTGAGCATGAACGATAACAATGAGATATAAACATACATATTAGTACTTGTTTGAGTCAAATGCTTGTATCGAGTCGTAATGATTGTTTCGCAGGATTCCAGGAATTAGAACATAGGTTTTTCCATAAATTTTCCGGAAACAAAATAAAGAATTTCGTCAGGTCAAATCTGACGGCGTCAAGCGTTACCTGACGACGTCAGGTACAATTTTCTGGAAATTTTGCAGGTTTTGTTTTTCAGCCAGAATTGTAAAGTTTCGTGAAATCTGTATTTTATAACCTCCAGGAATCTTCAAACAATCATTCCACAAGCATTATATCTTTACTTGCTTTCTAGGATTTAATTTATATAGATTTACCGCCGATTTTACGCGAGGTTTTCTTGTTTGTTTTCTCAGCTAATTAACAGGTTATATTAGACAAGAAGATGTACATGGAGAGTCAAGCTTTTGGAGCTGATCTAATCTTGAAGTTTTCACATTTTCTTGGAGGAAGATTTAACCATGTTACCACATCATCCACATCGAACGAATCAAAGGAGTATTTGTTTCACTCTTTCATTTTCCTTTACTTTACTTTCTTTCAATTGAATATTGGGGACGATGTTCAGCTTAAGTGTAAGGAGAGGGTAAATGAACATTCCTTAGAGATTACAATTGCGCTTGATTTTTTGTCTTGTCTAATAGTCGATGTGTAATAAAACTGAGATAAACACTTGTTAGGGTAATTTTAGCACCAAATTAAAAAAAATTGCGACATGTAGGAGTGAAACCTTAGTCTTAATAAGCGTCTCATGGATAGAAGTTATATGACTAACACAAATAAACCGTACCACTCAAACATTTCCACCCCAAATAATTGAGGTTCGCCCCTAGATTTGTTAGGAAAAGCCTTAGTGCTTATGTGTGTACTGGTAGCATTTAGATTCTAGAACTTGCGCTAGTGATTCATTCCAAGACCACACATAAGACTACATTCGTATAGTTGGAATTACTACATGATAAGAGGCATAGGATATCCCATGTTTTTAAACCTGTTTCTTTTTATAATTACATTGACTTCATTGGTCAAGTAATTCTCCCACACCTTTGCGTTGTACTCATTTTTAGTACACGATACCCCTAGTATACCCCTCAGAGCCTGTCTTTTTCATTTCTAACTTTAAGCATTTTACTTAAAGGTAGAATTTGTTTACAAGACACCCCCAAATGTACACCCAAATAGCCTTAGCCTTCCTTGTATGCACTCATCTTTAGTGCATTATTGTGACAACATTTGTTTAAACCCTTAGTTAATTGTCTAATTGATTACATGGTTGCTAAGTCAAGTCATATCTTGTACATATTGTTTTGGGACAATTGTGACTCATGGGTAAATTACTATTGTTATGGAGTAATGGGGAAGAACATCATTAATTACCCCCATATGTGCGTTAATATTTTAAAGTACTCAAAGTGTTTTGATTATCTTGATTCGAGTATTTAGATTAGTTACATGTAAAGTATGTAAAAGTTCAAGTGTAAGGGGAGAACCGAGCCCCCTTGATGTATTATTTTGGATGGTAGGGCAAGAATGTATGAAAAAATAAAATTAAAAAAATCAAAAAAATAAAGAAAAATGAAAAAATATATATATATAGAAAAATAAAAAGAGAAAAAACATACGGACTACCATCCCATTTCCTTTTGTTTTCATTTGAGTTTATGTTATTCATTTAGTATCCTAACTTGAGTCGAGTCTTTGATTAGCAACGCCACTTTGTACATGTAATTAACTAAGATAATTGACTTGCCACCAGTAAAATATCCCTTTATCCAACAAACTGTGTTTTCCATATCCCTACACCTAACATTATAACCCTTGAAAAAGACATCTTTGATAGTTTTTCTTAGGTGCTTACGCCAAGTGGTGGAGGTTTTTAATCCTTTCCCAAGCCTATGGTAATCTATTTACTATGACAGGTAGTGAGCGATATTTTTCCATTTCCATTAGTTATATTTTATTTTATGATACCCGAGAGATGAGAGTATCCAAACACTATTTGTGAGGTGCTAGTATATAAACTCCGTGCTTGTTTTGATTGAGGTGGAACGATCATGTGTTGTAATTACTTTTACATTAATGTTAAATGACCCCTAACTTGTATTTTGATTAGAATAAAAGCCCATTTGCTTGAGGACAAGCAAATCTCAAGTGTAAGGGTATTTGATGAGGCGAAATTTGTTACGCTTTTAAGGGGTCATTTAAGCCTTAAATCATGATACTGTGATCAATTATTACCCTAAATCATTCATGTTGTCATCTTAGGTACTTTTGAGAAGAATTCTAGAAAACATAACATTTTGGACGTTTTTGGAGCATAAAAGTGAAGAAAACGACAAAGTAAAGAATCCAAGCTGGAAACAGTACCTGACGGCGTCAAGAGTCATAACGTGGTGCCATCACTTGTTGATCAAAAGGTGGACATTACTTTTTCACTTGACGCGCTAGAAGACTTTTTGGGCATAACACATGACGGCGTCAACCTTTACCTGAAGAAGGCCGTCAAGTGTAACTCTTAAAGTGTGACGGCCCAGAACCCATAGAACGAGAACGCGTCAAGATGTTGGATTGGACGACAAGAAAACCTAGCCGCGGCGAGATGACGGCGTCAACCATCAAAAGGTGACGCTGTCACCCTTGTAAATCTAAATATAGTTTTGGATTTTTCATTCATTAGTGTGCAACTTTGGAGAGATACTTTGTCACATAAACCCTAGGTCGAATTTCAGAAGTTTTTAAGGGTTTCATACCCTTGTCTCTTCCATGTTTAATTGAAGATAAGTAATCTATCAATCATTCAATATGTCTATGTGTTGTTTGATTTTATCTTACGCTTGTCTTTGTTTTAACATGCTAGGCTAGGTTTATTTGTGCTTGCTTAGATGTAGTGAAACCTAGTTATTGATTATTGATTGATGGTTGGTTATTGATTGTTGTTGGGTGATTGTTAATCGATATTAGGCTTAAGAAAACTGGCTAATCTCCTATTTGGTAACTTGCTTGAACGTCTTAAGAAACATGAATCGGATGTGTACTAAGATTTTAATGGTTGTATTTAATGCATGAGTAACTATTAACGAGGCCATGGTCTCAATACTTGACGTGTCGCCACACGAAGAGATAAGAGATTATAGAGTTGGGGAAGATCGTACACAGCCCCATAATTGGTATTAAGGAATGCAACCCGTCACCCACGCAATTGTAACAAGCTTATCAATCAATAAAAGATAACTAGGGAGTAATGAAATCTAAGTAAACACGTTTTCTCCATATATAGTTTCACATTACATTTTATTTTATTGTTATTTTATTTTTATTGCATTAGTAATTATTTGGGTTAGTTGACTAGCAACTAATTCCTCCCACTATTCCAAAACCCGAGATTTTTACTTGTTTTCCATAAAATATAAAAATACAAAAAGAATCATCCCTCACCTCTAGACCTAGTTAGATTAATTTCAATCCTAACGAACATTATTCCCTGTGGAGAACGATCAATCCCCCGGTACTTGCCACTTCACTATACTACATCGATCAGGTACACTGCCTGGTGGGGATTGTAAGCTTCTCAAGATCCCTTGAGAAGTAAAACTTTCGTGTAAACCACAATCCGCACATCATTAAGTATAATAAACTACCTATCATGCCCCTATACTTAGTTTTATCCATGGACTCACCTTCTTCATCTTTCGTGAGTTTCATTTCCATGGACATCGGAGTTTTCATGGGCTTAGAATCTTCTAAACTAAATTTCTTAAGCATTTCTTTAAGATAATTAAATTGATTAAAGAAGATACAATCTTCCATTTGTTTTATTTGTAGACCGAGGTAGAAATTTAATTCACCCATCATGCTCATCTCAAACTCATCATGTATGATTTTAGAAAAATCATTGCACAGTTCTTGACAAGTTGAGCCGAATATAATGTCGTCGACATATATTTGAACAATAATGAGATGTGAATCTCGTTTATTCGTGAAAAGTGTGTTGTCAACCATTCCAATGGTATATTCATGTTTAAGCAAGAATGCCTTTAGTCTATCATACCTAGATTTGGGGACTTGTTTAAGACTATGGAGAGCTTTCTTTAGTTTATAAACATGATTTGGTTTTTCGAAATCAACGAATCCCGGTTGTTGTGCTACATATACCTCCTCGTTGATAAAACCATTTAGAAATGCACTTTTCACGTCTAGTTGGTATAGTTTAAAATCTAAGGCGCAAGAATTCGCAAGGAGTATTCTAATAGACTCTAATCTGGCTACGGGTGCATATGTTTCATCGTAGTCTATTCCCTCTTGTTGGTTATAGCCTTGTGCTACCAACCTAGCCTTATTCCTAGTTACGACGCCATTTTCGTCGAGTTTATTTCTAAACACCCACTTAGTTCCTTGATGTGCAGATTGCGGTCTGCACGAAAGTTTTACTTCTCAAGGGATCTTGAGAAGCTTACAATCCCCACCAGGCAGTGTACCTGACCGATGTAGTATAGTGAAGTGGCAAGTACCGGGGGATTGATCGTTCTCCACAGGGAATAGTGTTCGCTAGGATTGAAATTAATCTAACTAGGTCTAGAGGTGAGGAATGATTCTTTTTTGTACTTTTATATTTTATGAAAGAAGGTAAATCTCGGGTATTTGGAAGAAGGGGCGGAATTAGTTGCTAGTCAACTAACCCAAATAACTAACAATGCAATAAAAATTAAATAAACAAGAAAATAAAATGTGTAAACTATATATGGAGAAAATGTGTTTACTTAGACTTCATTACTCCCTAGTTATCTTTTATTAATTGATAAGCTTGTTACAATTGCGTGGGTGACGGGTTGTATTCCTTAATACCATTTGTGGGGCAGTGTACGATCTTCCCTAACTCTATAAGCTTCTATCTCTTCCTATGGTGACACGTTAAGTATCCTTACCATGGCCTCCTTAATAGTTACTTATGCATTAAATACAACCATTAAAATCATAGTACACATCCGATTCATGTTTCTTAAGACGGTCAAGCAAGTTACCGTATAGGAGATTAGCCCGTTTTCTTAAGCCTAACATCGATTATCAATCACCCAACAACAGCTAATAACAAACCATCAATTAATAATCAATAACTAGGCTTCATTACATCTAAGCAAACACAAATAAACCTAGCCTAGCATGTTAAAAGAAAGACAAGCATAAGATAGAATCAAACAACACATAGACATATTGAATGATTGATGGATTACTTATCTTTAATTGAACATGGAACGAATAAGGGTATTAAACCCCTAAAAACCTCTGAAATTCATACTAAGGTTTGTGTGTGTGTTCCAACAAAAAGTTACTCTCCAAAGTTACACACTAATGAATGAAAAATCAAAAACTATATATAGATTTACAAGGGTGACGGCGTCACCTTTTGATGGTTGATGCCGTCATCTAGCTGCGGCTAGGGTTTCTTGTCGCCCAATCCAACTTCTTGAAGCCGTCACGCTTTAGAGAATACATGTGACGGCCTATTTCTGGTATAGGGTGACACCGTCATGTGTAAATACCCAAATTTTCTTCTGGCACGTCAAGTGTAAAAGTGATATCCACCTCTTGTCACATAAGCTGACGACGTCCCCTTAAAAGAGGTGACGCCGTCAGGTACAATTTCCAGCTTGGAATCTTGACTGTGTCGTTTTCTTCACTTTTTGCTCCAAAAACGTCAAAAATGCTTTGTTTTCCAGAATTCTTCTCAAAAGTACCTAAAATGACAAAATGAACGATTTAAAGTAATAATTGATCATATTATCACAATTTAAGGTTTAAATGACCCCTTAAAAGCGTAACAAATTTCGCCTCATCATTCCTATAATGGATGATTCTTAGGAGTCGGCACTAAATCCCAAACTTGGTTTGCATGGCAACTACCCAGCTTTCATCCTTAATCGCTTCACCGACATTCTTAGGTTCTATATAAAACAAAATAAATTACTTTTGTTTTGTGCTTGTGACCTTATGGTTCTTTGGTTAAGATTTCCTATGACATTTTCTATTAGATGGTTTTTGGATTCCTTAATGTTAACGACATCATCAACGTCAACAATTTCATCCTCAATGTCATTTTCTTGGCTTTTCTTGTCATTTACTTTAATGGTTTCTTCTTCATCTAGATCATCATCCACCAAGAGTGATGTCTTAGTTGGATGAGGGCTTTAATCGAATGTCACATTGAGTGATTCTTCAACTTTCATTGTCTCCTTATTCAGGACTACACAGGCTTTACTATTTTGGGAGTATCCTAGGAAGACACCTTCATAAGACTTTGGGTCAAACTTGGTGAGACAGTCTTTAGTGTTTAGAATGAAGCATTTAAACACTATAAAGTAGTCAAGAGTGGGTTTTCTACCCTTTAAGATCTCATATGGTGTTTTTCCTAAGATTGGTCTAACCAAGATCCTATTAAGTATGTAAGTTGATGTGTCCACCGCATTACACCAAAACTTTTGCGGAATGGATTGTTCATTCAACATTGTTCTACTCATCTCTTGTAAATTATGATTTTTCCGCTCAACTACCCCATTTGATTATGGAGTGTGCGGAGCCGAGAAATTGTGTAACACCATTAGCATCAAATATACTCCGAATTGCACTTCATTATCAAATTCTCAACCATGAGCGGTCCTAATTGAGACTATTATACATCCTAGTTGGTTTTGGACTTTCTTACTAAAGATTTCGAATTCATCAAAAGCTTGTGTCTTATTCTTAAGAAATCTAGTCCAAGTATACTTAGAGTAGTCATCAACTATCACTAAGGTGTAGTAATTTCCTCTGTAGCTCCGTACGGCGGATGGACCAAATAAGTCCATGTGGAGTAGTTCTAGACATCTAGAGGTTGAAATCACATTCTTAGCTTTGTGACTAGAGTGAGCTTATTTTCCAACCTTACAAGCATCAAAAAAGTGTTTATCAAACTTAAGCTTAGGTAGGTTTCTTACTAATTCCTTAGACGCCAACGATTGCAACAATCACATACTTGCGTGACCTAATCATCTATGCCATAGAGTGGAATGGTCATCTATAGTTGCTAGGCAAATCTTGTCCTGAGGCTTATTTCCTATCTTCATAACAAATAAGTCATTCTTCCTAACTCCTTTGCCTATGGTCTTGCCATACTTAGTAATATCACTACCCTCTTCAGAAAATATAACTCTACACTTATTGTCAACCATTTGACTAATAGAAAGCAAATTAAATCCCAAGTTATCTATGCGCTCAACATTTCTAATAGTTAGGGAGTTTTGAGTAATCGTACCTTTGCCGATGATATTTACCTTAAGTTTGCTACCGAAAGTCATATTACCTCCGTTGTAAGCCTTGTATGATGAGAATAGACTTCGGTTCCCCGTCATGTGATTTGTACATCCACTGTCCTTGACCCATTCGTCGGGCTCCAAGTCAATTCCCAAGCATATCTATTGAATAAGACAAGGATTCAAACATTTGGTCCCCAATATCTCATGGGTCCAAAGTTGTTAGTATTAAACATCCATGCATTAGTTGCATTTGGTTAGGATGTTGGAATGGGGGACATATCTCCCAAGGCAAATAACTTCGTTGTTGAAAATTATTCCAAGTTACGGGATAGTTACTTGGATAACTTTGTCTTCCAAAGTTACTTCTTGGTTGGGGAGTCCTTGACCAAGGTTTAGGAACACTTGCTTTTCTTGGTAGAGGAGTCTTTGATCTAGTATTTGGTTTTACAAACCCAAGTCCCGGGATTGACAAAGGTTTATAAATACTCTTGACTTCCTTTTTACTAACAAAAGGTAATTTAACTTTGTTAACTACTGTGTGACTTGGTTTAGGAGTTAAGTTATCTTTAAGACTTGACTCAGTTCTGTCACTTGCATCAGACGGTACCACGGTACCACTAAATTTAGTGGTTCCATCTGTACCTTTAAAAGTACCATTCACTATTTCGACAGAGCTTATATGTTTATCAAATTTCACTTATTTTGTTTTACTTGTCGAAGCTTCATTTGAGTTGGAACCTAGACCTATGTTGACATGTTCATTACATCTAGTGTTTTCTAACATGTCGTCTAGAGCTTTGGTTCCTTTTACAAATTTAATAATCCTAAGTGCGTTTTTCCTAAGGTTTATGTTTTCTACTCTGAGTTTGTGACATGATTCACAATCAACATCACATTCATTTTTTATCTCAAGTCTTTTAATTTGATTCTTTCATTCTATGATTTTTGTTTCAAGCTTGTGTAGTTTTTCTTTTAGTATTTTGTTTCTAGTGATGATTTTAGAACTTACCTCACATAGTTTATTATATTCTTCATAGAGTAAGTTGTCATTTGTTGAGAAATTATGATCACTATAGTAAGAAGAATCGAAATGTACCTCATTTGAAGCTGGAGCCATAAGACATGTTTCGTCGTTGGGCTTCTCTTCCTTTTCTTCTTCACCACTATCACTCCAAGAACCTTCTACGAAGGCTCTTTGGTTGTTGGTTCTTTGTGTTTTAGGACATTCACTAATAAGATGATTTGGATCTCCGCATCTGAAGCATTTCCTATCACTCTTTCCTTTCTTATCATCTAGATTCTTTGAGAATGATTTCTTGTCGTAATGAGGTTGTTTCGCAAATCTTCCCTTTATCCTAAAGAAGTTTCTAAAGTTTCTAACTGCCGAGGCATACTCTTTGTCTTCACTGTCGAATTCAAGCTTTCATCATCACTAGACGCTTTCATAGCTTTTAGTGCTAGAGACCTTGTTTTTTCTCCTTTACTTTTGACAATATCGGAGTCTTTCTTAATTATCATTTCATGAACTTTCAAGTTTTCTATTAGTTCATCAAGTGATAATATTTCCAAGTTCTTTGATTCTTTAATGGCGGTGACCTTTGCTCTCCATTTGGGATGTAGAGCCCTAAGAAACTTCCTAATGTAGTTCTTGCTAGAATAACCTTCATCAAGAGCTTTAAGAATAGTAATAATAGTATTAAATCTAGCAAAACCATTATCAATAGATTCATCTTCTGGAATGGAAAACTGTTCATATTGTTGAACAAGAAGTTCAATCTTGTTCTCTTTGACTTGATTATTACCTTGATTGGTGACTAACAAAGTTTTCCAAATATCTTTGCTATGTTACACATACAAATTCTTTCAAATTCCTTTTTCGTTAAAGCATTATAAATTACCATTTTAGCCTCAACATTTTTGGCTAATTTTCTTTTAAAATCATCGCTTTGTTGATCATAAGGAATAATTTTATCCTTTTTAGTAATAGGATCCTTTTCAATAGGTTGAAAGTCACCATTGGTCATAACATGACAAATTCCAATGTCTTTTGATTTCACATACATTTTGAATCTTGTTTTCCAATATATAAAACAATCGGTTTCAAAAAGTGGTCTTTGCATAGATTGCTCTTCTTGATATTTGTCGAAATCCATTGATCGATTCAAGTTTTAAAATATAATTTACTTTAAAAACTTACCTAACCTGTCTATGATACCAATTGTGGGAAACTAGAGGGGGGGGGGGTTGAATAGTTTACCTACTTTTTCTCTAGTTATAAAAGTTTAGTTTGTGAAAAACTTTGGTTCATATGTAGATGAAATAAATCAACGCCAATATGAACACAACACTAAACTAATACAAACAAGCAATAGAAATAAATAAAAGAGAAAAAGATGGAAAGATCAAACCGAGACAAGTGATTTATAGTGGTTCAATCACGAAGCTCTTCTTCGCCCTACTCCACTCCCCGAGTACCCAACTCGAGAGTTATAAGTACTATGTCAACAACCTCCCTTCAGGCGGAGAAAACCGTACAACGTCGCTTACGTTATTTTCCGACACAAAGCTAGATGTCGAGTACTAATCTTAGCTAGTACCAATCTATCACGATCCACAAGATCCTTACACAAATCTACACACTCCACACAATCAACACAATCTACCCTTCATCCACTTGATCAATACACTAACACACTAGCTACAAGAGATCCCCCAAGATCTCAACAAGATCACAATGATCCACACAATATAGCTTAGACAAGATTACAACACTTGATGTATATCAAGATACAATCAAGAAAATAATAAGTAATGCAAGTGCATTACACAAAGACTCTAACACTTTGTATCTTCTTGACACTATGTATTCTTCTCTTCACAAGTAGAGAAATGTAGGTAATCTTTGGTTGGATGAAAGAATCACTCTTTAAACAAAAGAAAACTAAGTAATGATCAAAGAAATGTAAGTAAGAAAGAAGGATGGAATGCAGAAAGTTTTGTGTGAAAAAGGTTGAGTAAAATCAGGGAATTGATCGATGGTATTTATAGGAAATGAAAATCTGACCGTTATGGATACACGGTACCACTAATTGTCACACGGTACCACTAAATTTAGTGGTACCATGCCGGACAAAACGCTCCTCTTATTGTTTTTAGTGGTGAATGTTTATTTGGGGAAGTTTGGAGCTAATTTGGGGGGAGAAATAGCGGTTAAGCTTTTTAAATTTATTTTTCCAAATAAAACATTTCTTTAAAATTCAAAAATAATTTGTAAAATATATTTTTAAAAATAATGTTTTGTCACATTAAAAGTGTTGGGTTTTGACCAAGTAACACTGCTGCTAAGTAACTTTGCTGCTGAGTAATACTGCTGCTACAATGAAACTGCTGCTAGTGTTAATGACTCTGCTGCTGAAGACAATCTGCTGCTTGGTGAAACTACTGCTGAAGAGATTAACATTGTATACGATAGGATAATTATGGAATAGATTTTTTGTATAGTTTATCTATTTAGATTATTCTTATCTTGTAGAGAAAGGTATTGTAAACCTAGTAGGACTCCTTGGCCTATAAAAGGAGGATCCTAGGGTTAGTTTATGTACGTATTATTATTCACTTCAAGGTTGTAAAACCCTAGCATTATTGAGTGCTCGTATTAATAAATATTGAAGTGTTGAAAGAGAATTCTTAATCTTCTTAAGTTAAGCTTTTATATTCCGCATTTAAGCTTAAGTATTTGTTTAAGTTAACTTCTATATAAGATCGTATTAGCTCAACTGGGATCAACAAGTGGTATCAGAGCTTGTGATCTAGAAGTTATAATCAAGAAGATTTTGTTTCTTTAAAGTTTGCTGTTCCAAATCGTTTGCATAAGATGGGTGATGAAACTCATATGGTGACTGCTTCAAGGGTTCCCATGCTCAATCCTTCTGAGTATGAGCTATGGAAGAGGAGGATCAGACAATACATTCGCATGATCGACTTCAACATGTGGAATGTGATTGTTAATGGTGATTCTGAACCAGAGAAGAGTGCTGATGGTAAGGAGATACCAATCAAGTCTGCTGAAGCTAATGCAACTAGGAAGCTAGAAATCAAGGCTCATAGTATTCTCTTAATGGGAATACCTAATGAATTTCAAATGGACTTTGATGATTGTGAAACAGGAAAAGCATTAATGGATGCAGTAGAATTCAGGTTTGGAGGGAATGATGCTACTAAGAAGTCCAGAAAGAATATGTTGAAGCATCAGTTTGAAAACTTTACTTCTGAACCTGGAGAAAAGATAATTGGCACATACAACAGGCTAAATCAATTAGTTAGTCATCTAAAGCTTGTTGGTTATGTTGTTCCACAGGAAGATGTGAATCTCAAGTTCCTAAGAAGTCTTGCACCTGAATGGAGTATGCATACAGTGGTGTGGAGGAATAAGCCTGACTTTGAAACAATGAAGTTGGAGAGCCTCTACAACAATTTAAGGGTGTATGAATCTGAATTGGCTACTTCTTCTACTTCATCTTCTAGTACACAAAATCTTGCTTTTGTTTCTTCAAAATCCAAAGAGACACAAGATACTCACTCTACTGCTTATGGAGTATCTACTGCTGATGGATCTGGATCTGCTGCTAGCTCAAATGACAAGATTTCTACCAGTGATGTTGCTTTATGTGCATTCTTGGCTGAGCTTACTACAACCATAAGATCACATGTCATAAATCAAGATTTGGATCATATTGATCCAGATGATCTTGAAGAAATTGATCTCAAATGGCAAATGGCAATGTTGACTTTAAGAGCAAGAAAGTTCTGGAAAAAGACTGGAAGAGAAGTCAAATACAAGGCTAAGGAGAGTCCAGGGTTTGACAAGTCTAAGATTGAATGCTACAATTGCAACAGGAAGGGACACTTTGCTAGAGAGTGTAGATCTCCAAAGAAGAATGCTGAAGTTCCAAAGAAGACTGAAGAATCAAAGTCTGCAATGGTAGCTTGTGATGGGCTGGGAGAATATGACTGGAGTGATATGGCTGATGAAGAACCAAATTTTTCTTTGGTTGCTGCTGTTCAACCCAAAGTGCATAACTTTGCACTTATGGCATATGGTTCATCATCAGGCTCTGACTCTGAGGTATCTAATGATTCTGAATCATTTGGATGTTCTTTTAAATCTTGTTCTGACACTATAGAAGTTCTTAAGGCTAGGAATGAGAGTTTAAATAGAGAAGTTGAACACCTAAAACTTGATAACTTAGGTTATAAAGTAGGTATTCAAAATGTTGAGAGAAGGTTAGAATATCTCAAAGAGTGTGAAAAGGAATATGTAGAACAACTTAATCTCAGAGATATAGAAATTTTTAAGAAAAATAGTGAAGTAGAAGTTCTTAAAAATAAGTTAAAAGAAGCTGAAAAAGAAAAAGAAGCTGCTCTTGCTGAAAAAGAAAAACATGTAGTGAGAGTACAAAAACAACAATTTGCTTCTGATATGGTTAATAAGTCAATAGAGAGCACCTTGATGAGAAAAGGCAGTGGAATAGGATATAATGAAGTGGCTCCTCCAGCCAAAAGTGCTTATGCTCCACCAGGCAAAGAGCTATCCTTCATTAGTGAGCTAGAAATTGGAAAACCTGTAGGTGAATGTAGTACAAGTAAAATTGAAACACCTAAGGTTGAGGATAGAAAATTTCCTGAAGCTCCAATTATTGAGGAATGGTATAGTGATAGTGATAGTGAAGAGGAACAGGTTAAACCAAAACAAAGTTTTAAAAAGGAAGAAATTCCTACTCAGGTTAAGCCTAAGGTGGAACAGGTAAAGTTTGTTAAACCTGTGTTAGGAAATAACTTTTCTCGAAAACTGGTAGAGTACAATGAGATACCTAGAGAACAGATGGAAAGGTTCAATAATAAGCCTAGGGGTAACCAAAGAAACTTTAATAACCTAGTTTCAAAAAGATTAGGTGATCAGTTTCAATTACAAAAGAAGGCTTGTTATAAGTGTGGTAGCTTTGACCACTTGATTGTTAGATGTCCTGAACACCAAAAGCCTGTTTGGAATCAATACACTAGGGTGAATCACAAATATGTAACTAAACAAACTCACCCACATCCTAATAGAAACATGGTTCCAAGAGCTGTTTTGTTGAGATCTGGTGCTACTAGATCTATTTATGCTGCTAAATCAAATGGTGTTTTCAAATCAACAACTAGTTCTTCAAATGGCTCTACTGCTAGTAAGCACTCTGCTGCTAGAATGCATTCTGCTGCTAGTAAGCAATCTGCTGCTAGTTTAAAACTTTCTACTTCTGAGCCAAAACATCTTCCAAATACAGTTGTTGGTAATAACTATTATGCTGTTAAGGCCTCAGCTTGCTGGACTTGGAAACCAAAAACAAATGTTTCAAACTCTGTTTCCAAGAATAGTAGTGCATCAAGTGATTTGAAGAAATTTGATTATACTGATGCACAGGGCAGATCCAAGTCAGTAATGGCTTGGGTCATCAAGAGAAACTGATTTCTTTATTTTTCATGTGCAGGTCAATCTACTGGATGAGCTTAAGGATATGGTTATTGTTGACAGTGGATGCTCTGGACACATGACTGGGGATGAATCTCAACTTGAAGATCTTGAGGTTTTTGATGGTGGTTATGTAGCTTTTGGGAATGATCCAAAAGGTGGAAAAATTGTTGGTATTGGAACTCTAAGGACTGGTAATTTGGACTTTGAGAGGGTGTTTCTTGTGAAAGGACTTAAGTTTAACCTTTTTAGTGTCTCACAAATGTGTGACAAAAAGAATTTTGTTCTTTTTACAGACACTGAGTGTATGATTCTTTCTCCTGATTTTCAATTACCAGATGACAAATCTGTGTTACTGAAGGTCCCTAGAAAGGAAAATATATACAGTGACCATATTAAGAATATTATTCCTAAGAGGGCTTTGACTTGTCTAATTGCAAAGGCAACTATTGATGAGTCCAAATTATGGCATAGAAGACTGGGACATCTGAACTACAAGACTATGAACAAATTGGTGAAAGGAAATCTTGTGAGGGGTATGCCTACAAAGATTTTTGAGAATTGTGAAACTTGTGTTGCATGTCAAAAGGGTAAACAACACAGAGTTTCTTTCAAGTCCAAGATTGTAAACACAAATACTGTGCCACTACACTTGCTACACATGGATTTATTTGGGCCTGTATTTGTAAAAAGTCTGAACAAGAAGTCATACTGTTTGGTTGTCACTGATGACTTTAGCAGGTTTACATGGGTATTCTTTCTTGCCACCAAAGATGAAACTCCAGGAGTACTCAAAGCTTTCATTACAAGAATTGAAAACCTGCACAATCACAAGGTAAAGATTATCAGATGTGACAATGGTACTGAGTTCAAGAACAGTGAGATGAATCAATTTTGTGTGGGAAAAGGAATACTTAGACAGTACAGTGTAGCAAGAACTCCACAACAAAATGGTGTTGCAGAAAGAAGAAACAGGACACTTATTGAGGCTGCAAGAACTATGCTATCTGATTCAAAACTACCTGTACCTTTTTGGGCTGAAGCTGTAAACACTGCATGTTTTGTGCAAAACAGAAGTAAGGTAGTCAAGCCTCATAACAAGACTCCATATGAGCTATTTCATGGAAAGAAGCCAATGATTGATTTTCTCAAACCATTTGGATGTCCTGTTACCATTTTAAATACAAAGGATCAGCTAGGCAAGTTTGATGAAAAAGCTGATGAAGGTAATTTGGTTGGTTACTCTGTAAATAGTAAAGCCTTCAGGGTTTATAATAAGAGAACCAAACATGTAGAGGAGAATCTGCATATCAAGTTTAGTGAGAACACATATAATTCTGCAGGGAAAGGACCAGAATGGTTATTTGATGTTGATATTCTTGCCAAAACAATGAACTATGTTCCTGTTATTGCCAGTGTTGATAAACCACAGGAAGAGTTTGTTGTGATTGAGAAATTGAAGATTGGTCCAACCTTTGTACCCTTTCAGAAAGATCAAAGCCCTAAAGATGATGTTGTTTCTCATGATAAACCTAAGGAAACTGAAGAAGGTATTGAAATACCAATTGAAGCAGAAAAAGATAGTAATGAGCCTCTCAAAGTAGTTGTTGATGTCTCTCCTACAAAGCCAGAAGACTCTGCTGCTGACTCATAAGAATCTACTGCTAGGCCAAAAGTTACAACTACTGCTCCACCACATTCTGCTTCCAAGCCTACTAACTCTACTGTTACTTCAATGTTTCCTAATTTGGACTCTCAGGGCAGACCTATTGCTGAATCTATCTATCCTGACGATCCAAATATGCCTCCTCTAGAGAATATTTATTATGACACAGATGATGATGCACTTGATGGTGAGTTATTTGGAGCTGCTGCTGATGTTACTAACTTGGAACTCATTATTCCTGTTAGTCCTACACCTACCACAAGAATATACAAGGATCATCCAAAAGATCAAATCTTAAGTGATCCACATTCATCCATTCAAACTAGGCAGATGACTAAAGCCTTGAAAGATCCTCAACATCAAAGTTTCTTTGCCAGATCTCTGCATCAAAGAAATAGTCATAAAGATCTTCAAAATTGCCTGTTTGCATGTTTTCTTTCTCAAATTGAACCCAAAAACACTTACAAAGCCTTACAAGAAGCAAGTTGGGTAGAAGCAATGCAAGATGAGCTTTTACAATTCAAGCTGCAAGAAGTATGGACTTTGGTTGAGCTGCCAAATGGTAAAAGAGTGATTGGCACAAAATGGGTTTTCAGATGCAAAAGAGATGAGAGAGGAATTGTCATAAGAAATAAGGCAAGGTTAGTAGCACAGGGATACACACAACAAGAAGGCCTTGATTATGATGAAGTATTTGCACCAGTGGCAAGAATAGAGGCTATTAGAATATTCTTGGCTTATGCTTCATACAAAGACTTTGTAGTGTATCAAATGGATGTGAAGAGTGCTTTTCTGTATGGGACCATTACTGAGGAAGTTTATGTGTCTCAACCACCAGGCTTTGAAGACCCTGATCATCCTGACAAAGTCTACAAGGTTAATAAAGCAATGTATGGTCTACATCAAGCTCCTAGAGCTTGGTATGACACCTTGTCAACCTACTTGCTAGAGTCTGGGTTCAGCAGGGGCAAGATTGATAAAACTTTGTTCCTCAAAAGACAAAAAGATGATATTTTGCTGGTTCAAATTTATGTTGATGACATCATCTTTGGGTCTACAAACCAAGCTATGTGTGTTAGTTTTGAGAAGCTTATGAAGGACAAGTTTGCTATGAGTTCAATGGGAGAACTCACCTTCTTCTTAGGTCTGCAAGTTACACAGAAAGAAAATGGCATCTTTATCAGTCAGGATAAGTATGTCAATGATATTTTGAATAAGTTTGGATTTGAAGATGCTAAGCCTGCCAAGACTACCATGGAAAAAGATAAGCCATTGCTGAAGGATGAACATGGAAAGGAAGTGGATATACACTTGTACAGGTCTATGATTGGATCATTGATGTATCTTACTGCATCAAGGCCTGATATTATGTTTGCAGTATGTGCCTGTGCAAGATTTCAAGTGTGTCCCAAGGAATCACATCTTAATGCAGTGAAAAGAATTTTTAGATATCTGAGGTATCAACCAAAATTGGGCCTTTGGTATCCTAAGGATTCACCATTTGATTTGGTATCCTACTCAGATAGTGATTATGCTGGAGCTTCTTTGGATAGAAAGTCTACAACAGGGGGTTGTCAATTTCTTGGAAGCAGGTTGGTGTCATGGCAATGCAAGAAGCAAACAGTGGTGGCTAATTCAACAACAGAAGCTGAGTATGTGGCTGCTTCAAGTTGCTGTGGACAAGTTTTATGGATGCAGAATCAATTATTGGATTATGGGTACAATTTCATGAATACTAAAATCCATATTGATAACAACAGCACACTTTGCATAATTAAAAATCCTGTGTTTCATTCTAAAACAAAACATATAGAGATAAGGCATCACTTCATAAGGGATTGCTATGAAAAGAAGTTGATTCAAATTGTTAAAATTCATACTGATAACAATGTTGCTGATCTTCTCACTAAACAGTTTGATGTGGGGAGGTTTCAATTTTTAATTGCAAACATTGGTATGATTAATCTTTGAAAAACTTATCTCTTTGTTTTTGTTAAAGTTTGTAATGCATGTGCTGCTTGTTATTCTGCTGCTTGTTAATATGTATATGTTTGAGATATAATGTACTATGCTGCTCATTGATTTTCTAACTCTACTGCTAGTACATATGTTGGTTGTTTGCTTTGTGGTGTTTGGTCTAACATTTTGCAGATATATGAATGGTGATTTGCAAGCAATTAAACAAGACAGATCTTATCATTCATTCATTCCAGAAAAGTACTAAGATCAAACATCAAAAGACAAAATACAAAAGCTGAAATCATAACCTAACACCTAAACCTACTTCTTCCTAGGGCATGGAAGCCCAAGCACAACCTCTCTATCCTTTGGGAGAGGAGGGTTTTGTTTTGATGGTCCAAGAGAAAGACCAGGTGATGGTTGTGGCCTCGACCTTGATGATTGTGGCCTTGGCCTTGAAGATTGTGGCCTCTCAGGAGTGGCGGGTGGATTGGTTGGTGGTTCTTCCTCATCTTCATCTGATGATGTGTAGATGAAAGGGGATACAAGTTCTTTTGGGGATGGTTGCCTAACAGGGATCCAAGCTGTATCTTCTGAAGACTCTGAAGATGATGGAGATTGTGGGGTCATCACAGCTTTACCCCTGGAAGTGCTAGGGGTTTGCTTCAAATTGAGGAGATCTTTGAACACCGGAAGATCATGTTTTCTCTTCTTTGCTTGCTCTTTGGTTCTACAACCACCATGAGGAGGACGGAATGGCGGTACATAGGTTTCAAATGGGCTCTCATCTTCGGATGATGAATCGGATGAGATATTGATAATTTCGGGTGTTGATTTCATTGTGTGATGATTTGATTGCAAAGATGGATAGTATTAATTGTTTGTGAGGCGTTTTTGAAAGAGATTAGGGTTTGATTGCATAATTTGGGGAAAAGATCTCGCCGGTTTTATAGGGATTACGGAGTGATATGTGCATTAATTGTTATGTATTGTTGACCAAGGTCGATAGTCAACTCTGCTGCTGGCTCCAGTTCACTCTGCTGCTAGTTCTATCACTCTGCTGCTAGTTGTGAATGACATGGTTCTGCTGCTATGGTCGTAAGTAAGAGGGTGTTATGTGTAACTTTCATCCATCAGTTTAAAACCTAATTGACCTTCATAGTTGGTTTTCATATGTTCTCAATTGAAGTTATCACAAACCCTTACACCTAATCATTCCAATAATCACAACTCCCCAAATTCACTAAACCTAATTCATGGAGCTACAACGTACCTGGGTTAAGCAACACAACAGTGTGGTCGTTTTGAATGAAGAGTTAGTTCCTGAAGGTTTCACAGACATGGTAAAGTTTTTGAATGCTACTTCTCTTAGGTATGCACTCACTGTGAACCCTACTATATATGCTTCCTACATCAAACAGTTTTGGTTTACTGCCAAAATCAAAACTATGAATGGGGAAAAACATGTCAGTGCTTTTGTTGATGGGCAAAAGGTTCGTGTAACTGAATCATCAATAAGGGAATTTCTTCTCTTAGATGATGAGACATAGACCACTTGCCTTGCCAATGATGCTATTTTTGCTGGTTTAAAAGAATTGGGATATGAGGGGAAACATACAAATTTAAAATTTCAAAAAGCTCTCCTCTGTCCTCAATACAAGTTTTTGATACATCTATTCCTTCATTGTTTGAGTCCTAAAACATCTGGGTGGCATGAGTTCAGTACTACCATTGCTTCTGCAATGATATGTCTGTGCAAAGGTCGACCATTTAATTTTTCAAAAATGATATTGGCTGGGTTGTTTAAAGGTGTTGAAGATGGTTCTTATTTGCTATATCCAAGATTTCTTCAAATCTTTATTGAAAAACAAATTTCCAAAACAAGAACCCATGTTTCTGAATATGATGCTCCAAAATTGGCTTCAAGGACTTTTACCTTTTTGAATAAACATGGCAAAGGTTTTTCTGGTGCACATACAAATCTTACTTCTTTTATGGAACAAATTGTGCACAACAACCAGGGTGAAGGATCAGGAAATCCCACTGATTCCCATCACACACCCAATGTTACTACATCTGTTACACAACCTACAAAACAATATACACGTAGGAAAACCAAAAAGGACACTAATCTACCTCAGGATAGTGTTAGTATGGCTGTACCAGATGAGGCTGTCCTAGGTGATGGAGAGGACATGTTGGCAAGGGCTGTCACTACTGCTTCTAGCTTAGCAGCAGAGCAGGACAGTGATAACATCATTAAGACCCAAACCAAGGCAACGTCTAGAGAAAAAGATTCTTATGAGTCTGATTTTCAGGATGGTAACCCTAGCCAAATGGAAAACATAGGGGGCTCAGATGATCAAACTAGGTTTGATACTGAGTTTTTGTCCCAAGATTCACCTCTCGGACCAGGTCACACAGGTCGAAGTGATGAGGACAGGCCAGTGACTCATGAATTGACGGATCCACTTGTACATGATGACAATGTCAGTGATTCACCTCTCAGACCAGGTAATACAGGTCGAAGTGATGAGACTACAATGGAACTTATAAAAGAATTGACGGCTACTTGTACAGCTTTGGGGTTGAAATGTGAGTCTTTGGAAGATAAGGTTCTTAATCTATCTGATGTTGTTGCTGGTCAAGCCAAGGTCATCATCAAAATGCGAAAACAGATTAAGAGCTTCAAGAAATCAAAATCTTCAACCTCATTGCACAGATTGAAGAAAGTGGGGACTACTCAGGTTGTAAGTTCTTCTGAACCATCTACTCATTTGGAAGAGGATGCTTCCAAACAGAGGAGGAAAGAGATTGTCATGGATTCAGGGGAGGTAAGTCTTGAAAAAGTTGATAAAGTTCAAGATATGGATGCTGGAATAGTTTCAGGGGAGGTTCTAGTGATGGAAGATATGGATGTGGATAGTCCTCAGAATGATGAAGATTTTGTGGTTGCTGATAAGTCTGGGAATGAAGTTGTTATGGAAAAGATGGCTGCTGCACAAGAAAAGGTGGTAGATACTCTTAAAACTTTGGAGTCTGAGCAACTTGTGAAGGAAACAGGGTTGATGGGTAATATGTTAAAGACTTTGGAAGATTCAGTGGTAAAACATGTTGAAAATGCTGCTATTGCTGACTCTACTGCTGTTCATGTTTCTGCTGCTAAGAATGTTGATGGTTCTGCTGCTAGTGGAATAGTGAATACTGCTGAAGTACAAGACTCTGTTGCTGGATCTATGGACAATGCTGCTGCAGAGGCAATGGTCTTGCTAAGTAAGAAGACTACTGCTGAGGCTCATACACCAAAATTACCAACTCCATCATTATCACAACCTATCACAACAACAAACATAACATCAACAACAAGAAAACCTCAAAAAGGAATAACAATTAGAGAACCTGCTGCTACTCAAAAGAAGACAATCACATCATCTTCTACTGATAAGGGTAAAGGCAAGCAAGTTGATGTTCAGAGGTGGATATATAAAGGGGTTGATTTTACTGATGTGCCTTTTGATTCTTGGCCTAAGCCATTTGTAACACCCCCAAAATACCTGAATGGCAGCGGAATGGAATACCTGAGGGTGTAACGGATCATAGCACACAACCAGGATATATTGAACGACCTAAAGTGTCGTTTATAAAATACATCGTTTGATTCATTCAAAATATTCAGAGTTATAAAACATAGGTCCCATAAGTTGGAAAAGGTTTAAGGAAACAAGTTTAGTACAATCAAACGATAGTTCGAAGTGCATGAAATCCAAAAGAGACGCGTCATCCTTGATACACAAAGTGACTCCATGCAATGCCATGAGAATATGCCTTAGTTACCTGAGAAATACATTGCGAAAAAACGGTCAACATAAAGTTGGTGAATAATCATAGGTTTATAAGTAATTCGTAAGTACATAAGCCACCAGTATATAGTAAAGTGACATATTGTCAAAAAGTTTACATTGTCTCTTAAGCTCATGACACCGAAGCTAGACGTACTAAAATATGCCCCAAAGGAGTGTTTACCAGACACTCGTACTATATTAGACATGAAATGCATTCGTTTTCCTTATGGAGCAACCCAAACACGAATGGAGGAGTCACCCTCGATAGATCTATCCACTCACTCTCGCTTGGCAATATAATTAACGGTTCATGATAATAAAGGGGACTTGCAGTGGTAGTACTAGCAACTTAAGCAATGTATGGAATTTAATACTTGGGCATGTACAAAAATAATAGTGCAATGTATTCTCCCCCGTGGGATTTAAAATCAAATAAGTACTAAAAACGGGGCTATGAGAACTCACCTCGAAATGATGATACAACAATGGTGCAATGATGTAAGAGTAATCGGGACAATGAGGTGCGAGTACTAGCCGCAACCTAAATGAATAATCGCGATCTAATTAAGATCAAGTCGAAATGAAATGAATGCACATGCACATGATACTCATACCACTCGTAATTTGAAAATACTAGTTATCGTCGTAGAAAAATGGTTTCCATACTTAGGAAAAATAATTCCATTTAGAGAAGTATATAACTTGTCATATTAACTCGTACGATAAGTTAGCGTTATGTTCCAAGTATCAAAACCTTAGAATGACGTCGTCAAGTCATATAAACATTCCCTTGAGTCGTACGTATCCGTTTGTTAATAAAATCGTCATTAGTAACGTTGCTAGAAAATATACCATTTAGTACGTACGTTATTATTTTTATTTGTGAATATATATATATATATATATATATATATATATATATATATATATATATAGTTTTGACAATGTTAAAACGGGTATAACTCGGTCGTTTTAGGCTCGTTTTCCTTGTTCTTTATGTCCACGGATTCGTCTTTGTGTATACTAGTATATTTTAGACAACTCGGCTCTTTTAGGTTACGTTTAATGCTTCAAAATACCCATCGTATTCTGCCAAACAGCAAGCAGTTTTCTGAAAAGTAGTTTTCGTCGTTAAATTTGCAAAAATCATAACTCCTTCGTTATAAACTCGTTTTAATCCGTTCTTTCGCCCAAAGTTTCGTTTTTGAATGTATTTTCTAAATCTTTGGTCAAAAATTAACCATCACCCACTGATTTTCCCACGAAATTAAAATAGGGACAGTAGGTATTTCAAAAGTTTCAAAAACCATTTTCCAAGTCTCCAAACTAGTTCCATCATTCATCAAACCTCTTTCAAACACCACAAAACTAATCTAATCCTACCATACACCTTCTTAGGGTGTCATGGGTTCCTAATCTCCAAAACCAAGTAGATCTAACAAGGATCTAACCACAAATCATTTCTAGGGCTTGTATGATCAAAAGTTTACAAAAATAAAGTGGTATAAGTTAATGCATGTATGAGATCTTGCAAGAAACATGTATAAACATAGTAATAACTTTGTAAAAATTATGAAATGAGTTTGATAAACTTACTTGTAAGATTAGTGGAGTTAAGATGATTAAAACCTAATAATCCTTGAGTTTTTATTTCAAAACTCTAACAAGGATGCTATAAAAACAATATTAACACTTTGATCTTTGAAAAATTTTGGTTCCTTCTTGCTCCTTGTTCTTGGCCGTATATATGAGAAGAGAAAGAGAGAATATGGATTTTTGATGGAATGAAAGAAATGAGATGAAATGGTAAAGTTAGTATGTATTATTGATTTATATTACTATTATATTTGGTTAGTACTAAACATTAATGAGCAAAGAGTGTATAAGTGAAAATTGTAAGTGATTGGAGAGGGGGGGGGGGGGCGGCAATAGTCAGGGGGGGGGGGGGGAATGTGGAAGACTTTTGGTGTAGAGAATGTATTATTATGTGTATTTGGTAGTTTTAAATTGTACCGGGTACCGGGTTAACTAAAAATAAATTTTAACGAAGTTAATCGGGTCATAATAAAGTTATAAAAATTATAAAAATAGGTTGGATAAAATTATTGGGTGTTTAGATAATTATAGTTTAATTTCCACGAAAACCGTCGAAGTTTTTAATAACTTAAGTTAATAATTAAAATAAATATCCAAAATACCGGGTAAATTAATATTATAATTTTTATATTATAAAAATGAATATAAAAATATATTGGGATCATAGTCGGGAGTGTTGGACGTGTTAGTCACATTTATAGTTCGCGTATTAGTGTTTATTTAAAATAAACGTACGTAATTCGTTAATTATATTAAAAATATAATTTGAATACCCTACGAGTGGAATAGTATGCAAGTGCCCTAATAATGATATGCAGACTATTTCTAGTCCGTATGAAGTGTCCCTGATAATAATGCATGAATTCGCTCCTGAACCAATACGGTTACGCGAATTTGAACACTCGTAAACTAAATTTACGATGACATGAATAATGCACGTGAATAGTAGTTTCCTCTCGGAAATGAATAGTGTCAAGTGAATAGTAAAATTTCTGAAGGTGTCTCGGAATGTCAAATTGACCTAAAAAACGATGAATAGTAAAACGATGAATAGTGATCGATGAATAGTAATTTGTGAATAGTAGAATGGCAAAGTTTGGAAAAATGACCTGAAATTGTGGGTTGTGACAGTCGCCCATCCAAAAAGGAATTCAGTCCCTGAATTCAGTTAGTGTTGGTCTCGGTACTAGGCTCGGTGAAAAGTTGTGGATACTTTCGTCGCATTTGGTCCTCTCGTTCCCAAGTAAACTCGGGTCCTCTTCGAGAATTCCAGCGAACCTTCACGATCGGAATTCGACTTTGTTTCAACTGTTTGATCTCGCGATCCATTATTTCAACTGGTTCTTCCACAAAGTTAAGCTTGTCATCGAGTTGTATTTCTTCTAATGGTATAATAGCAGACTCATCCGAAAGACATTTCTTGAGGTTCGAAACATGAAACGTGTTATGTACGTTGCTAAGTTCTGACGGAAGTTCAAGCTTGTAAGCAACCGGACCAATCCTCTCCAGGATCTTGAATGGTCCAATGTATCTCGGGTTTAATTTCCCGCGTTTTCCAAATCGTATCACGCCCTTCCAAGGCGAGACTTTCAACATAACTTTGTCTCCGACCTGAAATTCCAATGGTTTGCGTCGAACATCTGCGTAGCTTTTCTGTCGACTTCTAGCAGTTTCGAGTCTCTCTCGAATCTGAATTATCTTTTCTGTTGTTTCTTGTACCATCTCCGGGCCAGTACATTGTACTTCACCGACTTCGGCCCAACAAACTGGAGATCTACACTTGCGACCATAAAGTGCCTCGAATGGTGCAGTCTTAATGCTCGAATGGTAACTGTTGTTATAGGAAAATTCGATCAACGGCAAATGGTTAGCCCAACCATTTCCAAAGTCAATCACACACGCCCTAAGCATGTCTTCAAGCGTTTGAATAGTCCTCTCGCTCTGACCATCGGTCTGAGGATGGTAAGCAGTGCTCATGTCTAATTTGGATCCAAAAGAATCTTGTAATGACCGCCAAAAATTTGAAGTAAAACGACTATCTCTGTCAGAAATGATGGAAACTGGTGCACCGTGTCTTGAGACTATTTCCTTGACATAAAGTCTAGCAAGTTGTTCCATTGAATAAGTCTCTCTAATGGGTATGAAATGAGCTGATTTGGTAAGTCGATCAATGATTACCCAAATAGCATCGAAACCTCCTGACGTCTTAGGAAGTTTAGTGACAAAGTCCATAGCAATACGTTCCCACTTCCATTGTGGAATTTCTGGTTGTTGAAGTAACCCTGACGGTTTCTGGTATTCGGCTTTCACTTTAGCACAAGTAAGACATTTGCTGACGTACGTAGCAATTTCTGCTTTCATGTTCGGCCACCAATAAAGCTTTTTGAGATCTTGATACATCTTATCCGAACCTGGATGAATAGAGTACTTCGACTTGTGTGATTCATGCATAATTAATTCTCGCACTCCACCATAGAGTGGTATCCAACTTCGGTCCTTGAAGCATAACACTCCATCTGATCTCTTTACAAAGCCATTTTCGCTTTCTGGCATACCATAAAGTTTCTCATGTGGTCGATTTTCTTCTTTGAGAGCCTCAATCTGAGCTTCTGGAATTTTCGATGGCAATGGCGAAATGATAGTCATTCCCAATGACCTAACTCTCAAAGGTTTGAGTCGTTCTTTTCGGCTAAGTGCATCTGCTACAACATTTGCTTTTCCTGGGTGATATCGGATTTCACAATCGAAATCACTCAACAACTCTAGCCAACGACGTTGTCTCATATTAAGTTCCTTCTGATCGAGTATATGCTGTAAGCTCTTGTGGTCGGTAAAAATTACACACTTAGTACTATAAAGGTAGTGTCTCCAAATCTTGAGTGCAAAAACTACCGCACCCAATTCCAAGTCGTGCGTAGTGTAATTCTTCTCGTGTATCTTAAGCTGTCTAGATGCATAAGCTATCACCTTCTCGTTTTGCATTAGCACAGCTCCAAGTCCTTGATGCAAAGCATCGCAATATACCACAAAGTTCTCAATACCTTCAGGTAGTGACAAGATCGGTGCGGTACACAGCTTTTGTTTCAACAGTTGAAACGCGGACTCTTGTTTTTCTCCCCACTTGTACTTTTCATTCTTTTGTGTCAGCTTTGTCAACGACTTCGCTATCTTTGAAAACACTTCAATAAACCTTCTGTAATATCCGGCAAGTCCTAGGAATTGACGAATTTCCGTAGGAGACTTGGGCGTAGCCCAATCCTTAACTGCCTCGATCTTTGCTGGGTCGACTTGTAAACCTTGGCTATCAATAACATGGCCAAGAAATTGAACTCTTCGTATCCAAAAATCACACTTAGAAAATTTGGCATATAATTGCTCCTTCTTGAGTAGTTCCAGGATTGTTCTGAGGTGTTCTTCGTGATCTTCCTTACTCTTGGAATAAATCAAGATATCGTCAATGAATACGATCACAAACTTATCAAGATACGGTTTGCACCCCTATTCATGAGATCCATAAATACCGCAGGTGCGTTGGTTAATCCAAAAGGCATCACTTGAAACTCATAATGACCATAGCGTGTTCTAAATGCCGTCTTCGGGATGCCGTCTTCGGGATATCCTCTTCCCGAACCTTAAGTTGATGGTAACCGGATCTTAAATCAATCTTGGAATAAAAACTAGAACCTTGTAACTGGTCGAACAAGTCGTCAATTCTTGGGAGTGGATAACGGTTCTTAATCGTTAACTTGTTCAGCTCACGATAGTCGATGCACATTCTGAAAGTTCCGTCCTTCTTCTTCACAAACAAAACCGGCGCTCCCCAAGGCGAGGAACTCGGTCTAATGAATCCTTTGTCCAAAAGTTCTTGTAATTGATTCGACAATTCTTGCATCTCCGAAGGTGCAAGTCTATACGGTGCTCGTGCAATTGGTGCAGCTCCTGGCACTAATTCAATTTGAAACTCAACTTGGCGTGTAGGCGGAAGTCCTGGCAATTCTTCCGGAAAAACTTCTTGAAATTCCTTAACAATTGGCACATCTTCAAGTCGTTTCTCATCCGACTTCTTCTCCGTGATGTGAGCCAAGAATGCATAACAACCCTTCTTTATGTACTTCTCGGTCTTAATGCACGATATAATACTGAGTCTAGTTCCACTTCGCTCTCCGCGAACAACCAAAGTTTCACCGTTATAAGGAAGGTGAACAACTTTCTCATCACAAATAATTCTCGCTCGATGCCGAGATAACCAATCCATGCCGATAACAACGTCGAAACTTCCAAGTTCTACGGGTATAAGGTCTATATTGAATGGATGGTTTAGGAAATTTATGGTGCAACCACGGACAATGGTGTTGGTGTTAACTAAAGACCCATCGGCTAATTCAACGATATAGGAAATGTCTAATGGGGTTGGTTCTATGTTAAGTAAAGGTGCAAATGCAATAGACACAAAACTTCTATCCGCTCCTGAATCAAATAAAATGGATGCATAACGATTATTAACGAGGAACGTACCCGCAACAACATTCGGGTCTTCTTTGACATCGTCTCCTCCCATGACATAAGCTCTTCCTCGAGCCCTTCCATCTTGATTTCCAGTTCCTTGATTCTTCTTCTGTGGGCACTCACCCCTAAAGTGTCCAATTTTTCCACAGCCAAAACATGTTACCGGTGGCTTCTGATTGTTACCCAAGGTTGGAAATTTGCAATCTTTGATGTGATGACCAACCTTCTTGCAGTTACCACATGTATTTGGGCAACGTCCTGGGTTATGATGCCTCTGACACCTTTCGCACTTGGGTAAATTACCCTCATATCCCCTCCTTTCAGTCGGTCCTGCAGCATAGGCCTTTGCCACTTCTTGCCTCTTAGGTGGCGGCTGAACAGCGTTTCCACCTTGGTTGTAATCGAACCTTCTCTTGTTGTTGTTATTGTTGTTTGGATTGTTGTTTCGGTTATTGGGATAGTTGCGGTTCCGATTGTTGTTATAGTTGTTGTTGTTTCGAGTGTTGGTGTAGTTGGTGTTGTTTGATCGGTTATTGTTGTTGACAGCAGCTTTCCCTTTGACCACTTGGACCATGAGTTTCTGAGTTATACGAATAGCTTCCTCCATTGATTGAGGGTCAAAAGAAATCACATCTCCTCGGACACTTTCAGGCAATCCACCAACAAAGTTTTCCATCTTTTTCTCATCATCGGGAACCATATTTGGACATAGTGCGGCCAACTCCTGAAACCTCCTAAAGTAGGTCTCAATGTCATCTCCTTTAGTCACAAGCTCATAAAATTCCGTTTCCAATTTCTGTATCTCAGTACGCGGGCAAAACTTCTTTGTCATCAATTTCTTGAATTCCTCCCAAGTAAGCTTGTGAACATTTTCCATACCAATCGGCTGAGCATACGAATTCCACCAAGACATAGCTTCATCAAGTAGCATACCTGTAGCAAACTTCACCTTGCTGACATTCGGGCATCCGCACATGAGAAATACATTCTCAGTCTTTTCAAACCAGCGGATTAAAGCAACCGCTCCTTCAGTGCCCTTAAATTTGATGGGATCACTAATCTTGAAATCTTTCCATGTACATTCCCGCTTAGCAGCGGTTGGTTCAACTGTTCCTGTATTAGAAGCAGTTTCAGCAGCCCTTGCAGCAACCTCAGCTCTCTCAACCTCCAGAGCTTCTGCAATACTATCCCTGACCAACTTGCGGATAGCGGCTTGAGTCATAGTGGGGGTTTCCGGTGCAGTCTTACTCTTCCTTGGTGCCATATTTCTGATAAATCATAATGGAAATAACCATGAGAAAAATCATAATAGAAATAGTCATCGTACCAAAGATATACACCCACAACACGTATATAATATACACCCACAACAAATATAAATACAACCACGACATGTACGAGTACAACCCCAATCTGTATAAATGCGATAATAATAAAGAGCAACCACGAAACATCATAAATATAATCACAATACATGAATATAATACATGAAAATTTCGGCCTACATGGACCGATATAATATATAGCACAACATTTCCACATAGTAGAGTCGCACTTGATAATATTTGTTTGTACAACAATCAAAAGACTACAAGTTCTTGAACTATGTCCCACATCCCGGGACTAGGAAAATAATACAAGCTAATATAATACCAGTCTACGTCTAGGCTCCTCTCAGTGCTCTAGATGGTCCAGGCTCTCCCCTCAAGCGGCGAATCTCACGATCCATCGCCACCACAATCTCCTCAAGATGCTCAAGTCGTAACTGAGAAGAAGCATCCCTACGCTCCAAAATAACTACCCTCTCTCGAAGCAATGTCAACTGGTCTACCTGCTCCCACTGGGTCTCCTGTGTCGCCTGAGCTCTATCTCGAATCTCAGGTAACTCATCCCTAAGTAGCTCAATCTCCTCCTGGTGCCTCAACTGTCGTGCCTCGAGTCCATGGTAAGACACATCAATACTAACCCTGCCCTGAACCAAATCCTCAACCTGCTCCTCAACAGTCTCAAGTCGAGTGGTAATGATCTCATCAACTCTATACCCCAACCTATCTACTTGCTCCTGCTGAGCACCCATCTGATCCTCTAATGTAACGGCTGTAGGATCCCTAGTTGCAGCCGCTTTAGAACTCTCACCTATGTGGTACTCTGGTGGTGGTGAAAAGTCATCAGTCTCAGTGGTAGGTGAATCTGGAGTGGTAAGCCTTGCGCGCTTCCTGAGCGGCAAGAGTGAGGTAGGTATAGGAGTGGTAGTGGGTATGGCTGGTGGTGGTGTAGGCACAGTAGGACTAGGGAGACTCCTATAAGTAGATGTAGCAATACGAACTCTCTTCCCAGGGCCCTGAACAGTCTTATCCCTAGGAAACATAAGTCTCGGCTCTGAATGGATAGTAGTAGTAGGAGATGATGGTATGTCAGTAGGTATAGTAGGATGGACATGGGGAGTAGGAGCCGTCTCCTCCTCCTCGAAAGGCTCGGTGTCACCATCAGATGCCAAAAGTGGCAACTCAGGTGTAGGAGAAACAAGTGGTGAAACAGCAGTAGAGGACATAGAGCCCTCATCATCAGAGTCGGATATGGAGTAAAGTACAACAGTGTTGGGATTCGAAGACATGTCTCTGTGATAATCAAGGTGAAATAAAAATAAATAACTCGCATAATGGCATCGCCTACAAATAAGTAAATATGCACTTATGATGAAATGATGATATGCTATGATGGTGTGGTTATAGTCTAGGGTCTATGATGCAACCTAGTTCGCTAT
Source organism: Artemisia argyi (assembly GCA_030686995.1). Lineage (NCBI taxonomy): Eukaryota > Viridiplantae > Streptophyta > Magnoliopsida > Asterales > Asteraceae > Artemisia > Artemisia argyi. The sequence continues at coordinate 70,195,786 of CM060685.1, read as the reverse complement.
AACCTTAGCTCTGGTACCAATCTGTAACACCCCCAAAATACCTGAATGGCAGCGGAATGGAATACCTGAGGGTGTAACGGATCATAGCACACAACCAGGATATATTGAACGACCTAAAGTGTCGTTTATAAAATACATCGTTTGATTCATTCAAAATATTCAGAGTTATAAAACATAGGTCCCATAAGTTGGAAAAGGTTTAAGGAAACAAGTTTAGTACAATCAAACGATAGTTCGAAGTGCATGAAATCCAAAAGAGACGCGTCATCCTTGATACACAAAGTGACTCCATGCAATGCCATGAGAATATGCCTTAGTTACCTGAGAAATACATTGCGAAAAAACGGTCAACATAAAGTTGGTGAATAATCATAGGTTTATAAGTAATTCGTAAGTACATAAGCCACCAGTATATAGTAAAGTGACATATTGTCAAAAAGTTTACATTGTCTCTTAAGCTCATGACACCGAAGCTAGACGTACTAAAATATGCCCCAAAGGAGTGTTTACCAGACACTCGTACTATATTAGACATGAAATGCATTCGTTTTCCTTATGGAGCAACCCAAACACGAATGGAGGAGTCACCCTCGATAGATCTATCCACTCACTCTCGCTTGGCAATATAATTAACGGTTCATGATAATAAAGGGGACTTGCAGTGGTAGTACTAGCAACTTAAGCAATGTACGGAATTTAATACTTGGGCATGTACAAAAATAATAGTGCAATGTATTCTCCCCCGTGGGATTTAAAATCAAATAAGTACTAAAAACGGGGCTATGAGAACTCACCTCGAAATGATGATACAACAATGGTGCAATGATGTAAGAGTAATCGGGACAATGAGGTGCGAGTACTAGCCGCAACCTAAATGAATAATCGCGATCTAATTAAGATCAAGTCGAAATGAAATGAATGCACATGCACATGATACTCATACCACTCGTAATTTGAAAATACTAGTTATCGTCGTAGAAAAATGGTTTCCATACTTAGGAAAAATAATTCCATTTAGAGAAGTATATAACTTGTCATATTAACTCGTACGATAAGTTAGCGTTATGTTCCAAGTATCAAAACCTTAGAATGACGTCGTCAAGTCGTATAAACATTCCCTTGAGTCGTACGTATCCGTTTGTTAATAAAATCGTCATTAGTAACGTTGCTAGAAAATATACCATTTAGTACGTACGTTATTATTTTTATTTGTGAATATATATATATATATATATATATATATATATATATATATATATATATATATATATATATATATAGTTTTGACAATGTTAAAACGGGTATAACTCGGTCGTTTTAGGCTCGTTTTCCTTGTTCTTTATGTCCACGGATTCGTCTTTGTGTATACTAGTATATTTTAGACAACTCGGCTCTTTTAGGTTACGTTTAATGCTTCAAAATACCCATCGTATTCTGCCAAACAGCAAGCAGTTTTCTGAAAAGTAGTTTTCGTCGTTAAATTTGCAAAAATCATAACTCCTTCGTTATAAACTCGTTTTAATCCGTTCTTTCGCCCAAAGTTTCGTTTTTGAATGTATTTTCTAAATCTTTGGTCAAAAATTAACCATCATCCACTGATTTTCCCACGAAATTAAAATAGGGACAGTAGGTATTTCAAAAGTTTCAAAAACCATTTTCCAAGTCTCCAAACTAGTTCCATCATTCATCAAACCTCTTTCAAACACCACAAAACTAATCTAATCCTACCATACACCTTCTTAGGGTGTCATGGGTTCCTAATCTCCAAAACCAAGTAGATCTAACAAGGATCTAACCACAAATCATTTCTAGGGCTTGTATGATCAAAAGTTTACAAAAATAAAGTGGTATAAGTTAATGCATGTATGAGATCTTGCAAGAAACATGTATAAACATAGTAATAACTTTGTAAAAATTATGAAATGAGTTTGATAAACTTACTTGTAAGATTAGTGGAGTTAAGATGATTAAAACCTAATAATCCTTGAGTTTTTATTTCAAAACTCTAACAAGGATGCTATAAAAACAATATTAACACTTTGATCTTTGAAAAATTTTGGTTCCTTCTTGCTCCTTGTTCTTGGCCGTATATATGAGAAGAGAAAGAGAGAATATGGATTTTTGATGGAATGAAAGAAATGAGATGAAATGGTAAAGTTAGTATGTATTATTGATTTATATTACTATTATATTTGGTTAGTACTAAACATTAATGAGCAAAGAGTGTATAAGTGAAAATTGTAAGTGATTGGAGAGGGGGGGGGGGGGGGGGGGGCGGCAATAGTCAAGGGGGGGGAATGTGGAAGACTTTTGGTGTAGAAAATGTATTATTATGTGTATTTGGTAGTTTTAAATTGTACCGGGTACCGGGTTAACTAAAAATAAATTTTAATGAAGTTAACCGGATCATAATAATGTTATAAAAATTATAAAAATAGGTTGGATAAAATTATTGGGTGTTTAGATAATTATAGTTTAATTTCCACGAAAACCGTCGAAGTTTTTAATAACTTAAGTTAATAATTAAAATAAATATCCAAAATACCGGGTAAATTAATATTATAATTTTTATATTATAAAAATGAATATAAAAATATATTGGGATCATAGTCGGGAGTGTTGGACGTGTTAGTCACATTTATAGTTCGCGTATTAGTGTTTATTTAAAATAAACGTACGTAATTCGTTAATTATATTAAAAATATAATTTGAATACCCTACGAGTGGAATAGTATGCAAGTGCCCTAATAATGATATGTAGACTATTTCTAGTCCGTATGAAGTGTCCCTGATAATAATGCATGAATTCGCTCCTGAACCAATACGGTTACGCGAATTTGAACACTCGTAAACTAAATTTACGATGACATGAATAATGCACGTGAATAGTAGTTTCCTCTCGGAAATGAATAGTGTCAAGTGAATAGTAAAATTTCTGAAGGTGTCTCGGAATGTCAAATTGACCTCAAAAACGATGAATAGTGATCGATGAATAGTAATTTGTGAATAGTAGAATGGCAAAGTTTGGAAAAATGACCTGAAATTGTGGGTTGTGACACCATTGCAAGTTGAACATGATGAAGCTGCTGCTATTAAAACACAAGAGTTGTTTAATTTGGAAGATCAGCAGCTGGCTGAGAAAGAGGCTGAAGGTTTAAGAATGTATGATGAATGGGATGATGAAAAGATCAGAATTGCTGCTGATATTGAATTAAACAAGCTGATCAAGATTGAAGAAAATGAAGTTCCAAATTTTAATGTGCAATCTTGGTATAGTAACTTTGCTTCTAATAAGAGAAAAGAAAATGCTGCTGCTAGAAGAAAAGTTAAAGTATTCAAAGGTCCAACAGTTAAACAGCAAAGGAAAGAGTATGAAAGATATCTAAAGAATATGGGTGGATGGACATTGGTGCAATTGAAAGCTTACTCTGACAAAGAAGTTTTTGATTTGTATCAACAAACAAAGAAGAGAACAGATACTTTTTATGCTATGGGATGTGCTGAGGACTTGGAACAAATTGCTAAGATGAATAAGAAGTTGGTGCCTGAAAAGGTAGCTGAAGCAGAGTATGTTCAAGAAGTTAATGTTGAAAAGCTTGAAAGTGATGCAGCAAAGACTACTTCTTCTGTGCAGGGTGATAAAAGAAAAGGTGTTATTCATAAGTCAGTTGCAAAGAAGAAGAGAAAGATTGGAGAAGGTAGTAGTTCTATGCCTGAAGGAGATGAGTTTAAACATGGTCTTGATCATATTCCTTCTGAGCATCAAAAAGAACAATTGAAGGGTTACACTGTGGTTGGCAAGATGGAAGATCCTGAAGTGGTTGATGCCAAACCATTAGGAGTTAAATATCCTATCATCAAAGTAACTACAGGTTATGATGCTAACATTGGAGTATTTCATGATGTTCAGAGATCTGATGGTAAGTCTCACAGATTTCTTAGACTTCAACAGATGTTACATTACTTTGATAGAGAGGATGTTGAAGACTTGTGGAAGTTATACAAGGCAAAGTTTGGAGCTAAGAAATTTGATGGTAAAAAGTATGAGGTAGATCAAATTGATCATATCTTAACTGCTTCTGATAATGTTATGTGGAGAGCTCTTAAACTTATGTTTGATCCTTCAATGGATGATTCTGAATGGACAGAGATAGTAGAATACAAAGTAAGAAAATGGAGACTCTTTCAAGATTCTGGAGTTCATGTACTAGAACTTGGGCCAACTACTTTGTATATGCTAGCTGAAGTAGATTATCCAGTGGTAAGATACTGGAATATTGTCAATCAGATGGTTAATGGTGATAAAACACTTAAGCTGCAGAAAGATTATGATTCTGATGATCAAGCATTCAATTTGCTGTCAAAGTATAAGAAGATATTTGATCAACTGAATTCAAAAGAGTTGAAGTGTTTGGAAGCATCCTCCAAGTGATGAATTGAGCTTTGAAGAAACTTAAATATTTAGAAATAAATATTAAGTTTAGGGGAGGATTGTTGGGTTTTGACCAAGTAACACTGCTGCTAAGTAACTTTGCTGCTGAGTAATACTGCTGCTACAATGAAACTGCTGCTAGTGTTAATGACTCTGCTGCTGAAGACAATCTGCTGCTTGGTGAAACTACTGCTGAAGAGATTAACATTGTATACGATAGGATAATTATGGAATAGATTTTTTGTATAGTTTATCTATTTAGATTATTCTTATCTTGTAGAGAAAGGTATTGTAAACCTAGTAGGACTCCTTGGCCTATAAAAGGAGGATCCTAGGGTTAGTTTATGTACGTATTATTATTCACTTCAAGGTTGTAAAACCCTAGCATTATTGAGTGCTCGTATTAATAAATATTGAAGTGTTGAAAGAGAATTCTTAATCTTCTTAAGTTAAGCTTTTATATTCCGCATTTAAGCTTAAGTATTTGTTTAAGTTAACTTCTATATAAGATCGTATTAGCTCAACTGGGATCAACAAAAAGTGTGAAGTTTAAAACACAAATTCACTTCTTTGATCATTTGTCAAGTAGTCAATTTGTTTGTTCAGACCTAGAGTGATTTGCGTAGAAGCCAGATATTTCGATTAAAAACTTGTTTACGTTAATTTTGACGTAAAATGTTTTCTTATTTTGTTATCATGAAAACGTAGAAGTATCGAAAGATAAGAATAACGTTTTTAGATATTATTTGCCTCAACATACCCTATTAATGTCTTGGCAGGGGTGAGCAATCCTGATCGAATCCCGAAATTTCAAAAAAACCGTCCAGAAACCGAGCTAAACCGTCCCGAAACCGAGCTACTCGGGTCAGGACTCGGTTTTGGTTTTTCAGCTAATCGATTTTCGGGACTGTCAGGACGGGTCGGGACGGGACAAAAACCGAAAAAACAAACCAATATACCGACTAAACCGACCGAACCGACCTCGCCTGAACGGTTTTCGGGACTATAGGGACAAGTAGGGTCGGGACTCGGTTTTGGTTTTCTAGTTAATCGGTTTAGGCTATGTTGGTTTATGGTCGGGGTGGGTCGGTTCCGGCCCGATGCTCACCCCTATCTGGACATCCCTAAATCCTCATCTTATTATAAACCGAGTGACACAACTGGCAGTCTGGTTTTTCAAAAGCACTTGATCTCATTTGTGGACCAGGTTCGTTTGCTTGATTTAAAATATTCCGATGCCAACTAAAATGACCAAGTTTAGCATGTAAGAGTCATGGATATAAAATATGTAAGTCATGAATACCAATTTTACTATAAATAGGAAATGATATTTTTGGGTACGCTTTCCCATCCCTTGATTTGTGGTGAATGCATCGCTTTTATGTCACATATACAAAGTTTAAGGAAAGTGAGACATTTACAATATTATCCGATAAAATTTCATTCTCACTTATTTTGAACCATTTTGATTTGTAGAACTTGAAAGTGTACTTTAATTTTTGGACGACAAAAAAAAAAAAAAAAAAAAAAGCCGGGAGAGTAAATTACTTGATTCATGTAGAAACAAAAGAGACAAATGAAGTATAGATTGCTTGATTCACTAAAAACTAAAAGCTTACAATGGTGTGTATACGTTAACAATAAAACACCGATGCCTAAACAAGACGAGAAATGAACCTAAGCTATAGTAAAGGCATATGTGCCTTTATTATTCTAACAGTACCATCTCGAAGGAACCTGCAAAACTATATGCATAGTTAGTTCATGGGAGTGTTTGCCAGGCTAATACCCTTTTGATACCTTGCCCAATCTGTTCTTTAGTTATCAAATTAAATCTTCCCACAACATATCATAATCCAGGTTGTCTGTCTCACTATCCACTTTAATAATGGTGTTACTGTTGATGTTGCCACAACGTGAGCTACTCGTGCTACTATACTTCTTTTACTAACTTGTATCGTAGAAAACCACATCCCTGAGCCCTCGATCTTATGAAATCCTGAGTGACAAAGCTGATCGTCTAGTTTTGCAGAAGCCCTTGGTCTCATTTGCGGACCAGCAGGTTCGTGTGCTTGATTGAAATTGTACTGATGCTGACCAAAATGACCAAGTTTAGAATGTACAGACTCTACTTCTCTTTCATTTGCTTTCCATGGCAATGAAAATCCTTTTTTAACCATCCATTCTTCATCTTTTGGGTACAAAATCTAGCGGATCCCAAATTTGTTTTCACTCTCGTCACCAGAATTTATCATGGGCTTTCTGCAAAGATGTTCCTTTGTGTCCATAGAAAAGAGCATTTCAAATGTAGATGGACCAATTTGTACCCTCGGGATGCCTCCTTCACTTTGATTTAAGGTGGAATTGTTATGATCTGTGTAGTTTTCTCCTGTCTTTAGTTTGGACTTCACCTTTAACACCTGTATCAATTTTTCAATATAATAAAATTAATTTCGTAAAACTAAACCCTAGCTATTTGTTGGATTGCATATAGATTTAACCAATTTTGCACTGATTCGTTTACCTGATAGGATGACCTATAATGTGGGATATAAAAACATGATGATTTAAAATATTTTTATTTTGATTTTTGAAACAAAATTTAAAATATTTTATGAATGAAATCTTTATTTAATTTGTTTGAGCTCTTTGTATAAACTTAAGTAACAAAAACAATAGCCAATCATGCCAGACCGAGGTGTTGGATGGTAGAATGCATAAAATTAAGCGTGCCACCCAAATGCAAATTAGCCTACGTTAATTACTTGTTTAAGCTATGACGTTTCTTTTAATGCTTTTGAACATGTAAAGTGATCAAAATTGCTTACAAAATTCGATATCTTTGAGGGAGTTGAAGTCTGGTGAGGTTGATGAGAATCACGCCCATGTCTAGCGCAAGCAATCGTCGTGGGTGGACAAACTGTCAGGCCTGCTCTATATGGACGTGAATCACTCAATATACATATAGCTCCAAGTTGTCTGCCATATTCATCACGATATGGGCTATCAGCACAAATAACCACAAATCTTTCTCCATACTTGGTTATTGCAGGAAACTCACCAGAAGTAATATCTCCAAGTGCGGTTCGTTCTTGGAGATAATCTGCCATTAAAGCATATTAAGATTCCACTAAAAGCTCAGTTGGAGTTTTCCCATAAGCTTCAGCCGCTGTATAACCATATAGATTTTCTGCAGCTCGGTTCCTGCATGATTCTCATCGACAAATATGTTTGAAAATTAAATATTAGAAAATTTGTCATCTTTATCAGTCTTATTTGAAATCCAAAACATCAATAGTTTATCCTCACCAAAATATGATTCCATATTTGATATTATATAGATGTATAGCCTGATCCATTGATTGCAATATATTCAAATACTGAGTTTCTGTTAGCTTCATAGATAAAGGCTCCATGACTCCACCAAGAGTAACTCCGTTAACTTTTCGGAAAGCACACGGTCTACCAACATTAAGTTGGTGAGAACATGCTGTTTGGTGACCATTTTTTGAGCGTTTAACGAAGAGCTTGAGTTTGGATATTTCTTGTTTGATGTGAGCTTCCCGTTGTTCCATCTCCTGGATCTTTCTTAACAGCTCCTCAGCCGATGGTATTTTTTTGCCTTCTTCCATCTTTCTTAACACACACTCAGAGTTTTGGATCAAGAAATACTTCTTTAAACCTTAAGTTACAGCTATGGAGGAAGCCCAGATATCAGTAATTAAACTAATCAAAAGCAAGATTTGTAACTGAATAAAACAAACTGTGATGGTTTGATCAATCAAATCCATTTTCTCAAATTTCAGCCCATTTATGTTGTTAAGTTGTCATTTTTATAAAGTGGAAACAAATGTACATAGAATAATACAAACACAACAAACAAGACATAAAACACAGACACACACACACTACTTTTGCATTTTTCAGATGCAAAATCATATACTGTGATCTAACAAATTGAAAAAACATCGAATTATAACCCGACAGAAGTAAAAGTCAAATTTTAAGAGGGCACTCAAATAAAAGTTTGAAGAACACTTATTACAAGCTAAAAATAGATAGTGATGTGTAGATCAATCGACTGATATTTCTTCAACCCTCTTATGGAAATCCACATAAAAAACAACTAAAAATGTCAAAGTTTGACTTACTGCAAAAACACACATTTCCTATGCAATTCCACGCGCAACAACACATAAAGCTGGTCTACTATAAAAATCCCAAATGAAATGGAAGTTTAACTTACCGAAAAATTAGCACATGTTTATCTAAGGAAACACGAAGCCTTAATGATGATTTCGTTACGTGTGAGTGTGAGTGTAAGTGTAGAACACTAGAAAAAGTCGTAGTATCTCACCTAAAAACCTGCTGTTCTGAAAGCTATATATTGCCGACCTCCTTTTTGTTGTATTAGAGTAACGCACTTGTTCATTGAGCCGGCGAGAAAATATTATTAAAATTTATAGGAGTTGAGTTATTTCAAAAACCATACATTACTCACATACCAATGGACATATATGGATCATTGATTTAGTTTTGATCAACAGTTGAGATCAAAACAGTTACTACTACTAAAATACGTTGAGATCAAAACAGTTACTACTACTAAAATACACGGAGGGGCAATTAAGTAAAATCGCACCTCCAACAAACACCACTAACGCATTTTCATTTCATTACAATTCCCTCACCAAACACACACTAATTACGGAAAACAAACCGATCAAAATCAAACCCTAGAAACACACCAGATCTACCAAATCTCACCGGAAAAAATGGCGGAAAGTGGCGGAGATGATATAGCACTGAAACCATACCCATCTCCGGAGAAAAAGAAGAACAAAAATACGGTTAAAAAACCGATTAAAGGTATACTTATACATTTCAAACAACAAATTTACTATCTCTTACTATCATGTATGTTTTAAATATTGATGCGTACTATGTATAGAGAGTATACTGAAGATGCTATGAATTTAGATTGATTATTGAATGTTTATGCAAGTTATTGTGATTTTGTGAAGAAATAAGTAATTAGAAATTAGGTTTTCAAAGTTAACAGACTAAATCAGTTGATGTTGAAATAAAAAACACATATTAGAAGCATTTATTCAAGGCATCTTATGAGGCTTAGCCGCAGAAGACGCCTTCGGCATGGCCGAAGGTATCAGATACGGCTAAGCCTCAGAAGAAGGAAAAGCCGAAGGCATCTTCTGCGGCTAAGCCGCAGAAGACGCCTTCGGCTATGCCAAAGGAGTTCGTTGCGGCTAAGCCGCAGAAGAAGGCATTGGCTGCGGCTAAGCCGCAGAAGAAGGAAATGCCGAAGGCATCTTCTGCGGCTAAGCCGCAGAAGACGCCTGCGGCTATGCCAAAGGTGTTGGTTGCGGCTAAGCCGCAGAAGACGCCTTCGGCTTAAATGAAGACACATTTGGCATACACAAAGGCATAGGATGCGGCATATATGTAAATGCCTTTGTCATACACAAATACTACGACTTTGGAATAGAAAAAGCTGTAGGATGCTGCTTAGTCTGTATTTTATCACATATGATATATCAAAAATATTCACCTATAGATAGATTAAGTTGATATTGAATGCATTTTATCACATATGATATTGAAAAAAAAAACACTTATCTTAACTGCAGTGATAGACTTCGGCTATGTCGAAGGCTATCAATGCAGCTAAGCCTTCGAAAAAAAACTGATGATGTATATTAATTGGTCTGCTTGAACATAATTACTAAACATACGTGTTTTAAAAATGTACATAAAGGTAAAGCAAAGGAAATTGACGATGTGAAAAAGTAATAACAACATTGCTGTTCTTGAAGTCATCCACAAAAGGAAGACAAGCTGCAAAAGGTATATTTTAAATGCTTTATCATATATGATATTTCATATTTTTTTTTCAAATAATATGTTTTATCACATATGATACTTGATTTTATTTGTATTTGTTATTGGTTTATCACATGTGATAAAATTTTAATATTTTTTTGTAGTACATATAGAAGATGTTGATGACATGGAAATAGAAAAGGAGGAAGATGATAACAACAAAAAGAATCCAGAGACAAAAAAGAAGGAAATAAAAAAAGAACAACGAGAAGTTGTTCAAAGAGAAAAAAAGAGATATGTCAAGACAAAGTGTACGACAAGAGGGCGTGCACAGAAAACAAAAAAAGAAGCAGAAAAACCTGCTACATCTTCTAAGAGATTGAAAAGGCAAAACACTACAAAAACAAATGAAGTAGCAGAAAGTAGTCAAGAGCGCGAAGAGGAGGAGGAGGAAGGAAGTGAAACAGAGGAGGAAGAGAAAAAGAACAAAAAAGAGAAAAATAGAAATTAAAGAAAAAGAAGATGATACAGAGGAGGAGCACGAGGACGAGGAGGAGAAGGAACGCAAGGTTGTCAAGGCCAAAAAAGAAAAACCGACAAAAGAAAAACAAAGAAAAGCAACCAAAAAGGTGATATACCCAACCTGCATTACAAGGTCATCACCGAAAGCCATGTTTGATGCCATGGCTGGTTTAACAAAAATAAGAAAGAAATGTCTGAGAGATATTGGTTTCGAGAGATACATAAACTTCCCGATAACTGAACTTCCAAGTGCTTTGATATACCACGTGGTTGATAAATTTCATCCACCAATTATGGAATTAAGATTAGAGAAGGGCTCAATAAAGGTAACAAGACAAAAAATTAATGACATGCTAGGTGTGCCAATGGGAACAAAGAAATTGGAAGAGCTAGAAGAAAGAGATCACGACGATCCTTTCATCAAAGAATGGGAAAAACAATACTCTCAAGTAAAAAAAATCACACCAGCTGCAATATCAACGAAGATATCTAGCACATTCAATGCTAATTTCATCTTCACAATAAACTTCTTGACACTGTTTGCTAGCACGATTGGAACAGTTGATAATGGTGCAAAGGTGTTTAAGACAGTGTTAAAACATGTCAAAGAAAGTGATGAAATTTCGGATATTGACTGGTGTGGATACATAATGGATTGCTTACAAACAAGTAAGCATAATTGGGAAAAGGTGAAGATAGGCGACTACTATTATGGGCCAGCAACCTTCTTATGTGTAAGTTGTTCTACATGTTTCTATACATTTATCAAATGTGATTTGTTTTAAATGTTTCTATACATTTATCAAATGTGATTCAATACTATACAAATATTACAATCTAACACAAATTTATTTTTTGTATGAAAAAGCTGTTGTACTTGGACTCAACAAACTTCCCAACATTTCAAGTTATGCGTCATCCTCCAGCACTGAGAAGTTGGAACACTCAGGCGATGAGGAAGAGGATAGGAATGGAAATGAAGGAAGAATGCCTGGGGAAGCTTCATCATCATGAAGAATTTGATCCAGACGAAGAGCAAACTGGTCTGAATTTATACAAGGGAAATGATGTGTACGATGAACCATTGCCACCAAAGAGACCAGAAACCATAGAGGTTAATTTTACCTTCTATTTTGATTGCTATATAAATTGATTGTGTTATAAATTGCAGCATAGCCATCGGCTATAGCCGAAGTTTATGCCTGTGGCTAAGCCTTTGAAAAATCATATATGATTTTAAATAAGATTTAAATTTCTTTGAAAAATCATATATGATAATTTTGAAAATCATATATGACACTTCAAATGTTTTTGTAAAATAAAAAATATCACATATGATTTTAAATATAGATTAAAAAAACTAATACATATTACTAATTTTATAGGAGTTCTATGAAAGAATAGAAGAGAAGTTTGAAATCATAATAAATGAAAGGAAAGAGCTAGCTGAGACGATGAGGGAGGGTATGATGAAGTTCAAAGGAGACAAGCAGTTGTTAGGCTTATGTAAAAGATACAAATCAATGTTCAAAGAGATGGATATTTATATTGATGAAGGAAAAGAAGAAAATAGTGAAGAAAGCAACAGTGATGATGGAGACACTGATGATGATAGAATTGATGATGGAAGTGATCATGGAAATGATGATGATAATGAGAAAGATAAGGAAGATAAATCTAAAAATAAAAAAGAAGAAAATGTCAGTGATAATACAGATGAAAGTGGGAGTGAAGAAGAGAATGGAAGTGATGAAGAGAATGGAAGTGAAGAAGAGAGTGGGATTGAAAATGAAGAACGTGAAAAGAAAAATACAATGCAAAAGGAAGAAAAGAGTGAAGAAGAGAGTGGCAGTGAAGAAGAGAGTGAGAGTGAAGATGAAATGAAAACAGGTGTTGAACAAGAAAAAAAAGAGGAAAAAGAACATAGGGAAGAAGAGGATAAGATGGAAACAGAATTGGAGACGGAAAAACAAATTCCGGTTGAGAAGGAAAAAGATAAAGAAATTGAAGTCGATATACAAAAGGAAACAGAAGTGGAAAAGGAGAAAGAAAAACCAGTTGAGAAGTTGAAGGGAAGTCCAATTCATTCTTTTGAGACACTAAAAAAATAGGGCATCGATCAAGAGAATCCAAACAAGATTTTGGAAAAAGAACAACCATCATCTATGACAGTAACAGATGAACTAGATGCCTATTTCGCTGTGGATAATAATTATGAAGCCTTTATGAGTCAAGCACAAGAAAATTTGGAAAAGATTAATCAATCACAAAAGAAATCGACAAAAACCACAGCAAGAAAATCCACCTCACCACAACAAAAAATAACAACAAGAAGAATGAAATCAATTTCACCACCAACTTTCAGTCTTGGTATAAGCCCAGTTACCAACAAATCTGCAGTTCAAACTGACACGGTAGCAAAAGAAAAAACACCAATGATTGAAAAAACGGCTGCAATTGAAACACCAAAGATTTCAAAAAGGACGAGAAATCAAGTTACTGAAGAAGCTAAAGAGGAAGAAGAGCGACTTGAAAAAAGAGCAAAAAAGCCTTCAAGATATATGGTTTCACCATATATGAACAAGAAAACTGTCATAAATACACCATCTCAGCCAGATGAAATGATGGTAACCAATGCTCTATTCTCCATGCAAGGAAATCCATAGTAAGTATGCTATAAACTATTAAAGAATCAAATGAATAAAAAGTGTGAAATTGTGCTAAAAATATATCTAACTATGCTTTATCTATTTGTGCAGCGAATTTATATTTGAAACAGAATGGGCATGGGGCGCAGCAACAATCAGAGACAACATGCAAACACTAGCACCACATTGAAAAGTGGACTCTAGTGTAATTGACAACTTTGCTTGTGTTTTAAGCTATGAAGAAACAATCAACAACAGAAGAGAAAAGATTAAACATTATTTTCACACGGGAATACTTGTAAGTTACCTAAAAAATTAGAACTTAATTGCTAAAATCTTAAATTTGTTTCTTTAACATATCTTGATTTATAAAAACAGACAACACAAATAGTGCAAGCAAAAAAGGAAGATGAAGAGAAGCAGTACAAAGAGTTTTGTGCAAACTTGACAACCGTGTTTAAAGCCAATCCAGAAGAAAAATCAATGGATAATGTGGAATTGGTAAGAAATAATTTGACTTATTATGAAAAAAGTTTTACTTGTATTAAAATGAATCTGATTTTTCTTACTCTATTTATACAGGAATTCTTTCCAATAATTGCACATGAACACATTTATCTGGTTGTTTTCAATCTAGTCAAAGGTACTTCTGTCATCATTGACAACTCCAACTCAGGGGCGACTTATGAATCAAAATACTCGAAAGAATGTGACATTCTGGTAAGTAATTAGAGATTATGCTCAAGTAACGATGCGTACTGATTTATTATTCTGTTTTCACTATCACATATATGGGAAAAAGGTGTATCACATGTGATATAACAAATGATTTGAAAAAAAAATGTGAATTATCATATATGATAAACCTATAAAAAATAGAAAAGAAAATAAAGTATCATATATGATATAAAAAAATAAAAACAATGTGATGTTCTGGTAAGTGATGGAAAAAAAAGTATCACATGTGATATAACAAATAATTTGAAAAAACATGTGAATTATCATATATAATAAACCTATAAAAAATACAAAAGAAAATAAAGTATCATATATGATATAAAAAAAATAAAAACAATGTGATGTTCTGGTAAGTGATTAGATATTATAAATTTACATTGAAGGGTCTTATTCAGTTAAGCCTTCGGCTTAGCTGTAGCAGAAGGCGTCTTCTGCGGCAAAGCCGCAGAAAACACCTTCGGCATATGAGATAATGAATTGTCTTTGTTAAAATGAATTTTCTATTTTGTGTAGAAAAAAGCTGTTTTCAAGATATGTGGAATCGACAAGCATAAAAAAGCATCTGACATAGCGAAAAAAAAGACAACAGTGATGAAGCTAAAGTGGGGAACAACACAGAATGTCATTGATTGTGGTATTTTCGTAATGATGCATATGGAGCACTATGGTGGAGAAACTTTGAAGAACTGGAACTTTGAATTTCCAAAAGAAGGAAAAGGTCAGGAGCTGGAGATAATAAGAATAAGAATCAAGTATGCATCCAAGATGTTAACGCATGAACTGAACAATCACCGAGAAATGATAAATGAAGAAGCTTTTGAGTTTGCAAAGAAATACACAAACAAGGAAGAGTTGCAGAAGTTGATAAGAGAAGAGATTGGAAAGAAGAAGGAAGAGCAGGCAGAGGACCATGTTGCAAGTGCAATATGATGGAAAAGGTTAGCGGTTAGTGGTGGAAAATTCAGAAGTAGGATTGACAACACAAGAATAGAAGGACGGGGACGTACAACATCTTTTTGGGGCCACTAATGCAGATTAAGATCTAATTTCTTTAGACTTTATTATGTAATATCGTATGCCATATAATATGGCTTAAACATGTTAAAACAATGTCTTATTTCGTATGTCGTATGCTAGAAAATCACTAGACAGTTTAAATTCCAGGTAGGATAATGGTTTAACTTTCTAGGTACTACGTTGCCATCATTTGTCAAGAAATGAAAATGGCGAAACATTTCTGGATGTGATTTTGAATTTCTTGTTTAAGTTTTTATTGCACAAATTGATAAATCAATATAGCTGTTGTTTATCGCTAATCGACTCTGTTTTATAACACACTGCCTAAAAAATGTATCATACATAAATATCATATATGATAATACACTTAAAAAATTTCCTTCAGAATTATCATATGTAATAACTAAAATGAAAGTAACCAAAACACTACTCTTCTTTATAAGTTATCATACATGATAAATCAAAATGGAAAAAACCAAGTGTAAAATCATATATGATTTCGGAGAATTATCATATATGATAATATACCTAAAAAAATTACTTCTGAATTATCATATGTGATAACTGAAATGAAAGTAACCAAAACTCTTGAAAATAATCAGCAACAATCTGTTTCATATAAAAACTCAGTAATAATCAAACAATCATGTCTAGGTCTGTTACTCAAATTTCTTCAACACAATCCAACAAAACAAATAATAATCAAAGAAATTAAAAAAAATATGCGGACGATTTATGTTGAAATTCATGGTTGATCCAAGACCTCTCCTCTTGTAACTTCTGATTGATCCAAATCCCCTTCCCTTGTAACTTCAACTTGATCAAACTCGGCCTCTTCTGCAAACTTTTTTGGGCACGTCCTCCTGTTGTGACCATCTGTCTCTCCACATAACGAACATGCATTCCTATTTTTCGAATTCTTATCAAGAGCTTGCTCTTTCCCCCCTTTTATGCGCATCTTTTTACGGCCTTTAGGATTACCAAGAGCTGGATTGTTAATGGTTTTTTCAGCTGGCTTCGGGACTCCAACAAGTTCCTCCAAATTATCAGCCTTGTTCTTAGAAGGAGGATTTGGGCAATCATCCTCGACATCAATCTTTAGCAACCTCAACTTTTCAACAAAAGAAGACAACCTCGCCTCATCTTTACTCAACATATGGATACAGTGATCAACAATGGAACTTGCCTCATTTGCATAATTCTCAACAATCTCATTCTTTTCACCATATCTGTTCCTTTTGTTCTTCAAAGCAGCAGGTATAAGGTTCTTTGTCCAACGCCTCAATATGTATTGACTTGGAATCACTTCAATATTGGCGTTCTTAAACACACAAAATACATGCCTGCATAATATTCCAACTCGAAGAAAAAGCTGACAGGAACATACAACTGATCCATCCTCTTGGTTACGCAACACATTAATGGGCAAAAAAGAAAGAAGATTGTAAAAAATCATATATGATAAAACAACATAAATAAGATAGTAAAAAATCATATATGATAAAAAAAAATAAACAATATTTTTTAAGTAGCTAACATACCTTATATAATCCATCAACTCTATAAAACAGGTTAACTGGCTCTTCTTCTTCAGCTTTATCGTTATCCTTACCCTTATCCTTAACTCTCTTCCTAGCTTTCTCTCTCAACTTAGCTTTATTCTTCTCCATTAGTGCATCAACAAATTTTGTTTCTCTAATAACAGAGACCTCAGATCCTTCAACCAAGCTTTTAGTTTCTATTTGACAATACCATGTGCCTGCAAATATCTCTGCTTGAACCAGCTCGAACAGAGGACGAGTAAAAACCTTCGAAGCATGACGTTCAATCTTAAGATAGGTTCTAAACTTCGGAACAGAATCAATAGTCTTATGATCAAGCATCTCTTGTATATGCCTCTGCTTTTCCGTTGCCGTCTCAAAACAATTCATAAAATTCATAAGAGTGGAACCTTGATTCGTAAAATGAGAGAAAAAGGAGTTCTCACTCTCAGATCTAGACATCGTCCTCATCAAACCACACAAGGGGGATTCAATAAAATAAGCAGGAATCCAACACGAACGTATATTAAACATCTTTGTTAACCACTTATGATTCTGCAAACTAAACTCCTCCAATAACTTTGACCATCTATCCTCAAACTCCTCCGGACCGATATACATATTCCATACAATTTGATTAAACTTCTTTTTAAAGTCAGTATCATCATAGATTTTTGAACATATCTGTAAACAAAACAAATAACATTTGATTTAACAAATTATTTGAAAAAAATATGTGTTGTCATATGTGATAAACCAATAATAAATACAAATAAAATCAAGTATCACATATGATTTAACATATTATTTGAAAAAAAGTTCAAATTATCATATGTGATAAATCAATAAGAAATACACAAAGAATCAAGTATCACATATGATAAACAAAAAGTCAGAAAAATACCTTTCCAGGGAGCTTTTGAGTAATATGCCACATGCAAAGTCTGTGTTTAGAACCCGCAAACTCAGCTTCAATGGCATTTCTCATAACCCCATCCTGATCAGTAACAACAATATTTGGAGCCCTACCAAACGCCTTTATGAACGTTTTCAGCAACCAAATATACGAAGTTGTAGTTTCGTTCTTCAACAAGCCTGTTGCGACTGTTACACACCTCCGATGATTATCTATGGTTGTAAAGGGAACAAAAACCATTTTGTACCTGATAAACAAAACACAAAAATACTTAAAATAACAGATTAAATAGAAAATCATATATTCAAAATATCATACTGAACATATAAATACTTACTTGTTTGTTCTGTAAGTAGCAGCAAACGAAACAACATCACAAAACTCTCTATAGTTGTACTTAGAAACTTCATCAGCCCAAAAAATAGCCGCAAGCTCAGCATTTTCGACCAAATAATCAAATGAAAAATCCGGCACATGCTTCTTCTTATTCTCCATCTTAGATATAAGCATCTGCGCATCACTGTTACCTATATAGCAGTGCACTCCCCTAAAAAAGTTCTTAAAATCAACAGTCGTTCCATGAACAAGCAAATAAGAACCCTTCAAACCAGTTAAGATGTGATGAGCTTTCGTAGCGCCTATATTTATGCTAGCAGCTTTAACAATGAACAATTGCTCAGCATATGTCAACTGCCTCTCAGTCTTTGACAAATGCTTATACTCTTCACGTTCAAGCTCGTGATTATGAATACTATCAAAGACATTCAACCTGTACTTAGAAGTACCAGGAATCAAATCAAAAATAACACGTGCTTTGCACCCTGTGATATGCAAGTTCGAACTTCTAACCTGCTTGTCACTATTCTCTAAGTCTAATGTGTCCACATGAATTCCCTTTGGACAACCTTCCCTATTACACACTAAATACTTTTGCTTCACAGTACCATTCCTCAACCTTTTCTGGCATGACTTCCTAACCACAAACCCTGCTTTAGCAGCATATTTCATATAAGCAGCAATGCACTTATCAATCGACTTATAAACATTGCCCTTAACAAGTAACACATCCACAGGAACTTTCGGAATATAATAAACAGTTCCACCAGGAGTATCAAAATTAGAGTGAGTAGCAAATGATTCAGGAGTTTTCAAAGCATTCAAATCTGAAAAAAAAAATAATAAAACAAAAAATAAAAATAGTGGTTTACTAAAAATGAAATCACAGACACATGTTATAATTATATCATATATGATATAATACATGTAAGAAAAAAACATTGATATATCACATGTGCTATATCATATATGATATAACAAGCTTAAAACTACTTATTCAAAGCTGAGATTGATATATCACATGTGATATATCATGTGATACAAAAACATTGATATATCACATGTCATATATCATATATGATATCCAAACTACAAATATAATCAGCTACTAATTCAAAGCTTAAAACTACTTATTCAGAGCTTATAACATCTTAATAACATATTCAGAGCTTATAACATCTAAATAACATAGCTTATTAACACTAACAAACGGATTATAGAAAAAATTAAAATAATCAAAAAACATACTCTTAATTGCTACGGATTCATCACCGTGTTCATAAGCAACAATCTCCTCAGCATAAGCTGAAACATCATCACTAACAACAATCTCTTCAAAAGCAGTAGAAGAATCATTAACAGCGATCTCTTCAGAAGTAGTAGAAACAGAACTTTGAAGCGAATCTATAAAACCTGCATATAATATGAAAAAAATAAGTAAGTTAGCTCATAATTCAGCTTATAGAAATAGATAGCTTATAATTCAACTTTGAGTTAAGCTTAAAAAAAATAAACGATAAAAAATTAGGGTTAGGTGATGTACGGGATGAAGAATGAGATCAATTAATGAATTTAGAAGAAAAAATTAGGGTTTCTATGATGATCGCGATGAAGGAGATGGTTAGAGGAGCTGGTTAGAGGAGGTAGTTAGATCTGAGAGAAGAAACAAATACACACTTTGTGTGTGCGAAAGAAATGACGCATTAATTGAAATGAGAGTAAAAAATAGTATTTAAATAGTCCTAAAATACCCTTGTAGTGTAAATATTAACTCTAATCTAAGCCATTAGATCAAAATGAATGAAAGGTGGGGATGGGATTGATCCCTTGGTATGTAAAGAATGTTTAGTCCTCAAATGATCTTTGTTCTAATACATGAACATAAATTTATACTTAAAATTTGATTAGTGCATTTCAAAAATTGATTGTTGAAAAATGATAAAAAAGGATAAGTGTAATACATTTATCATGAAATGAATATGTTAAGTCTAATTTTAGCTCTCCTTGTTAGGCTAAAATATCAATGCTAAACACAGTGCAATTAATAAACATAAAAATTTCATTTTAAAATAAAAAAAAACACACTCAAAGATTATTAATTAAACTCTAAAATTACTTTAATTAAATAGAAATTTAATATTAATTAACTTAAATCTTTCATATATGTTCAGTGGACAACTAATAATTATATTTTGAATAAATTTGTTTGTTCTGGAGTTTTAAGTTTTATCATTTGTAAATTTGATTATTCCTAAAACCGTCATAAAAATCTTTGAAACATATATTTGAAGGCGCAAAGAAATATGCTCACGCAGTTTTAGATCCGCATATAATTTTAGTTTACATTTTAGTATAATAAATGTGAGTATTTACCGCTTTTTTAACTCGTGTATCCACAAGTTATGAAACATAGACAGTGAAAAAAGGTTTTGGATATCTTTCCTTAAATTCAGAAAGGAATTACATGAGTTGTTGCTAGATATACAATGCATAGTCAGACGGAACGCGGAACGCTCCGGTACGGAAACGAGAAACAGGAACGCGGTTCGCTAGGTCCCTAAAATTCGGTACGAAGGGGGGTAGGCTCATTTCGGTACGCTCCGGTTCGTTTCGGTTCGATGTACCACATAATTTGGTACGATGTACCCAATTTGATATAATGTACCATATTATACTTATACATATATAAGTTTTAATAGGTATTTATATATTTTATATATAAATTTACAAAATTTTATTAATTTTATTATTATATTTAATAATCTATACACTAGCCAAACTTGAATTCCACATAATCCATTATTAATCCAAATTGGATTATTAATCCAAATTTTTGTGTAGCCAAAAAGTCCAATAAAACTTTGCTTAGAGGCCCAATAATAAACAAGCCCATCAAATAATTGCAAATACACCTCAACCACACATAAGTACATAACCTTAAACATTCTCATACATAATCCTACATTGCGCAGTCACGTCTTCTTCCTCCTAAAACAAAAATAAACAGCTCCCATACTATTCCCTTTTGAAAATGCATCACCCATCTCTTTTCTCCTTACAACCGAATAAAAAAAAGTACCGGATCACTTTGGTACGCCGTACCGCTTCACTTTGGTACGTTGTACCGATCCATTTTGGTACGTCGACCTAATAGACTTGGGTACGCCGATTGATGTTGTTTGGGAACGCCAAATATAGCGAACCAGATCGCGATCCCGAGCGATCCGAGTCGCGATCGTACCGCGTTTGGGTACGAACGATCTGAAACGCGAAACGCGGCTGAGTCAGCGTTTCCTGTGACTATGATACAATGTCATTTATCTATATTCATATGACAATAATTTGTTCTTTTATTCTGATATGTAAATTCCATGCATATATGGATTTTTGCTATCACAATTAATTTAATGTAAGTTTAGTAGTATCTAACTTGTAATCTGTGTATGCACGGGCTATTAAACGAAAATTGTAAGAAAATAGTTTTTTAATATGCTTACTTGAACATTGAAAGACAAATTACATGAGTCGTGTATTCATTTATATATCACAACAACACGTTTTTTCCTTTTGATATTTCTAATTTTATGCATATTCTTAATTTCAGATAAGCATCGTTGATGGAAATAACAACGTGGAAAATTAGCTCAGGTAATTACCAACCAAATTACCGAGGTATTGAGCCGTGGGTTGGAAGAAAAGTTTTGCTCGATCATGAACATGCTATTATGTTTGTAGTCCATAAAAAATAAGTGACAAGGTTACGGCGAATTTGCAATGCAAGGGAGCCCCAAGCAAATTACTAAGGGTGATATAACTAACAAAGCATCGCTTTCGGTGATGGCTGATGGATTAGACATCGAAGGAACCTTGTTGTCACAATAGGAGCAATTTCATATCTCCTCTTAGGTATATATGAAATTAATCATGAATATAGGATAATTTATATAAAATTAATCACTGAAAATAATATTAAAAGTAAATTGCACAAATGGTCTCTTTGATATATCCCAAAAAACATCCAAGATCCCTGTTAGTTTTATATTACATATATAACCAAAATAGGGCTAATGACACGATAATCTTTCGTACTTGTAACTTGCACCTTTTATATGTATCAAACAGTTTTTTTGCTATTATATGTACTAAACTTAATTTTGTTATATTTTTTTTATACTTTATAACCATTTTGCCCCTTATTTTTTTGCTACGATATGTATCATAATTGTCATAAAGTACACAAAAAATACAATAAAATCATTTAATAGATAAATTAGCAAAAAAAATTGTTCGATACATATAAAATTTGCAAGTGACAAGTATGATACATTAAAGTACCATTAGCCCACCAAAATAACAACCATGTGATAAAGTTAGGGATTACCCATGCATGCAATACAAAACTATGGCGTATTACAAGGATAATTCCATTTAAAAAATGAGATTGTCTATGGCTCTATGCAGCTAGTTTGGAAAACAGGGATAGTGTATGTAATAAGAAACTATTCGGGATCACAAGTGTTGTTTTTATATACTATGGGAAGCAGGAAACGATTTTTCGGGGGCACAATTTCCCATCACTTGATTTGTGGTGAATGCATCTGGCTTATATGGCACCAGAATTTGCGATAAAATATATTATTAGGTTTTGACTAAAACCTCGGTCTCAAAGAGTTAATCAAACATTTACAAGAGGATCATGGGCTTGTGGTCCAATGGGTAATGCTTATTCAGTTAAGCGAGCCCAGGTGAGAGTAGTACTGGTTTGAGTGACCGACCAGGAAGTCCTCACTTGGGGACCAAAAGCTCTAATGATATTAAGCAATGAAGAGGAGAACCTTTGAGCCAATAGTTGCGGAGGTTTGAATCCGAGCCGGCCCCGGTTTTCATTCAACTGTTACTCCAGCGAGAAAACTCGTGTGGAGGCGGTACGGTTTCCGGGCGGAAGCCGTTTAATCCCTACTGCGTCAGCGTGGACCCGATTCAGACAACATATAGTCTTGGTATGTGGTGGATGAGGGCCTGCCATTGTGACGGGTGCGACTGTAAACCAAAAAATTAAAAGTCGCCCTAAAAAAGACATTTACAAGAGGGAATATTTACATGTTCTTTTTGGTATAAATATAGATAATTTTCACTTTATTCTACACTAGAGTAGATTACACTGTTTGTTCTTGTAATTTGCGTACTTTAACCAAAACGATGTGCAGTTAGTTCGTAACTGTCAAATGTTAGCCGTTGTTATTCTTTTCCTCTAAGAGGGCTGGGAGTGGGTGCGGGGTGGCTCATTCACGGTAACACCGCCACCCCCCTCCTTACCGCACGGCAAGCTCAAAGTGAGTGAAATACTCACGCACGGGAAGAAAGAAGAAAACGAACGTTGGAGTAAAATAGAGCCGTTGCCAACGGCTATTTTTTTGTTTTTGTTATTTAAAGAGTGTTTGTTTGATGGTGGAAAGCACAAAAGAAAAAACAATACCGAGAGCCAGAAAAAAAATTATCGAGAGAAAAAAAAAACATACCAAGAGCAAAAAAAATATGAAGCGTGGCCATAAAAATAGAGATCCTAGAAGAGGTGGTCGTGGATCGAGAGGTGGATCGAGAGGCACAATTCGTCCTCGAATCCAATCACAACCCGGTTTCGAATCTTCTCAAGCACAACCTTACCGCCCCGAAATGTATCCTCAATCTCCACCATTTTTTTACTCCCAACAACCGCTCCCGCAAATTCCCACTAACTTCGATCCGTTTGAGCCGAACTATACCCAACAATCCCCACCGCCAATTCCTACTTTCAACCCGTATGAGCCGCGCTTTACCCAACAAAAAAGGCGTGAACGGGTTAGTGAACCGTTATCCATTCGTGATGATGCCGATGATAATGAATATTTCGACAATGTTGACGTGGTACCCGAGACACAACTAATTGATGACGAGGTCGAAGAGGAGGAAGAGGTCGAAGCGCATGTTCAAAAGAAAAAAAAACCAAGTAAGCCTTGGACGCCTGATGAGGAGGAGACGTTAGCTAAGTCTTGGATTAAAATTTCGGTGGACAAAGAAATTGGCGACTGTCAACCAAAGATAGGATTTTGGAAGCGAGTTCTAAAGCATTTTAGAACGCTTGTCCCGAGAACCGAACGCACTCATCATCAATTGAACTCGAAATGGACTCCTATGCATACTTTGATTGCTGCGTTCAACGGTTACTACACACAAGCGGTATATTTTTATATTTATGATTTTTTAAGTTTTTTTTATTGTATATTGTTTTATATTGTTTTTTATTGTATATTGTTTTATATTGTTTTTTATTGTATATTGTTTTATAAATATGTAGAATCGCTTTAGAGATAGTGGGTGCAACGATATTCAAGTCCTTTAGAGAGCCAATCGTGATTTTGAAAAACAATATAAGAAAACTTTCGGGCATTCTAAAGCGTGGTACATTCTCAAAGATTAACCAAAGTGGCAAGAACAACCGGTGGTTAGTCAGACTCAAGAATCCACGGGATCGAGCAAGAAAAGAAAGTCGTCGGAGTAAGGTAACGCTCAAACGCCAACAAACGAGACTCCAATAAACGTGGAAGATTTCGAGTGTGACTTACCGAACTTCAACGAGAACCCAACTCCATCACGTGAATCGAAAGGCAAAAAAATATTAAATTCTGGAGATTCAAGCCGAAGCTCGTTGCGTGATACCCTTGCAAGTTACACGACCGAAAAGAAAAGTTTAATGCAAGCGCAGTTGGAGGTTCAAAAGAAAAAAGCCAAAGAATATTTCAAGTTTATTGATGGGAAGGTCTACAATCGTGACATGAAGTTCGTTATGGACCCGCACGACAATATCCCGGACCTGACTTTTAAGGATTTCGTCATC
The DNA here is from genome assembly GCA_030686995.1 of Artemisia argyi. NCBI lineage: Eukaryota > Viridiplantae > Streptophyta > Magnoliopsida > Asterales > Asteraceae > Artemisia > Artemisia argyi. The sequence continues at coordinate 70,170,921 of CM060685.1, read as the reverse complement.
GCACGGAAACGCGAGATATGCGCCAAATACGGGTGGGCGTGTAGCTTGTGATTTTAATTAGTCAGACTCATGGAACTTTAGTTATTTTATATTTTTTTAATAATATTATGTAATGTTTTTTTAATTTTAATGAAATTTTAGTTTTTTTTTATAATTTTAATGGAATTTAAAAAACAAAAAAGAAAAAAAAAAGTGAGTGAAGGGTGAGTGAAGTGGCGCCTTTAAAAATATGAGTGAGTGAGGGAAAAAGTGGGGAATGATGTGCCGCATTTCGATTGGTTGGGAGTGAGTGAAGGAAGGGAGGGTGAGTGAAGCACTCCCTCCCCTAACAGCTCTCAGTAACACCGTTAACTATCCATACCGACCATACGTGATAACCACGCGAGGGTATAACATTCAATTTCCACTTCTTCTATTACCTGTCAATTACAGAATAATAAAATGTCATAAACGGTTTAAGATCCAATTCAATCCCACTAATCAACCAAACTTAATTAAGCAGATAAGCAAAAACGGTTTTTCCATAAATCTCAGCACCCTTTTCCGAGCATAACCCCACATTTTTCGACACCCACCTGGGCCGTCACGCGCCTACACGCGCCGGCGGTGGTAATGGTTCTGTTTATTGTTTTGTACGTTTTCAGGCAACGTGGGCCATCACCTCCGGTGAGTGGATATCCCCCTCACTGTCCCGAGCCCGATCCAGGTAGCCCAGTCGTTGCAACAGTCACCGGCCGCCGCCTGCCGCCGCTACTGCCGCCATTGACAACCATTGACCACCGGAAAACTCATTTTTCCGGCAGCTAAGTTTTCTTCTCTAAATATATATATTTCTATCTCTTTGGCCAGTATTTTGTCTCTTCTTTGCCTTTTATTGTGCTTCCCTTTTTTTAGTGTCTTAGCCCCTTTTTCTTTTTTAGCTTCTTTCTTAGGTGACGTTGTTTTGCTTCTTTTGCGCATTTTGCCCCCACTTTTTGTTGCTTGTGCCTGACTTTGCCTTTGTTTCCTTGAGGTTAGTATAGACGCATTAGATTGTTATGGTCACCTGAGATCATGTTCTAGCGGCTCGAGAGGGGTAGGGGTAGGGGTAGGAGGGGTAGGGAGGGTAGGCGGGGCTAGGAGTTTTGGTAGACTGCTACGTGGGAATCGCACCAGGCTTTACCTCTCAAGGGATCTTGAGAAGCTTACAACCCCCACCAGGCAGTGTACCTGATCGTTGTAGTATAGTATAGTGACAAGTACCGGGGGATTGATCGTTCAGCTAGGAATAGTGTCGCTAGGATTAGAAAACCTAAATACTAGTTCTGGAGATGAGGGATGATTATTTTTGTAATTTTATATTTTTTTGAAAGCAAGTATATATCTCGGGGTTTGAAGGATTTGGGCGGAATTAGTTGCTAGTCAACTAACCCAATACTAAAGATGCAATCAAAATAAAATACTAGAAATGAAAATAAACTAAATTAAACTAAGGTTGTGAGCAATGAGTGGAGAAGTTGTGTTTACTTAGATTTCACTACTCCCTAGATATCTTTTACACGTTAATTACTTGTTATAGTTGCGTTGATGACGGATTGTATTCCTTAATACCATTCATGGGGTGGCGCACTTAATTCCCCAATCCTATGAGTGCATACTTCACTCCTATGTCGAGCCGGCTAAGAAGCTCCTAACATGGGATCATTAGAATTTACTCATGCATTAAATACAACCAATAAAACCTAGTGCACGTCAGTTCATGTTTCCTAAGGAGTTCAAGCATGTTACCATTTGGAGATCTGCCAGTTTTCTTAAGCCTAACATCAAAATCATTCATCCAATACAACTATAAACAAGTAATCAACACATAATTAACATCTAGGTTTCATTAGATCCAAGCAAACACAAGATAGATCTAGCCTAGCATGATGGAATTAAGACAAGAACAAGATATAGACAACCAACACATAGACATATTGATTGAATTAAAAGAACACTTATCTCAATTACACATGAAAGGGTTCAAGGGCTGAAAACCCTTGAAAAACCTGTAAAATTCGTACTAAGTTCGGCCTTAGGGTTTCTCCAAAACTTCTCTTTTTTATGAATGAAAATTAGAAAACTATATATAGGAAATTGAGGCTGACGGCGTCAAGACCAAATTGGTGACGCCGTCATCTCGCTGCCAAAATACTTCTCGGACTGCCTTGATCTACTTTTGACACTGTCACGTTATAGCATTTTCCAGGCCGTCACGTATTTTACTCTTGACGCTCTACCTCGTGACGCCTTCAATTATGTACTGGGTCGTCATGGAAATTACTCTTGACGCCGTCAGAATTTCCTTCTTGACGTCGTCGCCTACTGTTCCCAGCAAGGAAAATTAAGACTTTGGCATTTTCTTCACTTTTATGCTTCCTTTTCCAGATTTCTTATGCGAGAAACGCCAAAGTTGGAGTTTTCTTCACTTTAGAAACGAAGTTGGAGTCATTTTGGCTGCAGACCTAAAGGACAATGTAGTGCAAGTTAACAGGTGCAACGATATGATCATGGCGATTACTTTGGTAATTGAGAATGAGACTATTAACATTGTCAGCGCTTACGCACCACAGGTGGGGCTCAGCGACGCAGAGAAGAGGAGTTTCTGGGACGCCCTTGACGAGCTAGTGAGAGAGTGCCCGTCGGATCAGCGACTGATTATAGGGGGTGATTTGAACGGTCACATAGGAGCTGCAACGGATAGATACGCTGGGGTTCATGGAGGTTTTGGCTATGGAGTTAGGAATGACCAAGGTCGCTCTATATTGGAGTTCGCAAGAGCGCATGACTTAGTAGTGGTGAACTCTTTCTTCAAGAAGAGAGAGGTCCACCTTATTACCTTTCAGAGTGGAGGGCACAACACTCAGATCGACTATCTGATGGTGCGCAGAGGGGACCTTAGAGCATGTAGGGACTGCAGGGTATTCCCAGGTGAGACATGCTCATCTCAACACAGATTGTTAGCCATGGATGCATTTTATGAGAGGCAACAAAGTGGGAAGAGGGCGACTGGCATGCCGAGGATTATGTGGAAGAAATTGAACGGTCCGACGGTACAGGAGTTTGCAGCGAAAGTCTCAGAGGGACTGTCGGATCGGTCGGAGGACTTAAATGTTATGGACGCGGATCAGATGTGGAACACCCTATCCTGCATCATTAAAGATGCTGCTAAGGAGTCACTTGGTGTGGCTTCTGGGACAACGAGAACCCAAACAAACCAAAGAGAATCTTGGTGGTATAGTGATGAGGTGCAAACCAAGGTAGCGGCGAAACAATCTAGGTTCAGAGAGTTCCTTTGGAGTAGAGCGGGTAATCTAGAGAATAGGGTAGAGGCAGAGGAGAGGTATAAAGTAGCCAAAAGAGAAGCGAAAAAGGCAGTAGCCTAGGCGAAAGACAAAGCGTACGAGGTTCTGTATAAGAACTTGGACTCCAAGGAAGGGGTAAACGATATCTTCAAGATTGCTAAAGCCCGAGAGAGGAGAAGCAGGGACTTGGGAAACATAAGATTCATTAAAGATGTGGATGGACGTAGCATTGTCAACGAAGAGGATATTAGGAAAAGATGGGGAGATTATTTCTCCTCCCTTTTTAACGAGAGGGCTACACAAGAAAGCGGGGAGAGAGGGACCCCTAGCCAAGATTTGCTTCCAGAGTGCGACTACTTGGATATCAGCCAAGGTGAAGTGAAGGTTGCATTAATGAAGATGGGAAGAAACAAAGCGGTAGGCCCAGACCAAATACCCATAGAAGCTTGGAAGAGCTTAGGTGACGAGGGGTTAAGATGGTTGACTTCCCTCTTCAACAAGATTTTCTCTAGCGATAAGATGCCAGAGGAATGGAGGCTCAGTGAAGTCATCCCTATCTACAAGAACAAGGGTGACGTACAAGTGTGTAGCAACTATAGGGGTATTAAGCTCCTTAGTCACACGATGAAGCTCTGGGAGAGGGTTATTGAGAGAAGGTTGAGAAAGGAAACGAGGGTGTCAGAGAACCAGTTTGGTTTTATGCCAGGAAGGTCGTCGATCGAGGTTATTCACCTCCTCAGAAGCCTCATGGAGAAATATCGAGAAAGGCAAAGAGACTTGCATATGGCCTTCATCGACCTAGAAAAGGCATATGATAGTGTCCCACGTGAGTTGATTTGGAGAACTCTGATAGACAAGGGAACCCCAAGGAGATACTTGAGAGTCATAAAGGATATGTACGAGGGGGCGATGACCCGTGTACGGTCCACAGTGGGAACCTCAGAGTTTTTCCCTGTGAAAGTTGGACTACACCAGGGGTCAGCCATTAGCCCTTATCTATTCGCCTTGATTCTTGATGAGCTATCACGTGGGATCCAAGAGTGCATCCCTTGGAGCATGATATTCACAGACAATATTGTATTGGTGGCAGAGTCAGCGGACGGGTTGAACAACAGACTTGAGCATTAGAGGGAGGCTCTTGAAGAGAATGGCCTTCGGGTTAGTAGGGAGAAGACTGAATACATGAGATGTGCTTTCGGTAGGAGCGATATCAGCTACAACAAAGAAACGGAAGTCTGTATCGGAGACCAGATCCTCCCACCTAAGGAGTCTTTTAGATATTTGGGTTCGGTGATTCACAAATCAGGGATGATAGACGACGACGTTACCCACCGTATCGGAAGAGGCTGGGTGAAATGAAGGGCGGCGTCAGGGGTTCTATGTGATAGGAAAGTACCCGTTAAGCTTAAGGGTAAATTTTATAGGGTGGCTATTAGACCGGCCATGCTGTATGGGTCAGAGTGCTGGCCTATCACAAAAGCTCAAGCAAACAGGGTGGAAGTAGCGGAACTAAGAATGCTCAGATGGACTTGTGGTAAAACTATGTCTGACATGATTCCTAACGGGGTGTTCAGATCGGCACTTGAAGTAGAATCTATTATCTCGAAGATGAGAGAAGGAAGGTTGAGGTGGTTTGGTCATGTCAGGAGAAGACCACAAACAGCGCCAGTAAGGAGAGTTGAATCGCTTGTAGTCGATGGTCGGAGAAGGAGGGGTAGACCTAAACTTAGATGGGAGGATAGGCTTAAGCTCGACATGGAGGAGCTTCACTTGTCCGAGGACATGACCTCAGATAGGAACGCGTGGAGAGATAGGATTAGTATTCGTGGTTAGTTTTGGGGCTAGGATGGTAGAGGGTTTGGGGTTTGTTGTGGTTTAGGCTTTTTAGGGTCCCTTGGCTTGCCCCTTTTAGGTGTTAGGAGCTTTTGCTTTGCCTCGGCTAGTGCTTTGGTTTTGCCTTTGTTGTGCCTTTTGGCTTTAGGCCCTTTGCTTGTGCCATTTGCTTGCTCTTTTTGCTTTGCCTTAGCTTTAGGCCCTTTGCGTTGCCCTCTTTGGTCTTAGCTGCTTGGTTTGGCCTTGGTCTTGTGTCCCCCTCGCACCCTTTTTTGCTGGCGCGTGTCTAGGTGGTTTTGTTTTGGTTGTTTTGTCTTGGTTGTCTTGTCGTTTTTCTTTGTTTGCTCTTTTTCTTGTTGTGTCGGTTTGCTTTTATGTTTGCTTATATGCTTGTTGTGTCGTATTGCTCGGTTTGCTTTTATGCTCTTTTGCTTTTCTTTGTTTTGCATTCTTTTTTTTTGTTTTCTTTACTTCGAGCACACTTTGCACACACTTTCCGGAGGTCTTTCTGGAAGCAGTCTCTCTACCTGCAGGGTACCCTGGGGTAGGGGTAGGATCTGTCTACATCCCACCTCTCCCATACCCCGCCTTGACGGGATTGGGTATGTTTGTTGTTGTTGTTGTAAAATGTCATAAAAATATAAGTAAATATAAATAATTCCCACCATCATTTTCTCCAAAATCATCTCATCTTCATCTTAATTACGAGGGACAATCGCTACGGTCTTCCCAATATCTCATTTTTATCCTCCATTACCAACTGCCGCAATCTTCTTTAAAACAAACCACCAGCTTCCTCCCTTTCAAAAACCAAAACTACAAAACTACAGTTACAATAATATGATGAAAAAAAAAGAAAAGAATAAACTTGATACTTTTTTTTAGAACGGCAAAATATATTAAAAGCAACAACTAGCAAGGCGCTAGATGAGAAAGAAAAACAAATACAAATCGTTAAAAGAAAACCAAGCCAGCAAACAATACAACAAACAAAACATAGACCTAGCAAAAAACACGAATAAACTCGCTAGAACCCACTCGGAACTTTGACTGCTAGGATCACAAAAGGGATGAAAAAACTCATGCCATTTACGCAATGCAGGACATGAGAAAAATCCCCGTCAACAGAGGCCGCGCCACCGGTTTTCACTCTGCGACGTTGTTGATGTAACCCCAAACAAGCCCCGAGGATGCCCACCCAACACTAAAAGCCATGCCAAAAGTGTCAAAACTCGAACCATCCAATTGCGCCACGCTTCAACAGACAACTCAAAAACATGAAACTCACCCATTTTCAAGGGGGTTCACGATCCACTTGTTCCAACAGTAATTGCGCTTCCTGTCATGGTTAGAGATCCAAAGAAAAGCGAGAGAGACAATAGAGTTGAAAGTGTCAGAAATATTACCATGAGATCCGTTATGGAGATTGTTATTTATGTCCTTCCACACATGCCACCACCAAATGAACACTATGGCTTCAACAATGTCTCGTTTGTATCCATTAATTTGAAGATGCTTGTACCAGGACACCATATCGTTAGGATCGACATTAGGAATGTCAATGTTCATCCAAACACTAAGTTTATCTATGATGTTACCCGTAAACGAGCATGAATAAAAAATGTGACTAACATCATCATACCCATTGGAGCAAAGGTAACATCGAACCGTATCAATGTCAATGCCTCGGCCAAAAAGATTAACATGAGTAGGAATACCATTGCGAAGAAGGTGCCACACAAACAAATTAATCTTCTTAGGAACCTTCTTATTCCATCTTGTCTGCTTTTCAATTTTCGGAAGCAATTTATAGTCAAAGAACCGCCGAGCATTTGCAACAGAGAAGTGAGATTTACCATCCATATTCCAAACCCAAGTGTCATCTGCATCGGAAATACCATTAGGAAAAAGCTCATTTAATTGATTAAATTGTTCATTTTCGATACCCGATCTAATGGGACGTCTCCAAAACCGATCCTTCAAAACCCTAAATCTGCCGAACATCACCATACATGTAAATATTCTAATATTCATCATCACTTACTTCAAAGTTTCATTTTGTATTGCAACTCCACTTCATCACTATACCCACCAACAACCACCATAATTTGAGGGAAAAAAAGGATGTACTCTCAACGAAAAAAATAAAACATATAGACAAACCCACATGGAGGGAGCTATCACTTTAGCTTAACAGAGAAGTAAATTGTAGGGGGAAGCTTCGTCGAAGTTCAAGCAAGAGAGATAGTAGCGACTAGAGAGTAAGGGGGTTTTAACTTTTCTCTTTGTGGGAAGGGTTGTGAGCCCAAAACCATTATCATCTTTTACTATCTTCGTCTCTAAATAAATGTCAAGTTTGACTTTTCTGAGTCAAATTAGATCAACTTTGACCCTAACTATTTTTGTGAGTGTTATATAATATTTGATGCAAAATATGTGAATGGATTAGGTTTTAAATGTACTTTTCAATACTATAATTTTTTATCATATATTATATAACACAAAAAAATATTTAAGGTAAAAGTTGAACCAGTTTGACTCTGAAAAGTCAAACTGGACATTTATTTAGGGACGAAATGAGTAATTTGAAGACTCATCTTTTACCTAATAAAATAAAACCCATAGTGGGGACTTTTCCATTTCAAAAAAATCAAATCATACTTATTTTGGTAACTTTTTTTTTAAATCTTAATTTTTAAAAAGGTTTTTAATATTTAAAAAACCTATAATCTTTCTATATTTGTGTAATAATTGATTAAAATTCGTTTTTATACCTAAATATTAAAATTGGGCAAAAATACACAAGGACTTTATTGTTGTTTTTGGATATTGCATGCCTAAAGTGTAAATATTTTGTTGAAAGCGGAGTATCCCCATTTGTATTCATTATATCCCACATACTAAAAAACCACACTAAACAAAATCCACCCATAAGAACATCAATAACAATCCATATGAACAGCAATCATCTTATATAATTTTAAAGTAAACCACACACAATTTAATTACCCCCTCCTGTTGTGGATACCCGGAATCCAATTTTAAGACCCTCTCCGTCTGTATCCCAGACCATTGCGTCTCAAAATGATCATCAGAAGCATCTGAGACGTATTAGTGCTGATAACACATCAACATCTGCTGCTTTGGCCTCAAAGGTCTAGTCAACAATAAAAGATGGTAATAGTATCAATTCCTCCACCCAGTTACCCAGACCTTCTGCTGGGAGATTTTCATTCTCACAATGGGATAACAAAATCCACCCATAAGAACATCACTAACAATCCATATGAACAGCAATCAATCGTATGCTACAACAATCACAAGAACAATTAGATGCTAAAAACAACAACAACAACAATCCGATGCTGCCGATCCGATTCTACAGGTTTAACAACAATCGACCTAAAACCTAATAACAACATCAATCGATGGTACAACTTTTTTATAAGTTTATAATTTATTATTTATTAATTTTAATTTGATTGTGATTTTAGGTTTTTTAATAAGTTGTAGTTGTTTAAGTAACTTTTTAAAAATTGTAAGACTTAACTGTTATTATTATTATTTTGTAAATTTTTAAAAACTACAGCTGAGTTTGAATTATATTACATTTATAATTAGAATCCTAATAGGACCTTAACTTATACTGGCTTAAACCATTATATAAACTCAATTGATAGCCCCATTTTTTTATTCACATGAAAATCATCATAAGAGATATATATTTATCATTCAATAAAGCTCAAAAAAAAAATAGCAGGTTTGATTTTTAATCTCTGTATAAATATATCTTTTATTTATATTTATTAAACAGCTTATTTTTTTTATTTTTCAATTTGTAACATGATAGTAAACACGTTATTAATCAGGTAGTACAAAAGTTAATTGACAAGAGTAAACAGCAGGAAAAGATCATAATAGGTTTAGACGTTGTTTGATTGATAGTAATGTTTCTGAAAGTGTTATTGCTAATGATTTTAAAAATACTCATGTTTGAAAGTTTTTTAATTGTATAGAACATAGGATTAATATAAAATATATACTCATAGGCTTCAACATGTTTGTGTAATTGTTGTTGCTGTAGTTTCCTTTAATTGGATAAGAAATTGTGCTTAGTTGTGTGGACGTAAATATTAAAAAGGTTTATGTTTTTTTGCTGTTTAAATATTCTTAATTTATGCTTTTTTGCTGTTTAACTACTATAGTTAGATCTGTGGTGTTATTTTGTAGTTGTTCATTGCAGTTCATTGTTGCATATTGTTGTTGAATTAGTTTTTGCTATTGTTGTTTCATCTAATTTGATCTCTGGTTTATCAGTTATTAGTATCATTCTGCAATAGTTAGTGTAACTGCCACTGTTAAGGGTGTTTGGCATTATTGACTTTAGATGGTGAAACAAGGTTTTTGTCTCAATTTGAATTTGATTTAGCTGTATTTTGATAGTATGAGTAGTAATTGAGTGTTTTGATTCAGTTGCAAGTAGTTAAATCGGATTTGTAGTAGTGTTTAGTTCTTGAGGTTTATAACAACTAAGTAGCAATCATTAGGGTAGAATTGGATTCGAACAACTTTTGGTTATTAATATTGTTTTCATTAGGTTCATTGTATGATATAGTAGTTGTGCACTTACTGATGTTGGTACTTTAGTAGTCAAAATCTCATTCTCACAAATTTAGGAAATTGCATCAGTTCATATGCACTTCCATAACTGATTTCATCAGTAGCTTGTGTAATTGTTGTTGCTGTAGTTTCCTTTAATTGGATAAGAAATTGTGCTTAGTTGTGTGGTTATATATGTAGAATGATAAATTATATAAATTTATTATATCTATATAGAACATATAGTCATTAGCTTGCAACATGCTCCTCTAATTGTTGTGGACGTAAATATTAACTTATGATAAGGGATCTGAAGCCTGGACCAACTCCTCGCCAAGTATATCGGTGAGTAGCAATCTGCAATAAATGTGGTTAATACGACTTATATCGCTCCCTCACTGTAAATGTTTTATTAAGAACTTAAACCTCTTGAAATATGCAAAACAAGGAGCTCTTATCTGACACATTTACTACATAGTGAAGCTTGTGGTACAGGGAAATGCAAGCAAGAATATTCAACCATTTTTGTTGACTAACGAAGTGAATGGTAGCACTAAAAATCTACGTGATCAGATATATCTGAACTTTGATCCATTGACATGCAATATCAAAGATTTGGAGGCAAGTTAACTGATTTCTGGCTCAATCATTAGCATGATTTATTGTTGTTGCGCCATACTTTTAACCATATAGTGGAAAATAGGTGGATACTTTTAACCGTCATTGTTAATTCATACATTTAACTATGAAGTGGAAAATGGGTGGATGTAGGTGGTTAAGTGAGGGGTCAAATGCTTAATTGAATTGGTACATATTGAAACAGGATCGGGTTCAGCTGAATCACTTTTTGTCCAAATATTTTTTACTTATTTCAGTAATATGTGTATGTCACATATGAATACAAAAAAATAATATTATCACAATAGTAGTCTTATTATCAGAACAAAGTGATTTGGTTAGCTATTCATGCTAAAAACAACTCTAGGTGATTTTGAACAGCATAACTTCAATTGATCCATTTAAATGGGTCCATAACTGAACAACTCTATATTGCTATTGCAGAATGCTTTTCCCAACATTTTCAAATATGATGCAGTTGGCTATGCTCAATGCTTCCTCTGATGGGTTTCTGAGAATCAGCATCAAGAAACAGCCTTTTGGATATCAATAGCATTAATGCTGCTAAGAAAGAAGGCAAATATGGAAAAGTTCTATTAAATACAGTAATCTTGACCGCATAAATCTGATGCATTCTTAGTCCCTGTAACCAATTGCTTGAATGCTCAATACTATGGAGAGATCCGTATGCATATTTTTTGTAAGTCACGTCTTATTTACATATACAAAACTTCACAATGGTTTCTTATGCTTACTTTGCTCATGTGCAAATTTTTTGTTACTTCCATAGCTGAGGTCAAAACTTAAAATGGATTGAGTGAAATGGTGTTGCTAGACCAGCTCAGGTAAAGAATGTTTTGTGTCCCAAATGAACCAGCCAAATGCACTAATATCACCCAAAGTGTATTCTATGTGCTATTGCATTCTATGTGCGCTTACAAAAGTTTAGGATATGATGTTTTTCTAATAGACTCGGGGACCAAAGATAGAATCCGATTTTGCTCTTTATATATGATGTATAAACACAATAAAAGGTTAGTCAAGGCCTCACATTGCAAGAAAAAAAGGTACATTTAATAAAAGTTATGCAAAACATCAGGTTAGTCAAGGCCTCGCATTGCAAGAAAAAGGTACCATTTGCCAAAAGGTTAATCTGAGAATATAAGTTACTATACATGTTTTATGTACCAGATTTATAATTTATATAATCTTAATTTGTGATTGGTGATTGATATGGCTGTCAAGGTGTTGTCTAGGTACAAGTTTCCTACGATTATTAAGTTGACTGTGGGTGTTAAATTTATGTCATGCCCAAGTGTTTTACCTTCACTTTCTAACCTTTTAGTATGTCTCTTCAGATATCAGAAAGCTATAGATATTTTTGAAGAGGTGGCATGGCAATCTCTAAACAATGACTTGCTAAATTATGGAGATAGAGGGCATCTACTCAATGCTTGCATTTGCTAACTCTGTAAAGGTGACGTTGTTGTCATCACAAATGCTTTTGAGCATTATTAGGTAAAATACCAGCTCTTGTGATAATTTTATCGTTGTCTCCACCCTTATTTTTAAAGCCTATCAGTTGGCTTTTTGATGCAATCATACAAAATAGTAGGCATACCATGGATAGCTGCATGATAAACTCTCTACTCTGGAAACCCAATATCTGACATTTTTAGGTTCCCCTGCACTCATCATACCAAATAAAACATTGACTTTCTTTTAAAATAAATATCATAATTGCAAGAGACACCAGTAGGGACCTCTACATTTAGTCATGACAAAAACATATTGATCTATATGATAATTGCAGCATCAAGAATATACCAGTAGCTTTTTACGATGTTAGATTGATTGGCTTATGAGTTATTGACTACCGATTTTGACCTGTCATTTTGAATTCTTTACCTGGATTATCAGCAACGATTCTAATGGCAACCCATCCTTTGACAGGTAAGCTAACTGTATTTCTAAGACGCGGATCCCACGAGGTTGAATAGATGTGTCTGTTTTTGGGTTAAAGTTTCCAAATCCTTATGAAAGTATATAAAAACCTTATCCAAGAATATGGATCGGGTGGTTCTCAGCAGTGAAGATACTTTGTTCGTTTAGCCGGTGACGTTGGACTTTGTCTCAGGGACCATTCAACAAGAAACTATGGATGTACCCACTCCATCACTTGGCCGACTGAATAGCCACGATTGAGTACAAAATGCCCACGGAATTGATAAACTTCTAGGCTGCTTGGACCATGTGTACCAAACACCATCTGAAAAAGGGAAACATCAAATGCAAGGTAATATGATGTTGCCGATTAGCGTAACATTATGACAGTTTTCTGCGTGCCGCTTATATTACTTTCATTTTAATGTCTTTTAGGAACTGATGTTAAGGGAGTGTTTGGATTAGCTGAATTTACGTTGCACTTAATCAGGTGTTGTACCAGGAGATTTGCGGATATGTTCTTGGAAGACTTGCCACAAAAGACTAAAAGATGGGTTTGTTGACATCTATAGAACAGAAAAGAAAGCTACACTCCTCACTTATGCAGGAAGATGACATGAATTCACAAAAAGGTTAGTTACTGACGCTAATAAATAATTTCCACTGTAGTTAAAGTTGGTAATTTAGGGTACTTTATGACATGTGCAACAATTAATCTTTTACCTACCGTGTGTCTTTTCGGTTTTTGGCAGGTATGTCAGCCTCCACGTAATGGAAAATGTGGTCTCCAGAACCGACCGCAAAGGAAAAAATCTAAAGTAAGCGAGTTCAACGCTCCTAACTTCGCATCTATTCATTGACATATTAAGTATAAAATGTGCCATCAAGTAGCTAAAAACTTTTTAGACAAGATCGACATATTAAACATAGTAACAAAGTGTATAGCTATAGAGAAATTTATGTACACGTCATGCAAATAAGTTAATTAACATATTATAAAAAACTGACCACACATGTATGAGTTTTGGACTTTTTCGTTATGGTCCAAATATGTGGGTATGATCAATAGTTTTAGAACATAACATGGGAAAAAAGTATATCACAAGGGGAAACTTAGGAGGTGGGATATGATATCATTGTTGGATCTGTTAAAACATTGAAGTTGGGTATCATTTTCTAAAGCCGTGAGGTTAACATTGCAAACAGGTCTTTGGACACCAGGGTATACATATGCAAAATTCGAAAGGATAGGTTCTTCCGAACAAAACTATTAAAGTAGCTTAAAATGTTTCTAGAGATTTGTTTTGAGGCCTTTAATTGAATCTCATTAAGTACCATTGATGATCACATATCGTGAATCTTTTGATAAATAAATCTAAAAGGAAAAATGGGGTGACATTTATTAACATTCTATTCTTTGTGAACTAAAACAGATGTGCATTTGCAATCTATTTAAACATTTTCTCCGTTGAAGCAACCCGAAAGCAACACAGATGGCTAAAGGAGGAGTAAGTTTCTACTTATTATACCTTCTTTCAAGATTTATAGATATATCCATGCTACTGTAATTTTCTTTATGGTATAGTCAAATTGTGCATATATTGGCACATGCAATAGGTCTTGGTAAAACTGTGATGACCATTTCTTTAATTCTTGCTGGACCAGGTAAATAAAGTGAAATTGAAAATGGAAAGGAAAATGAGTGCGTAAAGGCTTCTCAAAGACCAAGAGGCGGAGCACTCATTTTTTTCCCCATGGCTTTGCTTAGCAAATGGGAGGTTCGTCTTTTCGAACTATAGAAGTACTAAAATGTCCGATTTTTCATTTTTATTCACCTGTTATATATATTGTCATGGTTGGTTTGTAGGATGAGCTGCCGAACGTACTGTTCTCTTGACTACTTATGGTGTTCTTTCTGCATTTTATAAAAGTGTAAGCACCTTACTCTAATTCAGAACTTACATCTACACTTGATAGTCTCTTTTAAGTACTTATGTTTATTTATTTAATTTTTATTGTTATGTCATTTGCAGAATAATTTAGAAGATCTTTACTGTCTTCTATATTTCTTGCATGTTGAACCATGGTGCAACTGGGCATGGTAAGCACTATAGGGCATAAGTTGTATTTTCCACTATTTAATTTTAACCATTTACTTTTATGGTTTTGTCATATGAAGTACAAATCCATGAAATGTGTAATAAAAAGCTAACAGTAGACATCAATATGGGCAAATCATCGTACGGGTCAAAATGGGTATTCCAAAAATGTGTAATATTTATGTATGAAAATAACATCTAAAATTCTTTTGCCTATTTTATTATGCTTTTTATTAAAGTTTTTTTTTCTTTTATATATATATATATATATATATATATATATATATATATATATATATATATATATTCAGCCAAACAAAAAATGGAACAGCATCTCTAACACCAATCACATGGAAGGATGTTGTTATCTACAACTATTTAGCTCCTCCAAATTTGATGGTCTCCTATGTTGCAAGGTTTATTTATGGTCACTTTTGTAATTGGCACCAGTGGTAAAAGGCAAGGTCTTTTGGCGAGGCAAAGGCAGGGGTTTTAGAAGGACACTATTTACATCTGAAAAATAGAAACTTTTGATGTCGCACCACAACTGCAAGTACGGTAAGAATATGGAATAACCCTCTTTAGAAGGTTTTTTTAAGGTAGTTAGAAACCTTGAAGAGGAGAAAACTATACGGTGCACACTTTGAAAGCCTTACTTTTCTTAAACTCTTATATGTGTTGTTTGTTGCAAATTTACAGAGACAAGTTATTGAGAGTATAGTTGAAGGCTTCAAAACTACATCATTTAAGTCTTGGTAAGAACTACACAAGCTACATCAATTAAGTATCTTCCTCTTAGTATTTATCCTGCTTTGATTGAGTATAACAGTCTATTTCACAATTACTCTTAAAACATTTTTACAATGTGGTATGTATCTAATACTTGATCCAATAGCAATAGTCTAGCCATGTGCAACAAGTAAGGTTCCAGTTAATTTTGTATGGTACAATTAAACTATCAATCAAATCAATATCAACACACTTAAGATTTGTGATTTCTTCCCTGTTCTAAACCTAATTATTTAATAATTAATATTATCAGGCCCATTTTAATAAGCACTTTTTAATAAGTATTCACAAACACCCTACACTATGTCAATATGACAATATATGACCTCTTGATAATGTTGTTTAGGAAGGCGCTTGCATTAAGATGTTAGATACATACATCATAATGCATCTTATCATTATAACAGTTACAAGAATAACATTTAACATTGGGTTATAATGCGTAGACCAATATAATATAATATATATCCGTAATTTATTAATTTTACAACACACGTTTAATAACCCATGTGTAAACAAGTTAAAATGAAGTCTATTTTCTTTTTTCGTTGTTAATGCATTCAATAAAATTTGGTATGTTTAAACTTGATTTACCGTTACTTAGATGGCGTAAAAATTTAACCGTAGCCAATTAACTGTTGCAGTGTTTCTTTATATAGCTGTCTCAAAAGTGGGAAACAAGAAACATTAGACAACTGATTTTTAGCATACGGACGCTAATTCATCAAAAACAATAACTAACGCTTCCTATAAACAACTATTATAAACTTTGTACATTTATATCTTATTATTTGTTAACTAATACCTTTAAGCGATATTTATAACTAATCCCCGCCCATCGGCCGGGCTTCCCAAACAGTATACAATTGCTTGCTGCAGTGTGCTCAACAACAACTATTAATAAAAGTAAAAGCCAAAAATTTCCACAAGTATGCATGTGTCTTCAGTGGCGAGATTTTATTTTATTTATTTATTTATTTTTTTTTTTTTTTTTTTCTGTGACAAACAATATGCAACTATCTCAAATATAAATAAAATAAACATATTTAAAATTGTTTTTATCAAATTGTTTAATAATTAATATCGGTTAACTAATTGTCATGTTTAACGCATTAAGAAACAAGCCCTATTCAACTAATACCTTAAAAGGAACTTTATAAGTCATGCCCGCCCAATAATCCACTTACAATTAACAATACACTTAGAAACATTACCAAAAGTATAACCATAACCAACTTCTTCACCGCTTGCGGTATAGAAGTTGACCGAGAACTTTTTACCACTAATCTGATCAAAATGAACAAACTTAGGATCCAAATGAATCACACTTGAGATTAAATCAATCCATTTATCACCAACAAAAGCCCACGTATAACAAAGCTCTTGCCTCTCCATTTCAACAAACCGCACAACACCGCGAGCATCAGTTACCTCCCAAAAATCCGTCGATTCAAGCATATTAGATGGGAGAAGCTCACCCGGTAACTCCTAAATTATACAAAACATCACATAGCACCACAAAAATAAATACAAAAAACAAACATTAACGAAGTACACAACCAAAATATTACCAATTCGTGCTCAAAATCACCATGGAGACAAATGATAAATTCAACCAAACCGTTCTGCTTGGTTTCATCTACAATAAAACAAAACAAAATACAAAAATAAACAAAATTATTTTTAAAAAATAGCTAAATAAAAAGGGTTTAAAAACAAATTAACTAAAATAAACAAACACTTACAGAAACATTTTAAATCAGCATAAACCATTCCTAAACCTGAAACAAAATAAAAAAAATATAAATAAAAAAAAACGAAAAAAATACAATCAGTACAACAACTATAATCAAACAAAAATCGAAATTACATTGTGGTATACAAATTCATGTCACAGCTCCTATCATACTCAGAAACCTATTCCTTGAACCCCGCTTTGCAATCCAACAATACATTCCCCCTGATATTTTTACTATTAGAACTACAAATTCGCCCCTGTATCATATAATTTATAAAAGTAGAGAAATCTACACAACCACATTCACTCTAAATACCCGACAAGTATATAAGCTAATAACAATCATACTAACAACATGGAAATTTATACAAACATTATGCTATGTAGAAGCAATCAAGATGGGTTGTGATTTTTGAATGTTGTGAGTTGAGTCAACTGTGTTCGCTAGGTTACTCAAGATACTCAAATAAAAATTTGGTTGATGGGTTACTCCTACCCGAATAACCAGAAACATAAGATGGGTGACTATGTACTTTGCTTCAACAATCTCATGTAAGCCCAATGCAAGTATGAACACAAACATAATTATAAACTTAGCTCAAGCCCAATGCAAATAAAAGAAGCCCCAAACAATAACAATTTGCATAATAC
This sequence comes from Artemisia argyi, assembly GCA_030686995.1. Taxonomy (NCBI): domain Eukaryota; kingdom Viridiplantae; phylum Streptophyta; class Magnoliopsida; order Asterales; family Asteraceae; genus Artemisia; species Artemisia argyi. The sequence goes on along the minus strand of CM060685.1, from coordinate 70,153,327 downwards.
CACATATTACAAATACCAATTTGCCTCTATCTCAACACACCCCGAAGTCATCGAATACCAATAAACCAAATCCCAAACTTCATTAAATAGAAAATAAAGCTCTTTATAGGTTTTAAACATTTGCTTAAATTTTACACTGTGTCTGTAGAAGCTCATACTGATTTTTTTTTTCTTTCTTTCTTTGGACGAATTAGTTTTCCACACCAAACAATTCAGGCGAACATGGCAATTCGCCAGCAGTCGGCACTAAAATATCCGAATATGCTAAATTTACTTGATATAATTTATTGCCATTATATCATGTAGAAACAAAAGAGATAAATAAAGTATACATTACTTGATTCATTAAAAACTTAATGAGCATATAAGCTAACAATAAAACACTAACACCCAAACAAGACGAGAAATGAACCTAAGCTAGTATGGGCCTACATGCCTTATTATTCTTACAATACGGTCCCGAAGGATCGACCTGCAAAACTATATGCATAGTTAGTTCATGGGAGTATTTGACAGGCTCTTAAATGTCGATAATACCCTTTTGATACCTTTCCCAATCTGTTCTTTAGCTATCAAATCTTCCACAAGTTATCATAATCCGATCCAGGTTGTTTGTCACATTGTCCACTTTAATAATGGTGTTACTGTTGATGCTCATGTTGCCATACTTGAGCTACTCGTACTACTTCTTTTACCAACTTGTATGAAAATCACATCCCTGAACCCTCAGTCTTATGAAATCCTGAGTGATCGACACATCTGATCATCTAGTTTTGCAGAAGCCCTTGGTCTCATTAATTTGTGGACCAGCAAGTTCGTTTGCTTGATTGAAATTGTATGGATGCCAACCAATTAAAATGACCAAGTTTAGAATGTAAAGACTCTACTTCTCTTTCATTTGCTTTCCATGGCCATAAAATTCCTTTTTTAACCATCGGTTCCTCGTCTTTTGGGTACAAAATCTAGCAGATCCCAAATTTGTTTTCGCTCTCCTCACCAGAATTTGTCATGGGATTTCCGCAATGATGTTCCTTTGTGTCCATAGAAAAAGACATTTCAAATCGCGATGGAACAATATGTACTCTCGGGATGCTTCCTTCACTCTGATTTAAGGTAGAATTGTTATGATCTGTGTAGTTTTCTCCTGTCTTTAGTTTTGACTTCACTTTTAACACCTGTATTAATTTTTCAGTATAACAAAAATAATTTAGTAAAACTAAACCCTATTTGTTAGATTGCATAAACTTTGCACTGATCCTTTTACCTGATAGGATGACCTATAAATGTGGAACGTAAAAACAGGTTGACTTAAAATATTTTTATTTTGAAATGGAATTCAAAAGATACTATGAACGTTTTTTTAAGTTGTTAGCTCTTTGTATAAAATTAAGCTACAAGCCCAATCCTGCTTGACCGAGGTATAGGGTGGTAGAATGTATAAAATTAAGAGTGCCATCCAAATGAAAATAAGCCCACGTTCATTACCTGTTTAAGCTAAGCCATTTCTTTTAAGGCTTTTGAATGTGTAAAGTGATCAAGATGGCTTACAAAATTAGATATATTTGAGGGAGTTGAAGTCTTCTGAGGTTGTTGATCAGAATCACGCCCTTGTCTAGCGCAAGCGATTGTCGTGGTTGGACAAACTTTCGGGCCTGCTTGATACGGACGTGAATCACTAGTTATACATATAGATCCAAGTTGTCTGCCATATTCATCGCGATATGGCCTATCGGCACATATAATCACAAATCTTTCTCCGTACTTGTTTATTATAGGAAACTGACCAGTACAACTATCTCCAAGCGCGGTTCGTTCTTGGAGATAATCTGCCATTAAAGCGTGTTTGGGTTCCGCTAAAAGCTCAGTTGGAGTTCTTCCATATGCTTCGGCAGTTGTATAACCATATTGACTTTCTGCAGCTCGGTTCCTGCACGATTCTCATCAACCAAATATGTTTAAGTATATTATAAAATTTGTCTTTATCAGTCTTACTTGAAATCCAAAACATCAATAGTTAGTCCTCACCAAAATATGATCCCATATTTGATATGATATAGAAATACAGCCTGTCCCATTGATTGCAATATATTCAAATACTGAGTTTCTGTTAGCTTCATAGCTAAAGGCTCCATGACTCCACCATGAGTATCTCCGTTAACTTCTCGGAAAGCACATGGTCTACCTACTACGTTTAGTTGGTGAGAGCATGCTGTTTGGTGGCCATGTTTTGAGCGGTTAGCAGAGAGCTTGAGTTTGGATATTTCTTGTTTGATGTGAGCTTCCCGTTGTTCCATCTCCTGGATCTTTCTTAACAACTCCTCAGCTGATGGTGGTTTTTTGGCTTTTTCCATCTTTCTTAACACACACTCAGAGTTTTGGATCAAGAAAAAACTCCTTTAAACCTTAAGTTACAGCTTTGGAGGAAGCCCAGATATCAGTAAACTAATCAAAATCAAGATGTATAACAGAAAAATTACAAACTGTGATTGTTTGATCAATCAAATACTTTTGCAATTTTCAGACGCAAAATCATATAGTAAGATCTAACAAATTGAAAAAACATCGAATCAATAACCCTGACAGAAGTAAAAGTCAAATATTAATTAAGAGGACACTCAAATAAAAGTTTCAAGAACACTTATTATAAGCTAAAAATAGATAGTGATTTGTAGATCAATCGACTGATATTTCTTCAACCCTCTTATGGAAATCCACATCAAAAACTACTAAAAATGTCAAAGTTTGACTTACTGCAAAAACTATGCAATTCCACGCGCAAAAACACATAAAACTGGTCTACTATAAAAATCCCAAATGATTAAAGTTAGAGAAGAGAAATATGAAGTTTAATTTAGCGAAAAATTAGCACATGTTTAAGGAAACACGAAGCCTTAATGATGATTTCGTTATGTGTGAGTGTGAGTGTAGAACGCTAGAAAAGTCATAGTATCTCACCTAAAAACCTGCTGTTCTGAAACCTACATATATTGCCGACCTCTTTTTGTTGTATTACAGGAACACACTTGTTCATTGAGCCGGCGAGAAAAATATTTTTAAAATTTATAGACATTTTATATTTCGTGTCTATACATTTTTCGTTACAATAACTTTACACATGACAAGGATAATAACCTTGATGTAGGCAATTAGCTACACATCCCCTTTGTAAAAAAAAATTAAATTTGTACAATTCAGCTCTTGCAGTATGTCGCAAGGGCTGAACTGTACACTTTTAAACGATTTTACAAAGAGATGTGTAGCTAATTGCTTACACTTGGATATAGGTAAGATTTCCCCATATATATATATATATATATATATATATATATATATATATATATATATATATATATATAGGGTAAGGTTAATGTGAGATCAAACTTAAAGTTGTAAAAATAAGATCTAATCTAAACAACCATTAAACACATTTATAAATAACCATACTAACAATAATACACAAAATATAAAGTATTAATATGAATTAACATTTTAGCAACTAATAAACAACTGATACATGAGTTTGGATTAGTGATACACAACCATAAATTAACATGTCGAATCAAAGTGTATCACCTTAACCTGATACACATTACATGTCGAATCAAAGTGTATCACCTTTGTTTTGTCAATTTTAAAAAGAAAACCATCGGAACTTTAACAATTTTAGTTTTAACTAATAAAAAATTTTATTTTATTTTAACGAGAGTGTCATTTGTCAAATTTTAGTTGGATCTTATTTTTACAAATTTAATATTGATCTTATTTGATCTCTTTAGAAAGATTTAATAAGATTTAATTGTAGTGTAACTTAAAAGTTTTCTGTGATTCTATTAATTTTATTTCCATTAATGAATTTTAATGATTTGTATGCTTAATACGTGAACCTAAGTTTATATTTAAAGATTTGATTGGTGAAAATAATGAAACAAAATAAGTGTAATAAACTTATCATTAAATGAATAGGTTTAACTTTAGCTCTCCTTGTTAAAAATAAATATCAATACTCTTAATTAATATGTATTTTTTAGTTAACCATTGTATTTTTAAAAATTATATAAAGTGAGTACTTTAAAATTTATTTAAGATAATAATTGTATTTTTAAGGTTTCATTTTCAATTCCACCACAAACGCAATAACACAAGGTTGTAAAATATTAAATTTTAAGAATACTATAGCAGCAACGATTGCACCATTTTGTACACAAAATAACAAACCTTCTGATCAACTGATTAATCAAATTGTCTTTTTACGTCATACAATGAATAACATAAGGATACCAACAAGACACTAATTAATAGAAACATCCAAGTTGTTGTCTCAAATTCATCAAACGCCTGAATAAGATCATTCTTTTATATATTTTACTGTAATCACGTCACCAAATGAGTAGCTGGCAAACTCAACTACAATTTATGAATTTCATTTTCTTCGTATTATAACTCACACTTCAAGCTTACTTAAACTCGAGAATTGTAGTATATATACACCAACAAGTGAAATAAGAAAAAGACAAAGAATACAACTTCAAAGACTACCACTAATCAAAAAGTGTAATTTCTTATCCAATTACACAAGCAAAAACACATAAAGCTGGTCTACTATAGAAATCCCAAATGAAATAATGTTAGAAGAAATGGAAGTTTAACTTACCGAAAAATTAGCACATGTTTATCTAAGGAAAAACGAATCCTTAATGATGATTTCGTTATGTGTGAGTGTAAGTGTAGAACGCTAGAAAAAGTCATAGTATCTCACCTAAAAACATGCTGTTCTGGAAGCTATAAATTACCGACCTCCTTTTTGTTGTATTACCGTAACGCGCTTGTTCATTGAGACGGCGAGAAAAAATATTATTAAAATTTATTGACACCAATGTTTTGTAGTAACGTACTTGTACAGTAACGCACTTGTTTTGTGGCTAAACATTTTTCGTTGCAATAATGACAAGTACGTTCACTTGAATAACTTTAAACTTTTATTTGTAAATGTACCTTATTTTCAGAAATTTTTTTAACTGAACCCTTTTTCATACTTAAATACAAAATAGGACGGACCACATTTATATTTACCAAAATGAACCATTGTTCAACTATTCCTTAAATGCAAGACATGTGGCAAATCGAATATCTATAAACTAGCTTATAGACCCGTCAAATTGACGGGGTTTTAGAAGAATGTATGCATTAAGAAATTAAGTGTATGGGTAAAGTAAGAAAAAACAACGAAGGTAAAAATTTTGAATTTTTTTTAATGGAATAATAATTAAGTCAATGACACAATAAAAAAATATGAATGTAACTATTAATCTAATAAACATTCATGCACGCGGCCTATAATCTTCATGGTCTTGGAAAGTAAATGTATGTATTGAGCGTGAATTAAGTGATAAGCCAATGAACATTTGTTGGGCACCTAATAAGTGTAAAAAAAAATGTAAATAAAAGGTGTTTGCGTTTGATAATACATGTGAATAAAAAATAGCATAAAAGATATTATCACCACTACAAAAAAACAACACAATCATAAACCATATTTTGGCATAACTTCACAAACAAAACAATTGCCTCAGAAATGGACTTAGTATGGGATTGCTTATTTTCCAATGTGCATATCTGCTTTGGAAAATAAACATGTACCAACCTACTTCTTTTCTAACACATATGACATACGCATTTTCTCTAAGTGGTCATTTTTCCCTAACATAAGCATGTATCAAAAGAGCGTTTCAGATTGCTAAATTGCTTATATGCTTCATCCAATGCAATAAACAGATTAGTACCTAAATAATCAATCCCAAATTCCATGAAACGTAATGTAATCCATGATCATCATACAATCATCGTTAAACAACATACACAACCAAACTCTAAAACGCTACATAACACCATTCAAAATCCAACAAATTACCTGTATGTAACAAAAAATTTCTAACAATCTCCCCTCCCCTTCAACAAAAACGCCAACGCCGAAGGCACAAAATCCCTAATAAACACCTGATCATAATTCAATGGCATCTTATCATTCAGATCATTAGCCGCCATAGTCCCAACAGGATTCCCACAATACGTCACAACCGCTTCTTTCAACAACCTCCACGCCTCCTTTTCCGCTTCACTTTCCACTCTCCCCCCCCCCCCCTTCTACATCATTTACACTCGTCTCCAACGTCGAAAATTTCCTCCTACCATTCTTATATCTATTATCAGCACTACAACATGTTATGCTAAAAATCCTATTTTTATCGAGATGTATAATAGTGTAAGAATATGTGACAAATGCAAGCTCGTCCCCGAAGCCTGATGCAGTCACTACTGGTCCATCAAGATAAACAACATGCCTCTGCAAACAAAAAAAATATATAAATAACAAACTGAGTCCACCTTTTCTGTTGAAAATAGATGAGTAAATCTCAAAAGCATAAAAGAGTAGTGACGATACCTGTAAACCACCCAATGCGAAGGAAATTGAGATTTGTAACAGCAGCAACCCAAGAACTCCCAAGCGCTATAGCTCTCACTTCTTCTTATTCAAATCGCATAGACCACTGAATCATATTCAAGAGATAACTATAAATAAGTATTTTCAAACTCTTGAAATATATGTCAAATTTGAAAATAATGTAAAAATATGCAACTAATTAAAATGATTGATGAACAAACCTCGTTGTTATTAGCCCAACTTTTGAATGGACGATACATGAGGGTACTCATGTTTTTCTCATTGCATAGATTTGCAAAGACACTTCCATTTTCATTTAAGGAAGCCATAGTGAAACCAAAACGATCAATCATTGCAGGAATTTTTGGCCCCCTACCAGTGTCATGAAAGTCGATCTGCATCCAACCCATTGTATAAGAACACATAACAGTCAGAGTTGGCTATTTTGTACACTACAATAATATAAATTAAATATTCATCATGATGACTAAAATCACAGTTTTTTAACATATTACATGTTTATAAGTATGAAAAGTTTTAAAGTTTCATTCTAAGGCAAAGTAAGATGTTATCCAGAAATATTCTTAATTTCATAGTACAGGAAGATAAAAAGCCAATTGATGGTTCACATTAAAATATAAAAAGAATAGCTACAAAGATGAGAGGAGATGTATACCTCCATATGGGAAGATTCATCATGCTTCATTGTAGTAATACTTCCAAGAATATTATAGCATAAAAATCGCCCTTTACCAGGCTGAGCAGGAGTAGAACCTGGCTGGCTGAGCAGGAGTAGAACCTGGTTGAAAAGCTTCCTGCATTTTTGGTCCGGTAAAAGTAAGTGTGGTGTCACCTTACTCTTTTTCATACTCTACTTGTCACCAAGGGAAGGTTTTTTGTGGGATTCAGACTTTGAAAGAAAACTCATTCCATCATTGGTATCCTCATCTGAATCTTCATATTCAATTTGTTTGCGTAATCATATAACACATAGAAGTTGAAAATTGATGAGTAAATCTCTAAATCATAAAAGAGTAGTGACGATACCTGTAAACCACCCTCTGTGAAAATGCGAAGGAAATTTAGACTTGTAACAGCAGCAACCCAAGAACTCCCAAGCGCTACAGCTCTCACTTCTTCATCTTCAAATCGCATAGACCACTAAATCATATGCAAGAGATAACAATAAGTAAGTATTTTCAAACTCTTCAAATATATGTCAAATTTGAAAATAATGTAAAAATATGCAACTAATTAAAATGATTGATGAACAAACCTTGTTGTTATTAGCCCAGCTTTTGAATGGACGACACAAAACCACACTTAAGGTGAGAAGTGAAGTTATCAATAAGGCCTGCTCATACAGAGAATAATGCATTTGTGTACAATGTTTACAAATCTTAAAAGTATCCCTTCAGTAAGGTGGCAATAGTCAAAGATCTGAAATAAGTGGCATTTTAGCTTAAGGTCAAGAATAATGCAAATGTGGTACCAAATTTATAAATCTTTGAGGCCGGTTTTTCAGTTTTGCAATTTATGGAATTTCATGCATATTGTCTGTCTCCAACTAATGTCAATAACACGTTTGGATAGGAAGGGGAGGTGTTGTATCCTATATTAGATTCTTCCAAAAGGTTATTCATATGTTCCACTCAACCCATTTGTTTGAGTGTTATGTATATCTAAATTAGCCAAGAACAATCTCAATAACAATGAATTTATTGTTACATAAACTCTGATAAACTGAATAGCCATTAGACATAGTGTGTCACCATGAACCAAGCCAAAAATATTTAGATGCAAAAAATAGAATTGATTATGTGAATACCTGGATACCCTCATGATTTGCATGATCGGCAGTTGAATAACGGACTACTGACAAAATATATGATGTGATTGCTTTTTGTCTTCAATACCAGTTAGTGCCAAAAACTGCATTGAATTATAACAAATCAAGATTCGACTAAAGAATTACATAGTTGACAACAATGAATCAAATAAAGAACTGATATACTAATTACAATAACGTAGCAAGTTGTCATACTTGAAATTTTGTAAAAGCTTATCTATAACAATCCAAGCATTTATAAAAGATAACAAAAATTGGATTTTTATTTATCAAGTTTAAAGCCTACAGAATACCAATTTGACTTGTTACCTCACCCTATCGACCATCACAAATTTCCGCTTGTAGGTGGTCAACAACTGTTAGCTTGTATAAAGGGTTAACTGGTTAGCACTATGAACACTCTATAAGTAGAACCCAATGACACCACCAACAAAAACAAAGTACAGCCAAGATATCGGGCAACATATAGTACATAATGTTCCTTTCACTTTTTAGGGATCAGATAAACAGTTTCATCCAACCCTTTAAAGTCATTGTTACAACTTCCAGTACTATCTTACACCATTTAAACGACACATCCAAACACCCTTTAAGATGGCACGAAAGTCAATTCCATTTTCCAGAATTGCAAACTAAAAAGTTTCGTCTTTCTATTTTTTGCGGTAAAAAACTTAAAACTAAAATAAAACTATTTGGAAGATAACTAACCGTTGTTTTAATATTGACACTTGGCCAGCTTCTCCTGATACAATCTTAAACTCTCCTGCATTCCAAAACATGACACTCAAACAAAATATGGTTGATCCGGGGAAGGAGGGAGAGATCAAATTTCAAGAATACGTAAAAACAGTCCCTTAAAATGATTAAATACCTTAGATTTTCCTTCACTCCCATGTTCATTTCTATCTATTGAGTTGCAATGTTTAATACCTTATCATATGTTCTTAGTGGTAAAGTCTTCAACATGTATCCTCGTTAAGCTCTAATCTAAATCAACTAATCCCGTTTTTGTTTGAATTACAATAAGGATACTTAGTGAGCTCTAGTAGCTAAAAATCACTTATATAATAGCGACTCCACTGGATAATTTGGCGAACCTTTCATTTAGCTTTTCTTTTTCAGTTATATGTTGCTGCCTGCAAGAATAAGTTGAGGTTATTGTCACTTTTAGCTAGAGAAAAAATACCCTATTAGAAATGGATATGAAAAAGAGTTGTATAGATCAGATATGTCTACATTATTGATGGTTTTGGCTATTTTTTCACATGGATTTGGGACTTCTTGATCAAACTTGTAACCCGACCAACCCGTAACCCGATAGGTCAGAACCCATTTAACCTAAGTCTTTATAGCGTTGGATCACGATTTAAATTTTTTAAACTTCTTAAACCTGGGGAAATTGACACTTTAAGAGCATAAACTAAACCTGGTAGACAACCCGAGACCAGTCGAGAATCACAAACTACACAAAAGAAAATTAGACAAATGAGTCATAATTCGATATTTTCTAAAAGTTGACCATTGGTTTCTAATTTGTGAGCTAAATGAACAACCACATATTTCTTAAAACAACAATACAATTTAAGGTGTAAGAAACAACTGATAAGTGATAACACTCTTCTATAATAAACTTTGTATGGATAGGTGTGGTGTACACCTTATGTAAATTGAGTTTATGTAATGGAGAGAGGGTGAGAAAGGCGCGCCGTCATCAATCACATTGGACGTTTTAGAGCAAGGCCATTTCCAAATTTATATTTTGCATCCGCTTATAGTAGTCCATGATCTAATTCCGTACACTTCCAAGTCAAAGAAAAATTACAAAAAGACTTAAAGACCCGTTTAGAGCAATAAAAAAGATCGAAAATATTGTAATGTACATATAACAAAACATTGTTAATATAAATGCATCAGTTATCTATCTGTAATACTTAAAACCAACATTTCCTACATTCTTCTTATTCGACATAGGCCTCGTGGCAACACCCATATCACCAGCATATTATTACAGATGCATAGCCACAAAAGTAAAACAAATAAAAGGCAAGAGAAGCAAACCTTCAAAAGAAGTGTGCAATTTGGACATTCTACCTCTTTCATTAAAGCATCAGCCACAATGGATTTTAGTTCTGCATAGTTCAAATTAATTTTGTTAGTAATCAAATTAAGTGACACACTGATGCATACTAAATTAAAAATTTCTATGAGATTGTACTTACCTGTTGTTTCTTTCAGCTTTTCAATATCATCTAGTCATTGAATGCAGTCGAGATAAACCTACATGTAACTTTTTTTTTTTTAACACCAGTGACTCAATTTCAAATTCAACTAACTACATAGCATGAATATCAAATATATCTAAACCTTTATAATAGTTGCTCGTATAATGATGGTATTTTAATTCCAAAACTATTAGAAACTTTGCCTCATTATCATTAAGTTCTTTATGAAAAAGAGAAAGTATCAACAATTAAGCATTGAATAGAAAAATAATAAGAACATAGGTTTTTAAATAAGACACATTAAAAATCATGAACTGCAAGCAATAAAAACCTCCAATCAAATGTATGAACAAATGCTATCTAAACACATATAAAAAGCAACAAAGCTTACACTATTACGGCCATCGTTACTATTATTGCCATTGTGCTCTAAAAGTTCTTTGTTATTGTTACTGTTTAGTGGGCTTTTATTACAACCATAGCCAAAGTTGTCAATGCATTGATGACGTATAGCCTATATTTGGGCCGCAAGCCCAAATGATAGACATTACTTATACTTAAGCCCATCACGAATGGGCTACCATGACAAATGGTATGGGCCGCAGTATCAACGCTTGGGCTTATGAAGCCCAAAGGCCCAATCTAACTCACCGGATATCCGATAAGGATCATCTATTCAAGGAATAGATATCCTTACCTCGGATAAGCACCATGCGTGCGTAGAGTAAGGAGCAAGAAACACGGTTTCTTAGCCCCTATATATAGAATCATACGATTCTCATTGAAGGTACGATTCACGGAATCCCTAAACTCTTAAAACAAAACCTAAATTCGATTACTTACTCTCACGCCGGAGTCTAATCGGGGGAGACAATCCCTCGATAAGCCTAACGGTGTTGTTTATTTTCTTAGTACGCAGGTAACAAAGTGCTAAGGAACGAATTGATATAAGATCAAAGCCCAACAATCAGGTACGCCCAACTTTTGTATCAACAAGTGGCGCCATCCGTGGGACCCTACAACGAACTAGAATGACGAAACATAAGAATTCGAGCCAGCGGACTCCGCAGCCAGAAAAACGTGACCATCTGAGGAAGAATCAACAAGATCCAACCTCTAGACAAGTCGCTGGGACAACCAGCACACCTGGTCACCATGAGGCAGGGACAACCCAACCTCCCCCAGTGGTAGAACTACCCAGGATTACTTTAGAGGTCCCCAGCGTTGAAGAACTCCAACGCACCCTCTTCACCACTCCTCATCAGGCTACACCCGCAGTGAACAACACTGTGCCGCCAGGCGCTCCTGAACGGAACAGGGCGCCTAACACTGAGGAAGAAATTCTTGCAACAATTGAGGACGCACCGGATCTGACTTTGGGAAACTTTGTATCCCAAAATTATGAAACATTAAATGCCCTCATGCAAGAAGAAGCGGCAAGAAGAGCAGGTGCGGATCCGCAAACCCGACTGAATCTTGGTCCAGAACGTGAACCATCACCACCGCGCCACCCGCGAGGAAGACGTACAGAACGTACCTCTGTCCATGATAGGTTAGGTGCGGTACCTGACTCACAAAACTCTGGAGACAGCGGTAGGCGCACCAATGTCCATTCCAGACTTGGCAGTCGGGGAATACACGATCGATTAGGGCCTCAGCATTCGCCAAGCCAAGGATCTTCCAAACCTGAAAGTAGGCGAATACAAGATAGATTGGGGAGGAGGAGATCCCCAAGCAGAGATCCCTCAGGCTCCTCTTCTGAAAGGAGCAGGCGCAAACGCCGAAGGAGAGATTATTCTTCCTCCAGCGATTCCTCGGACAACGAGGATAAAGAAACAGGGCACTGGAAATCAAAAGGAAAACGTCGCGAGGAAGAGAACGAGGATATGTCTCTCCCATGGCGACGCCACAAAATTGATGCGTTCACACGTCGCATAAGTGATTACTCAGACGACAGGCGCAGGCGCATGCCCACTAATGTGAAGACATACGATGGAACAGGTGACCCAGATGACCACCTAAAAATTTTCGAGTCAGCCGCAACTATCGAAAATTGGCCACAGCCTGTGTGGTGTCACATGTTTAATTCCACATTGGTAGGGAATGCGCGCACATGGTTTAGCAAACTCCCACGTAGGAGTATAGGCGGCTTTGAGGAATTACGAAAAGCATTCCGCCACAACTTCACCCAGCGAAAGAAGTGCGCTAAAAATCCTGTAGAATTGGCAAGGGTGAAGCAACGCCAAGGAGAATCAACCAGCGCCTTCATGGAGCGCTTCAAGGATGAGTGCATACAAGTCAAAGCATGTCCCAAAATACTAAAAATTTCAGGGTTCATGAATGGAATTAATAATCCAGAACTCATCCGAAAGCTCAATGATAGAGTTCCACAGTCTTTCGATGAACTCACAAAACGCACCAGATCCTTTATACAAGGAGAAGCAGCTGCTGCGGATAGCAAAAAAGGATATTCAAACTATAGGCAACAAGAACAGCCGCGGAGACAATCCAATGATCAAAACAATAACCGCGGCAGGAACTACCGCAGTGGAAGAGACAACGACAAATATACTCCTCTCACTAAAACTCCAAGGGAGATATTTGCAACAGAAGGTGCGAACTTCCCAAGACCACCACCAATTAAAACGGCAGAAGAAAAACGCCAAGGTAGTGGATACTGTGAGTACCACGGCCAAAAGGGCCATACAACTAACGAGTGCGTCCAACTGAAACAACTAATCGAAAAATTAGTGAGAGAAGGAAGGATGGACCACCTCGTAAAAAACATCAAGGAAGGAAAAGAGAGACAGAGAAATGGAGGCAAGAAAGAACCCCCAAAAGAAAAGGCTGATACTATATACATGATACAATCATGGCAGCGCAAAATAAAGCAAAAAGTCAGCCAAAAATTCTCTCCAGAAAAAGAGATATCCTTCCCTACAATCGCTGCGGACAACGCAGTCGTGGAACCTCTGACCATTGAAATACATGCAGGAGGACATGACATCCACCGCATGTATATTGATGGAGGAGCATCCGCAGACATCATGTATGATCACTGCTTCAAAAGGCTGCGACCTGAAATCCAAAGTCAGTTGATACCAGCTACAATGTCACTAACAGGATTTACAGGAGAAAAGATCTGGCCCATGGGGCAGTTACGCTTATTGGTGGTCGTAGGAGATGAGCAACACTCAACTGCGGCATGGATAAATTTTATGGTAATCAAGTCTCCCTCACCATACAATGGCATAATTGGAAGACCAGGAATATCATCCATGCGCGCAGTACCATCCACAGCACACGGAATGCTTAAATTCCCAGTTGAAGGAGGAGTGGTTACTCGCTATAACACAACGGTACCACCAAGAGAATGTATCGCAGTGACAACTGAAGCAGATACTATTCCAGAACAGCGCACGGAAAAATCGCCAAATTTAAAGGTCGCTATTCATCCAGACTATCCGGAACAACAAGTTTCGATTGGAGGATCTTTATCTGACAAAGGTAAAGCAGCCGTATGCGCACTCTTGCAAAAGAACCTAGACATCTTTGCATGGGAACCAAAGCATATGACAGGAGTGCCTCGTTCTATCACAGAGCACAAACTACAAATCCGACAAGGATACCCTCCAATACGACAAAAGAAGCGCGGCCAGGCTCCAGATCGTGCAAAAGCTATTTTGGAAGAAGTACACAAGTTAGTAGATGCAGGCATCATGCGCGAGGTGTACTACCACGACTGGCTCTCTAACCCAGTCATGGTAAAGAAGAGCGATGGTAGCTGGAGGATGTGCGTGGACTTCACGGATCTCAATAAAGCATGCCCGCAAGACTGCTATCCATTGCCAGAAATTGATTGGAAGGTTGAATCCTTATGTGGATACCCCTTCAAGTGCTTCCTAGACGCATATAAAGGGTACCACCAAATCCAAATGGCAGTGGAGGATGAAGAAAAAATAGCTTTCCACACCAGTCAAGGGGTATACTGCTACACAAAAATGCCTTTTGGCTTAAAGAACGCAGGCGCGACATACCAACGGCTGGTGGACACAGCTTTCGAAAAACAAGTAGGCCGCAACTTGGAAGTCTACGTGGACGACCTTGTTATAAAAAGCCATACAGAGGATGAGTTAGTGCGCGACATCGAGGAAACATTCCGAACGTTGGGGCGGATAAACATGAAACTGAATCCAAAAAGGTGCACCTTTGGAGCAACTGAAGGCATGTTCCTCGGATACTTAATAGAACCCGATGGAATCAAACCATGCCCAGAGAAGACAAAGGCTGTTATTGATCTCCCCTCCCCGCGCACACTCAAAGAAGTCCAATCACTGAATGGAAAGCTGGCAGGGCTGAATCGCTTCTTATCTAAGTCAGCGGACAAGTCCCTTCCTCTCTTTAAAACACTCACGAAGTGTACAAAAAAGGGAGACTTTCGTTGGACCAATGAAGCGGAGGAAGCTTTCCAACAACTCAAACATCATCTGGCATCTCTTCCCAAACTAGTCGCACCGCGACAAGGGGAAGAACTAATCATGTACTTATCAGCAACCCACGGAGCAGTTAGCGCAGTACTATTGACAGATAGAGACTCCGTCCAGACACCCATATACTTCGTAAGCAAAGCCTTAAAGAAAACAGAGGTTAACTACAGCGCCATGGAAAAACTGGTCTTGGCTTTAGTGTTCGCCGCCAAAAGACTGCGCAGATACTTCCAAGCGCATCCAATTGCGGTAATCACTGATCAGCCAATTAAACAAGTTATCTCTAAACCAGATGCATCGGGACGCTTACAAAAATGGAGTGTAATGCTCAGTGAGTACAACATCTCATACAGGCCGCGCACTGCTATCAAAGGGCAAGTTTTAGCTGATTTTATCGTGGAGAAGCCAGAGGGCGACAGCCCAACATCTGCAGCAAAAACGGATCTACAGGAACCATGGACACTGTTCACCGATGGATCCTCATGCGCAGATGGATCAGGCGCAGGACTCATTCTTACAAATCCAGAAGGTATGGAATTCACCTATGCGCTACGCTTCGAGTTCACAGCCACAAACAATGAGGCAGAATATGAAGCCCTACTGGCCGGACTACGCATCGCAATTCAAATGGGTGTACGCAACCTAGAGGCAAACGTAGATGCTCGGCTAGTCTCTAACCACGTGTTAGGAGAATACGAGGCCAAGGATGATCATATGATCCAATACCTGGAAAAGACAAAGTCTCTGATCAAAAACTTCGATAGGTTCACAATAAAACAAGTACCTAGAGGGGAAAACAGAAAGGCGGACGCACTCAGCAAGATCGCATCTACAAGCTTCGCACACCTTTCAAAACAGGTATTGGTGGAAACCTTAAAGAACAAGTCCATCCTTGATATGGAAATATCAACGGTGATAGAAGAACAAGATCCCACGTGGATGACACCTATCATCGAATTTATCAGCAAGGGAACCCTACCCCAAGATAATAAAGACGCTCGAAGAATACGGCGCACAACGCAACGATTCGAATTCCGCGACAACGTACTCTATCGGCGATCTTTCTTACAACCATGGCTCAGATGTGTTGGACCCCTTCAAGCAGACTATGTACTCCGCGAACTTCACGCTGGATCATGTAGTATGCACTCAGGACCGCGATCCGTGGTGGCAAGCGCTTTAAGGGCAGGATACTATTGGCCAACAATGCACCGCGACGCACGCGACCTAATAAGAAAGTGCAGCAACTGCCAAGTACATAGACCTATTCCGCGCCGACCACAGCACGAGCTAACACCAATCACCTCACCATGGCCATTTTACAAATGGGGTATCGACATCGCAGGACCTTTTCCCGTCGCAGCGGGAGGAGTAAAATTCCTCATCGTAGCCATAGATTATTTTACAAAGTGGATTGAAGCAAAAGCTGTGGTGAACATTACGGGAAACCAAGTAAAACGCTTTGTCTGGGACAATATTTTCTGTCGCTTCGGCCTACCAGGCGAGATCGTATCAGACAACGGAAAACAATTCTGTGATAACCCATTCAAAGATTGGTGCGCACAATTAAACATCACACAACACTTTGCTTCAGTCAAACACCCACAAACCAATGGCCTAGTTGAGCGCGCTAATCGCAGTCTAGGCGAAGGCATAAAAGCGGGCCTTGACAGACATAAAGGAAGATGGGTAGATGAGCTCTCGCACGTCTTGTGGGCGCATCGCACGACAATCAAAACCAGTACTGGCGACACGCCATTCTCCTTAGTCTATGGAACAGAAGCCGTCATACCAGCCAAGATAGGAATGCCAACTATACGCACGGCAGAGGTCAACGTCACAACAAATGACGAGGAACGGCGCATAGACTTAGATATACTGGAAGAAAGACGCGAACGCGCAGCTATACGTGAAGCAAAGGCTAAGGCAAAAATGAAGAAGTATTATGATGCAAAAGTCAAAAACACTTCATTCAGACCAGGAGACTTTGTTTACCGCGCCAATGATGCGAGCCACGTAGAAGACACAGGCAAGCTCGGACCCAAATGGGAAGGACCTTACGAGGTCACAGACGCGCTCGGCAACGGCGCATACAGGTTGCGCGATATGGAAGGTCACGACCTAGCGCGCACTTGGAACATCTGTAATCTCAAAAGATGTTACTTTTAGGCTACGGCCCTTACACAAACACACTCACACCCTACGCGGTGCCCAATAAGTGTTTGTCTTTCTTTTCTTTCTTAGGAATTATGTTTTCCATTTTTTCAATAAACTTGCAAGTATTAATAAAATGTTATGGTTTCTAGCTAACTCCATAGCGCACTTTTACTTTATTGCATATATGTCAATATTGTCTATCTTATATTTTTTGCCTACATGGCGTGCATGCACCACTTAAAGACCCACGAAGGCATAAAGGATGAGTTAACCTACTAATTTACTCGTTGAATAAGAGGGTTGCAAACCCATCAACATTGGATCACGTATCCTTGCTAAGCGCCTTACTCTTGAGACGTCAAAGTAAGTTTCATATGCGCACCCCACGACGGATGCGCATATACCAAGTACACCGTACGAGCTTAGCAATATAACGAGCCAAGACACTTGGTCAAAAATAAAACTTAGCAAACAATGCAAGTATATTTAAGTCACGCACTTAAAAGACTTAGTAAAATAATCAAACTTAGCAAACAATGCAAGTATATTTAAGTTACGAGCTTATAACAAAATGTATTTTATTCCATATTCATTAAATTACAAGGACAAAATACATAAGTTCACAAACAACCTATATGCTATGGCGGTGATCATGGCTCTCTTCTGGAGCGGCGGAACTCCCTTCCTTCAACTTACTCAAGATTATGGCATCCTGCATCGATACGGTTGGAACACTTACAGCCACGCCATCTGATCTAGGAAGGTGTGCAGCGCCAATACCGCACATCACGGCCTTGCCCTTGATACCCTTCTTCACAGCAGCCCTCTGCGCATGTTGCTCCAGCACCTCCTTCAAGGGGACTTCCTTCTCCAGAGCAAAAGGCTTGAGGATATCACGGGGCCGCGCAAAAACTGGGACTTGAAGCTGCGATACATCAGGTTTTAGATAATAGTCTAACTCCTCTTCTTCATTCTTCTCAAGATGGCGCTGCAAAGTTAAACCGGCCATCAGCACAGCTATAGGGTCATCTTGGTCGCGCTCCAATTTCCCTATATGCGGCAGCTCAAGAACCTTCAGCCCCGCCATCGCCTCCACCAGCTCATCGTACGCCGTTGAGCTATAACCAGGAATCTCCGCCAAATCCTTCTCCAGCAACTTGGCCTCACGGAGCTCTTCCATCGCCTGCGAACGGCCACGCGCCATCGCGCAGTGGACAACCTTCCCAAAGGCCTCCACCACCCCCGCAGACTCTAAAGTACTTAGAGCTGCCAGACGAAGCCCATGGCTGATCAACCACCTGCATTCACAAAGTGGTAACAAGATAAGATAAAATGGAGTGAAGAAAACAATTCTAAAAGATAAGGGTGTAAGAATACCTGCGCTCAGCAATCACAGACATGAGATGAGGATACAGCTCCTCGTCGTACTCAATGCTAAGTGCGCGCAGCTTCTCCTCATACATCACGAGCGTCTTCTCCATGCGCTCCTTGAACTCTTGCAGGCTAGCATAATGCTCAGACCTTTTTTCCTCAAGGAACGACACAGACCATGATGCCTTGGCCTTTATCTGCTCGTTGCACGCCCTCGCATGTAGCAGATCAGCCAAGATGCTCATCTTGTCCTGAGCCATCTTCTCCCCATACGCCCTTGACTCCCCGAGCTCAGCCTACACGCCCGCCAATAGCACACGCAGCTTCTCCAACTCTTCTTCCTTCTGGGCCAGAGCACGACTCTCCCCAACGCGCTTTCCTTTCAGCTGCGCCACCAGCTCAGCCTGACGGGCAGTAGTCGCAGCCAACTCATCAAGAAGTTGCTGCGCCTCACCACCATCAGCTGCCAAGGTATCCTCTCCCTTGTTTTCATTCTGCGGAGAGGATACTTCATCGTCCTTCGCGTCGTCATCCCTACGGAACAAAGACAGTCAACAAAAAATTACAACAAGTAATTGCAAAAAAAAAAAAAAAAGAGAGAAGAAATGCACACTTACAGAAACGGAGAAGCATCAGCCTTCAACCGTGCGCCGGAGGTCGAAGTTTCTTCCGCGTTCGACTCTGCGTCTTTGATGACGTGTCGACGCCTCTTGCTGGTGCCACTGGTTCCAGCCTCTCCCTTGCGCTTCAAGTTCTGCGCAACCTCTTCCCTCAACACCTCCTCAGGTTTCAGGATCCGAATACTGTCAGATGACCCTGAGCGCGCCTCCTCGCGCGCCACCTCCACTTCAGGCACCACAGTGGGCGCCACCACTACCTCTGGCGCCATACTCTGGACGGGCGTCACCACAAGTGGTGGCGTGTCCTCGGGGACTGTCGCGGGCAAAACAGTCAAACGCCCCGCGGTCGCTTCCAGCAAAGGCAGCTCCCCTTCCCTCAGAGGACGCACCCCTATGGTCACCTGCTTTGGCTTATCAAGCTTCACCACTGCGAATAAGTCCATCTCTGCACATATAAAAATGAAGCAAGAAAACAACGAAAGATTAGTTGGTAAATGCGCGAAGAAAAAGGATGAAAAACTTACAAACAATTACAAAGGATGAACACCCACCCCGGCCATCCTCACTCAGGAAAGTGGGAACCTCATCCGCTGCGCCAAAATACGCGCGACTCAATCCTACATGCACCAAAAACTCCTCCGGATAGGGGTTAATGGCCAATCGATTGGCATTTAACGTCTGCACGTCAGCAATACTATAGGAACCGGGTGCGGGATGCCCATCCCTTGGTAAAGACGCCTGAGTATAAAACTCAAAATTGGAAGGAAAGACCACGTCGTCTACCCAAAAGAAAAATTCCCTCCAATTCTTGAGGGCGTCAACCTTCTCCGTATAACATTGAAACGCCCGCGGGCGCTTCGCAAAGGACACCCAACCGTTCGACCATGTTGAGTGGTAAAAGGAGCGCTATAAATCTACAGTTGGTTCTATCGCTAGTAAACGGCAGTTTACCTCAAAATTCGACACCTTCGCCGCACCTATACAGTGCAGCTGAGAGATGTGGAGGCGATAGTGATTGAGCAAATCGCTCAGAAATATAGATATAGGTACGCGGTAGTTAGCGTACTCAAAAAATTTCGTGTATAAACCTATCTTCCCTTCGGGGAAGTCGGCTATACACGCATCGACATCTGGAGCCTCTGAATGCACATCCAAAGGCACAAAAAAGTCGGAAGAAAAGCGCATCACATCCTCAACAGACAACGCAGAGCGAAACTCCTCTAATTGAGCGACCATGTTCATCTTAAAACTAAGTGGACGCACACAAAGATTACCTACAGAAGTTCAAAGGTTTTCTAGCAAAAACGCTCTCAAAATGAAGAAGATGAATAGTGGTTGTGTGTGTATTTTACTGTGTGGTGAAAATAAAGGGGGACGACACTCTTATATAGGGTGGTAAAAACCCTAATTCACGCCCACGTGGATCCCACTCACAGTAAACGTGTGGCTAGAAGATCAAAAGGTACAACACTTTTTCCCGAATCCCAAGTGAAACGTGGACACCACCCCCAATTACCGAGGTAACTATTTTGAACCTGTTAGGTGCATTGCACCTCCAAAAAGGCGGTAACAATTTGTTCATTATCCCGCCACGCTTACCGCTGCTTACATTAAGTCTAGTACCCGCGGCTACGTGCCGCGCATACTAGACTGGGGGGACATGATGACGTATAGCCTATATTTGGGCCGCAAGCCCAAATGATAGACATTACTTATACTTAAGCCCATCACGAATGGGCTACCATGACAAATGGTATGGGCCGCAGTATCAACGCTTGGGCTTATGAAGCCCAAAGGCCCAATCTAACTCACCGGATATCCGATAAGGATCATCTATTCAAGGAATAGATATCCTTACCTCGGATAAGCACCATGCGTTCGTAGAGTAAGGAGCAAGAAACACGGTTTCTTAGCCCCTATATATAGAATCATACGATTCTCATTGAAGGTACGATTCACGGAATCCCTAAACTCTTAAACCAAAACCTAAATTCGATTACTTACTCTCACGCCGGAGTCTAATCGGGGGAGACAATCCCTCGATAAGCCTAACGGTGTTGTTTATTTTCTTAGTACGCAGGTAACAAAGTGCTAAGGAACGAATTGATATAAGAGCAAAGCCCAACAATCAGGTACGCCCAACTTTTGTATCAACATGCATCGAATCAAGACATCAAAATTTAGCTAATCAGATGAGTACTGTAACATGTTGTGTTAAAATGCTTAGCATTGAAACTTAGATTATTATATACTTTATCGTCATCATCAAATAAGTGTAGCGTAACTAAAAAAATGTAGGACCGCAACCTGAATGACTTATTAACCAAGTATATAAAAGGATCAGATTTGATAGGAAATTGAAATGAAAATGTATATTGTCAATCTACGAAGAAGATTTTTTTTCTTGAAATTCCAATGTTATAGAGTTGTGACAGTTTAAAAAACTTACATCATATACCTCTTTTTGTGAAATTCCAATGTCGATGCCATTTGCTTCACCAATAATTATATCCATTCGTTGATCAACAACAGATGTTTGACACCTACGTTGACAAAAACACAATACCAAATATGTATTACACTGGAGTTATGCACTTTTACATAAACCATAACTTTGTGGTTAACCGAACCTTTAATTGTGTTAATTTTGGCCATTAGAATGCATATGTGAAAAACAACCTTTTTATGTGTGTCTATAACCCTACGGCTCAGAATGAAACATGAACCTGCACAATTAAACAAATTAACTCAAAACAAAACATAATTAAACAAAAGTAACACAGGTGGTGTTTTGGTTACAATACCTCAATTCCATCTTAATAAATCATATCCAAATATTCAATACTAAATTAAAAGCATATCAAGCATGCACAAATCAAAATTACCACCCTTCCAACGACAACATTTTTAAAAAAGATAGCTACTTTCAATCGACAATCATAAATATCTTTGCATATCCAAATATTCAATACTAAATTAAAGGCATATCAAGCATAGCACAAATCAAAACATCATTAACATAATGAAGATTCTAATCACAA
Source organism: Artemisia argyi (assembly GCA_030686995.1). NCBI lineage: Eukaryota > Viridiplantae > Streptophyta > Magnoliopsida > Asterales > Asteraceae > Artemisia > Artemisia argyi. The sequence continues at coordinate 70,131,141 of CM060685.1, read as the reverse complement.
ACAACATAAAATTCTTACCAGTGAAAATGAGTTTTGTTTGGACAGCCAAATTGCACCTATTTCATAATTCCTTTTGCCCTAAACAAACACAAAAAGATACACAACTAATAAATCTGTCGGATGACTTTTAAAAAACAACACATCAAAATAACTATACTATGGGATTTAAATCGATCCCTTAAAAAACCTTCAACAGATGCGATAGTTACTGGCACAGATCGAATGTTGAAGGGGATAATACATTGAAGGAATGTTGTGTTTTGAATTAGTCAAATCATTGCATGATTCAAATAATAGGGATGTTGAAAGTGTAGTTTCTTGAATCGATTGAAACTGAATGGAGATGATTTTGAATTGAAACAGAAGTAGCTTGTTGAAGAAGAAGTGGCTTGTTGAAGAAGATTTTGAATTGAATTGAATTGAAATTTTGAATTGAAGATTTTGATAGCGAATATGTGTAGTTGTATTGAATCAATTAACATTAAATGGTGAATTGAAACTGTAAATTGAAATCCGATTATATCAAAGCGTATAGAGGAAGAATGAAGTGTTTAATGCCTTTCAATAGTTTACAAAAATAAGCTAAAGAGGAGCGGTATAAAAATGAATGCATTAAAAAGTTGTACAAAAGGGGTTAAATAAGGAATGACACATCAGCCCATTTAATTTTATTAGCTTCATGCGGTGGTACAAAAGTGGTGTTTATTAGAATACATAGACTAGGCGTACAATTACATATTTTACCAAGTGCACCTGTTTTTCAATATAAAATGTTTAGGAGCATTTAAAACTTATGTGCGCCTAGCTAAAAAACGAAATAAGTGACTAAAAGACAAAGCAAAACTGTAACACCCGCATCCGAGAACGGGTCAAATGTCACATTTATGGCGTCAAACAGAACATACGCAAGCAGAAGACTTTATAATACAATGGTTATATATGTTACAAAGGTATTCTAAGGAAATAATGAAATACGAAGTCTGATCATAACAAACTTCCAAACTGAAATACAAACTAAGTCTAAAAGGAAAACTCTAAGTCAAACTCTAATCCATGGGAAGCTATCAACAGTGTAGTCAACTAAGAGCTCTTAAGCACTCTTCACTCAATCTTAGCTTCCCACTTAAAACCTGCCACAGGAAAAGAAATGTGGCTGGGCTTAAAAAGCTTAGTTAACAGATATGAACAATGAAAGTAATAAGACAAAATGAATAAATGAGTCGAATCCATGAGAACCTGCTGAACAAGATGTCAATGAAATATGAAATATATGAAATATGAAATCAAAGCATAACCAAAGGAAAATATGAAATGGATATCAAACAAAGAAAATGCCTAAGTTGTCTAAACATGCTACATGAATAGGCCTCATAATCAAACATATAAATATATCATGTAATAACAAATGTGTACATTGAGTAGCTAGCTCACAATGTACCAAAAGTGAATGGAGGTATATTGCACACACAAATCCATCACCTCATAACATAAGTAAATACATAGAATGCATCCATATGGTCGCTGCAAAAAAACCATATATACATATACTAGTTCTTGACTAAGCATACATATAATATGGGAGGTGATTTGTACACCATTTCTTTTATCCATCCACCACTAAATCATGCATAGCAGTGTTGTACTGTGTGCATCACTGGCGTAATTTAGTGGTGTGTGGCTAAAATAAATGGTGTATAAATCATCTCCCATATAATATACATAGGCCAGGTGTGCTATATATAGCAATATAAACAAATGGGAACGTCGTGGACAAAAACACGCCTCCACGGGTAGCGTCAATACCATTGGTGCATCAATGGCACGACCATAGAACCCACATGACTAGTTAACAAATATGGGCAACATACTAGGGCAAATGATGAATAAATAAACATAAGAAACAATGAATGATTTTCCAACTCAGAAAATAGCTATATGAAATTAATATAGCATGAAAAGGATAATCAAGTGAATAACAAAACATATATGGATCAATGATATCAAATAACCGAAATTAGGAAAACAAGTCATGAGCAGTCTTAGAGTATAAAATAGGTTAATGTGAAAATCATTTAAAAATTGTCACCACAAAAGTATTCCTTTGAAAGTAGATTTCATAAAAGTCATTTAAACTTTCATATAAAATTGGTGTCGAATCGTATTCATACAAATCATTTTAAAACAGTTTTTCTGAAAACATCATCAAGTTATATATTTAAAAGATTTTTATATGAAGTCATAATATCAAATGGAATCAGGATATCAAGTGTACAAAGATCTGGGGTCATAGAAATGGCAAAGGAATGGATTATAAGTCATTAGAAACCTTACTGAAAAGGTTAGAATATCTATACCTTAGGAATGCAAGCAAAATGAGGAAATGACACAAGAAAAAGGGGTCTCTCCTTCTTCACCAGTTCTGCACGAATTAATATCATATATTATTTATAAGTATTTATAAGTTCATTTAAAGTTATAACGGATTTTAAATGCTTATTATCATTCAGATTTACATATTTAGGGTCTCTACTAATTATAGTAACTTTTTAGGTTAGATTCGTAATTAGTCAAAGTATAGGGTTACTGATGTTAATTAATTAAAGTTTAGGGTGTAAAGATGACAATTGGTTAAACATAAGTTTAAATGTACCAATTTAGAAGGTTAGGGTTTAATGAATTAAATGTATTACAAATTAGGTTTTAATGGAGTTAATAACATTAATCATTAGGGTTTAGCCGAATTAGGGTTATATCAAATGAACCTAAACCTTGAACCTTTCTCAAAATTCATTTGTACCGAGACATTTACACACACCAAAGACCCCTAACTCTATCTCCAAACAAAGAGATATCGAGACTTCTGTGTTAGGAAAAGCCTTAACGAGCACAAGTGAGGGTTGACCAAACATCTTAATGAGACAATATGATATAATGAAACCACAAAACCACACACACACGTTAACATAACCATGATTGATCTTTAACACACACACAAATCATACCCCTCGTCTAACATCCCTTGATAATATGTTTAAAGACCAAACAATTTAAACAGGTTTTAGTATTATTAATACATACTCGACCCAAAACATTTAATCCTAACCTATAACCCATGTTCCATCTTAAAAGTATGTTTAAATATACATATATTAGGCACATTACTACTCATGTTAACTTTCATGCGACACACAAAACAGATTTTTAATACTCAATCGACCCACAATTTATACATATAACATAATACACAAAACCATACATAACTCACACACTCACATGAAATCACACACACACGAAACCTTAAACCCCTCCTCATTATATACATTATCTAGGTTTCTGATTTTATACACCTTATTAAGTGACTTATTAATTGTTTTGTACACGTTTTAATGACAGCACATAGTGCTAGAAATTGATCTAGGTCGAACAGAAAGAACCATGTCGATACAGCATACTAAAAAAGATTTTCATGTGGCGTTTAAATTTATTATATACATAGTTTACATGTAAAAGAGACAACAACCATTCAAGAAGATTTCACGAGCAGAATAACTTGTTTCTGTTTTAGTTATTATAGTGTTAGTTGTTTAGTTTTATTGTGTGAAAGGAGGAGGGCAATGTGCACCTTGGCTGGAATAGCAAGCTGGTTGAGAGAAATAAGAACATGGACATCAAACGGTTAAACCCAAATTGGAACCTCTAACACCAACAAACGGTCACCACAACAACAAACCCTTTTTATCACCACGTATAGATTCACCACAGCAGACAAAACCTTCAGTCTTGTCTTGAGAGGAAATTAACACAAACCGTATGATGTAGAAGAGAAAAAAGCGTGTATCACTATGACAACCGGTAATTTTGGGAGCTAATTTTAATATCGCATTACATTTAGAAACATATATATAATTATAAAGAACCATGTTTGTGAAGTTTTTGGAATTTATTTAGATTATTGGAAATGTTATTTGGAATTATGGTTGTGTGATGAGTGAACTTTCCGTATACCTTGAGTTGAGCACTACGCCATTTGGCATAATATAAACCTAATAATATGTTTAACAAGTTAGTTTTAGCGTCTTTAGCAAAGATATACATATTTATAGTCATTTTTCGTAGAAAAATGATTTTAAAACTAATGGCATAAGTTAAACGGTCTCGAGAAGATTTTATAATGCTTAAACGAGACTTGGGAATAAATAATGAAAAGATTAACAACTTCACAGTTAGGCCCCCTTGCCCGAATTACATGTTTGGTCCTTGTAGTTTGTAGGGTTGACAATAATGGCACAAAAGGGGTATAAAAACCCCATTATAGCAAATTAGGGTTCATCTTCCCCTCCCTCCTAAGCTAGCTGTCGCCACCCCTTGTCACTCTACCTCCAACCACCATTTGAGCACTACCACTGCCACTATTAACACCACACCTCCACCACGTCACTCCTCCTTTCGACCTCCTTAACCCGTTTAGCAGCCATATGCGCCCAAAAACCTTCACCATCACCTTATACGTCCACCACCACCATGTTTTAGTGAAGATTCGTATAGATCCGTTAGAGAAAAGGTAAGACACACCATATTTCACCCTTTTGTGATACGGTGTGGGTTCGTTCTCGTGGTTAATGAGTTGGGTAGGGTGTTTTCGAATGCGCTTTGGTAAAAAACAAAAGGGTTAACCATTTTAACATCCTAAAAATATTAATAGATGTTTGGTATCGATTCAGTGGTCACGTTTGTGATTGGTTTTGGTTCTTGAGTCGCGTAGTCATGTTAACGAAAATGGAATAAGCTCATCGAGCTTATTCCGAGCTTAAGGGTGTGTTTGGTTTAGCTTTTTATTTAATTATTTTTTTATTCGAAAAGGGTTGGTAACTCTTGGTGATTTAGCGGTCGAGTTTGGATCTAGTCCGATTACACTTGATTTTGTTTTAATTTTTGAGTTGTTATGGTTGTGTTTGGATTTGGCTGAGACCCCACGGGTCCATTTGGTTTGGTTGTGTACCATGGTTCGAAGCCAAGACCATCATGGTGACTTGAAAACACCCTGTATATTTAGTTTAGAAATAAAATGACAAAAGTAGAAAAGGGAAATGACAATAACAATAATAACTTAAAAATATTAATTAACAATTACTATGATATTTAATATTTTTGAGGATAAAAAGGAAAGTATTAAATGAAACAAAAATAGAAATGTATACGAGTTGGTAAATGTTTCGAGGGCACGCAAATCGAGGAATGCCACATACGAAATATTGATTTGGAATTATTGTCAAGTTAAGGATTGGTTGACATTTAATATACCCGACCGACACAGTTATCAGACTTATTGGGTTGACAAGCACAATAAGGGCTCGATAAGTATGTTGGAAGAATTTATTAGTGTGTGACCTATCCTTATGACTTACCATTATGGTGATTAGTTTTTGGATTAATAAGCAAGTCGAGGGAATTGTTAGACTTATCGGGTGACGAATTCGATAAGGAACCGACAATTTGTCGGGATACTTTATTAAGCTTTAAAATTTAATCACTTGACCTTGAGCTTGTTTTGATGAGTAGTTAGTAGTAGAATAAACTTGGAATTTGCAACAACTCGGTGGGTTCATTATTGTTGGTTTCTGTGAGTTGTTTACGTTTTGGTCATTTGTTTGGCGTGTGTACACTTGAGTCAATGTTGTGTCACCACTACAAGCACGATGATACCAAATACTAGTAAAAGGATTTAATAAGAATATTTTGGAATCGAAAGTGGGATATACTTGGGAATAGTTAACTTTTGGAAATTTGTACGCTTTTGGAATAGATGTTAAGATAAGTTTATATTATTAGGTCGTGCCAGGTCCTTACTTCCGTGAAGTGTTAGTTGATGTTGTGCCTTACTACTGTAGACTTGTGTATTGTGCTTTGCTTGATCGAGGTGAGTTTCATAGCCCCACTTTTACTTTAATAATGTTTTTATTAATTATGGGGTGAGAGAACCTGCAAAACTGTTTTAAATGGACCAATTGTTATGTTATGTTTTTGATATGTTTGTTATATTAATTGGCTAATATTATGTGCTCTATGTGCTGCAATTGTGCGGGAATATTATTGTATGTATTGCAGTTGTGCGGGAATATTATGGTATGTACTGCAATTAGTGCGGGACTATTGTGTGCACCTATAGGAATTATTGCTCTGTTTAGACACACTTATGTGTGGGTATGATTGATTAGTTTTGACTTAGTCCAGTATAGCAAACTTATTACTGATTTGGTCCACCGCTATTAGTTTGTGAAAACATATGAACTCACCAGCGTTAGCTGACATTTAGCATGTTTTCTTAGGTAATTAGAGCTTTTGTTTAGATATGTTACTGTTTGGAGGCTTGGCAGAAGGGCATGGTTGAAAGATCTATTGGAAACTCTAATAAAATGTTGGGACCAATCTTTTATTTTATTTTGGGCTTACTTTCGTACTTTTTGGAATAGATGTAACTCTAAAATTTTGGATTAAATGTTTTATCTAAACGGATAATGCTATTCCATTTTCTTGTGCTTGTGTTTTGTACCAATCCTTGTAGCACCCTGAAGCTTTGATAAGTCTTCCGTTGTACTAAATTTTAGGGGGGGGGGGGTTACAACCACAAATAGGGAAATCGTGTTTTATGTATAAGGAAAGTAGAGGTGATTATGGGGCCAAGATTTGTGGATGATGTCTGTCGTTGAATCGTGATGTCAGGACTTATGACACGTTAGTAGAAGTGAGATCAATATAGATCTTATATTTGTCATAGAACCAATGAACCAATCATAGCTATCCATTCTTTTATCTAAATTAATAAAAAACCATTTTCCACATTTTTTTTTGAAAACAACATATCTTGCAAATGGTAAATCTTCAAGCTACAAAAAATACACCATCGCGAAGAGAGTTAAATTATCTTTCTATGAATAGGCATTGTTATAATACTTTCGACGAACTTAAAAAAAATTAAAAAAAGAATCACCCAGAAAAATCAAATGTGATTCGTAAAAATCACATATGATTCGATTTTTACAAATCACATATGATTTTTACGAATCACATTTTACAAATCACATGTGATTTTTCTGGGCGATTTTTTTTTTTCTTTTTCTTTTTTTTTTTTTTTTTTTTTTTTTTTTTTTTTTTTTTTAGTTCATCGAAAGTATATAACAATGCATATATATAAAAAGATAATTTAATTCTCGTCGCGATAGTATGATTTTTTCGCATAACAATTAATGGTTCGCGAGATATTTAATTTTTTAAAAAAGGGTGATTTTTGTTTTATTTTAATAAAAAAATTAATGCCTATGATTGGTTCATTGGTTTTATGACAAATATGAGTTATATATTAAACTTTTTGTCTACGTTAATATATATGCTTGTATATAACCAGGTTCTAATCTTATGCTTATCAGATAAGTATGGAAGGTCCGAAGGTATATAAGTGTCGTGTAATTACAAGGATTTTGAGCAAAGAAAACGTGTAGGATAGGTCCAAATAAAACAAGTCGTGTGTTATAGGTCTCCAAAACCCGATGTCGTAGGTTCAAATCCTACAGAGCGTGATTCGATCTTCTTCGATTGAATTCTTAGGACTTATTTAGGAGGGTTACAATTTAATTAATTAAATAAAACTTAGGTTAAATTCACATATTAATTAAGGGAAATGGTACAAAAAGGTATCAAACTTAGGGTCCATTTTCAATCAATGTACTCTTCCTTTTTTCTTGCATAAAAAGGCACTCAACAATTTTTTTTAGCGGATTTGGGTTTTTTTTATTAACGTTTGTTAACCCACTTCGTTAGTAAATTACATGTTTTGTCCTCGAGTTTGTATAAGCATTTCATGCACCATCCACCATCACCACCAACCACCGCCACCATCACCAACTGCCACCACCATTGTCCACCACCACCACCAAAAGCTACCACCATCGCCGCCACCAACACCACCCTTGCCCACCACCAACAGCAGCTACCACCACCATCGCCGCCGCCACCAACACCACCCTTCCCCACCACCCACTAGTTTCTTTGTGAAAATATCTTGCACTTAATCACTAGTTTCTTTCAAACATTTTCACAAACACCTAGTGTGCACCCATCATATTATAATCTTATTAATTCCAACTAACTATCAACACATACACTTTAATCACAATTATCACAAGAATTATATATTAATTCCAACCTTACTATCAACACATATAGAAATCAAGTCCTATTAAATCTTTTTAACTTCTCTAAAAATCCTCAAATAATATCTACAAACTCAAATCACATTTCACACTTATAATATTTAGATCAAAAACTTCACTTTTTCTCTTTTTTTCTCTCCAAAACCCACGGCCAAACCCAAAATCCACCAAGATCCATCATATTTTCCAAGATCAAGCTTAAATCAAGTCTATATTGTTATCCTTGTTAGGGTTTTGAAATATAAACTCAAGGATTCTTAGGGTTTTATCATCCAAGCTCATAATCATTCAAAGTAAGTTTACAAAAATTTATTTTCTACATTTCTTCAAGTATTTACTATAATCATATGATTTTCATACAATATTTCATGCATATGTTAGCTTGTACCACTCATAATATACACTTATGTCTTTGAAACCCTAGAAATGGAAACCCTTGTTAGATCCACTAGATTGATGATGTTTAAGAACCCATGACACCTTAAGAAGGTGTATGGTAGGATTAGACTAGATTTTTGGTGATTGGAAGTGATTTGGGTGGATTAGAAACTAGTTTAGAACACTAGAAATGGATTTGGAACCTGTTTGCAAACCTACTGTCCCAAATTTGAAATCCTGGAAAACTCAGTAACTCAGGGGAACTTTTCAACCAAATATTTATAAAATACTTTTAAAAACAAAGCCGTAGGCGAAAGAACGGATTAAAACGAGTTTATAACGAAGGAGATATGATTTTTACAAGTTTATTGACGAAAACTATTTTTCTGAAAATTGTATGCTGTTGGACGATTTTTGGTGGGCAAACCGAGGCATTATACGTAACCTAGAGAATCCGAGTTATCAAAAATATATTAGTACATACTAAGACGAATCCGGGGATATAAAGAACGAAGAAAATGAACTTAAAACGACCAAGTTATTCACGTTTCAATATCGGCAAAAACTCTATATAATTGACAGCTTTTACTAGAAATAATAATAATACCTACTGGCTACTTCTGCGTACTAAATCCTAGATTTTCTAGAAATACTACTAAATTTCCAAATTCATAACTAATGAAGTACTTATGCTTACGAGTATATTTTTACGACTATTAGACGATACTTCAAGGTTTTCAAGGCGAAGTTTATGACACTAACTTTCTATATACGATATACTACGACAAGTTTTTACAAGTCTAGTTAAGACTTATTTTTCTTAAGTATGGAATATATTTTCATATGACTATAACTAGTATTTTCAAGTTATGAGTGGTATAGGTATCATGTGTATGCATATTCTCTACATCATTTCATGATCTAAATTAGATCATATTCATTCATCATAGGTTGCGGTTGATTTTGTTCCTTGTTGTCTTTATCATTCCATTGCATTGTATCATCACTTCGAGGTTAGTTTTCATAGCCCCGTTTTCAATTCAATATTTTGATTTCAAATCCCACGGGGGAGAATACATTGCACCACTTATTTTTGTACATGCCAAAGTAGCTATATTTTCATACATTGCTTAAGTTGCTATCATACCACATTAAGTCCCCTTTATATTATCATGGACCGTTAATTTGCCTTTAAGCGAGAGTGAGTGAATAGATCTATTGAGGGTGACTCCTCCATTCGTGTTTGGGTTGCTCCAACGGGTACGAATGCATTTCATGTCTAACATTATTAGAGTGCTTGGTAACCACTCTTTTGGGGCGAAATTCTGATTATGTCTAGCTTCGGGGTCATGAGCTTAAGAGCCAATGTAACTTCATTTTGACATCAAGTCACCTTATTTTTACTGTTGGCTATTGTACACATCATTTAATCCATAAACCTATGATTTCTCACCAACTTTATGTTGACCGTTTTAGCAATGTATTTTCAGGTAACTAAGGTATATCTCATGGCATGCATGGAGTCATTTTAGTGAGTAGCAAGGATGACGTGTCTCATTTTGGATTTTCATGTACTTATATATTATCGTTTGATTGTACCAAACTTGTTTCCTTTAACTTTTAAATACTTTGGGACCTATGTTTTGTAACTCTGAACCTTTTTAAATAAATCAAACGATGTATTTTCCAAACGACACTTTAGGTCGTTCAATATAACTGTAACTGTGGTGCTATGACCGTCACCCCCAGGTATTCCATTCCGCTGCCATTCAGGTATTTTGGGGGTGTGACACAAAGTATGGCGTTTAAGAATGTTGTTTTACAAAGGTTTGTTTTGCAAGCATCACAAAAGTGTTAGACATTTTATCACTTAGGAAATTCTTAGTTAATTCACTTGTAAGCAAGAGTTGAGTGAGACTCACTCAAGAGTTTCTCGTGTTTATCTCTTGACGGTTAAAGAACCGAAACACCTTATATCTCCTACTAGTACTAATGACGAAATTCCTTGTCGCAGAGAATCTAATCTTTGTTATTACTAATAGCAGGTAAACACTTTAGAATACTACTAATAACACATACTATAACACATAATGCTAGAAGCAAGAGACAATCAAAGTCAAGTTGAAGTAATGCGTACCTTTTAAATTGCATAGAGATGCTATCAAGAGAATAAACACAAAGCGTAAAATCTTGGTTTGACGAAACACTTGGAAACTCAATTACTCATGTATCCAAGAAGGTTAGATAATCATATAAAAGCATAGAGCATGATAATCTTAATCCTTTTATCATGAGTTTCTATTAGAGATTGAATTATCTCTAAATCTCTCTTCTAGGTTTAACAAATTTTACTTGCTTTGTTTTACTAGTTGATGGTGCTTTTGAGTTAAATTCTAATCCGGTTTTATCTTTAAACGACCTTTGACTCCTCAACAATCTTTCAAGAGATTTTGAGCTTTCATCAAATTTAGCTAACATTCTTCCTTTCTCGTTTTGCTTTCTAATCTCATGTTTGTAATCTAGACATAATTTACATTCTAGATCAATTTCAACATTACTCTCAAGTCTAGACATTTTATCTTCTAACAAGATTTCCTTTTCAAAGTTATTTACAAAAGATTTTGAAGACTCATTGTTAAAGATAGTTTTTAGGTTCATGTCACCTAAAAGTTTAGACTCATTTTCTAATTTAGAAAATTCTAAGATAAATGTGTCAAAGCAAAAATGTTTGGTTTCAACATGTACCTTGCATGTTGTTTCAATAAATTGACAATCACCCACCGGATCATTATCTTCATCTACATCCGTTTCATTCCATGATTCGCAAGCAAGTTCATCACGACACACGTACTCATCTTCACTTGTACCTTCATTTAAAACATTTAAACTAGTAGCACATGTATTAACTTCTACTAAGTGTCTATCTATTAGTTTTTCTAAAACTTCTAATTCATATGTAAGATCAAATTGATCATCTTTGACTTGACATATTTCTTGATGAAAGTTGATTATATTTTTCCAAATATCATTAGCCGTTTGACAAAAATACATTCTTTCATATTTGGTACTTGATAAAGCTTTATAAATCATTATCTTAGCTTTAGTATTTTTATCAAGTTTAGAATAGTCAACTTGATTTTCAAAACTTGTTTTCTTTGGTTTGAAATCACCAAAAGAAATAATATGCCAAAGATCTTGATCAATTGATTTCAGATATTTTCAAATATACTTTTCCATTCAAGGAAGTTTTCATTTTCAAATAGCGGTGTGTTTTGAATAGGTTGCCCTTCTTTGATATTTTCAAAATCCATGGATCGATCCAAGTTTTAAAATACACTATATTTTAAAGATCTTGAGTAACGTAGCTCCTGATGCCAATTGTGGAAAACTAGAAGGGGGGTTGAATAGTTTACCGCTTTTTAATTTGATTATCTTTAAATCTTTACGTTTGTTTAAAGATATAAACACAACTTTACATGTTCAATTCTTTGAAAAGCTTTACGTGTGAATAACAATCCTAACTTTACTTGTTTAGTTCTTTGAAAAGCTTTACGTTTGTTTAAAGATATAAACACAACTTTACTTATTTAATTCTTTGAAAAGCTTTACGTGTGATTAGCAATTCTAACTAAAGACAATATGTAATACGCAAAGATAAAGAAAGAAACGATCAAACCATGACACGATTGTTTATCGTGGTTCGGCTACAAGGACTCTTTTTCCTTGCCCTACATCCACGCCCCGAGTTTCCAACTCGAGAGTTATAAGCACTAATCAACAAGCTCCTTTCCCGGTGGAGAAACCTTTACAACGTCGCTTACACTTTTACCGATACTAAGCTAGATGTCGAGTTCTTTTACACGGGTACAACCACTCCCATCGTCGCTTACACTTTTACCAACACTAAGCTAGATGTCGAGTTCTTTTACACGAGTACAACCACTCCCATTAGTTCTTTTACAAGGGTACAACAACTCCCGACACACTACGTATTTTGAGGCCTAAAATACTAACCGATCACTTCTACACACATGATACAAATGAAGTATAAACTACCAAAGCTTATACATAACAAGCTAGCAAGTCTTGCAACTTTAGAGTTGAAGCTTGTAACTTCTTGAATGATCTTGTGAAGTCCCTTGCTACATAAGAGGATCACACAAATCAAATGTTACTGAGTTAGTTGAGAGAGTATATGAAAATATATGTCCTAAAGTGATGACTCAAAACAAACAAGTGGCTTGGTATTTATAGTAAAACAAACCGCAGGTCTGGCGGATACGGCGGAACCCTCAGATGGGTTCCATCCGTGTACCCCCAGGGTTCCGCCAGGCTTGCAGTAGGTTTTACTATAAATACTTCAAACCAACAAAAGTCACATCAACAACAACTAGTCGAACACATTAAATCCATTCTGGAAAGCTTCCAAAAGTGTGTAAGATGTTATGGCAAGTCAAATACACAAGCTTGCCATAAATGAATGATGTGACAAGACCCTTTCTAATTAAAGAAATAAAAACCAATATTTTGTTTAAAAGGAAATGTAAATCTTAGTTTAAACAAGACTTAAACACTAAAGTGATGATTTACTATTAGCTAAAGTTCATACTTTGTCATTAACAAAACTTAGCAAAGATCATAATATATAAATAACGTTTTTAGGCGATATTTGTATTAACATAAGGGTTTAAACATGTAACAATAATGCACTAAAGATGAGTACATACAAGGAAGGCTAAGGTGATTTGGGTGTATATTTGAGGGTGGATTGTAAACAAATTCTTCCTTTAAGTAAAATGCTTAAAGTTAGAAACGAAAATGATAGGCTCTGAGGGGTGTACTAGGGGTATCGTGTACTAAAAATGAGTACATCGAAAAGGTGTGGGAGAATTACTTGACCAATGAAGTCAACGTAATTATATAAATAGGTGTAAAACATGGGTTATCATAATGCCTCTTATCATGTAGTAAATCCTAACTACACGAATGTAGTCTCACTAGCGGTCTCGGGATGAATCACTAATGCAAGTTTTAGAATCTAAGTACTACCGGTACACTCACAAGCATTAAAGATAAATGCTTTTTCCTAAAGATCTAGGGTCGAACCTCACATATTTGGGGTGGAAATTTTTGAGTGGTACGATTTTTGTGCTAGTCATATAACTCATATCAATGAGACGCTTATTAAGACTAAAGTTTCACTTCTATATGTTGCAAAAAATTTTAAATTTGGTGCTAAAATTGCCTTAAAAATATATCTTTCAGTTTTATTACAAATCTACTATTAAATAAACAAAAATCAAGCACAATTGTTATCTCTAAGGTACCTTCATTTACCCCCTTACACTTAAGCCGAACATTGTCCCCAATATTCAATTAAAAGATGTAAAAGTAAAGAAAATAAAAGAATGAAACAATTACTCCCCTGATTCGTTCGGTGTGGATAATGTGGTTATATGGTTAGATCGTCCTCCAAGAAAATGAACATAGAAAAGTTTCTCTGCAGAAATGTAAATCATCTTCTTGTCCAATATAACCTGTTAAATCTAAGAAAGCAAACACAAAAAACCTCGCGTAAAGATATAATGCTTGTGGAATGAATATTTGCAGATTCCTGGAGTTTAAAAGTTAAGATTTTACAAAACTTTACAATTCTGGCAGAAAAACAAAACTTGCAAAATTTTCAGAAAATTAACACCTGACGTCGTCAGGTTGGAATCCTTGACGCCATCAGATTGGTTTGAAAGAAATTGTATATTTTGTTTCCGGAAAATTTCCAGAAAAACCTATACCTTAATTCTTGAAATTCCTACAAAATATTCATTATGACTCGATACAAGCATTTGACTCAAACAAATATTAATATGTATGTTAATTTAACATTGTTATCGTTCATGTTCAACTTGGTCTTAAAAACAAATTTGGATTTCCCTTACACTTCTCTTTTGCAAAATACCTTTATATGTGATCAAGACCGAAGTTAAAAACAAAATAAAGCTTTTTCATAATTTAATTTGAAACATGAACCATAAACAATATAAATAAAACATACATACGGAGGCAAATAAAATTAAATAAACACACAAACAAATAAATAAAGCTTGGGTTGCCTCCCAAGAACCGCTTTTCTTTATTAACGAGTCTTGTAGCTAGACTCAAAGTCATGCCCTATTACATGACTTCGTCACTAAAGGCAATCTCTTCTTCATTGATCATTTCGTTGCCATTCTCCTGATAATGTTTAATGCGTTGTATGTTCACAGTGAATTCCCTGTCCTCGTCATCAATCAACACAACAACTCCAGTTTTTGAGGAGCTTTTCACGGTGAAAGATCCATATCATCTAGATTTTTGTTTACCAGGAAATAACCTTAAATGAGAATTATACAGTAGAACCTTATCTCCTTCTGAGAACTCCTTAGGGCTTTTAATCCGTTGGTCGTGCAATTTTTTCGCCCTTTCTTTGTATGTTATGGAGGACTCATAAGCTTCCAGTCTCAATTCATCAAGATCCTAGAGTTGCAAGAATCTATTCGTCCCCGCGACCTTATAATCTAAATTGGAAGCCTTAATCGCCCAATACACCTTGTGTTCTAGCTCTACTGGAGGGTGGCATGCCTTGCCGTAGACCATGCGAAACGGGGTTGTTCCAATAGGTGTCTTATAGGCAGTCCGGAATTCCCCCAAAGCTTCGTCAAGCTTGAAAGACCAATCCTTTCTATTTTGATTAATTGTTTTCTCTAATATTCGTTTTATTGCTCTATTGGGGTTCTCCACTTGGCCGTTGGTCTGAGGAAGGTAAGCGGTAGAGAGTCGGTGGGAGACTCCATATCGTTTCATGACCTTTTCCATTTGTGCATACAGAAATGTGTTCCCCTATCACTAATGAGAGATTTCGGAATCCCAAACCTTGTAAACAATTTTTTTAAGAAATGATTAACCACCCTAGCATCATTAGTCTTAAGGGCTTGTGCTTCTACCCACTTTGAAACGTAATCGATGGCTACTAAGATGTATTCATTTCCCCCAGATGAAGGAAAGGGTCCCATAAAGTCTATTCCCCAAACGTCAAAAATCTCACAAACTTGTATATAATTCTGAGGTGCTTCATTCCTCTTGGAAATATTTCCAGCTCTTTGTCATGCGTCACAAGCTTGTATCATTCCCTTCACATCGCGAAATATCGTAGGCTAATAAAATCTTGCATCAAAGATCTTTCGTGCAGTAGTGTTCATTCCGTGATGTAATCCAGACGGACCACCATGATATTCTTTCATGATTCTGATTGCCTCTCTGCCAGAAACACAATGCCTAATCACTTGGTTAGGGCACCTGCAAAATAAGAAAGGTTCGTCCCAGAAATAGTACTTTAATTGAGTGAAGAACCTTTTTCTCTCTTGTCTATTCATGTATTCTGGAATAACCCGGCTTGCTAGGTAGTGCGTAATACGCGTACCATGGTTCAGAATCATTTATTGACATTAGTTGTTCTTCAAGGAATGAATCCCGAATTTCACTCTTGTCTGATTCTTCCAGGCTGGGGTTCTCGAGTTGAGAGAGATGGTCAGTCCCTAGATTTTCAGCGCCCTTTTTGTCGCGGATTTCGATATCAAATTCTTGCAGTAACGGTATCCAACGAATTAATCGCGGTCTAGCATTTTGTTTTGAGAAAAGATACCGAAGGTTGGAATAGTCAGTTGTCACAACTCGTAATTTCATGTCCTTTTTCAAACGTTGAAATTTCATTTTTATTTCAGAAAGTTACTATTCATTTCTACTATTCACTATTACTATTCATTTCCGAAATTTTTATTTCATATTATCGTAAGTTAAACTTTAATGATAATCCGAGATTTACTTTTGTGTTTAAACGTCGTTCCAGCATCCCGATATGTCCATAAAATACTATAAACAATAGAAATATGGTTTCTCTCATTTTACGACAATTCTAAAAGTTTTGGAATTTTACGTTTTCCTGTTCAGCGTTTTACGCGAATTAGGCGTTTTAGACTCGCGTTTCCAGTTTTAACAGCGTTTAAGCAACCTGATGGAACTTACCATTTATTTTATATTTTATTATGGAGTATTTTGACAAGTTTAGTCATTATTTCAAGTTTCATATTTTTACGATATCCGGATTTACGTTTCACGGTTTAACACTTTACGGTTAGCGATTATCGGAACCAAAACTGACTCCGTAAACCAGATAACACCAAGCTTCTTACATACTCATCCCAATCCAACCCATGTGCCGCCCCCCTCATCTTCAAGATACTTCAACTTGAGCTATTATTTACCAAAATGCCATTGTACTAGACATTTTCATACATAAACACAAATAACACATTCATATTCATTTTAAGAATCAAAAGTGAGGTTTTCTCCCTTTTCTCTCCTCCTAGGCCACGACCAAAAATAAAAACACAAGGAAGATCCATTATTTTTTCAAGATCAAGTGATAATCAAGCTCTACTTTCATTCCTTGTTAAGGTTTTGTGATAAAAACCTTGGTTTCTTAAACAAATCATCTCCAAACAAACAAATCATCTCCAAACTCCATATATATTCAAGTAAGCTTCAAGTGTATATTTTTCATCATCTAATACTTTCATTTCACTAGTTACATGATGTATTTTCAAGTTATTTTGGCAAAACATGCATATATTTTATGTTTCATACCACTTATTACTCATTTTTTTCTTTAAAAACATAGATCTATAACTTTTATTAGCAATCCCATGAGATCCACCATTTTTGGTGAAGACTAGGAACCCATGACACCCTAAAAAAGTGTATGGTAGGATTGGGTACTTGTGGAGTTGATTTGGAGTAGTTTGGTAAAGATTTGAACAAGTTACAAACTAGGAAAATTAATTTTTGAAACAATATATAAGCTACTATCCCAAAACGCCAAATATAGAAAACTCAGGGGTTTCCGGGAAACATTGGGCTAGAGAATCATAAAACACATTCAAAAACGAAGCCGTGGGCGAAACAATGGATTAAAACGGGTTTATAACGAAGGAGATATGATTTTTGCAAGTTTAACGACGAAAACTATTATTTTTCTAAAAATAGTAAGCTGTCACACAATTTTTATGGGTAAAATCGAGGCGTTAGATGTAACCTAGAGGAACCGAACTATCAAAAATATATTAGTATATGTCAATATGATTCCGGGGATATAAAGAACGTAGAAAACGAGCTTATAACGAAAAAGATACAAGCATTTGAATTTTAGACGATTTTAATATTTTCCTTCAGCACAACACTTAGAAAATTTTCAAGTATTAACCATTTCGCCAAGTGATCAGGTTGAGAGCCATTTTCCTCATTGATAAACCCATTTCTGGAAAATTTACATCATTGACAAAAACTTAGCTCACCCAGCCTAGTTTTCAAAACATCCAGCCGTTTGTCAAAAGGATTTATAACGAATAATTTATGGTCTTCCAAACTTCCCCGAAAACTGCCCAGAATCTGCCAAAATAGCCCAAACACCTCACTTGGTGGCTATTTTCCTTTATGATCGGGACCCGTATAGACAAACTTCAGTTCTGTGACTTTTTAGATATGGTGAAAATATTCACAAAACTACTGAGCTTCTTTCCTAACTCTTAATATTCACTTTTCGCGACTAGTTTTGCGAGACCATTTTGGTCATATTTTCAAGTTATGAAAAGTGTCATTTTACGACGAAAATACTATATTTACTGATAGAACACCAAACGAGGATCGTGGAGTACCGTTTCAACGTATTTACATGGGAAGTGTTTATTTTCAAAACTAACGAGTGGTATCGATAACATACGTATTTACATGTGTAGCATCATTTCATTTCTTACATTAGATCATATCATTCAGATTAGGTTGCGGTTAGAGATCGTACCTCATTTCTGTGTATCCACTTTTGTCATCATAGCTATCGCACCAGGTGAGTCATAGCCCCACTTTTACTTGTTTAATTACTTTATAAACTCTTTGGGGAGATACATGCTTAAATACTTGTTTTATACTGTGAGTTTTCATAGCCCCGTTTTTAATTCAATACTTTGATTTCAAATCCCACAGGGGAGAATACATTGCATCACTTATTTTTGTACATGCCTAAGTATTAAATTCCTTACATTGCTTAAGTTGCCTTATTACCACGTCTTGACAAGTCCCCTTTATTATCATGGACCGTTAATTAGAGTACGAGCGAGAGTGAGTGAATAGATCTATTGAGGGTGACTCCTCCATCCGTGTTTGGGTTGCTCCAACGGAATTACGGATGCATTTCATGTCTAATATATTAAAGTGTCTGGTAAACACTCATTTGGGGCCATGTAACGTCTAGCTTCGGGGTCATGAGCTTAAGAACCAATGTAAATTGCATGATTAAAACCTAAAGATCCTTGATTTTGTATTACAAAACCCTAACAAGGATAACTATATGGACTTGATTTGAGGTTGATCTTGGAAAAAAATGGTGGATCTTGGTGATGTTTGTGTTTAGCCGTGGGTTTTGAGAGAAAAAGGAGAGAAAAAGTGCAAGTTTTGATTCTAAGAATTATAAGTGTGAAGTGTTTATAGGTTTGTAGATATTATTTAGAGATTTTGGAGAAGTTAAAAAGAGTTAATGCCTAAGGTTAAAAAGGAGGGGGGGGGGGGAGGGGGCTTGGCCGGTTTTTCAAAGGATCAAAGAGAGAAAAATGAGTTTGTGATTTATTTAGAAAGTGTAGTGGAGGATTAGTGTAGGTATTAGTTGTTAATTTTAGGTAGTTGTAGTTAGTTTTTAGTCATAATCGGGTACCGGGTTTGCGAGAAATAAATTTTAACAAGTTAACCGGGGCATAATAAAGTCATAAAAATGTTTAAAATATGTTGGGTACAAAAATTGAGCGTTTGGATAATTATTATTTAGTTTTCACGAAAACCGTCGTAATTATATTAAACTTACGATATAAATTAAATAAATTCCCAAAATACCGGGAAAATGAATTTTATAATTTTCATGACGTTGTAATGAGTTTAAAAATATATCGGAACCATTGTGGGGATTTTTTGATATGTTAGTTATATTTATTTATCGCGTATTAACGTTTAATTAAAATAAATATACGTAAAACGTTAAACATACCAAAGATATTAATGTGAATATTCTACGAGTGGTACAGTATGCAAATGCTATTATAATGATATGTAGACTATTTCTAGTCCGTATGAAATGTCCCTAATAATAATGCATGAATTCGCACTTAAACCAATACGGTTACGCGAATTTAAGTACTCGTAAACTAAATTTATGATGAAATGAGCAATGCATGTGAATTGTGTTTTATTTCCAGAAATGAATAGTACTTGGTGAATAGTAATTTTTTTTTGAACGCTTCTCAGAATATCAAATTGACCTCGAAAATGATGAATAGTAAAATGATGAATAGTGTTTTGATGAATAGTAAATTGTCGAAGTTTGGGAAATGACCTGAAATGGTGAGTTGTGACAGTCGCCCACCCAAAAAGGAATTCAGTCCCTGAATTCAGCTAGTGTTGGTCTCGGTAATAGGTTTGGTGAAACGATGTGGATACTTGCGTCGCATTTGGTCTTCTCGTTCCCAAGTAAACTTGGGTCCTCTTCGAGAATTCCAGCGAACCTTCACGATCGGAATTCGACTTTGCTTCAACTGTTTGACCTCTCGGTCCATGATCTCAACTGGTTCTTCCACAAAGTTAAGCTTGTCATCTAGTTGAATTTCTTTTAATCATATAACGTAAGACTCGTCTGAAAGGCATTTCTTGAGGTTTGAGACATGAAACGTGTTATGTACGTTGCTGAGTTCTGATGGAAGTTCAAGCTTGTAAGCTGCCGGACCAATCCTTTCCAGTATCTTAAATGGACCAATGTATCTCGGGTTCAACTTCCCGCATTTCCCAAATCGTATCACGCCCTTCCAAGGCGAGACCTTCAACATGACTTTGTCTCCGACCTGGAATTCCAATGGTTTGCGTCGAACATCTTCGTAGCTTTTCTGTCTACTTCTAGCTGTTTCAAGTCTTTCTCGAATCTGGATTATCTTTTCTGTTGTTTCTCGAACCATCTCCGGGCCAGTACAATGTAAATCACCGACTTCGGCCCAACAAACTGGAGATCGACACTTACGACCATAAAGTGCCTCGAATGGTGCTGCTTTTATGCTTGAATGGTAGCTGTTGTTATAAGAAAACTCGATTAACGTCAAATGGTTAGCCCAACCATTTCCAAAGTCAATCACACATGCTCGCAGCATGTCCTCAAGTGTCTGAATAGTTCTCTCACTCTGACCATCGGTCTGAGGATGGTAAGCAGTGCTCATGTCTAACTTGGATCCAAAAGAATCTTGTAATGACTTCCAAAAGTTTGAAGTAAAGCGACTATCTCTGTCAGAAATAATGGAGATTGGTGCTCCATGTCTTGAGACTATTTCCTTGACATAAAGTCTGGCAAGTTGTTCCATGGAATAAGTCTCTATAATGGGTATGAAATGGGCTGACTTGGTAAGACGATCAACAATTACCCAAATAGCATCGTAACCTCCTGACGTCTTGGGAAGTTTAGTGACAAAGTCAATGGTAATATGCTCCCACTTCCATTGTGGAATTTCTGGTTGTTGAAGTAGTCCTGACGATTTCTGGTACTCGGCTTTCACTTTAGCACAAGTAAGGCATTTGCTGACATACGTAGCTATTTCTGCTTTCATGTTCGGCCACCAATAAAGCTTTTTGAGATCCTGATACATCTTGTCAGAACCTGGGTGAATAGAGTACTTCGACTTGTGTGATTCATGCATAATCAATTCTCGTACTCCACCATAGAGTGGTATCCAACGTCGGTCCTTGAAGCATAACACTCCATCTGCTATCTTCACAAAGCCATTTTTGTTCTCTGGCATACCATAAAGTTTCTCCTGTGGTCGATTTTCCTCCTTGAAAGCCTCCATCTGAGCTTCTAGAATTTTTGATGGTAATGGTGAAATGATAGTAATTCCCAATGACCTGACTCTTAAAGGTTTGAGTCGTTCTTTTCGGCTAAGTGCATCTGCTACAACATTTGCCTTTCCTGGGTGATATCGGATTTCACAATCATAATCACTCAACAATTCTAGCCAACGACGTTGTCTCATATTAAGTTCCTTCTAATCAAGTATATGCTGTAAGCTCTTGTGGTCGGTAAAAACTACACATTTGGTATCATAAAGGTAGTGTCTTCAAATCTTGAGTGCAAAAACTACAGGACCCAACTCCAAGTCATGTGTAGTGTAATTCTTCTCGTGTGTCTTAAGCTGTCTAGATGCATAAGCTATCACCTTCTCGTTTTACGTTAGCACAACTCCAAGTCCTTTATGCGAAGCATCGCAATATACCACAAAGTTCTCAATACCTTCTGGTAGTGACAGAATCGGTGCACTACAAAGCTTCTGCTTCAATAACTGAAATGCAGATTCTTGCTTCTCTCCCCACACGTACCTTTGATTCTTTTGTGTCAGCTTAGTCAGTGACTTCGCTATCTTAGAAAACCCTTCAATAAACCTTCTGTAATATCCTACAAGTCCTAGGAATTGACGAATTTCCGTAGGAGACTTGGGCGTAGCCCAATCCTTAACTACCTCGATCTTTGCTAGGTCGACTTGTAATCCTTGGCTATCGATGACATGGCCAAGAAATTGAACTCTTTGTATCCAAAAATCACACTTTTAAAATTTGGCATACAATTGCTCCTTCTTGAGTAGTTCCAGAATTGTTCTGAGGTGTTCTTCGGGCTCTTCCTTACTCTTGGAATAAATCAAGATATCGTCAATGAATACGATCACAAACTTATCAAGATACGGTTTGCACACTTTATTCATGAGGCCCATAAATACCGCAGGTGCGTTGGTTAATCCGAAAGGCATTACTTGAAACTCATAATGACCATAACGTGTTCTAAATGCCATCTTCGAAATATCTTCTTCCCGAACTCTAAGTTGATGGTAACCGGATCTTAAATCAATCTTGGAATAAAAACAGAAACCTTGTGGCTGATCAGACAAGTCGTCGAACCTAGGTAGTGGATAACAATTCTTCACCGTTAACTTGTTCAGCTTACGATATTCGATGCACATTCTGAAAGATCCGTCCTTCTTCTTCACAAACAAAACCGGTGCTCCCCAAGGCGAGGAAATCGGTCTAATAAATCCTTTGTCCAAAAGTTCTTGTAATTGGTTCGACAATTCTTGCATCTCAGAAGGTGCAAGTCGATATGGTGCTCGCGCAATTGGTGCAGCTCCTGGCAGTAATTCGATTTGAAACTCAACTTGACGTGTAGGCGGAAGTCCTGGAAATTCTCCCGGAAAAACTTCGGGAAATTCCTTAACAATTGGCACATCTTCAAGTCGTTTCTCATCCGACTTCTTCTCCGTGATGTAAGCCAAGAATGCATAACAACCCTTCTTTATGTACTTCTCGGTTTTAATGCACGATATAATACTGAGTCTAGTTCCACTTCGCTCTCTGCAAACAACAAAAGTTTCATCACTATAAGGAAGATGAACCACTTTCTCATCACAAATAATTCTTGCACGGTGTCGAGACAACCAATCCATACCGATAACAACGTCGAAACTTCCAAGTTCCACGGGCATAAGGTCTATATTGAATGGATGGTTTAGGAAATTGATTGTGCAACCACGGACAACGGTGTTGGTGTTAACTAAAGACCCATCGGATAATTCAACAATATAGGGAATGTCTAAGGTGGTTGGTTCTATGTTAAGTAAAGGTGCAAATGCAATAGAAACAAAACTTCTATCCGCTCCTGAATCAAATAAAATGGATGCATAACGATTATTAACGAGGAACGTTCCCGCAACAATATTCGGGTCCTCTCGGGCATCTTATCCTCCCATAACATAAGCTCTTCCTCGAGCCACTCCACCTTGGTTTCCAGTTCCTTGGTTCTTCTTCTTTGGGCACTCACTCCTATAGTGTCCAATTTCTCCGCAGCCAAAACATGTTACTGGTGGTTTCTGATTGTTACCCAAAATTGGAAACCTGCAATCTTTGGCGTGGTGACCAACTTTCTTGCAGTTGCCACATAAATCTGGGTAACGTCCTTGATTATGATGCTTCTGACACTTATCACACTTGGGTAGATTACCCGCATATCCTTTCCCTTCAGTCGGCCCTGCAGCATAGGCCCTTGCCACTTCCTGTCTCTTAGGTGCTGGCTGAATAGCATTCCCACCTTGGTTGTAGTCAAACCTCCTCATGTTGTTGTTGTTGTTGTTGTTGTTATTGTTTGGGTTGTTGTTTCGGTTATTGGGATAGTTACGGTTTCGATTGTTGTTATAGTTGTTGTTGTTTCGAGTGTTGTTGTAGTTGGTGTTGTTTGAACGGTTATTGTTGTTGTTGACAGCAGATTTTCCTTTTACCACCTAAACCGTAAGTTTCTGAGTTATACGAATAGCCTCTTCCATTGATTGTGGGTCGAAAGACATCACATCCCCTCGGATGTTTTCGGGTAGTCCACCAGTGAAGTTCTCCATCTTTTTCTCATCATCAAGAACCATAGTTGGACATAGTGCAGCCAACTCCAGAAACCTCCTCATATAGGTCTCGATGTCATCACCTTTTGTTACCAGCTCATAGAATTCTGTTTCCAACTTTTGCACCTCAGTACGAGGGCAAAACTTCTTTGTCATCAATTTCTTGAATTGATCCCAAGTGAGCTTGTAGCCATTTTCCATACCAATCGGCTGAGCATAAGAATTCCACCAAGACATAGCTTCATTAAGAAGCATACCAGTAGCAAATTTTACCTTGTTGACATCCGGGCAACCGAACATGAGGAATACATTCTCAGTCTTTTCAAACCAGCGGATCAAAGCAACCACTCCCTCAGTGCCCTTAAACTTGACGGGATCACTAATCTTGAAATCTTTCCATGTGCACTCACGCCTAGTAGTGGGTGGTTCAACCGCCCCAGTATTAGGTGCAACCTCAGCAGCCCTAGCAGCAACCTCAGCTCTCTCAGTCTCCAGAGCTTCTGCTATACTATCCCTGACCAACTTGTGGATAGCGGCTTGAGTCATAGCGGGTTTTTCTGGTGCAGCCTTTCCTTTCCTTGGCGCCATACTTCTGATAAATAATAATCGACAACAACCATGAGAAAGTCATAATAGAAATAGTCATTGTACCAAAAGTATACACCCACAACATGTATATATACAACCACAACAAGTATAAATACAACCACGACGTGTACAAGTACATCCACAACCTATATAAATACAACCGCGACATGTGTAGATACAACCACAACAAGTATAAATACGATAACAATAAAGAGCAACCACGAAACATCATAAATATAATCACAACACATGAATATAAGACATGAAAATTTCGGCCTACTTGGACCGATATATATATATATATATATATATATATATATATATATATATATATATATATATATATATATATATATATATAGCATAACCATTCCAACATAGTAGAGTCACACTTGATATATTTGTTTGTACAACAACCAAAAGACTACAAGTTCTTGAACTATGTCCCACACCTCGGGACTAGGAAAATAGTAAAAGCTAATACAATACAAGTCTATGTCTAGGCTCCTCCGGGTGCTCTAGAACCTCTAGGTGCTCCAGATCCTCCAGGTCCTCCCCTAAGGTGGCGAATCTCACGATCCATCGCAACAACAATCTCCTCCAAGTGCTCAACTCTAAGTTGGAGGGCAGCCTCCCTGGTCTCTGCAGCTATCATCCTCTCCTGAGCTACTGCCAACTGGTGTGCCTGATCTCCCTGAGCCTCCTATGTCATCTGAGCTCTATCCCGTATCTCAGGTAGCTCATCCCTAAGCTGATCAATCAGCTCCTGGTGTCCCTCCTGCCGTGCCTCAAGTCCATGATAAGACACGTCAATGCTAATCCTGCCTAAGATCAACCCCTCAACTTGCTCCTCGACCTCCTCAAGTCGAGTAGTGATAATCTCATCTACCCTATAGCCCAAACTATCAACCTGCTCCTGTTGAGCCCCTAACTGATCATCTAAAGTAAAAGCTGTAGGCCCTCTAGTAGCAACTGCTCTCGAACTCTCACCTATATGGTATACTGGTGGTGGTGGAAGGTCAGAAGTCTCAATAGTAGGTGAAGCTGGGGTAGTAAACCTTGCACGCTTCCTGAGCGGCAAAAGTGAAGTAGATATAGAAGTAGTAGTGGGCATAGCTGGTGGTGTAGGTAATGTAGGAACAGTAGGGATCCTAAAGGTAGAGGTAGTAGTGCGTACGCTCTTCCTAGCACCTATGGTTGTTTTGCTACGAGGGAACATAGGTCTTGGTTCTAAGGAAATGGAAGTAGTGGGAGATGATATATCAGTGGGTACACGGGTAACATCAAGTGGTGCAATAGGAGAGACATGAGGAGTAGGAGCAATCTCTTCCTCCTCAAAAGGCTCAGTATCCTCACCTGATGCCAAAAGTGGCAACACAGGTACTAGAGGAATGGGTGGTGAAACAGCGGTGGAAGACATAGAGCCCTCAACATCAGAGTCTGAGACAGAGTAAAGTATGAAAATGTTCGGGTCTGAAGACATAACTCTATGATAATCAAAGTGAAATGAAAATAAATAACTCGCATAATGGAATCACCTAAAGCAATGAATATGCACTTATGATGTAATGATGAGATGCTATGATAATGTGGTTATAGTCTAGGGTCTATGATGCATCCTAGTTCGCTATAACCTTAGCTCTGATACCAATCTGTCACACCCCCAAAATACCTGAATGGCAGCGAAATGGAATACCTGGGGGTGACGGTCATAGCACCACAGTTACAGTTATATTGAACGACCTAAAGTGTCGTTTGGAAAAATACATCGTTTGATTTATTTAAAAAGGTTCAGAGTTACAAAACATAGGTCCCAAAGTATTTAAAAGTTAAAGGAAACAAGTTTGGTACAATCAAACGATAATATGTAAGTGCATGAAAATCTAAAATGAGACGCGTCATCCTTGCTACTCACTAAAACGACTCCATGCATGCCATGAGATATACCTTAGTTACCTGAAAATACATTGCTAAAACGGTCAACATAAAGTTGGTGAGAAATCATAGGTTTATAAGTTAAGTCGGATGTACATTAGCCATAAGTAAAGTAAAGTGACAAAAATGTCAAAAGAAAGATACATTGACTCTTAAGCTCAAGACCCCGAAGCTAGACATAGTTACTTGGCCCCAAATGAGTGTTTACCAGACACTCTAATATATTAGACATGAAATGCATCCGTAATTCTGTTGGAGCAACCCAAACACGGATGGAGGAGTCACCCTCAATAGATCTATTCACTCACTCTCGCTCGTACTTTAATTAACGGTCCATGATAATAAAGGGGACTTGTCCAGACGTGGTAATAAGGCAACTTAAGCAATGTAAGGAATTTAATACTTAGGCATGTACAAAAATAAGTGGTGCAATGTATTCTCCCCCATGGGATTTGAAATCAAAATATTGTATTAAAACGGGGCTATGAAAACTCACCTCGAAGTGATAGTACAATGTGATGGAATGATAAGGACAACAAGGAACGAAATCAACCGCAACCTATGATGAATGAATATGATCTAATTTAGATCATGAAATGATGTAGAGAATATGCATGCACATGATACCTATACCACTCATAACTTGAAAATATACTAGTTATAGTCAAAGTAAAATATATTCCATACTTGAGAAAAATAAGTCTTAATTAGACTTATAAAAACTTGTCGTAGTATATCGTATGTAGAAAGTTAGTGTTACAAGCTTCGCCTTGAAAACCTTGAAGTAACGTCTAATAGTCGTAAAAATAAACATGTAATCATAAGTACTTCATTAGTTATGAATTTGGCAATTTAGTAGTATTTATAGAAAATCTAGGATTTAGTACGTAGAAGTAGTATTATTATTATTTCTAGTAAAAGCTGTCAAATTATATAGAGTTTTGCCGATATTGAAACGTGAATAACTTGGTCGTTTTAAGTTCATTTTCTTCGTTCTTTATATCCACGGATTCGTCTTAGTATGTACTAATATATTTTTGATAACTCAGCTTCTCTAGGTTACGTTTAATGCCTCGGTTTTGTCCACCAAAAATCGTCCAACAACATACAATTTTCAGAAAAATAGTTTTCGTCAATAAACTTGCAAAAATCATATCTCCTTTGTTATTAACTCGTTTTAGTCTGTTCTTTCGCCTACGGCTTCGTTTTTAAAAGTATTTTCTAAATATTTGGTTGAAAAGTTCCCCTGAGTTACTGAGTTTTCCAGGAATATATATATATATATATATATATATATATATATATATATATATATATGTGTGTGTGTGTGTGTGTGTGTGTGTGTGTGTGTGTTCCAAATCCATTTCTAGTGTTCTAAACTAGTTTCTAATTTACCCAAATCACTTCCAATCACCACAAATCTAGTCTAATCCTACCATACACCTTCTAAATGTGTCATGGGTTCTTAAACATCATCAATCTAGTGGATCTAACAAGGGTTTCCATTTCTAGGGTTTCAAAGACATAAGTATATATTATGAGTAGTACTAGCTAACATATGCATGAAATATTGTATGAAAACCATATGATTATAGTAAATACTTGAAGAAATGATGAAAATAAATTTTGTAACTTACTTTGAATGATTAGGAAGCTTGTATGATTAAAACCTAAAGATCCTTGAGTTTGTATTACAAAACCCTAACAAGGATAACTATATGGACTTGATTTGAGCTTGATCTTGGAAAAAAATGGTGGATCTTGGTGATGTTTGTGTTTGGCCGTGGGTTTTGAGAGAAAAAGGAGAGAAAAAGTGCAAGTTTTGATTCTAACAATTATAAGTGTAGATATTATTTAGCGATTTTGGAGAAGTTAAAAAGAGTTAATGCCTAAGGTTAAAAGGGGGGGGGGGGGGGGGGGCTTGGCCAGTTTTTTAAAGGATCAGAAAGAGAAAAATGAGTTTGTGATTTATTTAGAAAGTGTAGTGGAGGATTTGTGTAGGTATTAGTTGTTAATTTTAGGTAGTTGTAGTTAGTTTTTAGTCATAATCGGGTACCGGGTTTGAGAGAAATAAGTTTTAACAAGTTAATCGGGGCATAATAAAGTCATAAAAATATTTAAAATATGTTGGGTACAAAAATTGAGCGTTTGGATAATTATTATTTAGTTTTCACGAAAACCGTCGTAATTATATTAAACTTACGATATAAATTAAATAAATTCCCAAAACACCAGGTAAATGAATTTTATAATTTTCATGATGTTGTAATGAGTTTAAAAATATATCGGAACCATTGTGGGGATTTTTAGATATGTTAGTTATATTTATTTATCGCGTATTAACGTTTAATTAAAATAAATATACGTAAAACGATAAACATACCAAAAATATTAATGTGAATATTATACGAGTGGTATAGTATGCAATTGCTATTATGATGATATGTAGACTATTTATAGTCTGTATGAAATGTCCCTAATAATAATGCATGAATTCGCACGTGAACCAATACGGTTACGCGAATTTATGTACTCGTAAACTAAATTTACGATGAAATGAGCAATGCACGTGAATAGTGTTTTCTTTCCGGAAATGAATAGTACTTGGTGAATAGTAAATTTTTTTTGAACGCTTCTCAGAATATCAAATTGACCTCGAAAATAATGAATAGTAAAATGATGAATAGTAATTTATGAATAGTAAATTGTCGAAGTTTGGGAAATGACCTGAAATGGTGAGTTGTGACAGATGGCCCGAACGGTGTTATGCTATAACTAAAACTTAATAACAACATAACTTAATAATAGGGAGCTTCATGTGAGGAGTATTAACTTCTGAATTGTGATGGCACGAACGGTATTATGTTGATAACATAATACAATAGTAGGGAGCTTCATGTGAGGAGTCATATACTTCTGAATTGTGATGGCCCGAACGGTGTTATGTTATAACTAAACTCTAATAACAACATAACTCAATAGTAGGGAACTTCGTGTGAGGAGTTATATACTTCTGAATTATGATGGCCCGAACGACATTATGTTGGTCGCATAATACAATAGTAGGGAGCTTCATGTGAGGAGTTATACTTCTGGATTACGATGACCTGAACGGTGTTATGTTATATCTAAATCTAGAAAACCCTAGGAATGATTACTTGAGAAACCTAAAAACAATAACTAAGACTTGACATACATACACACACACCAAACCCTACCCCTAGGATACGTGAGTCAGCAGTCTAATCCCTGAGTCACTTTTCACATCAATCACAACATCCTTAAGCCCAGGTGAGTTCATAGCCTCACTCTTTTAAATGATTTACAAACCCTGTGAAGGGGATACATGCTACTTGCTTTTCTTTAAACCAAATACAAGTCTTTTTCTTTGGTTATTGCACGAGTCCCACTCTCTGCCACCACTACATAACTAAAAATTCATTAACATAATCGCTTGTGATATTTTACACAAGTGAACGCGAGTATAGTTGATAGATCTATTGCAGTTTGACAACTCTCGTTGGTAGATCTCTTTCTGGGAGGGTACCAATAAGTACTATACTTGAAACCCTAAGGATTAACTTTGGCAAGTTATCCTTCTCATCCCCTCATGGTTGGGTCTGCAGCCCCCATGACCCATACTATTAGTACGGTTTCATGAGCTTAGTGCAATAACACCTCTCTTTAGTATTGTACTGATCATACAATACTGACAGACACAAGCTGTTTAAATACAGTTTCTACCACTCTACATGGGTGTATAACAATGTAGCCCATGCTTTACTAAACATGTATTCACACAACTACCACTACTACTACTTAAACCTATTACTCTCACTCAACACCTAGTGTTGACTCTTTAAACATGTATCCTAGGTATATAGCCGTTACGGAGCTATGGCAGGAAGCGGCACTAAACTCGAAGGACTTTCAATCTTGTTATCATTCAAACATTATTTGATACTAAAATTCACGAGACCTCATCTTAATAAAACTCTGATATTTTAATGAATGACAAATTATTTATAAAAACGTCTCTTTTCGAGTCGTTTCCTATTACTATGACTGTTATACCTAGAAGTAATACCCCAACCATAAATCCGCTGCGATCAGTGAAAATGGGGGTGTTACAGATTGGTATCAGAGCCTCAGTTGTAGAGAACAAGGTCAAAACCTAAACTACAACTACTTTTCTTAAACCCGAGAAAGTCCTCAGTGCCACTTCCATCCTCCGTAACAACATAGGCTACAGGTTAGTATAGTACTTAACTGCTTAACTGCTAAATGCTGCATATCATCCCTATTATTATTTAGCTATGTCTACACCCTACCACTCTACCCCTATCTCATCTAGTTTACATCTGGAGACTGCTCTTTCCTCTCCAAATGTACTAGATTATCCCTCAAAACACTATTTCCCCGACTCTTTAGAAAACTCTAGGAATAGTTTAGATTCCCTAGCCTCTCTAAATTTCTTTCCTTTTTCCGATAATCCCCTACTAGCTCTTATCTCTCCACCCACTATTTTACCTTTACCCCAATACTACCCTCACCGACATTTGATCCTTAAAGGTTCTTTATACCCGAAGGATCAATGCTACCTAGGAGACCCACTTATCCTTTATTGCACTTACCTAGTAGTAAACCTAGCTTGTTTAGAAAACTACCCTATACCTTAGTACCTCCCTATATCCCTAAAAATCTTCCCACCTCATCTTGGAAATTTAAGTTTAGAAGAGATTCCCATAGGAGACACTTAGAACACTAGGTTGAGAAAATCCTAAATAGTTTAGGTGAACTCTTTACTGGCCTTTTATTGAAGATAGAAAAAGGTCATAGCCATAGCTAGGTAGTAACCCAATAGGATTTATGCCCTAGAAAAGATAATAGATGATAACCAGCCACTTAGCCACTTAGACATAGGAAGTCCTTGTGACTTTAGGTATAAGGTAATCTTAGGAGAAAACATCAACTAGTACACCTTTATCACCTATACCTTTAGGTTAGAATTCCGCCCTAGGATATGCACTATAAATAATGGTACTAGTTAGATATAAGATAAGTTATGATACCTTACCCTAGTCAGAAGCCCTTAAGTAATTTCGAGGATAAAAACCCTATTTCTCGACCATTTCTTATTAGAATACTTTAGGATACCCTGAACCCTAGGAAATTATCCATCCTTAGGAAATATAACAAGTTAGGTACTTGTTATGATCTACTCGAGAATTAGTATATCCTATGAGTAATACTACCGGATATGTATTACTCACAACCCCTAAGAATTTAGATTAGGTAGCTTCGACACCTTAGAAACAAATACCTCATAAGATAGAAGAATATTCCTTAGGAATATTGTTCTTGAACTTTAGGCATTATAAGGTTAAACCTAGGAAATTACCCATTAGGTAGTTAGTAAGTACTGACAAAATGGGTTCCGACAAATAAATCCACTCCCTATAATCACCCTTTCCCACAAAAACTCCCTTCCCTTTTCAGGCCCGACAATTTGCCCAAAACCTCCATCTTTCCTAATCACATATGGCATAAATAGTGATACTTGTTAAACTTCTAGTTATGACAAGTTATTTATGACCTTATGCAATTTTGATTTCATTCCTTAATTCATTACATTGTATGTCATGAGTTACAACTCCTCCCATACACTATCTTTTTACACTTAAATCCTTAAATCCCTTAAATCACTTTTCCCCTATCATTTCGTATGATACTAATGATGAGAATCTTTGTTCTACATCATAAAGATTTGAATTCATTCTGAATTCAGTAAACTACTCTTCCTCTTTCTCTAATCCCCATTCCTTCAAAACTACTTAGTTTCCCCTTATTAGAGAGGCTTCCCCTAACTACTCTTATATGCAAGTATATAATAGTATTATATACGAGCATACTTATATCCTTCCCTCCTACTTCTTACTCCCCTAGATCACTATGATTCCCGAAGTAGTTTCCCCTCTTAGAAAACCCGTAGGATCCTCATTTTGAGGTTTGAAATAATTTTAGGATGCCTTTAAGAAAACTTAGGATTAGAAATAGGATACTTTGAATCACCAAAATAGGCTATCTCTAAGAAATCATTGAGGAAATAGAAAATAAGAAAAATCTTGAGGTTAGAAACTAAACTAGGAAAGTGATGAGGCGAAAAATGAACCGTTTTTAGGGGGTCATTTAAGCCCGGAATTGAATTTATTTGATCAATTATTGCCCTAAATCGTTCCTTTTGTGATTTTAGGTACCTTGGGAGTGAATTCTGGAAAAGGAAGCATTTTGGACGTTTTTGGAGCATAAAAGTGAAGAAAACGGCAACGACTTAATTTTCCATGCTGAGAACAGTACGTAAGGGAATTGTGACGGCGTCAGGAGTAAAATCCATGACGACCTAGAGAAAACCTGAAGGCGGCAAGAGAAGGGCGTCAAGAGTTAAATTGGTGACGGCCTGAAGATGGACTACACGTGACGGCGTCAAACCCAGATCTAGGCAGTCCGAGGAGTTTATTGGCGGCGAGATGACGGCGTCAAACATTTACTCTTGACGCCGTCACCTCACAAAATCTATATATACTTTTCTATTTTTCATTCATTAGGAGAGGAACTTGTGTGGAGAATACTAGTGTCGAACCTAATAAACCCTAGGTCATTTGTAACAATATTTTCAAGGGTTCTCACCCCTTGAAACCTTTCATGTTCAATTAAGATAAGTCCTCTTTCAATTCATTCAATATGTCTATGTGTTGTTTGAATATATCTTATGCTTGTCTTGATTTTAACATGCTAGGCTAGATCTTTTATGTATTTGCTTAGATGTAATGAAACCTAGATGTTAATTATAGGTTGATTGCTTGTTTATAGTTGTAATGGATGAATGATTTCAATGTTAGGCTTAAGAAAACTGGCAGATCTCCATTGTGTAACTTGCTTGAACGTCTTAAGAAACATGAACCGATGTGTACTAGGTTTTTATGATTGTATTTAATGCATGAGCGAATTCTAGTGATCCCATGTTAGGAGCTTCTTAGCCGGCTCGACATAGGAGTGAAGTAGGAGCTTATAGGATTGGGGAAGTAAGTACGCCACCCCATGAATGGTATTAAGGAATACAATCCGTCATCCACGCAACTGTAACAAGTAATTAACCTGTAAAAGATATCTAGGGAGTAGTGAAATCTAAGTAAACACAATTCTCCCATATATTTCTCACACCTTTAGCTTAACTTAGTTTATTTTCATTTTTAGTATTTTATTTTGATAGCATCTTAGTAATTGGGTTAGTTGACTAGCAACTAATTCTGCCCATCTTCCAAAAACCCGAGATTTTATTTGCTTTTCTTAAAATATAAAAATACAAAAAGAATCATCTCTCATCTCTAGACCTAGTCTTTAGGTTTTCTATTCCTAGCAACACTATTCCCAAGTTGAATGATCAATCCCCCGGTACTTGTCACTATACTATACTACAACGATCAGGTACACTGCCTGGTGGGGGTTGTAAGCTTCTCGAGATCCCTCGAGAGGTAAAGCCTGGTGCAATTCCCACGCATCAAGTTTTTGGCGCCGCAGCCTGAGGAATAGTTATTGTCTAGGTTAGAATTACTTTTTATTAGGTCTACTTGCTAGATTCCTTTCTAGTAAGATTTTATTTTTATTTTTTTAGGTTTTCTTTAGTCTATCTTATTTCTTCGTGCTTTTGTTCGTAATCTCCACCATTCGCCATTATCGCAACCGACGAATTCCCTAACCTTAGAATCACTAGGAGTCGCAGTTCCGCTAGAGACCTTGTTTTGCCCTATGCAGAACCCGATAGAGAAATGCGTAGGCTATGACGATCTCACTCAACACCTGAACCATCTAGCATAGCCATAGATTTTGATGCACCCCTTTCTGAAGAAAATTTGGAAAACCACCTTACAACCCCTAGCTCCCAATCCAACAACGAGATGAGTACCCCCGTAACTCCCACTCCTAAGCGCCTTAAGGACTACTCCTCTCTAAACCCTCGTGGCTTCTCAAACGCCATTGTCTACCCTAACAAACACACCAATGAGGTCTTACATGCGACCAATGTTTGGCTTGTCCAAAGTGTGTGCAAGTTTTGTGGGTTAGATGATGATGACCCGATTCAACACATCAAGGACTTCTTAAAAATAGTAGACACCCTCCATACGGATGGGGCTACTAGAAACACGTCCCGATTACGATTCTTCCCTTTCACCCTCTACGAAAAAGCCAAAGAGTGGTACGATAAGCTTCCGTCTGAATCTATTTTCACATGGGAGCAACTCATATCCAAATTCTATGAGAAGTTCTTTCCAGTTGGGAAAACTTCAGCATTTAGAGATAGTATCCTCCGCTTCCGAAAAGAGAAGGACGAACCCTTCCATAAATCATGGATTAGATTTAAGGATTTAATAAGACAAGTTCCCCATCATTGCATCGAACTCTAGCTTTTGGTCCAAATCTTCTACGACAATGTATCCATAAATGACCGGAACAGGATCAACAATTCTAGAAAAGGGAGATTAGCTAATCTTAGTGCCGAGGAAGGATGGAATAGGATTGAGGAATATGCTCAAGACCAGGATGACACTTGGGATGAACCTGAGTCGACTGCTAGCATGACCGAAAACACCTCAACATCTTCAAATCGGCAAAGAAAAATTTACAAAAGAATGGAATACCTAGCTGGGTCGCAATTACCAAAACAACTTTCGAATCCTTACTTAATCTGCGACTACTGTGGGGGCCCGCACAAGGTAGAGGAGTGCGGAGGAGAACCAACAACTGAACGCGCGTACTTGTCAGGAGGTGACATCTATGTTGATCCCTCCCTTTTGCCTTTTTACCAAAATGACGATTATACCCTCTGGGGAAATCTGATGAAGAGAAAAGAAGGAGAGGAAGGCCCTGAATTTGAAATCAGGAGCACTTTTGAAGATGACCTTGGTCACTTCACTCAAGAAAAAGGCTTACAATTAAAAAGTCTTGATGAACTTGTCGATGAGCAACAGAATGACATCGGAGAATGGTTCAACAAGCTTAACTCCACCCTCGATAACCTAGACATGCCGTCTGTAAGCCAAAAAGACCCCATGCTCGCGATAACCATTCGAGCTGGAACAACAACTAAGGACCCCTTTACCCGAGCTCGCACCCTATCACCCCCTATCCAACCAAGCCTCGCGAAGAGGAGGGTGATGTGAGCAGTGAGGCTCCCGAACAACCTCCTGTTGCGATCCCAACCCCATCAACCCCACCTAACCAACCTGTGAGAGTCCCATTCCCATCCCGACTAAAAAACCAGAAAACTGAGAACGATAATAAAAGATTCTTGTCATATCTAAAAGACTCAGTGATCACCATACCCCTCCTTGATGCTTGCTATCACATGCCAAAGTATAGCACATACTTTAAAAAATTACTTGCTAACCGAAAGAAACTCGAGGGTCTTGTGACTCTGGGGGAAGAATGTTCGGTGGTGACCCATCGAGGGTTACCAAAAAAGGTAGATGATCCTGGCAGCTTCACCTTGCCCTGTTCCATAGGATCTTTATCGATAAAGAATGCTCTTGCCGATTTAGGGGCGAGTATCAACCTCATGCCTTACTCCATGTTCCTTAAATTAGGATACTCCGGATTAAAGTCCACCCGTATGAACATCCAACTAGCCGACAGATCAGTCAAACACCCTGTAGGGATATGCGAGAATGTGCTAGTCAAGGTTGGAAAATTCAAATTCCCGGTTGACTTCGTAATCTTGGATATGGAGGAGGATGACTTGGTACCCATCATCTTAAGGAGACCATTTCTTGCTACCGCTCGTGCAGTCATTGATGTTCATGACGGCAAGTTAACCTTACGAGTAGGAACCGATAGCTTAACCTTCGACATTAAAGACACTATGGACCTCTCTCTCGAAGCAGCTAACCGGCTCTATTTCATTGGAGAGGTCGATGAACTCACGGATGTCATTGATGATTGTGTTGATGAACAGATCGAGGAGGGCTGGTTACTGGATGAGAGTTTTCTCCCCTTATTAGAGATAGAAAAGATGGAGGATGTTAGCGCAGTCTCCTTCTACCCTAGACAGGAGGCCACTGAGCATCTCGAACTCCGAATACCCAAAAACAAGCTTAAGCC
Source organism: Artemisia argyi (assembly GCA_030686995.1). Classification (NCBI taxonomy): domain Eukaryota; kingdom Viridiplantae; phylum Streptophyta; class Magnoliopsida; order Asterales; family Asteraceae; genus Artemisia; species Artemisia argyi. The sequence continues at coordinate 70,094,336 of CM060685.1, read as the reverse complement.
TACTATTATCGAACCTCCTGAGCTAGAACTTAAGGAACTTCCTAACCATTTAGAGTACGCCTTCCTTCAGGGAGAGGACCAACTGCCGGTAATCATAAACTCTTCCCTCGAACATGAACAAAAAGATAAGCTCTTATAAGTCCTAAAGAAATATAAGGGAGTGCTTGCATGGAGTGTAGCCGACATTAAGGGAATTGACTTAACTTTTTGCACGCATACAATTCTCATGGAAGAAGATTATAAACCTAACGTGCAACCCCAGAGGCGGGTGAATCCCAAAATTAAGGAAGTTGTGAAGAAAGAAGTCATCAAACTTCTGGATGCAGGATTAATTTACCCAATCTCGGATAGCCCGTGGGTCAGTCCTGTACAGGTTGTACCAAAGAAGGGAGGAATGACTGTGGTTAAGAACGACAAGGGTGAGATGGTACCCCAGAGAATGGTTACTGGCTGGCGGGTGTGCATCGATTATAGAAAGCTCAATGATGCCACGAGGAAAGATCACTTTCCCTTACCATTCATTGACCAAATGTTGGAGAGATTGTCTGGGCACGAGTACTATTATTTCTTGGATGGATTCTCAGGGTATTTCCAAATCCCCATAGCACCTGAGGACCAAGAAAAGACCACGTTTACTTGCCCTTATGGAACATTCGCCTACAAAAGAATGCCTTTTGGGCTATGTAACGCCCCCGCCACTTTTCAGCGATGCATGACCGCAATCTTTCACGAACTTATGGAAGACATCATGGAAGTTTTCATGGATGACTTTTCGGTCTTCGGGAACTCTTTCGACCGCTGTCTTGCTAATCTAGAAAAAATGGTCAAACGCTGTGAGGAAACCAACTTGGTGTTAAACTGGGAAAAATGTCATTTCATGGTAAAAGAAGGGATTGTGTTAGGACATAAGATCTTAGGGAATGGGATAGAGGTGGACCAAGCTAAAGTGGAAGCTATATCTAAGTTACCATATCCCACGACTGTTAAAGCAATACGCAGCTTCCTGGGCCACGCCGGGTTCTATCAGAGATTCATCAAAGATTTCTCCAAAATAGCTCGGCCAATGAATCAACTGCTATTGAAGGATGCTCCTTTCGATTTCTCTCAAGAATGCAAGGATGCATTCGATCTCTTGAAAAAAGAGCTCACGCAAGCTCCAATCATGATTACACCCAACTGGGAGTTACCGTTTGAAATCATGTGCGACGCTAGCGATTTCGCTGTCGGGGCTGTATTAGGCCAACGGTGAGACAAGCTATTCCAACCTATTTACTACGCTAGCAAAACCATGAATCCTACTCAAGAGAATTACTCAACCACCGAAAAAGAATTGTTAGCCGTGGTATTCGTGTTTGACAAATTCCGTCAATATCTTGTCCTTTCAAAGACAGTCGTTTTCACCGATCACTCGGCTTTTCGATATCTTTTTGCTAAGCAAGATGCTAAGCCACGACTAATTCGGTGGATCTTGTTGTTACAAGAATTTGATGTTGAGATTCGTGATAAAAGGGGGGCAGAAAATCTGGCCGCAGATCATCTATCTCGTCTTGAAAATTCCTTGGATGAGCACAATAGGAGTGAGACTCGGGATTCATTTCCTGACGAACAACTCATGTCAATGACATATTCTGAACCCTGGTACGCTGATTTTGCCAACTATCTCGCAAGCAGACTCGTTCCAGAACACATGACTAGATACGAAAGGAAAAGGTTCTTTTCCCAACTAAAATACTACTTCTGGGATGAACCATTTTTATTCCGGAGGTGCTCTGATCAAATAATCAGGCGTTGTGTTTCGGAAAGTGAGGCAGTAAAAATCATGAGAGAATGTCACTCTGGCCCCTCTGGAGGCCATCATGGGATAAGCACCACCGCCTGAAAGATTTTCGACAAGGGATTCTATTGGCCCACAATTTTCCGTGATGTCAAAGAAATGGTACAAGCATGCGATGCATGTCAACGGGCCGGGAACATATCACATAGGGATGAGGCACCTCAGAATTTTATACAAGTTTGTGAGGTTTTCGATATCTGGGGAATTGACTTCATGGGACCCTTTCCATCTTCAGGGGGAATGAATACATTTTAGTTGCCATCGATTATGTTTAAAAATGGGTAGAGGCTCAAGCCCTTAGGACCAATGATGCCAGGGTGGTTATTCATTTTCTAAAAAAGCTTTTCGCTAGGTTCGGGATTCCTAAATCCCTCATCAGTGATAGGGGAACCCACTTTTGCAATGCGCAAATGGAAAAGGTCATGAGGAGGTATGGGGTGTCCCATCGATTCTCCACCGCCTATCATCCACAGACCAATGGCCAGGTCGAAAACACAAACAGGGATTTTAAAAGAATATTAGAAAAAATGGTTAGTCAGAATAGAAAAGACTGGTCATTTAAACTCGACGATGCCTTGTGGGCATTCCGTACTGCCTACAAAACACCTATTGGAACGAACCCGTTCCGCATGGTGTATGGTAAGGCATGTCACCTTCCGGTAGAATTAGAACATAAGGCTTATTGGGCGGTTAAGGCATGTAATTTAGACTATACAATTGCTGGAACCAATAGGTTCCTACAATTACACGAGCTTGATGAGCTTAGGTTAGAAGCGTATATGTCCTCCATTACATATAAAGAGAGGGCAAAAAGTTGGAATGACCAACGAATTATCCAAGGAATTTTCGGAAGGGGACAAAGTCCTATTGTATAACTCTCGGTTAAGGTTATTTCCAGGAAAACTCAAGTCTAGATGGTATGGGCCATTTACGGTGAAAAGTTCCTTTAAAACTGGAGCTGTTGTGTTAATAGACGATGAAGGTAGAGAATTTACTGTCAACATACAACGTGTAAAACATTATCAAGAAAACAGTAATGAAATGATTAGTGAGGAGGATGTAACATTTGATGATGAGGTCACGTAGTAACCCATGACCTTGAGTCTAGCTACAAGACTCTTAAATAAAGAAAAGCGCTTCTTGGGAGGCAACCCATGTTTTATGTGATTTTTATTTTTTGTTTGATTGTTATTTGCTTCCGTATGCATGCTTTATTTTTATTGTTGGTAGATCATGTTTCAAACTAAAATGATGAAAATACTTTACTGTGTTATTTGGCTTAGTCTTAACTTCATCCAAAGGTATTTCGCAAAAGATAAGTGTAAGGGGAAACCCCAAATATGTTTTTAAGAAACAAACTCGATCATGAATCTCCACAATATTAAGTTAACATGTATATTCGTATTTGTTAGAGTCAAACGCTTGTATCGAGTCATAATGATGTTTTGCAGGATTTTCTAGGAAGTAGGACAAAGTTTTTCCAGAAATTTTCCCGAAACTTAACATAAGAATTTCTGCAGGTCACTTCTGACGGCGTCAGGAAGAAACTCCTGATGGCGTCACGTGTGAAATTCTGGAAATTTTACCAGTTTTTTTTCTAACGGAGTCTTAAAGTTTTTGTTGAATCTTTAGTTTTATAATCTCTAGGAAATTTGCAAACATCATTCCACAAGCATTATATCTTACTTTTTTTTCTAGGATTTGTTAGCATAAATAGATTGCCGCCGATTTTACATGAGGTTGCCTTGTCTATTTTCTCAGGTTTAACATGTTATGTTTGACAAGAAGATGATTTATATTCTGGAAGGGAAGCTTTGATTGTTCATTTTCTTGGAGGAAGATCTAACCTGGTTACCTTATTATCCATACCGAGCGAATCAGGGGAGTATTTGATTTCATTCTTTTTACTTATTTCACTTTTACATTCTTTACTTGAACATTGGGGACAGTGTTCATCCTAAGTGTAAGGGGAGGGTAAAATGATGATACCTTACCGATACACTTTCGCTTGAGTTTGTTTGTTTGATAGTAGATGTGTAATAAAACTATGAAAAATACTTGTTAGTGTAATTTTAGCCATAGCAAGCGTCTCATGGATAGGAGTCGTATGACTAGCACAAAACCGTACTATTTAGAAAAATTTTCCACCCAAATATGTGAGGTTCGCCTTTAGATTTGATAGGAAAAGCATTTAGTATTAGTGCTTATGAGTGTACCAGTAGCATTTAGATTCTAGAACTTGCATTAGTGATGCATCCCGAGACCGCTAGTGAGACTACATTCGTGTAGTAGGATTTACTACATGATAAGAGGCATTAGGATCACCCTTGTGTTAAACCCGTATCATAATTACTTGACCATTTAAGTCATATTACTTGGCTAATTAAGTCAACTAATTTTTCCCACACCTTAGCGTTGTACTCATTTTTAGTACACGAAACCCCTAGTACACCCCTCCGAGCCTATCTTTTCGTTTCTAACTTTAAGCATCTTACTTAAAGGAAGAATTTGTTACACCCCACTTAAATGTACAACCAAATCGCATTAGCCTTCCGTGTGTGCACTCATCTTTAGTGCATTATTGTTACATGTTTAAACCCTTAGTTTATTATCTAATTGATTACATGGTTGCTAAGTCGAGTCATATCCTTGTACATATTGTTTTGGGACGATTGGGACTCATGGGTAAAGTACTTATGTTACGGAGTAATGGGGAAGAACATAATATTATTACCCCCATATGTACGTTAATCTTAAAAGTACTCCAAGTGTTTTGATTATCTTAATTCGAGTCATTAGATTAGTTTATTGTAAAGTATGTAAAAATTCAAGTGTAAGGGGAATGTTCATTCCCTATGATGTATTATTTTGGATGGTAGGGTAAGAGTGTATGCAAAAAAAAAATAAAAAAAATAAAATAAAATAATAATAAAATCGAAAAATCAAGAAAAAGAAAAAAAAAAGAGAAAAAGAAAAGAGAAAAAGCATACGGACTACCATCCCGTTTCATTCTATGTTTTTTTTTTTTTTTTTTTTTTTATGTTTTTGTTATTTTTCATTTATTAGCTTAAGTCGAGTCGAGTCTTGGCTTAGCAACGCCACATTGTACATGTAATTAGCCAAGATTGTTAACTCGCCACCAGTAAAGACTGCCTATATCCAACAAAACTGTGTATTCCATATCCTTACACCTAACGTTACAACCCTTTAAAAGACCTCTTTGATAGTTTATCCTAGGTGCTTACGCCATGTGGTGGAGGTTTGATCCTTTCCCAAGCCTATGGTAATCTATTTTGTTATGACAGGTAGTGAGAGATGTTTTCCACTTTCATATTGTGATATTACTTTATTACACCCGAGAGATGTGAGTATCTAAACACTATTTGTGAGGTGCTAGTATATGACCTCCGTGCTTGTCTTTGGTCTTTAGTGGAATGATTATTTGTTGTAATTACTTTTATATTAGTGTTAAATGACCCCTAACTTGTATTTTAACTAGAATAAAAGCGCATTTGCTTGAGGACAAGCAAATCTCAAGTGTAAGGGTATATGATGAGGTGAAAATTGAACCGTTTTTAGGGGGTCATTTAAGCCCGGAATTGAATTTATTTGATCAAATATTGCCCTAAATCGTTCCTTTTGTGATTTTAGGTACTTTGGGAGTGAATTCTGGAAAAGAAAGCATTTTCGACGTTTTTGGAACATAAAAGTGAAGAAAACGGCAACGACTTAATTTTCAATGCTGTGAACAGTACCTGACGGCGTCAAGAAGGGAATTGTGACGGCGTCAGGAGTAAAATCCATGACGACCCAGAGAAAACCTGAAGGCATCAAGAGAAGGGCGTCAAGAGTTAAATTGGTGACGGCCTGAAGATGGACTACACGTGATGGCGTCAAACCCAGATCTAGGTAGTCCGAGGAGTTTATTGGCGGCGAGATGACGGCGTCAGACATTTACTCTTGACGCCGTCACCTCACAAAATCTATATATACTTTTCTATTTTTCATTCATTAGGAGAGGAACTTGTGTGGAGAATACTAGGGTCGAACCTAATAAACCCTAGGTCGTTTGTAACAGTATTTTCAAGGTTTTTCACCCCTTGAAACCTTTCATGTTCAATTAAGATAAGTCCTCTTTCAATTCATTCAATATGTCTATGTGTTGTTTGAATATATCTTATGCTCGTCTTGATTTTAACATGCTAGGCTAGATCTTTCATGTGTTTGCTTAGATGTAATGAAACCTAGATGTTAATTATAGGTTGATTGCTTATTTATAGTTGTAATGGATGAATGATTTCAATGTTTGGCTTAAGAAAACTGGCAGATCTCCATTGTGTAACTTGCTTGAACGTCTTAAGAAACATGAACCGATGTGTACTAGGTTTTTGTAATTGTATTTAATGCATGAGCGAATTCTAGTGATCCCATGTTAGGAGCTTCTTAGCCGGTTCGACATAGGAGTGAAGTAGGAGCTTATAAGATTAGGGAAGTAAGTACGCCACCCCATGAATGGTATTAAGGAATACAATCCGTCATCCACGCAATTAAAACAAGTAATTAACCTATAAAAGATATCTAGGGAGTAGTGAAATCTAAGTAAACACAATTCTCCCATATATTGCTCACTCCTTTAGCTTAATTTAGTTTATTTTCATTTTTAGTATTTTATTTTGATTGCATCTTAGTAATTGGGTTAGTTGACTAGCAACTAATTCCGCCCATCTTCCAAAAACCCGAGATTTTATTTGCTTTTTTAAAAATATAAAAATAGAAAAAGAATCATCCCTCATCTCTAGACCTAGTCTTTAGGTTTTCTAATCCTAGCGACAATATTCCCAAGTTAAACGATCAATCCCCCGGTACTTGTCACTATACTATACTACAACGATCACGTACACTGCCTAGTGGGGGTTGTAAGCTTCTCGAGATCCCTCAAGAGGTAAAGCCTGGTGCAATTCCCACGCATCAGAAAGATATTTCTATAAGATAAGACTTAGCCTAAGATAAGAATCTTAGTTAATATCGAAGATATTAGAATTAGTCATAAATTAGATTTAAGCAACCTTTAGACATAATTTAGAAAACTTAAGAATAACAAAGGATTAGATAGGGTCGGTAGTTTACTAATGAGATAGGAACTAGCCTTTAGGACCTAGAACTTAAAGCCTTTAGTACCTAGTCTAGTAACAGGGTTGGAACACTTAGGAGATATTAGACCCTTATTAGGATTTCCCATAAGACTTTGAGGATTTAGAAATTCCTAGGAATATTACACCTTTAGGATATCCCGAGCCTACCCTAAGTTTATAGACTCAGACTTAGAATTCGAGGTTACTAGTTATAACTAGGAATAAGACATTCGAGGATTTTAGTCTACCTATACTTAGTTTCTTAGGAATTGACACTCCTTAGGTTACACATTAGAATCCCACTCGGAAGACACTATGGATATTACCTTACCTGGTTTTAAGTACCTAGGACATAAGATAGACAACTTAGGTCGAAAGACTAAACTTAGAACTTTACCTAGAAATAGTGACAAACATCTAGTTATAGGATCACCTATCCCGTCTAGCCCTTCTCCCCTTTTAGGATCACCTTCACCAATTAGGTCAAAAGTATCACCTTTAGATTTTAGGGCTATCTTTAGGAAACTAGATAATTCCTTATGGATTACACCAAGAACCTTAGGGGGAAAACAAACTTCAAGGGAATCTAGTAAATCTAATCCTCATTAGGATACCATTCTTCCTGGTATCCTACTCCTCCATCTTTCCTCACTCTACCATTTAATCCTATATTCCTACCTTTTTTTCCACTCCACCTATTCCTACTCTTTCATCCTTTCGTTATCTCCCACTCTTTCATACCATCCTATTTCATCCCTTTCCTTCCCTCTTCCTCTTCACTCTTACTTATAAAATCCATCTTTTCACTTCCTCCCATCCTTTCATTCCTCCGTCATTTTTCACTTTTCTCACTCCTCCGCTATTTTTCCCTCTTCCAAAAATTTCTTATTCCTCAATTACTTTTCACTCTCATATCATTTTCCACTCCTCTGTAAATTCCTACTCCTCTACTCTTCTATTCTTTCCCACTCTTCCATTACTTCCTACCCTTCTGTTACTTCTTTCCCTTCCATCTAAACCTACCCTTCCATCCTTACCCTACTTTCCCGTTTAAACCTACTTACAATGTTCTAAGTGTTAGAACTTGTATTCTCAAATCTTCCATTACTCTGCAAGTTTCTATTAAACTTGTAAAAATATCTAAGCTGGAGATTTCATAATCCTCATTATGACTGACTTATTATATTATCCTTTTAATTCCGTGTTATCCTGCAAAGCCATGACTCAGGGTGGCATCCGGCAACTAGTTATTGACAGTATTACTGCAACACTAGAAAACCGAGTTACTATCATGGCTAATGCCGATAACCTACGTCTAGCCATTGGGCCCATAACCCACAGGTTCCCATGATTTCTAAATCTTTCCTCAAGACATTATAAGTCTCACAATGTTTTTCTCAACTTCATGGGTCAATCCCATCAAGTTTCCAAATTCCGAGTCAAAATACTTGTCTACTCTCTCAAAACATTCCCGTACCACATTCCCTTAAGTGTGGTTAACCCTCTCCTTTTTCCACCGATACTACTTAAGGATGATTTATAATCATCTTATAGGTATGAGTAAAATATACATTGTTATAACCATACACATTCCTTTTTATTTATAAAGTGCAAGTGCTTTCGTGGTTTATTGATCATCAGATTACATCGACCATGGAAATCCAATTTTCAAATGTGGAGATTGCAACGCACTGTTATGGCATTCGGAGAGTATGGTTGGAAGCACACATGCGAGTAATGGGTCGTATTCTATTTGTTGTGGAAGAGGGAAGGTCATGCTAACAAAAGAAATTGTGAATCCACCACCGTTGGTACTAGATCTTATTAGTAGAAATAACCTAAAAAGCAATTCATTCATTGAGAATATCCGGCATTACAATGCAATGTTTGCTTTTACATCATTAGGTGCCAAGCAAGACTATACGGTAAATCAAGGGTATGGACCATATTGTTATAGAGTACAAGGCAAAAGGTACCATCAAATAGGTACTTTGTTACCAAAAAGGAGGGAAACAACCAGTATTCGCTCAATTATATATTTATGATAAAGCGAGTGAGATAGAAAATAGAGTGTATTGTTTCAGATACAAAAAACATACAATTATTACATTAATTTGAATAACTAATATCATGGTATAATGTATAGCTTATTATTATATGTATTTACAGTAACGATGCTACGACAACATCAGAAACCAGTGTTTTAGACCACGAGTTAACTGTTGAGCTACGAGATATGCTTGATTCAATCAACCCATTGGTTGCTCAGTTTCATATGGCGGGTGAACAATACGTGTCTGTAAAGAAGCGGAACAAGTTCAAATTACGTCTCATTGATACAAGAGAACGCGATGGAAGGGAGTATAACCTACCAACATCCGATGAGGTAGCGGCTTTAATTGTGGGGCATGTTGATGCTACAATTAACAAAAGAGATATTATTTTGCACTTGCAGGAAGGGGGCGTAAGAAGAATCAGTGAATTACATCCTTCCTATCTAGCTCTACAATATCCTTTGTTGTTTCCATACGCTGAAGATGGGTATCGAACGGATATATATCATAGAGGTATCACTGACCATATTTCAACAAACAAAAAAACAAGGCTAACAATGAGCGAGTATTTTGCATATCAGTTGCAGGAAAGGCCAGGCAATATTTCAATGTGTCTGAATGCGAGAAGGTTGACTCAACAATTTATAGTCGATGCATACACTATGGTTGAATCCGAAAGAATGAAATACATCAAAAAACAAAATAAAGACCTCAGAAGTGAGACTTACGCAAGATTAGCTCAACTGGCTGAAGATGGAGAATCCGAAGTCAAATTACGAGGCAAAAAAGTGATATTGCCATCATCCTTCACTGGAAGCCCACAGTATATGATGCAGAACTACTTAGATGCCATGACAATCTGCAAAGTATATGGATATCCAGACTTGTTTATTACGTTTACATGCAATCCGAATTGGCCGGAGATTGCACGTTTTGTGAATGAAAGGGGCTTGAAATCAAAAGACAGACCGGATGCAATAACACGGGTTTTTAAACAAAAACTTGACAGCCTCATGCGAGATTTCAAAGATGGACATTATTTTGGAAAGCTAGAAGCAGGTATTAAATTGATATATTTTTTTTCACAAAGGTGTTCTTCGTTACTCCCAAATCTAATATGCTTACTAATTGATGGCATCTTATTAATACATCGGTTTACATGGTCGAATTCCAGAAAAGAGGCCTCCCACACGCATACATTTTATTATTTCTCGAAAAAAAAATGCTAAATTAACCACGACAACAGACATAGATCGATTTATATCATCAGAGATACCAGATAAGAACGAGGATCCGGATCTCTATCAAATTGTCACTGACCACATGATGCATGGTCCATGTGGGCCGCAGTGACCAAGTTGCGCTTGCATGGTCAAGAATAAATGCACGAAGAAGTTTCCAAAAGAATTTAACGATAAAACATTTATTGATGACAGCGGGTACGCAATCTATAAAAGAAGGAATGATGGTTCTACTATAACAAAAAGCGGAACAGAATTGCATAATGGATACGTTGTACCGTACAACCCCGGTTTGCTTCGACGTTATCAATCACATATCAACGTCGAATGGTGCAACCAGGCTGGCTCAATCAAATATCTTTTCAAGTACATAAATAAGGGGCCAGATAGAGTCACAGCTGCTCTTGAAGATTAAGACGTTGAAGAAATTAAGGATTACTATGACTGTAGACATATTTCAGCATGCGAAGCAGCGTGGAGGATTTACGCCTTTGATATACACTACAGATTCCCTCCGGTTGAGAGGCTACCATTTCAAGAGGAAGCGAAACAATCGGTTATATTCGAGGCGACAGAGAGTTTAGATTTCACGTTGGAAAAGGCATCGGTCAATGACACAAAGTTTATCCAGTGGATGGAAACAAACAAGGTAGACGAGAACACAAGAAAACTATTAGACCATGAATTTCCAGAACACTATGTATGGAAACCAGAAGAGAAGATATGGGTAGAAAAAAAAAAAAAAAGGAAATCAATTGTCCATGTACATCACGTTCCTCTGGTGTACAGTGAATTATTCTATTTGAGAGTCTTACTAAACAAAGTTAGGGTTGCAACACATTGGAAAGACTTTAAAAAGTTTGAGGGTGCTACATATCCTACATATAAAGACACTTGTCAAGCTCGAGGGTTGTTGGAGGATGACAAAGAGTACGTTGATGGATTGTTGGAGGCCAGTACGTGGGGGTCAGGACACTATTTACGTTCATTTTATGTCACACTATTTATGACAGATAGCATGTCTCATCTGGAAAAGGTGTATGAAAAAACCTGGCATGTAATGGTGAATGATGTGGAGCATATAGAGCGAGTTAAAACGAACAATCCAGGTATTTAATAATACAAATAATAACATGTATTCATGATAAAGCTAAAACAAAACTATAATCACACAAGTGTTTCCTTTTATAATGATTAAAACATTTAATAACAAGGTTATTTTAAGAGTGTGGCTCAAATGCCCAAAATTATAACCAAGTACTAACCATGATATTTCACTTGCAGACCTGGTACTATCGGATATCCAGAAGAAGAATATATGCCTGACATATATCGAACAAATGCTCCTTTGCAACAACAAAAGCTTAAGACATATACCAAACATGATACTACCAAATGAGATGTTCACAATGTCAAATTACAATAGGTTGATATCGTCAGAGATGGCGTACAACATTGATAAATTACATGAAACGTGTATAAACATGTACAAGACATTGCGAATGAGAAAAAAGGTGTATACCATACATTGATCAACGCCGTTAATGCACAGCAAGGAGGCATGTTTTTTGTGTACGGATACGGGGGGACTGGAAAAACATATCTTTACAAGCCATTATCTGCTGCAATAAGGTCACGAGAAAGGATAGTGTTAAATGTTGCATCTAGCGGAATTGCAGCTCTCTTGCTCGAAGGTGGAAGAACAACCCATTATCGGTTTGCTATTCCTATCAATATAGTGGATGATTCTATGTGCAATATACCTGTAGATAGTGAACTTACAGACTTGATAAGGATGTCTAACCTAATCATATGGGATGAGGCTCTGATGACACAAAGGCATTGTTACGAGGCATTTGATAGGACATTAAAAGACATATGTAGAACGGATGAAAATGAACCTTCCAGTCAAATATTCTGAGGGAAAGTAGTGTTGTTTGGAGGAGACTTCCAGCAAATATTACCAGTGGTTACAAATGGAAACAGGCACGATGTCGTGCACGCGGCAATCAATTCTTCGTATTTGTGGCAACATTGCACCGTTCTCGAATTGACGGGTAACATGTGCTTACAGGCAGGAAGAAATAACACCGAGAGAAAGGAAATACAAGACTTTGATTACTGGATCTTATCAATTGGAAATGGTACAATTGGGGAAGACGGTGATGACGAGAACATTGTCACATTCCCGGACGATATGTTGATACCCGACTCGGACGATCATGTTGCTAAAATAATTCAACAAACCTACCCGAACTTAAAAGATAACCTATATACAAAAGGATATTTCCAGGAAAAGGCAATTCTCGCTCCAACACACGCACTGGTGGATTTAATTAACGACCGCATTCTTCAATTAATACCGGGCGAGGAACATACATACGAGAGCTCAGACTCAGTTGGTATTGCTAATCAAGACACCAACTTCAATGAGGCTCTATACACAACTGATTTCCTAAATAGCATTCGAATTGCTGGGATTCCTCATCATTCTTTGACAATGCAGTTGAAGCCAGGATTATATCTGGAGGTTGTGTTGGTACAATTTGCGCAATACCACGTTTGATACTGAGCCATCAGATACAAAAATGCCCTTTAAATTTAACCGCAAGCAGTTCCCACTCGCTTTGTGTTTTGCAATGACTATTAACAAAAGTCAAGGCAGACGCTAACACAGGTCGGATTGCTTCTTCAACAACCAGTGTTCTCATACGGCCAACTTTATGTGGCAGTATCTAGAGTCAAAACTAGACAAGGATTAAAAGTGTTGTGCTGTGATGAGGAAGGAATGTACATCAACTCGACTACAAATGTTGTATATAAAGAAGCTTTGTTTGAATTTGAATGAGGGTCATTTTCCCGTATGTCAATTTCGATCACTTTAATGTTGTCTAACTTGCAAACAAAAATAAACCACATACGATACAAACAATGATACGCAAACCTTAAGTTACTTTACGTCATAGCATCGTTCCAAACATGATAAGTTCAGCACATCAGCATGCTAGAAGAATTTTTAGTTTAATACTTAATATGTAGATATGAACTACTAAAAATCTATAACAAAAGAATAGTGGAAAGATGGTAGTGTGTCAACATGTCGACCAACTGAAACCTTAGCATTTTTTCTTTCTTAAAGAAACACAATGTGTTGACATGTTTACGTTTATCGCATGCAACAATGACGACATTTTTGATTCTTCACAAAAACAAACCAACATTTGACAACCAAATTATTAACGGCCTATACAAAAAGAGCGTTAAACCATTAATTAAACATTAAAGTGTACTTCTAAGTTAAACTTACATACACATGATTAAACTTACATAACTACTTAAGCATTAGAGTGTAGTCCCAAGTTAAACTTACACAAATAGGGTTAAACACAAAGGTTGACAAACATTAACAGTTGTTCAAATAAAACACAAAAGCAGGTATGGAGGTAAACTGTTTAAGACATGCAAAGGAAAGAAATACTTAGCAGATTAGCAAATTTGAAATATTGGGTAATGAGGATTATGACCTTGATAACGCTGAAAATTAACATGTTTTTAGTCGCGTTATTGTTTGTTTTACGCATGGAAATTAGTCATATTTGTATATATTTGTTACTTAATCGTGGAAAAGTGTTTATGCATGCAAAAATAGCCAAAAGCAGGTAAAAATGATTAAAAGATAAAGAAATGAAGTGATCATGCACATTTGGAGAGTTTCAAGAAGATCAAGAAAGAAAGAAACGACGCATGGACAAAAAGATTTGATAAAGACAAGTCTTCTACACATACTTATCAAGGAAATATCAAGTTCTAATGAATAAAGTCATGCCACGAAGAAAGACAATGCATGCAACGTAAAACGACAAAGAAAAGACAAAAGAATAGTTTCTAGACAGTGTCCAACCGATCGGATGCAACCCGCATCTGATTCGGTTGGAGTATTCTCAAGGAGTGCCATCCGATCGGATGGAGAGAAACCGATCGGATGGAGGTGACTGCTGTTACAAGTCTTGCATTTATGGACGAATTTACTCCCCATAATCATTTGTGGCTGATCATTTCTGCTTAATAACTCAAGAGCAACGTTTTTACTTGGAGGATAAGTGTTATTATGCTATATAATGACTACTTAGGGTCTAGATTACATGTACCATCAAATATCTAACTAAGTGTTACACCAAATATTGTTAGTTCATCTTATATTGCCTGAAAGTTTACTAAGTGTTGTGAAAAAACGTCCAGAAAGTGTTGAGTTCGAGTCTCAAGCCTTGGTTTGAGTTTGGAGTTGTTTACTTACGTTAGTGAACAATTGGAGGACTGTGGTTGCTATAGTTCCACAAGTTTATTCATTGTAATTCTCAAGCTAGCTACACCTTGATACTTATAATGAACAATTGTTACTTTGAGTTTAATGAAAGTTTTCTTATTTACTTGTGTTTTAATATGATTGTTATGGAGTAATTTGTGATATACTTGTGTGTATGATGTGATTGGTTACAGAGTATTCTTTTATGAAAAAGGTGGTGCATGAAAACATATCTATTTTATGAGTTTGTTGAAGTAACATCTAATCTTGCTTAATTTGTTGGTAAAAACAATCTTTGGAAAAATAGGTCCGAAAGGAGTTTCAACTTGTTTTTATTCCAAAACATTAGTGCACGAATTAGTATGGAATATGATGCTTGACACCCATCTTATTTACTTGTTAAAATGGATTTGAGAAGATTTCATCACGAAAAAGGACCGAAAGGATTCGTAGGAATTCATAAGAAAAGAATTGATTTTCAAAACAACCATGTGATTATAGAATTGTCATACTCATTTGATATGTCCGAAAGGAGTCATTTAGTCTTAGTGGTAGTTAAAACATGACATACATCATAGATTGTATAACTACTCATTTTTAGTTGCGCATCATAACAAGTTTTACACCAAACTTTATACTTAAAGTGTCATGATACTCCTAATTACCAATCAAGGAATTATACACAAGTATATGCTTAGTTCTTATTGAGTTACTTTTAAATTGATATTTACATAAATTTGGATTGACAACCCTTATTTAACAAACGTTTTTCTTATTACTAAAACTATCAAATCCCTTGGGACAACCTCGACTTACCCACCTTTACTACATTGGACGAGTATACTTGCTCGTATGTGCTAAATAAATAATCGGATAAATCATGTTTATAAATTTTAAAACTTGCACTAATAAAACGCACAACAAGTTTTTGGCGCCGCTGCCGGGGATTTGATTAATTTCTTAGTTTTTAGTAATAAAATTGTTTGTAATTTGTGAATTTTCAAGTTTTTAGAGTAAAAAGTAAAAAAAAAATAGTTGGTTTTAGCCAACCGATTCGGATGAATATCCATCCGATCGCTTGGTGGCCACGGTAAAATTTTAGGATTCTTGTTTATTTATTTAATTTTCAGTTTTCTGTTTTTAGTTAATTAATTTTAATGAATAGATGATTAATATTAGTAATTATTAGTTTTAAGATATTATTATGATTAGTTATTAATGTTTTGATTAATCTTAAATAGAGTTAATGCTTTTACAATGTTTAGAATACAGTTAGTCATAGTTAATTAGACATTCAATGGTTGCTTTTAAAGTTTCCAAGTTTTTTTTTTTCTTTTTTTTTTTTTTTTTTTTTTTTTTTTTTAATAGTTTCAGAAGCTCCAATCGAATCGGTTGCGGGTTCCAACCGATCGGTTGGAGGTGGGTAAATTGTTCCATCCGATCGGATGGATGTCCATCCGAACGGATGGAAGCCACGGTAAAATTCTTAACATTTTTATTTTCTAGTTTATTTTCAATTAGTGTTTTAGTTTGTTAATTTACTTATTCTTATTTTATATTAAGAGTTATTTTCTTACAACTAACCCTCATGCTAATGATTTGGATGTTTTTGTTGATGGTTATGTTATAGTTAGTAATTGCTTAAGTTGAAATGGAGAGTTTAAGTCAGATTTCGGCGTACTTGAAAGATTTGGAGGATATGTTCAAGGATTCCAGTGATTCCTTGGAAAGGTTGGAAAGCATATTGGAAAAGGCTAAGTTAGATTTAGAAGGAGAAGAGGTTGTTGGTGACAATGTGTCTTACTTGCCACATGAAATGTGTTACCCAAAGAAGGAGAAGGAAAGGAAGGTTGTTGTTTTCACAAGAGCACCACTTAAGGAATTCGATGCTCCACACATGAGGTATTCTACACCTTGTGCGGTGGAAGGTGTTAAAGCGTGGGATGCGGAGTTGAACATGGAATATGGAGACAATTACATTTCGGAAGAAGTACTTGACAAGCTTGGTTTGGTTAGGCTTGACTATAGAGATTATAGAAGGAAGAAAGTGAAAGGAGTTAGAGTGAACATTCAGGGTCACATTTTCAAATTTGATTTTGTGGTTGTGGAATATACTAATGCCGATGAACCGGAGGTTATCTTTGGTAGAGATTTTCTTGTGACTACCAAGTGTACATTGGATTTCACACTTGGGGAGTTACGAATTAACATAAGTGATTTGGAAGAAGGAAAAGGTGTGAATGAAATGCTTGTTGATGTTTGTGAAGGTATGGAAAAGATAAAGGAAGGAAGGGATGAAATTTGTAAGATGGGCAAGGCTAACCGAAACAAAACACCATTGAACAGATTAACCCAACCCTCCACCCAAAAAGAAAAAGAAAACAAATCATCATCATCATCATCCAAAACTCCACCAAATTCACCAAAAAGTAGCAAACCCTTAACCAAAGAGCAAAAACAAGCTATCTTGGAGAATCTTGAAGCAAAAATTAGTGAATTGATGGAAAACAAACCGGTCATTAAAGTGTTAAGAAACTACATGGATTATAGGAAGAAATTAGATTGGGTTATGTTAGCAAAGTCAAAGTTGGAAGATAATAGTTTTGATGAAGTAGAAGAGAGAAGGATAATTGAGAATGGGCTCCCAAAGAAAATGAATGATCCCGGAAATATTGTTTTGCCGGTTAAAATTAATGGCACAACTCCTTTATATGCATTAGTTGATACGGGCTCGAGTGTCAATATTATGCCTTACCTATTGTATCAAAAGTTAGGATTAAGAGACCCTAAACCTAACAATTCTAAACTCACTATGGCGGATAATTCTAAGGCGAAAGCAATGGGGGAGGTAAGGAATGTTAGAGTTCAAATTGGTTACCAAGCGTTCTTGGCGGATTTTCCTGTGTTGGATGTTACGGTTGATAAGGAACTACCTTTGTTGTTAGGTAGACCATTCTTAAGAACATGTGGAGCGATAATAGATATAGGAAGAGGTACCATGACAATTGACGATGGAATTCTTAAGAACACTTACTATCCAAAGCCTAGAGGGGGTAGTAATGGTGATGATAATGATGAGGACTAAGAGGAGGATTACCTTGGTTGCTTTGAAGTAGGAAGAGATGAAGATGGTAGGCCTAAGTTTGGCCCATGCACACCTATTTTCTTTGATATTGAGGATGAAATGGAAAGGGCTCTAGCAATGGAGGCTTTCTTTAACCCATTTAAAAACATTTTTGTGTTTAACAAATTGACAGATTTTATTGGATCTTTACCGGTCCAATTGAAGAACTTGGAATGGGGATCCGATGGTCCTAGCATTTACAAAAGAGAAGAAGCAGATGGTGATAGGCATTGCAAATTTGATATCACATGTCTGATACGTGGGAATCGCACCAGGCTTTACCTCTCAAGGGATCTTGAGAAGCTTACAACCCCCACCAGGCAGTGTACCTGATCATTGTAGTATAGTATAGTGACAAGTACCGGGGGATTGATCGTTCAGCTAGGAATAGTGTCGCTAGGATTAGAAAACCTAAATACTAGTTCTAAAGGTGAGGGATGATGATTTTTGTATTTTTATATTTTTTAGAAAGCAAGTAAAAATCTCGGGTTTGAAGGATTTGGGCGGAATTAGTTGCTAGTCAACTAACCCAATACTAAAGATGCAATCAAAACAAAATACTAGAAATGAAAATAAACTAAATTAAATAAGGTTGTGAGCAATAAGTGGAGAAAATGTGTTTACTTAGATTTCACTACTCCCTAGACATCTTTTACATGTTAATTACTTGTTATAGTTGCGTGGATGACGGATTGTATTCCTTAATACCATTCATGGGGTGGCGCACTTAACTCCCCAATCCTATGAGCTCTTATCTCCTCCTATGCCATGCCCAGCACAACCATAGGGATTATAAACAGTGGCTCATGCATTAAATACAACCAATAAAAACCTAGTGCACATCAGTTCATGTTTTCTAAGACGTTCAAGCATGTTACCATTTGTAGATCTGCCAGTTTTCTTAAGCTTAACATCAAATTCATTCATCCAATACAGCTATAAACAAGTAATCAACACATAATTAACATCTAGGTTTCATTAGATCCAAGCAAATACAAGATAGATCTAGCCTAGCATGATGGAATTAAGACAAGAACAAGATATAGACAACCAACACATAGACATATTGATTGAATTAAAAGAATATTTATCTCAATTACACATGAAAGGTATCAACGACTTAGAACCCTTGAAAAACCTGTAAAATTCGCACCAAGTTCGTACTTAGGGTTTCTCCAAAACTTCTCTCTTTTTAATGTGAAAATTAGAAAACTATATATAGGAAATAGGGTCTGACAGCGTCAAGACAAATCTTGTGACGCCGTCACCTCGCCGCCAAAATATTTCTCGGACTGCCTTGATCTACTTTTGACGCCGTCATGTGTTATGCATTTCCAGGCCGTCATGAATTTTACTCTTGACGCCCTACTTCGTGACGCCGTCAAATCTGTACTGGGTCGTCATGGAAATTACTCTTGACGCCGTCAAGATTTTCTTCTTGACGCCATCACCTCCTGTTTCCAGCAAGGAAAATTAAGACTTTGGCGTTTTCTTCACTTTTATGCTCCAAAAACGTCCGAATTGCTTCCTTTTCCAGATTTCTCTCCCAAAGTACCTAAAATCACAAAAGGAACGATTTAGGGCAATATTTGATCAAATAAATTCAATTCCGGGCTTAAATGACCCCTTAAAAGTGGTTCATTTTTCGCCTCATCATATACCCTTACACTTGAGATTTGCTTGTCCTCAAGCAAATGCGCTTTTATTCAACTCAAAATACAAGTTAGGGGTCATTTAACACTAATATAAAAGTAATTACAACAAATAATCGTTCCACTAAAGACCAAAGACAAGCACGGAGGTCATACACTAGCACCTCACAAATAGTGTTTAGATACTCACATCTCTCGAGTGTAATAAAGTATAAATTACAATATGGAAACGGAAGATATCTCTCACTACCTGTCATAGCAAAATAGATTACCATAGGCTTGGGAAAGGATCAAACCTCCACCACATGGCGTAAGCACCTAGGATAAACTATCAAAGAGGTCTTTTAAAGGGTTGTAACGTTAGGTGTAGGGATATGAAATACACGGTTTTGTCGGATAAAGGAAGTTTTTAGTGATGGCGAGTTAACAATCTTGGTTAATTACATGTACAATGTGGCGTTGCTATGCCAAGACTAGACTCGACTTATGCTAATAAATGAAAAATAACAAAAAATATAAAATAAACATAGAATAAAAAGGGATGGTAGTCCGTATGTTTTTCCCTTTTTTTTTCTATTTTTTTTTCTTTTTTTTTTTTTTTTTTTTTTTTTGATGTTTCGATTTTTTTTTTTTTTTTTTTTTTTTTTTTTTTTTTTTGCATACACTCTTACCCTACCATCCAAAATAATACATCATAGGGAATGAACATTTCCCTTACACTTGAATCTTTACATACTTTACAATAAATTAATCTAATGACTCAAATTAAGAAAATCAAAACACTTGGAGTACTTTTAAGATTAACGTACATATGGGGGTAATAATATGATGTTCTTCCCCATTACTCCATAAAATAAGCACTTACCCAATCGTCCTAAAACAATATGTACAAGGATATGACTCGACTTAGCAACCATGTAATCAATTAGATAGTTAACTTAGGGTTTAAACAAATAACAATAATGCACTAAAGATGAGCGCATACACGGAAGGCTAAGGCAATTTAGTTGTACATTTAAGTGGGGTGTAACAAATTCTTCCTTTAAGTAAGATGCTTAAAGTTAGAAACGAAAAGATAGGCTCGGAGGGGTGTACTAGGGGTTTCGTGTACTAAAAATGAGTACAACGCTAAGGTGTGGGAAAAATTAGTTGACTTAACAAGCCAAGTAATATGACTTAAATGGTCAAGTAATTATGATACGGGTTTAACACAAGGGTGATCCTAATGCCTCTTATCATGTAGTAAATCCTACCACACGAATGTAGTCTCACTAGCGGTCTCGGGATGCATCACTAACGCAAGTTCTAGAATCTAAATGCTACCGGTACACTCATAAGCACTAATAATAAATGTTTTTCCTATCAAATATAAAGGCGAAGCTCACATATTTGGGTGGAAATTTTTTCTGAATATACGGTTTTGTGCTAGTCATACAATCTCCTATCCATGAGACGCTTGCTATGGATAAAGTTTCACTCCTAAATGTTGTAAAAAAAATTAAATTTGGCGCTAAAATTGCACTAACAAGTATTTCTCATAGTTTTATTACACATCTACCATTAAACAAAACAAACTCAAGCGAAAGTGTACATGTAAGGTATCATCGTTTTACCCTCCCCTTACACTTAAGATGAACATTGTCCCCAATGTTCAAGTAAAGAATGTAAAAGTGAATAAGTAAAACGAATGAAATCAAATACTCCCCTGATTCGCTCGGTATGGATAAAAAGGTGGCCAGGTTAGATCTTCCTCCAAGAAAATGAACAATCAAAGCTTCCCTTCCAGAGTATAAATCATCTTTTTGTCATACATAACCTGTAAATCCTGAGAAAATAGACAAGACAACCTCGCGTAAAATCGGTGGCATCCTATATAAGTTTCTAAATCCTAGAAAACAAGATAAGATATAATGCTTGTGGAATGAAGTTTGCAGATTTCCTATAGATTATAAAACTTAATAATTCACAAAAACCATAAGACTCCGTTAGAAAAACAAAACCGGTAAAATTTCCAGATTTTTACACGTGACGCCGTCAAGAATTAATTCATGACGCCGTCAGAAGTGACCTGCAGAAATTCTTGTGTTAAGTTTCCGGAAAATTTCTGGAAAAACTTGGTCCTACTTCCTGGAAAATCCTGCAAAACATCATTATGACTCGATACAAGCATTTGACTCTAACAAATACGAATATACATGTTCATTAAATTTGTGGAGAATCATGATCGGTTTGTTTCTTAAAAACTTATTTGGGGTTTCCCCTTACACTTATCTTTTGCAAAAATACTTTTAGGTGGAGTTAAGACTAGGCCAAAACAACAAAGTAAAGTATTTCCACTATTTAGTTTAGAAACATGATCTACCAACCATAAAAACAAAGCATGTATACGGAAGCAAATAACAAACAAACAAAAATAAAATCACACAAAACATGGGTTGCCTCCCAAGAAGCGCTTTTCTTTATTTACGAGTCTTGTAGCTAGACTCAAGGTCATGGGTTACTACGTGACCTCATCATTGGTTCCACTCTCTAGGTCGTCTTCTAAACCAGTTTTGTATTCCGGACCTAGTTGTAAGCATTCTTTGTAGAAACCAAGCATCCTATTCTTTACATACTCTACTCCTCTACGTCTATCCTCCTCATTCCTATAATAAGTTGCTTGCTTGTGTTCTTTTTCGAAATTAGATAGAAGGCGGTATTGCTCAATCTTGTAGGGCATTTGATAGGCAACTTCATCATTTTCTTCCTTGAATCTAACTATCCCTAAAGTCGGATCATAACTCATCCTAGTGGCCTCAACAAATGGTTTTCCAAATATTATTTGGCTTAGGCAAGCATCTATCACCGGACGAGTGTCTTCAACTATCATAAAATCGATCTCATAGGTGAGATTCCCTATAATCACATGCAATCCCTCCACTCTTTCTGTAAAATTACTTATCAGATTCTTATTAGGCATCATCCTAAAATTAAGTTGCTTCTTCATTACCCAATTGTAATAAGTCCTAGTCATGATGTTCACGGGGGATCTAGGGTCGATGTAAGCTTTCCATATATGCATGTGCCCGATATTGCATGGTATGTTAATGTTAGAGGGGTCTCCCATTTTGATAAGGGGGTGCCAAGGATATATGGTCTCTCGGGACTATCGAATAAATCCTTATGGTATTCCCGTTCTTCCTTGGTGGGCAACTTATCAAAGTACTTTTCTATAGGCTCTACCTCCTCTAATTCCTCTCTCCTATTAACCTCAACTTCCCTACTCTCATCCTTAGTCTCGGCTTTTACTCTAACTTCATCCTTGTCACACTCTTAGATCTCCTTATCTATTGGCTTAATGGTGACAACATTGAAAAAGTGGACATGTTTGGATGATGAGGGGTCCTTAATTTGGATTCTGTTATTGGTGTCCCTAGTGTCCTTCCTAGGTGTAGTTAACGCTTGGTTGTTGAGGGCTTTCAACAAGTTGTCAATCTTGTTGGTCATCTCCGTTTCTTGTTGGTTGAATTCGGTTTCAAACCTAGCTATGCGAGCTTCTTGAGATGCCATAAACTTTGACATCAATCCTTCAAGATTGTTGGTACTACCATAGTTGTTAGAAGGATTGTTGTTGAAAGTATGGTTGGATGGTGGACTGTTTGGTTGGTAACGATTAGGCGGATTGGAAGAATTGGGTTGATTTTGTTTCCACCTAAGGTTTGGGTGATTTTTCCAAGAGGGGTTGTATGAATCACCGTAAGGGTTTGGCTCGGGCTTGAAAGTGTACCACTTATCTCCCGCTTCGTCGGTACGCGTGGATGCGTAGTCCGCAAAAGCTGTTCCGGGGAATTCCACACAATCACGAGTGTCGTGGGGACCACTACATAATTCGCATGAAGAAGTGATTTTGTTCACTTGGCTTGAAGGTTTAGGAGCTTCGTAAGATTTCATGAGAAACTTGACTTGGTCCTCAAGTTCCATGATCCTACGGTCGGTAGTGCTAGAATTGTTCGAAGGCAAAGATATTGCCTTGACCGTTTTGTTCAAATCGCGGGGATCATTCCAACTTTCGTTGTCATAGAGAGCAAGATCTTCTATGAGTTCCCATGATTGTTCCGCACTTAGATCACGTAGCATACCACCGGCCGATTGGTCAATGGCTTGCCTCGTGGAGATATCGATATGGTCATAAAAAATTTAGACTTGGAGCCAAAGATCTATGCCATGATGAGGGACTTTTTGGAGTAAGTCCTTGAAACGAGTCCATGCTTCATAAAGAGATTCATTTTGACGTTGTTGGAACATCAAGATGTCATTTCTAAGCTTAGTAGTTCTCCCCGGTGGGAAAAATTGAGCAACCAAACGAGTAGTGAGATCATCCCATGTGGTGATGGATCCCGCGGGTAAACGCTCAAGCCATTGACTAGCTTGATCCCGTAGAGAGAATTGGAATAGGCGTAATCGGGTTGTCTCTCTAGTTTCAACACCTAGGTCTATGGAATCTACGATTTTTAGGAAGTCCTTAAGGTGTTGATTTGGATCTTCGGAATGAAGTCCATGGAATGCACATCCGCTTTGCACCAACCGGATGGTGTCGGATCGCAAGGGGGTCACATTGGCTCCTGTGAGCTC
This sequence comes from Artemisia argyi, assembly GCA_030686995.1. Classification (NCBI taxonomy): domain Eukaryota; kingdom Viridiplantae; phylum Streptophyta; class Magnoliopsida; order Asterales; family Asteraceae; genus Artemisia; species Artemisia argyi. The sequence goes on along the minus strand of CM060685.1, from coordinate 70,070,385 downwards.
AATGGTGTTTCGGTAGCCTTGGTGGCTAGGTCGGGAATACTCTCCTAAGGTTCGGGGCCTAAGGGGTTCTAGTGGTGGGTTTTGTTGTGGTGGGATGACGGGTTCAAAGATGTTCCCATCGTCCATGATGTCGGGTGGTGAAAAGTTACGAACAAAGACACAAAGAAAAAGATAGACTAAAGAAGACCTAAAAATAAAAATAAAATCTTACTAGAAAGGAATCTAGCAAGTAGACCTAATAAAAAGAGATTCTAACCTAGTCAATAACTATTCCCCGGGCTGCGGCGCCAAAAACTTGATACATGGGAATCGCACCAGGCTTTACCTCTCAAGGGATCTTGAGAAGCTAACAACCCCCACCAGGCAGTGTACCTGATCGTTGTAGTATAGTATAGTGACAAGTACCGGGGGATTGATCGTTCAGCTAGGAATAGTGTCGCTAGGATTAGAAAACCTAAATACTAGTTCTAAAGGTGAGGGATGATTATTTTTGTATTTTTATATTTTTTAGAAAGCAAGTAAAAATCTCGGGTTTGAAGGATTTGGGCGGAATTAGTTGCTAGTCAACTAACCCAATACTAAAGATGCAATCAAAATAAAATACTAGAAATGAAAATAAACTAAATTAACTAAGGTTGTGAGCAATAATTGGAGAAAATGTGTTTACTTAGATTTCACTACTCCCTAGACATCTTTTACATGTTAATTACTTGTTATAGTTGCGTGGATGACAGATTGTATTCCTTAATACCATTCATGGGGTGGCGCACTTAACTCCCCAATCCTATGAGCTCTTATCTCCTCCTATGCCATGCCCAGCACAACCATAGGGATTATAAATACTGGCTCATGCATTAAATACAACCAATAAAAACCTAGTGCACATCAGTTCATGTTTCCTAAGACGTTCAAGCATGTTACCATTTGGAGATCTGCCAGTTTTCTTAAGTCTAACATCGAATTCATTCATCCAATACAGCTATAAACAAGTAATCAACTGATGAGGCGAAAAATGATCCGTTTTTAGGGGGTCATTTAAGCCCGAATTCGAATTTATTTGATCAAATATTACCTTAAATCGTTCCTTTTGTGATTTTAGGTACTTTGGGAGTGAAATCTGGAAAAGGAAGCAATTCGGACGTTTTTGGAGCATAAAAGTGAAGAAAACGCCAAAGTCTTAATTTTCCATGCTGGGAATAGTAGGTGACGGCCTCAAGAGCAACTCCCTGACGGCGTCAAGAGCAAAATTCCATGACGGTCTAGTAGAGATTTGACGGCGTCCTGAAGGTAGGGCGTCAAGAGTAAAAGTCATGACGGCCTGGAAATGATTAAGTCTTGACGGCGTCAAATGTAGATCAAGGCAGTCCGAGATTAGTTTTGGCGGCGAGGTGACGGCGTCACAAGATTTGTCTTGACGCCGTCAGACCCCTTTTCCTGTATATTGTTTTCTAATTTTTCACATTAAAAAGAGAAGTTTTGGGAGAAACCCTAAGTACGATTTTGGTGTAACTTTACAGGTTTTTCAAGGGTTCCAACCCCTTGATACCTTGCATGTGTAATCAAGATAAGTGTTCCTTTAATTCAATCAATATGTCTATGTGTTGGTTGTCTATATCTTGTTCTTGTCTTAATTCCATCATGCTAGGCTAGATCTATCTTGTGTTTGCTTATATCTAATAAAACCTAGATGTTGATTATGTGTTGATTACTTGTTTATTCTTGTCTTGGATGAATGATTTATATGTTAGGCTTAAGAAAACTGGCAGATATCCAATTGGTAACATGCTTGAACGTCTTAAGAAACATTAACCGACGCGCACTAGGTCTTTATTGGTTGTATTTAATGCATGAGTGATGTTATCTTTTTATAGTATAGTATTTTTTTAAACCGAAGAAATGCTTAGGAAAGTATTTCCCCGGGTCGTGTCCCAGCGAAGGTGTGAATGGAATTCTTAATTCCCGATTCGTGAAACGTGTCGTGAAAACGGTAAAAAGTGATTTGATGAGATTATACTAAGGAATGTAAAAATGTAACACAAATAACTAACTAAGCACGTAATTCAACTAAACAAACCAAAAACGTAACGTAGAATCGAAAACCGTAAATTAAAACGTGAAATAAACGTCAACGCGCAAAATAAAACACGATTTTTAAGCTACGCGACTCCTACGGACTTGAAAATAATTTCTAAAAATTAAAAATGATAAAAGAAAATTTTGAGAAAAAGAAAAATATTTTTTTGACTTTTTATGTATTTATTACGAATTAAAAACTAATTTAACTAATTAAAAATTAAAAGAAAATGAAAATAAAGTGAGAAAAATAAAAATTAAATTTTGAAAATTATAAAATAACTAAAAAGAAATTTTAAAACTAAAAACTAATTTTTTTGGCTTTTTATGTAATTTTTAGAAATTAAAAACTATTAAATCTAATTAAAAATTCAAAATAAATTCAAATTAAATGAGAAAAATACAAAATAAATTTCTAAAATTCTAAAATAACTAAAAATAATTTTCTAAAATATTTTTGGATTTTTCTTGAATTTTTCAGATTTTTTTGGATTTTTTAGCCTGAGGGAGAGATGCCAGGTCATCGATCCAGGTGAACTTGTGTTTCTTTGGGGCTCATCTCAGCCGTCTGATCAAATCCAGATGCTTCCACTCATTTTAAGCCCTTGGATTAATTGATGTGACTTGATGTATCCTGCGTGTATGCTGTGATTGGTCCACGTGTGAGCCCTGACATACGCTATGACACACCCTGACATTCCCTGGCCTTCTAGAACAACTTATGATTGGGGTAATTATTGTGGGATTGGGGTAATTAAGGCATGGTGAAATTAGGGTTCTAGCTACAGTAGAAAATCTGGGATTTTGGGGGTAAAAAGGGTCGGGGTGTGAATTGGGGGTGTTTTGTTATTTTTATTCGTTGACTGGGGCTAAGGGGGTTGACCGGGTTAGTATATAGCAGGCCGGGTTGGGTAAATCTTTGGGATGGGCTGTTTGTTTTGGTTTGGGCTTGAAGTTAAGGGCTGATGTTTTATTATTGGATCCGGTTGTTAGTTTGGTTTAAGAGTAGTAAAATTCACACAAGGACTATTGTTGCAAATTCTGAAACTTAGGGGCTGAATTTGTCAATCCTCATTTTTATCTTCCAAGGGCTAATGTAGACATTCTTTGATTCATGAGGGACTGTATTTGATTTTTTTCTTTGAAATTTCCTTGAAGGACCATATTTGTAATTATCTGAAAGTGCGGGGACTAAAATCGTCAATTTCTCAAAACTTTGTTCAGGGACCAAACTTGTAACTATGATGAAGCACTGAGGTTGAATTTGACTTTTTAAACTTGGACTTTGACCAGTTGACTTCCCCGGCTCCGGCTTTTGACACTTTCCATTCTCATGCTCGTTTTTGTCGGTTTTGCTTTGTTTTCGTTCATTTTTCTCATATCCGTACCTGCACATACACAAATACAAAAACATGCATTCTCTTGGCATTTTTGGTTAGTATTTAGTGTTTTTGGTCTGAAATAAGGTCTAAAAAGGATGAGTGATTAAGCACTCATCAATGAGCCACTGTTTACAATCCCTATAGTTGTGCTGGGCATGGTGTAGGAGGAGATAAGAGCTCATAGAATTGGGGAGTTAAGTGTGCCACCCCATGAATGGTATTAAGGAATACGATCCGTCATCCATGCAATTATAACAAGTAATTAACGTGTAAAAGATGTCTAGGGAATAATGAAATCTAAGTAAACACATTTTCTCCAATTACTGCTCACAACTTTAGTATAATTTAGTTTATTTTCATTTCTAGTATTTTATTTTGATTGCATCTTAGTATTGGGTTAGTTGATTAGCAACTAATTCCGCCCAAATCCTTCAAAACCCGAGATTTTAAATTGCTTTCTAAAAAATATAAAAAACACAAAAATAATCTTCCTTCACCTTTAGAACTAGTATTTAGGCTTTCTAATCCTAGCGACACTATTCCTAGCTGAACGATCAATCCCCCGGTACTTGTCACTACACTATACTACAACGATCAGGTACACTGCCTGGTGGGGGTTGTAAGCTTCTTAGGATCCCTTGAGAGGTAAAGCCTGGTGCGATTCCCACGTATCAAGTTTTTGGCGCCGCAGCCTGGGGAATAGTTATTGTCTAGGTTAGAATTTCTTTGTATTAGGTCTTCTTGCTAGATTCCTTTCTAGTAAGATTTTATTTTTATTTTTAGGTTTTCTTTAGTCTATCTTATTTCTTTGTGCCTTTGTTCGTAACCACCCAACATCATGGACAACGGGAACATCTTTGAACCCGTCATCCCACCACAACAAAACCCACCACTAGAACCCCTTAGGCCCCGAACCTTAGGAGAGTATTCCTGACCTAGCCACCAAGGCTATCGAAACACTATTGAGCTCACCGGAGCCAATGTGACCCCCTTGCGATCCGACACCATCCGGTTGGTGCAAAGCGGATGTGCATTCCATGGACTTCGTTCCGAAGATCCAAACCAACATCTTAAGGACTTTCTCAAAATCGTAGATTCCATAGACCTAGATGTTGAAACTAGAGAGACAACCCGATTACGCCTATTCCAATTCTCTCTACGGGATCAAGCTAGTCAATGGCTTGAGCGTTTACCCGCGGGATCCATCACCACATGGGATAACCTCGCCAATCGCTTCCTTACTCAATTCTTCCCACCGGGGAAGACTGCAATGCTTAGAAATGATATCCTGATGTTTGAACCGCAGCAGGGTGAAACTTTTTACGAAGCTTGGGCCCGTTTTAAGGATCTCCTCCATAAGGTCCCTCATCATGGTATAAACCGTTGGTTATTAGTCTAAATTTTCTACGACCATGTTGACTATCACACTAAGCGCACAATTGATAGGGCCGCGGGAGGTAAACTGCGTGATAAGAACGCCGAGGAGTCTTGGGCAGTTATCGAGGAGCTCGCCACTGATAATCAGGAGATGTGGGAGTTTAATCATACTGTAAAAGCGGCTATCAATGCAGTCTCAACATCTGGAGGAACCACCGAAATCCCCGATGAACTCCTATGCAAACTCGAGGCCAAGGTTGACTATTTTGAGGAAAGGAAAAGGAGGCCTTTAAGTCCTAAACGAGCCACTGTCAATTCTGTCTCAAAACCAACTTCGGCACCATTATCTGAGTCGCCCTCTAGGGAAAATGTTGAGACCTTCCAGAACTATGCCCCACCTTGTTCCCCTCCCAAGGAACTTAGCTCGGAGTTTGAAGCTAGGATGAGAGAATATATGGCAACTCACTCAGATCGGCTTGCTAGATTCGAGGAAGCAGTTTATAAGCAAAGAGAGGAGATGCAGGAGAAAATGAATGAGATGATGAGTCTGTTAGAAGAGTATGCCAACCAGAGAACCCCCGAAAGAATACTACTAAGGAAAGAAAGCGCCACTCCCACCACCCAATTTGTTAACTCCATCACCATTGTCCAAAAGGATAACGAGAAGGTAGAAACTCCTGCTAAACAGACCTTAGAAAAACCACCAAAATCCCAACCTTTGAGTTACTACCTGAAACATGATATAAACAAAAACACCATAACAAATTGGATTAAGGGTGATGGGCGTAACCAACCTTCTAGACAGGTTTCTGAGAAAGAGGAAGAAGTGAAAGATGAGTATGATACGCTTCCTGGAGGATCAGTATTCGAGAAGCTATTGGTGCAAAAAGTGGCTACTAAGCAGTTAGCATGTGGGAACTTTGAGATACCAACGAGCATCGGGGACTTGAAATATCTTAGTGCTTTCACCGACCAAGGATCGGAAGTAAATCTTATGCCCCTAACCATTTACATCCAACTAACATCAAAAATGCCAGCGCCTACTCGTGTTAGGTTATCTCTTGTTGGACACTCGTACGTATACCCCCTAGGAATCGCAGAAGATGTATTAGTTAATATCGCAGGATTCATGTACCCCGTTGATTTTATGATCCTCGATGATAAAGGAGATGGATGCATGCCAATAATCCTTGGGGCACCATTCCTCGCCACCGCTAGGGCTGTCATTAAGTATGAAGGTAAGAAGATTGAGCTTAAATCTGAAAAAAGAAAGATTAGCTTCCCCATGACCCCGCGAAGTGAGCATGAGAATTTGAGTTGGAGAAAGATCAAAAACAACATTGGCACGACACCCATTCGTGTTCAGAATAAAATTCTTGCATGGGAGGCAAGAATCAAAAGCTATAAGAAAGCCAAAAATGAAAGAAAAAAAAGCAATAAGGTTCAGGTCGAACTCGAACATACTCGACCCGCAGAAAATCATATACCATTTGAGGAAGGGAACTTGGTACTCTTGAGGCACTTGGAAACAACAATACCACCCGATAAACCAAGTCCTTGGTGGTATGGGCCATTCACAATCGAAGGTGTGAGCAAAGATGGGGTAGCTAACTTGAGAAGCAAATTAGGTGGGATGGTGATTGCGATTATCGACAGATTGAGACACTACCACCATAACAGTAATGATCGCAACTACATGGGATATATCATTTCAAATGATGAGATCACGTAGTAACCCATGACCTTGAGTCTAGCTACAAGACTCGTAAATAAAGAAAAGCGCTTCTTGGGAGGCAACCCATGTTTTGTGTGATTTTATTTTTGTTTGTTTGTTATTTGCTTCCGTATGCATGCTTAGTTTTTATTGTTGGTAGATCATGTCTCTAAATTAAGAAGTGGAAATACTTTACTTTGTTGTTTTGGCCTAGTCTTAACTCCACCTAAAAGTATTTTTGCAAAAGATAAGTGTAAGGGGAAACCCCAAATATGTTTTCAAGAAACAAACCGATCATGATTCTCCACAATATTAAATGAACATGTATATTCGTATTTGTTAGAGTCAAATGCTTGTATTGAGTCATAATGAAGTTTTTCAGGATTTTCCAGGAAGTAGGACCAAGTTTTTCCAGAAATTTTCCAGAAACTTAACATAAGAATTTCTGCAGGTCAATTCTGACGGCGTCAGGAGTTTACTCTTGACGGCGTCAGGTGTAAAAATCTGGAAATTTTACCGGTTTTGTTTTTCTAACAGAGTCTTATGGTTTTTGTGAATTATTAAGTTTTATAATCTCTAGGAGATCTGCAAACTTCATTCCACAAACATTATATCTTATCTTGTTTTCTAGGATTTAGTAACTTATATAGGATGCCGCCGATTTTACGCGAGGTTGTCTTGTCTATTTTGTCAGGTTTTACAGGTTACGTATGACAAGAAGATGATTTATATTCTGGAAGGGAAGCTTTGATTGTTCATTTTCTTGGAGGAAGATTTAACCTGGCCACCTTATTATCCATACCGAGTGAATCAGGGGAGTATTTGATTTCATTCTCTTTACTTTTTCACTTTTACATTCTTTACTTGAACATTGGGGACAATGTTTATCTTAAGTGTAAGGGGAGGGTAAAAAGATGATACCTTACATATGCACTTTCGCTTGAGTTTGTTTTGTTTAATGGTAGATGTGTAATAAAACTATGAGAAATACTTGTTAGTGCAATTTTAGCGCCAAATTTAAAATTTTTTACAACATTTAGGAGTGAAACTTTAGCCATAGCAAGTGTCTCATGGATAGGAGATTTTATGACTAGCACATAAGCGTATATTCAGAAAAATTTTCCACCCAAATATGTGAGGTTCGCCTTTAGATTTTATAGGAAAAGCATTTACTATTAGTGCTTATGAGTGTACCGGTAGCATTTAGATTCTAGAACTTGCGTTAGTGATGCATCCCGAGACCGCTAGTGAGACTACATTCGTGTAGTAGGATTTACTACATGATAAGAGGCATTAGGATCACCCTTGTGTTAAACCCGTATTATAATTACTTGACCATTTAAGTCATATTACTTGGCTAGTTAAGTCAACTAATTTTTCCCACACCCTTAGCGTTGTACTCATTTTTAGTACACGAAACCCCTAGTACACCCCTCCGAGCCTATCTTTTCGTTTCTAACATTAAGCATTTTACTTAAACAAAGAATTTGTTACACCCCACTTAAATGTACAACCAAATCGCCTTAGCCTTCCGTGTATGCGCTCATTTTTTGTGCATTATTGTTATTTGTTAAACCCTAAGTTAACTATCTAATTGATTACATGGTTGCTAAGTCGAGTCATATCCTTGTACATATTGTTTTGGGACGATTGGGACTCATGGGTAAAGTACTTATTTTATGGAGTAATGGGAAAGAACATAATATTATTACCCCCATATGTGCGTTAATCTTAAAAGTGCTCAAAGTGTTTTGATTTTCTTAATTCGAGTCATTAGTTTAGTTTATTGTAAAGTATGTAAAGATTCAAGTGTAAGGGGAACGTTCATTCCCTATGATGTATTATTTTGGATGGTAGGGTAAGAGTGTATGCAAAAAAAAAAAAAAAAAAAAAAAATCGAAAAATCAAGAAAAGAAAAAAAAATAGAAAAAGGAAAAAGAGAAAAAAACATACGGACTACCATCCCTTTTCATTCTATGTTCATTTTATGTTTTTGTTATTTTTCATTTATTAGCTTAAGTCGAGTCTATTCTTGGCTTAGCAACGCCACATTGTACATGTAATTAACCAAGATTGTTAACTCGCCACCAGTAAAACTTCCTTTATCCAACAAAACCGTGCATTTCATATCCCTACACCTAATGTTACAACCCTTTAAAAGACCTCTTTGATAGTTTATCCTAGGTGCTTACGCCATGTGGTGGAGGTTTGATCATTTCCCAAGCCTATGGTAATCTATTTTGCTATGACAGGTATTGAGAGATATCTTCCATTTCCATATTGTAATTTACACTTTATTACACCCGAGAGATGTGAGTATCTAAACACTATTTGTGAGGTGCTTGTATATGACCTCCGTGCTTGTCTATTGGTCTTTAGTGGAACGATTATTTGTTGTAATTACTTTTATATTAGTGTTAAATGACCCCTAACTTGTATTTTGAGTAGAATAAAAGCGCATTTGCTTGAGGACAAGCAAATCTCAAGTGTAAGGGTATATGATGAGGCGAAAAATGATCCGTTTTTAGGGGGTCATTTAAGCCCGAATTCGAATTTATTTGATAAAATATTACCCTAAATCGTTCCTTTTGTGATTTTAGATACTTTGGGAGTAAAATCTGGAAAAGGAAGCAATTCGGACGTTTTTGGAGCATAAAAGTGAAGAAAACGCCAAAGTCTTAATTTTCCATGCTGGGAACAGTAGGTGACGGCGTCAAGAGCAACTCCCTGACGGCGTCAAGAGCAAAATTCCATGACAGTCCAGTAGAGATTTGACGGCGTCATGAAGGTAGGGCGTCAAGAGTAAAAGTCATGACAGCCTGGAAATGATTAAGTCTTGACGGCGTCAAATGTAGATCAAGGCAGTCCGAGATTAGTTTTGGCGGCGAGGTGACGGCGTCACAAGATTTGTCTTGACGCCGTCAGACCCCTTTTCCTATATATAGTTTTCTAATTTTTCACATTAAAAAGAGAAGTTTTGGGAGAAACCCTAAGTACGATTTTGGTGTAACTTTACAGGTTTTTCAAGGGTTCCAACCCCTTGATACCTTGCATGTGTAATCAAAATAAGTGTTCCTTTAATTCAATCAATATGTCTATGTGTTGGTTGTATATATCTTGTTCTTGTCTTAATTCCATCATGCTAGGCTAGATGTATCTTGTGTTTGCTTAGATCTAATGAAACCTAGATGTTGATTATGTGTTGATTACTTGTTTATTCTTGTCTTGGATAAATGATTTATATGTTAGGCTTAAGAAAACTGGCAGATCTCCAATTGGTAACATGCTTGAACGTCTTAAGAACCATGAACCGACGCGCACTAGGTCTTTATTGGTTGTATTTAAAGCATGAGCCACTGTTTACAATCCCTATAGTTGTGCTGGGCATGGTGTAGGAGGAGATAAGAGCTCATAGAATTGGGGAGTTAAGTGGGCCACCCCATGAATGGTATTAAGGAATACGATCCGTCATCCATGCAATTATAACAAGTAATTAACGTGTAAAAGATGTCTAGGGAGTAATGAAATCTAAGTAAACATATTTTCTCCAATTACTGCTCACAACTTTAGTATAATTTAGTTTATTTTCGTTTCTAGCATTTTATTTTGAATGCATCTTAGTATTGGGTTAGTTGATTAGCAACTAATTCCGCCCAAATCCTTCAAAACCCGAGATTTTAAATTGCTTTCTAAAAAATATAAAAAATACAAAAATAATCTTCCTTCACCTTTAGAACTAGTATTTAGGCTTTCTAATCCTAGCGACACTATTCCTAGCTGAACGATCAATCCCCCGGTACTTGTCACTATACTATACTACAACGATCAGGTACACTGCCTGGTGGGGGTTGTAAGCTTCTCAAGATCCCTTGAGAGGTAAAGTCTGGTTCGATTCCCACGTATCATCAACACATAATTAACATCTAGGTTTTATTAGATCCAAGCAAACACAAGATAGATCTAGCCTAGCATGATGGAATTAAGACAAGAACAAGATATAGACAACCAACACATAGACATATTGATTGAATTAAAAGAATATTTATCTCAATTACACATGAAAGGTATCAACGACTTAGAACCCTTGAAAAACCTGTAAAATTCGCACCAAGTTCGTACTTAGGGTTTCTCCAAAACTTCTCTCTTTTTAATGTGAAAATTAGAAAACTATATATAGGAAATAGGGTCTGACAGCGTCAAGACAAATCTTGTGACGCCGTCACCTCGCCGCCAAAATATTTCTCGGACTGCCTTGATCTACTTTTGACGCCGTCATGTGTTATGCATTTCCAGGCCGTCATGAATTTTACTCTTGACGCCCTACTTCGTGACGCCGTCAAATCTGTACTGGGTCGTCATGGAAATTACTCTTGACGCCGTCAAGATTTTCTTCTTGACGCCATCACCTCCTGTTTCCAACAAGGAAAATTAAGACTTTGGCGTTTTCTTCACTTTTATGCTCCAAAAACGTCCGAATTGCTTCCTTTTCCAGATTTCTCTCCCAAAGTACCTAAAATCACAAAAGAAACGATTTAGGGCAATATTTGATCAAATAAATTCAATTCCGGGCTTAAATGACCCCCTAAAAGTGGTTCATTTTTCACCTCATCAATGTCTTAGCGGAAGGAATTTTGTACGAAGTTTCAAAACTCAAAAGACTACTAGGAAGTTGTCAAACAAGTATCGTGGAGAAGACATTCTTAGGAATGAATATTTCTATGGATGAAGAAGAATGATCACAAGAATAAAGCACATCTTGTGCTATTTGTTTGTTTCGTATTTTTAATTTCATGCAATTTATTTTATGCTTTTAGGTTTTATGCATTTCATGTTTGAAATAAGACTATATATTTATCTATTTATCTAGTTGTTTGATTATTTATTTACATGTTTACTAGTTTTTAAGAGGTTAAGTTATGTTTTTAGTCTTAAGTTTAGAAGTAGAAATGATGACCAAATTTTTGGTAGACAAAGTGTGTTTGGAATATATACATACAAAAAGATAAGTTTTTGAAGAGACAAGAACTACTAGTGCTTGTACCAAGTTTAGTAGTGGAAAAACTTTGAAAAATCAATTTCATACAAAACCGAACGGATGTATTCACAACTGATTGGATGGAATTGAATATATAAACCAAAATTTTCAAAAACCCAAGAAAACCACACACACACAATCCACCAAAAAAATTGGGGTCATAAATTCAACCATAAGAAATTGTTTAAGAGTTGCAGGAGTGATAATTGATCATCAATGGCATCAAGTCAAGTAAGTTACATCAGTAATTTCATTCAATTAGGTTTTAATTCAGATGATTGAAATTAGGTCACGAATTGGGTATTTTTGAATTAGTTCGAATTAAGATGTAATATTTTGGGGATAAGTGATTAGATGATAGGAGAATGTATTGCTAAAAGAATTAGATCAATTGATTAAGTTTTGAGTAAAAATTGATTGATTGAATTTTCGGATTGAATTGGGTAGAATCTTTGGAGCTAATTTATTTGCAGTTGATGAATCCCAGGAGTTACATGCTTGATAATTAGTGATGTTAGGTAATTGCATTGTTAATTAGAGCACTAATTGGAAGATTTTAGTAGATGGTTTTCTTGAGTTTCATAGGATCATTAGGTTGATGCATGGAAATGTTACGAATCCTTGATAAGAGAGTTTAGATGTTAGAAGCACTCAAAAATGGTAGATTACAAGTTAGAAAGAAGTTCGGATTGATTGGGAAACGTTTAGAATGGATTGAGGATGCATTATGTAAACAGAAACTCCAGTCGAATCGGTTGCGAGTTGCAACCGAACGGATAGGAGTGTGCCAAAAGATCCATCCGATCGGATGGATGCTACGGAAAAAATTTTGACATTTTTGAAATCGCGTTTTCTAGTTTCTAAATTGATTGGTATTAGTTTTTATACTTTTATAATAACATAATTTGAGTTTTCTTTCAGGGAAATGTTGCAAGATTGGGTCGTAGTCAACGAAACCCGCTTGTTAACAAGTATTTGAAAAGGAACGAGAGGAAGAGGATCACTTTCAGTTTGAAACCGGAGTCTAATGATAATGTCAAGTTTTCTCATGTGCAAAACAAAGATGAGAAGAATGCGTATAGGGAACGTCTTTCAAAACTTCAAGAGACAAAGATTGCTAAGCCTAGATTGATTGATTGGGATTTGCTTGCGGAGTATGAATGTGACGATCAATTGAGGAGCATGATGACTATGATTTATGTGTATCCCGGTGATGGGGATAGGTTTGAAGATTATTCTTGGGAAATAGCTTTTAGTATACATGAGGATGTTTACAAGGAATGGTGTTTGGAGTTCTTTTCTACATTTTAGTTTGATAGGAAGGTGAATGATGTTCTTGGGGATGTTTGTATTTGGTTTAGATTGTGTGGGCGCGAACATGCTTTATCTTTGCCAAATTTTGCAGTTGCCCTAGGTTTGTATGAGGAAAGTGAGGTTAATCATAGGTTGTTTGGACGACATTTTGTGAGCTTGGCTAGAGATCATGATCAATACACGGGTGTTGATGCTTATTGGAATAGAATTGGTGATCCAACTTGTCTTAGAAGGAATTCTTCTAGGATTAGGAATCCGTTGATGAAGGTGTTACAAAAGTTGATTTCTTGGGGATTGTTGCATAGGAGCGGTAGTCAAGACAAATGTAGTCAACCGGACCTATGGGTGATGAAGTTATTGGAGGAAGATAAGAATGGGAATGTGGCATGGATTATTGCCGAATATCTTTCTAAGAGAGCACCGGGAATTAAGAAACAAAGTGATGTTTGTGGAGGTCATTATGTGACCGTTTTGGCTAAGAATCTTGGGTACTATAATGAGAATGAGTTGAGGAAGTGTCGAGTGAGGATGGAAAGTGAGATATGGGATGCTTTTAGTTTTGGAAAAGCATTTGATAGGAATAATAAGACTTTAGGACCTTGAACCGAACCAAGTGTGGGGGCGCAATCAGGAGCTTATACGGAGGCACCATCACAAGCTCAAATGGGAAGTTTTCAGGGGAATACTCAAAGTGGTTTTGATTCGGGATAGGGTGATTGGAACTGAGAGTTGAATGCTATTGAGTGTAGGGAAGTTTGGAAAGATTCAATGATGATGAGGAATAATTACAACTTTGATTATTCCATGCCAATGATCCAACACTTGGCATAAGATGCCAATTATGAGGTACCTCCCTACAACCCACCAAATGTTCCATCTTACCCGTTACCATATTCTCCATATCCTGGACCATACCCCTACCCTTATCCTGGTTATTCACCATTTCCCAAGCCATACCCTCCATACGGTAGACTTCCCGAGTATGGTAGTTCAGGTGTCAATGTGGGTGGATCATGTTTTAATCCTGGAGGATCGAGTTATGATGTTGGAGGTTCGTCATCAAGAGTTGGAAAGAAGAAGCAACGAGTGGTGGATGAAGACGATGATGAGGATGAAGATGAGAGCGAGGACGAGTTTTTTCATTCCGACATTGATTATTGATGATGACGAGTGATCGTCATATGGTTTATGGTTTGTGTTAAAAACAATTATGTGTCGGATTATTTCTATTTCCACTACCTTTAACTATTTCTTTTAGGATTTATAACGTAACTTAATTTTCTACTTATTTCGTTTAGATATTTTTGTTTGTGTTTGTTTGGTTGTTTCGTATATTTTGCAGTTTTCTTGCAGGGGTTTTGTTACGGAAGCATATAGTTGATAAACGTTTGGAGTCAATAAACTCATTTGCTTATTATGATCAAATATGCATATTGCGTATTTAACTCCGATATTTTCTAAATTTTTCTATTTCCTTTACTTTGAAGTCATTTTTTTTATACATTGAGGACAATGCAAAACTTAAGTGTGGGGGAGGGAAGAAAATAGAAAAATTGCATAATTTTAATTTTTAATTTTTTTAAAATTTTCGTTTTTTTTAGAGCCGTGAACTTTAGTAACTAGAAGTAGTTCGCCCTTCATATTTTAGTTAAAATCAGGTTAATTCAATGGTAAATAATAATGATATTTTTGGAGAATAAACTAAGTTTAAAGAGCAATTCGTCTCGGAATTGATAATATTTGCTAGCACAATTTTATACCCTTATTACTATAAATTGTGAGTATTAGTTTTTTTATGTGAATAGTGTTTCTCATGCTATTTATATATTTCATTATGAGTGTGCCGGTGGTTGTGTTAATTCTAGAACTTGTACTTGTTATGCATTACGGTTAAATCATTTTCGAATGATAAGGATATATTCATATGATAAGAGGCAAACTTAGGATATAAAACCAAATGGCCATCCGTTTACAAAACAAATTTTTGCTAACCACATCAGTTAGTTATCCTCGTATTTGGAACCCATTTGTTAGCGTTTATCTTTAGCGCTAGATACCCCTAGTTAAACCCTTTGAGCCATCCTTTTCATTTTGTTAAATCCAGAAAAATACAAAAATATTTTACACTTTAAACCTTAACCTAACCCTTGTCAAAGTCTAAACGGTGGGTTGCTAGTTGATTGGTGTGTTGGATTGTTTTTTTATGGAGATATGAACTACTAAAACTCTATAACAAAAGAATAGTGGAAAGATGATAGTGTGTCAATGTCACACCCCCAAAATCGGGTCCAGCGGAAGCATACATGTAGCTGGGGTGTAACTCAATTGGTATTACAACACATGTTCAAAAATGGTTTGCACTTGAATCATTTTGAATAAAATAGTTAAATCAAAATGTTGAATTTACATTGTTAAAAGTAATGCGGAAGTAGGCCCTTAAAATAGTTTAAAACGGTCCCCAAATGAATAATCAGAGTCTTCTATGACCATGCCATGCCCTGCCAAAACCTCCTGTAGCGTGCCATTGATTAAAACACGAATGGAGGCGTCACCCTCAATAGATCTATTCACTCACTCTCGCTTAGTACTTGAAATTAACGGTCCATGATATTGAAAGGGGACTTGTTATGAAGTGGTAGTAAGGCAACTTAAGCAATGTATGGAATTTGTAATACTTGGGCATGTACAAAAATAGTTGTTGCAATGTATTCTCCCCCATGGGATTTGAAATCGTATAAAAGTATAACACGAGTATTTAAGCATGTATCTCCCCCAAAGAGTTTGTAAAGTAATTAAACCAGTAAAAGTGGGGCTATGACTCACCTGAAGCTGATGTTACCATGAACATGTAATGAGCTGAAAAACAAGGCGCGCACACTAGCCGCAACCTAATGTGAATGATGAACGATCTACTTTAGATCATGAAATGATGTTATGAATGTCCATGCACATGTTTCTATACCACTCTACCCTTTGGAAAAACACTTGTTGTTATCAAAAGTATATAATCCAAGTATTTGGAAAATATTGCTATTAGAAAATATAAATAGCTAGTTATAATATATATATACTTATATATATATAACGTAAGTTTCCATGTAAGCGTTGAAATACTCGGGTTGTAATCCTTGAAATGATGAAAACATACTCGTAATAACTAATACTACGTTAGTTATAAAGCTCGGTACTTAATATTATGTTTAGCTTATAAATGTACTTCGTAGTTTTTGCGCCAAATTATATTAAAAGCTGTCAAATATAAAAGGGTTTTAGCCGATATTCAAACGAGTATATCTTTGTCGTTACTTGTCCGTTTTACTTGTTCTTTATGTCCACGGTTACGTCTTAGTATATAGTAATATATTTTGGAAAGCTCGGCTCCTCCGGGTTACGTCTAAAGTCTCTTTTTGTCCAATGAAAAACGTCAAACAGCAACCATTTTCAGAAAAATACTTTTCGTCTACAATCTTGCAAAAATCATAACTCCTTCGTTATAAACTCTTTTTAATCCGTTCTTTCGCCTACGGATTCGTTTTTGAAAGTATTTTCTAAACATTTTGCCAAAGTTCCCTTGGTGTTTACTGATTTTCCAGATTTTTACAAAACGGAACAGCATGTCTAAAATAGGTTCCAAATCAAGTTTCCAAGGTTAAAAACTAATTTCTACCATCACCAAACCTCTTGTAATCACCACATGGCTAATCTAATCTTACCATACACCTTCTTAGGGTGCCATGGACTCCTAACCAAGTTATTAGAGCAAGGGGATTCATAACTAAAAAGTTAGGGTTTGTATGTTTCTTTTTAGCCAAAATAAAGTGTGGTATAGTTACTTGTACATGGTTTTTAGCATGATACTTATGTAATACATGTAAAAATAGGATGATCCATGAAAAAATAAAGATGAAAACTTACTTGATAAAATGAGATGATTATAGGATGATTATGCTTGATGTTCTTGTGTTTTTGTTGCTTGATTCTTGATTAGGCATGTAAAATGAACAAGTTTAGTGTTTTACTTTATGGAAAATGATCACTTGATCATGGAGATCAATTATGGGTCGTGGGTTATGAAGAGGGAATGGAAGAGATGAGATGAATTTTGTTCTTAGCTAAAAGTGAATTATGATTCTAGTAATTGGTAAAGTTATGTTTATAATAGGTTTATTAGTATAAAATGGTTAAGTTAATGCTAGGGGTTAAAAAAGGGGTGGTCTTGGCCGGTTTTTCAAAGGGTGAAGGGGGGGGGGGTTAGGGTACTTGGGATTTAATTAGAAAACCTTGTAAGAATTTGCACTAGTTTGTGTTTTTAGTTACGATCGGGTACCGGTTTTATTAGAAATAAATGTCCACGAAGTTTACCGGGATGAAATAAAGTTATAATAATGTTAAAAACATATTAAAAATATGTTGGGTACATTTACTGAGTGATCGGGTGATTATTGTTTAGTTTTCACGAAAACCGTCGTAATATTCATAAGCTCACGTTATAAATAAAATAAATTTCCAAAATACTGGGTAACTGAATGTTATAACTTTTATGATGTTAAAATGGATATAAAAATATGTCGGGACCATTGTGGGAATATTTAGATATATTCGTCGTGTATAAACCGGGTGTTAACGTTTACTATAAATACTTATACGTAAAAACGTTAAATGTACTGAATGTAGTAATTTGAAAATCCTGAGAGTGGTATAACATGAAAATGCTGTTATGATGATATGCAGACTATCTCCAGTCCGTATGCAGTGTTCTTAACACTAATGAAATGAATTCGCACCTAAACCAATCCGGTTACGCGAATTTGAATACCCGTAAACTAAATTTACGATGAAATGAGTAATGCAAGTGAATAGTGAAAACTTTTCCAGAAATGAATAGTGTTCGGTGAATAGTAAATTTCCCAAAAGTTTCTCAGAATATCAAACTGACCTCGAAAACGATGAATAGTAAAACGATGAATAGTGTTTTGATGAATAGTGTTTGATGAATAGTGTTTTTCCAAAGTTCGGGAAATGACCTGAAATGACCTGAAATGGTGAGTTGTGACAGTCTTCCCCTCTAAAAGGAACTTCGTCCAGAAGTTCAGTTTATGTTGGTTTCTGAAAACATATTGGTGAAAAGGTGATGATATTCTAGAATTCCAGCGAACTCCAACGATAGGAATTCGACTCTGCTTCTACTGTTTGACCACACGGTCCATGATTTCTACTTGTTCTCCTGCAAGGTTTATGTTTGACTATGGGTTGGATTCCTTTCCAAATGGGATTATGGGTGACAATTCTGAAAAGCTGATAATACGTGGTTGTGTAATCCTGTTGCTGTTGTTCTCTAACAAGACTCAAGTCTGACGACCACTAGGCCTACTCTGTTTGAAATATTACATGGTCCAGTGTATATCTCGGGTTTAACTTTCCAAGTTTTCTGAATGGTATCATGCCTTTCCTAGGCAGAACTTTCTGTATAACTCTGCTTACCAACTTGTAGTTTTAATGGTTTACCAAAGATCGATGTTTAAAATTTCCTAACAATTCAATAGTTTTGTAAAGATTAACCAAAAGGAATTTGCTTGTCAAAATAAGTGCCTCAGAAAAGTATTTCTTACAAGATATATGTTTTGCGTAACTGTAGTTTGGAGAAAAATCCATTTGAAAGTGAAAGTATTAAGAGGATACAATAGTCAGGTATGTATGTCTGCACAAAGGCATAGGTGTCTAACATGTTTGGATAAAGTCTATTGGTGAGGACATGTTCAATCTATAGTCTCGGTTAAGAGGTTGGATTTATCTCTATGGTGTGGCTTAGTGAGCACTCGTATCGAAAATAATCCTGTAATTCTGTCAAGCCAATACTTTCTAGATGATGGAATTTTGGTGACCAGGCCAATAATAGTGGTTCGAATAGTTTGGTGATATCTTGAAATTTCTGTTGAGTTTTGAATGGTCTTAATGTACCGAGAGATTCTCCTTATAGATGGTATGGAAAGTCTTTCCTAGGGAGGTCATTGATAATATCCACTTAACAATATTGGTGGTAGTGAGGGATGAGTGGCATAGGAAACTATATAGTGTCAGCTAATTCTATATTTATATGGGGATGGGGAAAGGAAATGATAGTGATGGTGAGAAGGGAAGAGACTGTGACAACTGCGACAAAATGATATTGTAATAAAAGAAAATACCGTGATGTAAGTGTATCATGCATAGACGTGAATGTTCATGAAATGAAATGATCAATTGACATGCTTTCAAGCGGCGGTTCACGAGGTGATGAAAAGTATGAATGTTCTGACAACGAGGGTATACTCACACATGCATGAAACATTTGGAAAATGAGTAAAGGATTCAATCCAGACAGAATTTTATTATAACCATTCTCAGTGTTGCAAAATTCATTTCTGAGTCAGACATAGGTGGTCAGCCTATATCTCACTATCCCGGGTTGAATATAGATGACCAGTCTATATTCCACCGAGGTTCCATGAATTTTGAAATACTCAGCTCAGTCATACTAAGACTATGTCCTTCACAAATACCAAGATATTCTGAAAGACTAAGGCAGGTGACCAAACTCGAGGTCAATGATGAAACTATGCAAGGAAAAACATAACGTGGTGACATATATGATACGTGAACATGCTTATATGAAAGACAATTATAGTAATCAACTATAATAAATGAATATAATATATCAGATAATGAGACACAAATCTCATTACCTATGTCAGCAACTAACCACAAATGAGGCTTTAGCTTGGCAGGCAGGCACGTGACGGTCATAGGGTTAAGTTTTTCTTGAAAATAGCTATAGTCTAGGTTTTAAAAACACTTAGTTCGCTATAGCCAAAGCTCTGATACCAATCTGTCACACCCCCAAAATCGGGTCCAGCGGAAGCATACATGTAGCTGGGGTGTAACTCAATTGGTATTACAACACATGTTCAAAAATGGTTTGCACTTGAATCATTTTGAATAAAATAGTTAAATCAAAATGTTGAATTTACATTGTTAAAAGTAATGCGGAAGTAGGCCCTTAAAATAGTTTAAAACGGTCCCCAAATGAATAATCAGAGTCTTCTATGACCATGCCATGCCCTGCCAAAACCTCCTGTAGCGTGCCATTGATTAAAACCTGAAAATACATGCTAAAGTGTCAACACAATGGTTGGTGAGTTCATAGAGTCTTGTGAAAAAGAATGTAATGCATTGAAATGAAGATTTCCCAGCAAAGGCATCGTAAATCCACTCAGTTCCAAGTCCCGCCATAAGAGACTTGTAACCTGTGTGTTTACAACCCACTGCCAAATGTAATATGTTTGTAATAAATCAGTCATAAGGTTGTTGCAAAGACATTGTAATTCCGTAGTAATAGTAGTGGAAAAATATCGTAATTCCATAAGTAATTTTCGTATGTACAATAGCCACAAGTATAAAGTGAACCGACATAAATGTCAAAAATGCTACATTGTCTCTTAAGCTCATGACCCCGAAGCTAGACTTTGTAATGCCCCAACAGAGTGTCTACCAGGCACTCACTTGATAAGACATGAAATGCATTCGTCCCGTTGGAGCAACCCAAACACGAATGGAGGCGTCACCCTCAATAGATCTATTCACTCACTCTCGCTTAGTACTTGAAATTAACGGTCCATGATATTGAAAGGGGACTTGTTATGAAGTGGTAGTAAGGCAACTTAAGCAATGTATGGAATTTGTAATACTTGGGCATGTACAAAAATAGTTGTTGCAATGTATTCTCCCCCATGGGATTTGAAATCGTATAAAAGTATAACACGAGTATTTAAGCATGTATCTCCCCCAAAGAGTTTGTAAAGTAATTAAACCAGTAAAAGTGGGGCTATGACTCACCTGAAGCTGATGTTACCATGAACATGTAATGAGCTGAAAAACAAGGCGCGCACACTAGCCGCAACCTAATGTGAATGATGAACGATCTACTTTAGATCATGAAATGATGTTATGAATGTCCATGCACATGTTTCTATACCACTCTACCCTTTGGAAAAACACTTGTTGTTATCAAAAGTATATAATCCAAGTATTTGGAAAATATTGCTATTAGAAAATATAAATAGCTAGTTATAATATATATATACTTATATATATATAACGTAAGTTTCCATGTAAGCGTTGAAATACTCGGGTTGTAATCCTTGAAATGATGAAAACATACTCGTAATAACTAATACTACGTTAGTTATAAAGCTCGGTACTTAATATTATGTTTAGCTTATAAATGTACTTCGTAGTTTTTGCGCCAAATTATATTAAAAGCTGTCAAATATAAAAGGGTTTTAGCCGATATTCAAACGAGTATATCTTTGTCGTTACTTGTCCGTTTTACTTGTTCTTTATGTCCACGGTTACGTCTTAGTATATAGTAATATATTTTGGAAAGCTCGGCTCCTCCGGGTTACGTCTAAAGTCTCTTTTTGTCCAATGAAAAACGTTAAACAGCAACCATTTTCAGAAAAATACTTTTCGTCTACAATCTTGCAAAAATCATAACTCCTTCGTTATAAACTCTTTTTAATCCGTTCTTTCGCCTACGGATTCGTTTTTGAAAGTATTTTCTAAAAATTTTGCCAAAGTTCCCTTGGTGTTTACTGATTTTCCAGATTTTTACAAAACGGAACAGCATGTCTAAAATAGGTTCCAAATCAAGTTTCCAAGGTTAAAAACTAATTTCTACCATCACCAAACCTCTTGTAATCACCACATGGCTAATCTAATCTTACCATACACCTTCTTAGGGTGCCATGGACTCCTAACCAAGTTATTAGAGCAAGGGGATTCATAACTAAAAAGTTAGGGTTTGTATGTTTCTTTTTAGCCAAAATAAAGTGTGGTATAGTTACTTGTACATGGTTTTTAGCATGATACTTATGTAATACATGTAAAAATAGGATGATCCATGAAAAAATAAAGATGAAAACTTACTTGATAAAATGAGATGATTATAGGATGATTATGCTTGATGTTCTTGTGTTTTTGTTGCTTGATTCTTGATTAGGCATGTAAAATGAACAAGTTTAGTGTTTTACTTTATGGAAAATGATCACTTGATCATGGAGATCAATTATGGGTCGTGGGTTATGAAGAGGGAATGGAAGAGATGAGATGAATTTTGTTCTTAGCTAAAAGTGAATTATGATTCTAGTAATTGGTAAAGTTATGTTTATAATAGGTTTATTAGTATAAAATGGTTAAGTTAATGCTAGGGGTTAAAAAAGGGGTGGTCTTGGCCGGTTTTTCAAAGGGTGAAGGGGGGGGGGGGGGGGGTTAGGGTACTTGGGATTTAATTAGAAAACCTTGTAAGAATTTGCACTAGTTTGTGTTTTTAGTTACGATCGGGTACCGGTTTTATTAGAAATAAATGTCCACGAAGTTTACCGGGATGAAATAAAGTTATAATAATGTTAAAAACATATTAAAAATATGTTGGGTACATTTACTGAGTGATCGGGTGATTATTGTTTAGTTTTCACGAAAACCGTCGTAATATTCATAAGCTCACGTTATAAATAAAATAAATTTCCAAAATACTGGGTAACTGAATGTTATAACTTTTATGATGTTAAAATGGATATAAAAATATGTCGGGACCATTGTGGGAATATTTAGATATATTCGTCGTGTATAAACCGGGTGTTAACGTTTACTATAAATACTTATACGTAAAAACGTTAAATGTACTGAATGTAGTAATTTGAAAATCCTGAGAGTGGTATAACATGAAAATGCTGTTATGATGATATGCAGACTATCTCCAGTCCGTATGCAGTGTTCTTAACACTAATGAAATGAATTCGCACCTAAACCAATCCGGTTACGCGAATTTGAATACCCGTAAACTAAATTTACGATGAAATGAGTAATGCAAGTGAATAGTGAAAACTTTTCCAGAAATGAATAGTGTTCGGTGAATAGTAAATTTCCCAAAAGTTTCTCAGAATATCAAACTGACCTCGAAAACGATGAATAGTAAAACGATGAATAGTGTTTTGATGAATAGTGTTTGATGAATAGTGTTTTTCCAAAGTTCGGGAAATGACCTGAAATGACCTGAAATGGTGAGTTGTGACAGTCAACATGTCGACCAACTGAAACCTTAGCATTTTTTCTTTCTTAAAGCAACACAATGTGTTGACATGCTTACGTTTATCGCATGCAACAATGACGACATTTTTGATTCTTCACAAAAACAAACTAACATTTGACAACCAAATATAACGGCCTATACAAAAAGAGCGTTAAACCATTACTTAAACATTAAAGTGTACTTCTAAGTTAAACTTACATACACATGTGTGGAAAACTAGAAGGGGGGGTTGAATAGTTTTGCGTCTTTTTCGTTTAATAAAAGTTTGCTTTTAAAGAATTGATGCTAATTGTAAAAACCTTTGAAGCTAAAGTATATATACAAATTAACTCACATACATCACATAGACACTACTTATTTAAAGTGTTGAATAGAAATTATAATTTCATATATCTCACTTAAATATAAGTTTGTATTTATATATGTATATGTGTTTTAATAATTGTATATACTTATATTTTACTAATGTACAATTAATGTTGTAAATGGAACCTAGTTTGATCTTTATGTGAAATCAATATATGCACAACACACAATTATAACAATGTACGAAAAGCTAATAAGTAAGCAAGCAAAGAGTGAGAGATGGAAAGATCAAACCGAGAGACAAAGGATTTACAGTGGTTCGGCTACAAGGACACCTTCCTTGCCCTACTCCATTCCCCGAGCACCGAACTCGAGAGTTTTCTTCACTAAGTCAATAACCTCCCTTATGGCGGAGAAAAACCGTACACACCAAAAGCTTACACCTATTTACGACACAAAGCAAATGTCGAGTTCTAATCGTAGCTAGAACCAATCTCACAACAAATATCACACCACACCTTCTTCACACCTTTTCACTTCTTCTATACTTCTTCACACCACAAATATCTTCATGCCTTCATAAATACTTCACAACTTCAATGTCTTGCAACTTCACAACTTCAAGGTACTAATGTCTTCACAACTTCAAGCCACTAATGTCTTCACAACTTCAAGCCACTAATGTCTTCTAGTCTTCTCCACTTGGAAGCTTCAATTTCTTCACTACTAGTCACTATTGCTACTATCTCCTATCACCACTACTATCCAACACTACTTCTTCACTTCAAGTTCCACTTCACACTTACAACAATTCTAGATTTTATAACTAAATCTAGCTAACTAATACATACACCTTATTCACCAAAATATGAAGGATTTACAAGAAGAGATAAACAAGCAACTTAGATAGCAAGATGATACTAAGTTGTAATACTTCTAATAGAAGTATTCTTCTCTTTGCACTTTGAGTGTTGAGGCTTAAATCACTTTGAAACAAAGATTAATGTATATATGATCAAAGGATTTTTAGAGGATGGAGATGGATGTTTAGATCAGAAAGTTTTTAGTGCAAAAAGGTGAGAAAAATATGTGGAATGATCCAATATTTAAAGGGCCAGAAAATACTGTTCTGGATAGTGCCGGTCCCCTTAATTAGGGGGCGGTCCCCTTAATGATTAAGGGGGCCGCCTAGTATAATTAAGGGGGCCGCCCTCCTGAACGTTGGATTTTCTTGTCCTTTTGTGAGCGAAATTTTTCTGAATTTGATTTGCCATTTTTGGTTGAAAATTTAAATTCATAAATTTGTAATGAATTAAACATATTCTTTTAATGCCAAAAATGTTTTATAAAAGATATAAAATGTTTTGTGACATTTTATAAATATCTATTGATTAACAAAAGTGTTCCTTTGATCTTATAATATATTAGACACTTTGTTTATTCATACCTTAAGTGATTAGATGGTAAAGATGAGTATTTACTACTAAATACTTGTTTATGTCATAATCTTTGATTTGATGAGTTTTCGTTTTGTGATTATCAAAACATAAAGATATCGAAAGATATGAATAACGTTTTTAGTCATTTATTTATATCAACAATCTCCCCTTTTTTGAAGATTACGAAACCTAAACTCATTAAATCCAAAAATTAATTTTTAGACAAGTATTTAGTGAGTTTATATTCACTTCTCCCCCTTTTTGTAAAATCAAAAAGGTTTAAGCCAATAAGAAGTAAGCTCTCCCTTGATGTATGCTCCCCCTCGTTTGAGGTCACCAAGGGTTCGAGTATTGGAGTTCTTGCAAGAAAAATATTAGAAGTACAAGCATGGCACAAGCAAACACATATAGCATAATACCAACTAATAATAAGCATGGCAAAAGATAATTAGAAATGCATATTAAATCATTCATTAATAGAAAATGATTATGTCAACTCATAATCATTGTTACAAAAGCCATAAAGATAGAATACTAAACTAAGTAGAGCATCCTAATGTGCTAACAAGGAGTGTCACCAAACGTTCTTGAATCCCAAAATGGTTGAGGAGTTTTATTTGAAAATGAGAAACATAAGCATATAAAATGCTTGGTGGTTTAGTGGAGATAAACTTTTGGTTGCATGGATGTTGGTGAGTTTGGAGATGTGGAGCTTGTAGGTGGTAGATTTGAAGTTGGGCTTGTTGATTGAGGATTTTGATGTTGTTCAAGTGATGGTGTTTGTTGAGATCTAGTAAGAAGATACTCAATCTAAGTGAAGTGCTCATTCAATGCAATGGTTTGTTGTTGAAGGAAGATGCAACAAGGGCAATTGTTAACATGCTTCTCAATTTGGTTGATGTTGTGTGGTGATGATGGTGAGCTTGATTGGGGTGGATCCAAATTGCGTTGAGCAAGATGTAATGCTAAAAGAGCACTAAGCTCATGAGCCTCTTTTAGCTTCTCAACGAACTTCAAGTATTCAGAGGAAGGTGTTGGTGGTGGAATATGATAGTTGTCTTGGGTGAAGGTTTGAACATGCAACATAGGAATGGCATGTGAAGTTGTAGGATGTGGTGGTGGTACTCTTGGTGGTGGAGACATGGTTGAGCTTGGGTAGTCATGAAAACATGAAATGGGTAGAAGAGGTTCTTCATGAGTGAGTGGTGTTTTTGTTGAATGAGAAACATGTGAAGTATTGATTGAGAGATTGGGATTGTTGTTTTGGGATTGAGCATGCTCATCATAAGAAGAAGCATTAATGAGGGCATGAGTGGATGATAGGTTGTGAGATGAGTCATTAGTGTGGGTTTGAGGTTTAGTTGTAGGTCGACTTGGAACAACATCACTTGAGTTATGACAAGAATCAAGTTTCCTCCTCCAAACGGGTTTGACGGAGATCCTTGCGGTTCTTGAAATCTTTGGTTTTTGGTTGTTGGGAGATGACATGCTTGGGTGTGATGGCATTAATGATGAAAAGAGGGTATTTATAGTGTATGAAAAATGTGGTTTAGGAAGGTAAATTTTGGGGGATAGTATGGGACAAAATATGTTTGTGAATTTTGGGAAGTATAGGGTGAAAATGGTCAAAAAGTGATAAAGAAAACAGTAACCCCGACCATCAGATGGTCGGTCCCCTTAATTAGGGTCCTGTCCCCTTAATCATTAAGGGGGCCGCCTTATATAATTAAGGGGGCCGCCCATCTGGTGAATTCCAGAATGCCAGAATTGGGTTTTTGGCAGAAAATTTTCAGAAAGATTGTGTTTTTGGGTTTGGATTCAAGTAAGTTCAACTCTTTGAGGCAATATAGAATGTACTATTCATGAATGTAGAGAGTGAAAAGAAAAAAAATAAAGTAGGCAATTAATTTCAAGTAATAATGCAATCTACTAATTGATCAATTAAGATAGGCAACCAAGGAAGCAATAAAGCAAACTAGTTAAGTATGCAACTATATGAAGATGATAATATGTAGGCTAGAGGAAACATATTAATGAGTGCTTACAAGTAACAAGTAGGAAGATATGATTATATGGACTTCAAATCTTATTGCAAACAAGATCCATATGGGCAAACCATGATTCTCATGAAATGATTTGATTAAATTGTGAATGTCATTTCCACAAAAGTGAATGACACATGTGAGATAATCAAATATGTTTTAAATGAAACGTTTTTTGTTTTATTCAACAATGCTTTGAAATAAATTCAAGTGTGCATTAGAGTAGAGTAAATTGAGTTTTGCTTCATAACATGTTAAAAAAAATCCAATCTTGATTTTGATTAAAATAAAGTTATGGTAGCTTATAGTTAAACACGTTGTTTGAAGAAGAGTGATATAAATATTTAAAAATTATTACTCAAAGAGAGAGGTTTTAAACAACATGTTTTAATTTTGATAATCAAGAAATTGCAAGTGAAGGATTTGAAATGGAAACTTATCATACTCAAGAGAATTAATTGAGCCCATTGTCACATATAATCATTTCTAATGGCAACGAAAGATATGGAAGAGAGATGGTGGATTCTAATGATCTTAATGCAATATAATTTGAGAGGATAAAGTAAATCATCTTAAACACACTAGATTAACACATGTGTGTGTATATATATATATATATATATATATATATATATATATATATACATATATATATATATATATATATACACACACACAAAGAACATCATAATATTAAGTTACTAACAGGTCTTAATTATAACACATCTATTAATGCAACTAGTAAGATCATATAGCTTAAAAGGTAAGTATTCTACTATAGATCATAGAAGATTTTCAATATAAATGAAGACTAAGAAAAATGATAATAGACTTAACAACAAGAGGGTTAATTATCCTAATGTCATGTATACATATATTAGTATTAATGATTTAAAAGCATGTCAACTTATAAATTAAATCATATTAATATACTAATTAAAGCATACTTTAATATAATATAATATTGGAAAGTTTTTGAAAAGAAAACTTACCTCAGGTCCAGCTTTTCTTTAAGAGTGGACATGAGAGTAATGGAAGACATCTTAAAAGTTTGCCCAAAACATGTCGAAGTAGCAAAGTAAAATTCCAACGCAATAAAGATCAAGGAGGCTTGATCCGAAAAGCTTAATCGATCACAACAATCATCACAAATCGTGAAGACCAAGAATAGTTGTGCTTTGAAACCTTCGTCTTGAAATAGTAACGGACAAACCATAAAACCAAGACTCCAAAAGTGAAGAACAAAACATCGAGACTGTAGGACCTTAGATATATCAACTTTAACAACAATATAAGCACTAGATGAAGTAAAGATGGTGACTTGATGAGATATGTGTGGCGTTAGATTATATGAAAAAGAGTAATAAGATGAAGAGAACTTTTATTAAGAAACACACACAAAACACACACAAGCACACCTCACAAATGAGAGGTAAGGTGCCTTATATATTTAGAGAGAAAGGCCTCATGGGCTTTCTAATGGACTTGGGCTTGGACTTGGTTACATGTTTAGATAACAAGGCCTATGAAACATAGCACATAACATATTAGCTTTCCAAGTCCAAGGCCCAATGACTAAACTATTACTAATCTTAACAAATGACACAAAGTTACAATATGAGAATGACCATCACTTCTATATATAAATATTTTAATGCTAACAATCTCCCCCTAAGGGGTGGTCATTCGAATGATGCTCCATGTGAGTGGGTCTTCCGTGTTCTTTATCTTTAACTTTGTGTGTCGTTGTAGAATAGTCTTTAGTCTTTGTTCCTTCATGCTTTGTGATCTTTGATAACTGATTTTCATCGTTCTTTGTTCCTTTGTAATGTAGAGTTATCTGCCTTTCGTCACTTCTGCGTCTATGGTGGTTGTTTGCCATTCCAACATGCTCATACATCTTTGGACTTTGATATTCATATGCACGTAGTTCCTTTTCTTTCACTTTGATCTTTAGTCTTTATACTTTGTAGATTCTTCTTTTTGGCGTAGAATCTTTCTTTGAACTTTGTGTTGTATAGATCTTTGAGGGAGATTTCTTTAACTTCCAGATGTATGTATGAGCACGTGGAATCTGTCGCCATGGAGATGAAGTGTCCCTGCATATAAACAGTTAGCAGTAAAACATCTGGTACTTACAGATAAGAATTAGAGATCGTCAACAGCATAGTGTGAAGACTCCTTCTAACCCTTACCAAGGCCGTTCCCATGTCAGATACTCTCGAGAGAGCTTACAAGACATACTTAGTAGCTCAATAACTGGGTGAGTCGCTGGGGATCACTCCACGACTGTAGACCGTTTGAAACCACCGCGAACACTAAGCGTAACCCATAAAGAATTACCGAAGTGACCTGCTGTCAGGGCTGTTTGATGTTGACCCTGGCAGGAATTTCCATTCAATCATTGAGAATCACAAAAGTGAATCCTCTCATAAATGTTCTGGCAGATTGCTAAGATCTGCGTAGGACTCTTAAGTTTACATCTGGCGTCCTTAATGTTGAACAACCAGTGTAGAAATATCATGTGTTCCTATGAGATCTTTTGATGAATCTCGGGGCTCTAGACTCGATAAGTGCACATTTGGTTTCCTATACGGAGATTAGGGAGAGGTCTCCTATTTCAATATCAACTATCTCTACGAGACAGGTCGATAGATTACACCGGTTCCCTGTGAGAATGAAACAAGCTCTTTTAAGAGAACTTGAGTGGTTAAGAAGGTTTAGTGCAGTGCGTCACTGGGTCCATGACGTCTTTGTCTTCAATACCGGTGTCACCTTAGTAACAACCAGTAGCATATGAATTGAACCCGGTGTCTGCCCTAAGGTTGAACATATGGAGGGCTATTTCTTTTCACCCTTTTTCATAACTTTTCTTTTTAATTCTTCAACCCCTTCTTTCTCCTTTCTCATTTTCTCCTTTTTTCCAATCATACCTAAGGACTTCTAATTCTAATCTATTGGATTTGTCCTTGGGTAGATCCCTCCGGCTCTGGCGGATCATAGGACGGTTTTTCCTAACCTTAGTCACCTTATAACTCCATGACTATCCTATAATTGTTGCCATAAAACCATTTATTCGAAAATCTCTCAAAGTGTTTATGATAATAAAACACATTGTTGACACTTCGAGAGTTTTGCATTTCTTTTGAAGGACTCCCCCTTCACATGTGCTCATGGATTTTTAAGAAATTTGCACATGCATGACGAGTTTGCACTTTTTGAATTGATCCACTTTCAGTGAACATGACCGATTCGAGACACGCTTACATCACTAGTTAGACTAGCTTGAAATTATTACCCGTCCTGGTCAAGTCCAAAGAAAGTCTCTCGATACGGTACATTCTACTCAGACAAGTCCTATTCGAGACACGCTTACATCACTAGTTAGACTAGCTTGAAATTATTACCCGTCCAGGACAAGTCTTTTCGATTACTGACATTTTAAGCTTCGTCAATTCATTGGTACTTACTGAGTCGAGCTCTTTTGAGATTCAGCCACAATCTTTAAACATCTTTGATCACATTTTAATCATGTCTTCTCCCCCTCAAAAATAGCATATTGTGATATTTTTGATGTCAACTGATTAATAAAAAGCTTTTTGGAGAGAAAGACAGATTTCATTTAGCATGAATTCGGAACAATTTTGTTTTTGTACTCCCCCTTAATGATAGCACATTTTAAGATCAATTAAGGGTTTGAGGGAGTTATCTTGAGCACTCATTTGAAAGATTTTGAAAAAACTTTTGATGAATCTTGAAAAAGTGCTCAAGATTTCTATTTTTGAAAACGAGTTTTTGTTTGAAGTCTTTTTCGTTTGTTTAGACTCGAACTTTTTGAAAAAGAGTTCGTCATTGAACGTACGAGTCCTTGATTTGAAAATAATCAGAAGTCATCGTTTAACGTACGGGTTTCGTACTGAAGTATACGAAAGCCATTGTGAAGAAACTTTTGAGAAACGACATGTTTTAGAGAAACATTAAAAAGAACTCCCGCTCAAGCATCTGTACATGTCCGTATCATTGTTGAATGACATTTCTAGAAACGTACAGAATATTGATTTATACGAGAGACATGACGTGAGAAGAACATTTTTGGATTTTTTTGATTTTATATTGTTTTTGTATTTTTTGAAATTTTATATTTTTGTATTTTGTTTTTTGTTAGTTTTTCAAATTTTGTATTTTGTTTTTTCAAAAATATTTATAGCGAAGCGATTTTGAGAACATTTTTCAAGAAGATTCGAGAAGACGTTCTAGCTCCTCAGGAGTTAGGCTTCGCATGCCAATTCGTCGAACTAAATAGTCAAACCGTTCTTTTGGAAGGGCTTTAGTAAATAGATCGGCGAGTTGATAATCAGTCTTAACGAAAAATAATTCAACAGTACCCTCTTCCACGTGTTCTTTGATGAAATGGTAGCGGACTTTGATATGCTTCGTCTTAGAGTGATGTACGGGATTGCACGAGATGGCTATGGCACTTTTTGAGTCACAATACATAGGTATTCTGTCAAAAGTAAAGCCATAATCTGTGAGTTGTATCCGCATCCAAAGAACTTGGGCACAACACGCAGATAGAGACACATACTCGGCTTCGGCGGTTGATAGGGCAGTACAATCCTGTTTCTTTGACGACTAGCTTACTAGCTTTTCACCCAAAAATTGTGCTCCACCTGATGTACTTTTTGCTGTAACTTGATCACCAGCATGGTCTGCATCTGAAAATGCTGTTAGATTAAACCCCGAATCCTTCGGATACCAAAGTCCCATGTTAATGGTGCTTCGTAGGTACCGAAAGATCCGTTTAACCTCTTTGAGGTGAAGTTTGGTAGGCTTTGCCTGAAACCGTGCTAATAAACAAACAGCAAATTGGATATCGGGTCGGCTAGCAGTTAGGTACATGAGAGAACCGATCATGCTCCGATATTTCTTCGGATCGATAGGTTTCCCAAACAAATCAGCACCTATTTTTGGTGAAGTGACCATTGGTGTACCAACAGAATCACAGTTTTCCATTCCATGTTTTTTCAAAATCTCTATCGTATATTTAGCTTGATTGATAAAAATACCACGAGGGGATTGATGAATTTGTAAACCAAGAAAGAATTTTAGTTCCCCCATCATGGACATTTCAAATTTGCTTTTCATGAGATTTTCAAAATGTTTTGAATGGTTAGGATTGGTTGATCCAAAAATTATGTCGTCCACGTAAATTTGAACGATCAAAATGTCATCTTTGAATTTTTTGATAAACAAGGTGTCATCAACCGTTCCTTTGGTGAAATTGTTTTTAAGCAAGAAAGATGATAGTTCGTCATACCACGCTCTTGGAGCTTGTTTTAAACCATAAATTGCTTTCTTAAGCTTGTAGACGTAGTCTGGATGATCTCTGTCGATGAATCCTTCTGGCTGACTCACATACACTTCTTCTTTCAGAGTTCCATTCAAGAAAGCTGTCTTAATATCCATCTGATAGACTGTGATGTTTTTGTGAGCTGCATAGGCTAAGAAAATCCGGACTGCTTCAAGTCTAGCTACAAGCGCGAATGATTCTTCGAAATCTATCCCTTCTTCTTGTAGATAACCTTTAGCCACGAGACGAGCTTTGTTGCGAATAACAGTCATTTCCTCATCTAGTTTGTTCTTCCGCAACCACTTGAGGTCAAGAACACGTTTATCAAGTGGTCGTTCAACAAGTTCCCAACTGTCATGTAACAGGTATTGAAGAAATTCCTCCTGCATCGCTTCAATCCATGGGTTTTCTGCCATTGCTTCCCGAATGTTCTTAGGTACTTTGGTGCTTATTGAGCAAATGTAAATGCACAATTCGAGATCGGTGGCAAGTTGTCTCCTCGTCTGAACTGGCATTGAAGGATCACCAATAACAGTACTAACGGATGGTCTTTTGTCCATTGAAATGTAGAAGGGTACCTTGGGTGTAACGAATGTGTGTTAGATGGTTCTTGTAACCTTGAAGAAGATTCAGCAGAGTCTGTTGCAAACGGGTTTTCATATATTTCTTCTTCTTCTAACGCATCATTGTTTGAATTATTTGTTGGTTCTTCTTGAAAATTTGTGTTTTGATTTTGCTCATCAACTCTTGGTAGATCAGTTTCAAGTACTGGAGTTGCTTGAGTAGATGTAGATGATGTTGAAGTAGTTGTTGCTTCAGCTTCGATTGTGGTGGATGCATCTTGTGATGGTGGTGGTGGTTGATGGTTTTGAGCGGGTGCAGCGGAATGTTGTTGAGATGCATTAGTCGAAGTTCCACCATAATATTCATCAAACATTAACTCGAAGAAATTTTCCAGTTCTTGTTCTGAAGGTTTATTCGTGTTTGTTGACTGAGCTCCTTGAGGTACGAGTCCTGAACTGATGTGTCCAGAAGTCTGTATGTTAGGTTTGGGTCCTAATCCGTTTTGATTAGAAGCCATTGGATTAAGCGCGGGTTCTAGAGCGTATCTCTCAGAAGCCATTTGTGAAATCTCGTTAAACTTCACATTCATCGTCTCCATTATCTTTTTCGTTCTTCTATTATACACCCTGAATGCCCTCGAGTTTTCTGAATATCCAATGAAGATTCCAATATCACTCTTAGCTTTTAACTTCCCTAGATCTTCTCTGTCATTCGTCGGATAGCACAAAGCGCCAAACACGTGAAGGTAAGAGATGTCAGGTTTACGGTTGTTCACTAGCTCATATGGGGTTTTATTGAATCTCGGATGGACTAGGGATCGGTTTTGAGTAAAGCAAGCAGTGGCTACAGCATCAGCCCATAAGAATAGTGGTGCACTAGAAAAAATCAGCATTGTGCGAGCAGCTTCCACAAGAGTTCGGTTTCTTCTTTCAGCTACCCCATTCTGCTGTGGAGTTCTAACAACTGACGTCTGATGTGTAATTCCAACATCTTCGAGGTAAGTACTTAACTCCTGATTTGTGAATTCTGTGCCATTATCTGTTCTTATAATCCTTACTGGAGCTTGAAGTAGAACTTGAATACGCTTCAGAAAGGTGATGATGATGCCTGGTGCTTCGTCTTTTGATCTCAAAAACTTTACCCAAGTATATCTTGAATAATCATCAACAATAACAAGAATATACTTCTTCCCATTAATGCTTTCAACTCTCATTGGGCCACATAAGTCCATGTGCAACAAGTGTAACCTTGCTTCCAAACTAGGTACGGTTTTAGGTTTATATGATGCTCTTTTACTTTTTCCTTGTTCGCATGATGGACAAAGGTGTTCCTTGGTGTATTTGAACTTAGGAAGTCCAGTGACGATGTTGTCTTTGGCTAACTTGTTGATCGTGTCGAAATTGAGATGGGATAATCTTCTATGCCACAGCCAGGACTTAGTTTCGGTTGCCCTTGTCATAAGACAAATTGGTGATGTAGAAGCCATTTGGTTGATGTCGATAGCATACAAGTTTGTACCACGATTACCAGTTAAGAGATCATCACCAACCAAATTTCTTATAAAAACCGTGTTTCTCCTAAATGCAACTTCTAAATCTGCATCACAAAACTGCCCAACTGAAAACAGATTGTGTCCCAACCCTTCGACGTAGTAAACTCGAGTGATTAAAAAATTCCCAAACTGAAGATCTCCATAACCCTGAATAGCTGCTACATGATCATTTCCAAAGCGTACAGTTCCCATGAATTTCCAGATGAAATTGATCAGCAGCTTTAAATTCCCTGTCATGTGCTTGGAGCAACCCGAGTCGACGATCCAAAGACATATTTCGATAACCTGGCAAGAACAGAAGAGTTTGTATTTGGAAACCGTGTTGAATTTGGTTCCATGGGGTTAGGAGTAAAAGCAGAATCACACTCATGGACAGCTGCTACTTGTTTAGCTTGAGTAATTTCTAATTTGCCGTCCTTAAGAGTGAACTCTCTTCCCGTCGGAATCCACATACAAAACTTAAGATAGTTCCTGGGCATTCGACTAATAGTGGTAGTCCTAAATCGTGCAACTAATCTTTCTATAGATCTGGATCTAGCACTAGGTCTTTTTGGAACATTCTTCTGTTCAGGCATAACATTCACATTCTTAGAAACACATTCATCATGAACATCATTAATTAAACATTTCTTGCATATTAAACAAACAGAGTCATTACATGCATTAGAAACAGTACTTTCGACATTACATTCAGATGAAACATGTCTCTTATTACAAAGCAATAAATTCCTAGGGTGTTCTTCTACTTCTTCAGCTTTATTCTTGCAACTACTCTTAGAAATAGATGAGACTCTATTGTTCCTTGTATTGCTCCTAGGCTTTAGTCTGCTGCTCCTAGAGGTGCATTCTAATCCTGTAGAAGGTAAGGCACATACATTAGGATTTATATTGTTGTCCTTTTTAGCAGCACTAGACTCTGTAGAATTATCCTTTTTGCACGCATTTGTCTTAGAAGTGGAGGCAGACGCATTAGTGGGACTAATCCTAAAAAGGCCAGGTGCTATCACTTTTGGTGTTTCGACAACCGCTTTTCCTTTATCAACAATCTTTTCATTTTCACTTTTCTTGGGCAAGGGTGTTGGAGTGACTGGTTTTGTCAAATTCTTTTTCTCATCGTCTTTTGGAGCAAACCTTGAAATTGACATCTTTGGTTTTTGAACCGTGTTTGAAATATTTGGTTTCTCCAAAGTCGACGGTTTTGCAAACTTAATTTCCTCACCCTTTCCTTTTTGACTTTCAAGCTGAGCCCTCAAAAGATCATTTTGCTCTTTCATGTTCTTTAAGGCACGCTCATACGACAATTTGTCATACTTGCATTCTTCCTTTTTTCGATCAAGTTGTTTAAAATATGACACATTTTCTTTTTCAAGCTTTATAAGAGCATTTTCATATTTTGAAACAATTTCGGAGGTCTCAGCTCTCAGTCTTTCATTGTCTTGAACAGAATATGTTTGTAAAATGATGGACATAATGTCAGTGGTCATAACAGCTTCGAAGAGAGAATCATTTAGGTTTTCCAAAACATTCATGTTTTCACGAGTATCATTAGCTTCGTTTACCAGGGATTTGTGGTCCTTGACAAAGTCGGCCGTTTCTTTTAAGAAAGCTTTTTCAAAATGGATTACCCTCGCACTGATGTTATTCAGTGGGATAGTAATTTCGTTTTCAAAAACTTTTTTCTGCTCAATATGAAAACTAGAATGCCAGTTGTTAATATTGATTGTAGTTTTAGAAGCAACAATATTTTGAAGTTCTTGAATTCTCTTTTTAACGTCATCCAAAATTTCTCTAGCCTCACTTGTATTAAAAGTGTTGTTAGAGGATATTTGTTCCATTTTTTAAAGAGATTTGGAAGCAAGTACTTTCTTAGAAAACATTTTTGATAATGGTCGTTTTATGGAAAACACTGATGGTTCTTTTTGTGGAACAAAAGTAATTCCTGAAAGTTTGTTCAATTTGTTGTAGTCAATGGGTTTCAAATCCTTTTGTTTCATTTTAGTAATGCTCTCTTCGACATGTTCTTTCATTTGCTCAGAATCCCGAACGACGGGAGGATCATGTTTAGTGTAAATCACATTACCATTGTACAAAACATTCTGTTCTTGCTGAGCTTTCTTGAGATTACTGGGGGTGTTGTTACCAAGAGCCATTTTATGTTTCGTATGGTAAATCGGATTAGTTTGATTTGAAATCATTTTCATTGTTTGACTTGACTGACCCGACTTAACCACCAATTCTTCTAAGTGAGCAATCATGTGTTCTGACTCTACGATTTCTGCCAAAAGTTTATCTTCTTTCTTTGCAAAGTCCTTTTTCAGCTCGTCCCTCTCTTTTTCAAGATTGGTATAAGCTGATTTTTGTTTAGAAAGTTGGTTTTGTAAATCAGAAATTTTCGCGTTTAAAGATTTTATCTTTTTGAAAGAATTAACATCAAGTGTGTCAAACTTGAGTTGCAATTGTTTTTCTCTTGAAACGGAATTTTGATAACTAGTTTCTAATTCAGACAATCTTTTGTTATGAAATTCAAAAGCTTTAACGTTTTCTTTGTAACTCTCAAGCTCAGCGGTCAATTTAACATTCGCGGCCTTAACATCGCGATTGACCTTTTTCACATTCTCAATTTCAATACGACAATTATTCAATAATGATTCAAATAAAGCACGTGTTTCCTCATCATTCTCAGCATGCTGTGAAACAAAGCCTTCATTATGATTCACATCTGGAGTTGCTGAAGGAGTATTGCTACTACTTGGCGTGTCCAGGTATGTATCATAAGTGGGTGCTAGCTTCTCAGAATGTTGTTCCTCATGAGGAGACATATCAAATATATCAAAATTGTGACGTGTGTTGAAGTTGGATACCTCAGATGGTGCATTGGTGTCATAAACAGGAAGTGTGTCAGAATCCGTGTCATACTTAGCTTCCTGAAGATTCGCCATGAATATGCAGTTCGCATCGATATCCTATCTATCTTCCATGTCATCCATAAGAGCCATAAAATCATTCTCCTCGGCATTCAACTGAAATCCTGCCTCTGCCTTTTGTGCCAACATCACTGCGTTCTGCAAGTACGCTAGATCTTTCTTGTTCGGCTTAGTAGGACAATTCCTTGCCATATGACCTACACCCTGACAGTTGAAACACTTTACCGGGTTACCCTAATTCACATTTCCCAAATTCCCAACTACTGGAGCTGCAACATTTCTATTCTGATTACCCATTGCCCGATTACCAATATTCTGACCCCTCTGATTTCCAACAAACTGACCCAACTGATTCCCTGCATACTGACCATACTGATTTCCTGCATTCTGCATATTCTGGTTACCCATGTTAATTCCAGTAGCATATCCTTGCTGATTCCCATAAACTCCAACCATTTGGCCTCCGTTGCCCATATTGAAACTCGGCTGAGCAATCTGCTTATTGCGAGTGTTCGATGAAATCCTTTGGTTGTTGTTTGTTGGTGTAGAATAGCGTCCTTGGAATGCCTTTGACAGAAAAGCAAACGCTTGGGTCAATGCTGCAGTAGCTTCATCATTTTCAGTGAATTCTGGTTCTTGGAATTGTTGGTATTGCTGTTGTGGAATAATATGTTGTTGTTGCTGTGGGTAGAACTGTTGTTGGTAGACCGGTGTTGGTTGTTGAACGTATGATGGTTGCAAGTAGTTGTGAGTGGAAGATGATGATGATTGTTGTGTGTTTACTAGTAGCGGTGTTGGTGTAGTAGCAATTAATGCAAGAGGATCATGATTCTTTGCCAATCTTTCTTTCCTTACTTCATTAGCCTCAGCTTGGTTTTGCTTCAAAAAGTCATAGAGTTGATCATAATTCACCTTATGTAAATCCTTTGTTTGATTGACAATTGTAACATAACGACCCCATTCTTCTGGAAGGTTATTGATGAATTTGATGTTTGTTGCAATTGTTCGAGGTGTCAACTTGTTTCTGATTAACTCATTCATCAAAGTGCAAAACCTTGTGTAGTAGGATTCAATCTGTTCAGCTTTAGTGGATGTAAAGTTCTCCCATTCAGTAAGAAGTTTGTTCTCAACGTCTTGTTGTCCAATCTCTGTTCCATGACAAATCCTTCTAACACGTTCCCACATAGCATAAGCAGTTTCACAGCTGTCGACCGCAGCAAAGATCTCCCGTGGTAATCCAAGTTGGATTAAATGCATTGCCATATCATCTGCGGCGATCTGCTTCTTGTCTTCCTCTGTGTAATCTGCTTCTGTTTGTTCACGCACGAATGGTTGAGTAGGAGGTGTTGCATTTGGATTACCTTCAATTTGAACTTGTCGTGGCTTGAATGGACCATTTGTAATGGAGTTGATCATTAATTTACCATCAGGCTTTGTTTTGATGTAACGAAGCATGCGGCTTGTCCATGGGAGATATCCACCTTTTTCGAGCATCGGAGGTCGGTTTTCCGCACCGGCTGCATGAATATCTTGCTGAGTAGCCATTGATGAAGTGTAGATGGATAAAGTTGATTCTTGGATCGTTTCAACGAAGTAGGAGTTGTGTTTAGTGTAAGTTGATGCAAGTTTTTATGGTGAAAATTTTGATCTGAAACCTTAAAACCTCAATAACTTCCGTTTGGAGTGGATTTGGGCCTCGAAGCTGGGCTTGAATCAACGTGTCCTTCTTCTCGGTCTCGTGGTCGTTTTGACAGTTGATTCGTCGAAAACGGAGTTACGGTTCAAAAGTTATGGCCGTTTGAAGTTTGGTTGTCAAAAAATCAAATTCTTACGCGTAAACTCCTGAACTTATGCGTAAACAGTGAATCTTACGCTTAACTTAGAATCTTATGGTTAACTTCAAATCTTACGCGTAAGAAAAGTTATGCGTAAACTTTCAGGTTATGCGTAAAAATTAAGGTTATGCGTAAACAAAATGTTTATGCGTAAGCTTTGATTTTTACGCGTAAACTTTGAGTTTATGCGTAAGAAAAGTTACGCATAAGGTTTTTTCAACCAATTTGATCTCTCAAACTTGTCCAAGCTTGAAAGATATCCCGTGTCGAAGTATTCCACAAACTTATCCAAGTTAGGGAAGTACTGAGTCACCGTAGCACGAAGAGAGAACCTTTGAAGAAACTTAAGCGTAGAAAGTAGGTACTTACGCGTAAGATTAAACTTAGGCGTAAGTTTTGACTTATGCGTGGAACTTAGGCGTAGAAACTCTTCTGCGTAGGA
The DNA here is from genome assembly GCA_030686995.1 of Artemisia argyi. Classification (NCBI taxonomy): domain Eukaryota; kingdom Viridiplantae; phylum Streptophyta; class Magnoliopsida; order Asterales; family Asteraceae; genus Artemisia; species Artemisia argyi. The sequence goes on along the minus strand of CM060685.1, from coordinate 70,030,910 downwards.
CTTAGGCGTAGAATCTTCACTTAAGCGTAGGATTTAGGCGTAGACTTCCAACTTATGCGTAGAAAGAGGGTTTTGACTAAAGTTACGCGTAGGAAAAGGGTTTTGACTAAAGTTACGCGTAGGAAAAGGGTTTTGACCAAATCTTCTGCGTAAAAAGGACAGAAAGTACTGTTCACAGCTGTAGATTCGTACTATTCACCCAAGTTACGCGTAAGGAGACCAGAAAGCTTGAAAAATCCGATTTTTTCAACCAAAAACACTTTTTCCACTTGTTTCTTTTGATCAAATCTTTCCCAAAACACTTAGAATCACTAAAGCTTCAAGAAAAACAACAACTTTAACACTAAAACACTTAAAGATCAAGACTTTTTGCAAGAAAAGTACACGTTAAATAGGAAAAACGCAACTTTAGACACAAAAAACTTGATACAAACGATTTCCACACACTCCTAAATCATTGTTAGGCGAGTGATACCACTTGTAGGACCTTAGATATATCAACTTTAACACAAATATAAACACTAGAAAGATGATGAAGAAGAGATGAAAGATGGTGACTTGATGTTATGTATATGTTGTGTATATGAGAGAATAAGAGATGAAATAAGAGAGCTTTTATTAATAAACACACACACTTACACACACAAGCACACCTTACAAATGAGAGGTAAGGTGCCTTATATATTTAGAGAGAAAGGCCTCATGGGCTTTCTAATGGACTTGGGCTTGGGCTTGGACTTGGTTACATGTTTAGATAACAAGGCCTATGAAACATAGCACATAACATATTAGCTTTCCAAGTCCAAGGCCCTGGGCTTGGACTTGGTTACATGTTTAGATAACAAGGCCTATGAAACATAGCACATAAACTATTACTAATCTTAACAAATGACACAAAGTTACAATATGAGAATGACCATCACTTCTATATATAAATATTTTAATACTAACAGAGACAATAAACGACCGCAACAACGTCATAGGCAAATCATGTGAAGAATGTGAGCAATCCAAAACATAATAGTCTCTTCGTTTGTTAATTACCTAAACATGATAAAGAGCTTGGTACCCAGATTCTCATGGGTCCGAGTTGGTTAGTTGAGAACATCCATTGCATTTAAATGCACATGATGAGGATGTCGTCGAGAAGTACAAGAATTCATCAATAGTTTGTTTTAATCAACAAACAATGACTTTCTTGACTAGAGAATAAATAATGGGTGTAAATAATTTTTGAGTCAATGTTGCAAAAATGTTTGAAGTTGTTTTCCAATTTTGAAAATTCTAATATAAATTGATCATAGCAAAAATATTCGGTTTCGGATTGTACCTTATTAGTAGTTGTATAATCTTCACATGCTATATGTTGATCAATTCCATCGTCCATGTCGCTCCATGTTTTATTTGTAGTTTCGCTTAGATCAAGAAGCATGTAGTCCTTGCCATCAATACTTGTATTCACATTTGTTTGAATATTCTCACAATCCGTATTATCATCGTCTTCTTCGTACTTATTGCACCATGATTCATTAACACTCTTTCTTCGGATTTGACTCATGTATTCTTCGTTATTGATACCTTCAATGATCACATTTGAACTAGTAGTACATGTGTTTATTTCAACTAAATATTTATTTATTAAATTTTCTAGAGTAACTATTTCTTGTGCAATATCAAGTTTATCATCTTTGGTTTTACATTTCTCTTGGTGAAACTTTAAAAGACATTTCCAAATATCATTTGCCGTTTTACAAAGAAATAATTTTTCATATTCAACTCTTGGTAGAGTTTTGAAAATGAGTAGTTTGGCTTTAGTATTTTTATCAATCTTGGTTTGAAGATTATTAAATTGATTTTCAAAATCCATTTTGGTTAGTTTAAGATCACCAATTGAAATGATATGCCAAAGATCAAGATCTATTGATTTCACATAATTTTCAAATTTATTTTTCCATTCAAGAAAATGATCATTTTCAAATAATGGTGGTTTTTGCGTAAATTCCCCTTCTAGATATTTTTCGAATTTCATAGATCGTTACAAGTTTTAAAATACAATATATATTAAAAATCTTGCTAGACGTGGCTCTGATACCAATTGTGGAAAACTAGAAGGGGGGTTGAATAGTTTTGCGTCTTTTTCGATTAATAAAAGTTTGCTTTTAAAGAATTGATGCTAATAGTAAAAACCTTTGAAGCTAAAGTATAGATACAAATTAATTCACATACATCACATAGACACTACTTATTTAAAGTGTTGAATAGAAATTATAATTTCATATATCTCACTTAAATATAAGTTTGTATTTATATATGTATATGTGTTTTAATTATTGTATATACTTATATTTTACTAATGTACAATTAATGTTGTAAATAGAACCTAGTTTGATCTTTATGTGAAATCAATATATGCACAACACACAATTATAACAATGTACGAAAAGCTAATAAGTAAGCAAGCAAAGAGTGAGAGATGGAAAGATCAAACTGAGAGACAAAGGATTTATAGTGGTTCGGCTACAAGGACACCTTCCTTGCCTTACTCCACTCCCCGAGCACCGAACTCAAGAGTTTTCTTCACTAAGTCAATAACCTCCCTTATGGCGGAGAAAAACCGTACACACCAAAAGCTTACATCTATTTACGACACAAAGCAAATGTCGAGTTCTAATAGTAGCTAGAACCAATCTCACAACAAATATCACACCACACCTTCTTCACACCTTTTCACTTCTTCTATACTTCTTCACACCACAAATATCTTCACGCCTTCACAAATACTTCACAACTTCAATGTCTTGCAACTTCACAACTTCAAGGCACTAACGTCTTCACAACTTCAAGCCACTAATGTCTTCACAACTTCAAGCCACTAACGTCTTCTAGTCTTCTCCACTTGGAAGCTTCAATTTCTTCACTACTAGTCACTATTGCTACTATCTCCTATCACCACTACTATCCAACACAACTTCTTCACTTCAAGTTCCACTTCACACTTACAACAATTCTAGATTTTATAACTAAATCTAGCTAACTAATACATACACCTTATTCACCAAAATATGAAGGATTTACAAGAAGAGATAAACAAGCAACTTAGATAGCAAGATGATACTAAGTTGTAATACTTCTAATAGAAGTATTCTTCTCTTTGCACTTTGAGTGTTGAGGCTTGAATCACTTTGAAACAAAGATTAATGTATATATGATCAAACGATTTTTAGAGGATGGAGATGGATGTTTACATCAGAAAGTTTTTAGTGCAAAAAGGTGAGAAAAATATGTGGAATGATCCAATATTTAAAGGGCCAGAAAATACTGTTCTGGAGCGTGTCGGTCCCCTTAATTAGAGGGCGGTCCCCTTAATGATTAAGGGGGCCGCCTAGTATAATTAAGGGGGCCGCCCTCCTGACCGTTGGATTTTCTTGTCCTTTTGTGAGGGAAATTTTTCTGGATTAGATTTGCCATTTTTGGTTGAAAATTTGAATTCATAAATTTGTAATGAATTAAACATATACTTTTAATGCCAAAAATGTTTTATAAAAGATATAAAATGTTTTGTGACATTTTATAAATATCTAGTGATTAACAAAAGCGTTCCTTTTATCTTATAATACATTAGACACTTTGTTTATTCATACCTTAAGTGATTAGATGGTAAAGATGAGTATTTACTACTAAATACTTGTTTATGTCATAATCTTTGGTTTGATGAGTTTTCGTTTTGTGATTATCAAAACATAGAGATATCGAAATATATGAATAACATTTTTAGTCATTTATTTATATCAACAACATGATTAAACTTACATAACTACTTAAGCATTAGAGTGTAGTCCCAAGTTAAACTTACATAAACAGGGTTAAACACAAAGGTCGACAAACATTAACAGTTGTTCAAATAAAACACAAAAGCAGGTATGGAGGTGAATTGTTTAAGACATGCAAAGGAAAGAAATACTTAGCAGATTAGCAAATTTGAAATATTGGGTAATGAGGATTCTGACCTTGATAATGCTCAAAATTAACATGTTTTTAGTCGCGTTATTGTTTGTTTTACGCATGGAAATTGGTCATATTTGTATATATTTGTTACTTCATCGTGGAAAATTGTTTATGCATGCAAATATAGCCAAAAGCAGGTAAATATGATTAAAAGATTAAGAAATGAAGTGATCATGCACATTTGGAGAGTTTCAAGAACATCAAGAAAGAAAGAAACGATGCATGGACAAAAGGATTTGATAAAGACAAGTCTTCTACACATATTTATCAAGGAAACATCAAGTTCAAATGAATAAAGTCATGCCACGAAGAAAGACAATGCATGCAACGTAAAAAGACAAAGAAAAGACAAAAAAAATAGTTTCCAAACTGTGTCCAACCGATCGGATGCAACCCGCATCCGATTCGGTTGGAGTGTTCTCAAGGAGTGCCATCCGATCGGATGGAGAGAAACTGATCGGATGGAGGTGACTGCTGTTACAAGTCTTGCGTTTATGGACGAATTTACTCCCCATAATCATTTGTGGCTGATCATTTCTGCTTAATAACTCAAGAGGAATGTTTTTACTTGGAGGATAAGTGTTATTATGCTATATAATGACTACTTAGGGTCTAGATTACATGTACCATCAAATATCTAACTAAGTGTTACACCAAATATTGTTAGTTCATCTTATATTGCCTCAAAGTTTACTAAGTGTTGTGAAAAAACGTCCAGAAAGTGTTGAGTTCGAGTCTCAAGCCTTGGTTCGAGTTTGGAGTTGTTTACTTACGTTAGTGAACAATTGGAGGAGTGTGGTTGCTATAGTTCCACAAGTTTATTCATTGTAATTCTCAAGCTAGGTACACCTTGATACTTATAATGAACAATTGTTACTTTGAGTTTAATGAAAGTTTTCTTATTTACTTATGTTTTAATATGATTATTATGGAGTAATTTGTGATATACTTGTGTGTATGATGTTATTGGTTACGGAGTATTCTTTTATGAAAAAAGTGATGCATGAAAACATATCTATTTTATGAGTTGGTTGAAGTAACATACAATCTTGCTTAATTTGTTGGTAAAAACAATCTTGGAAAAATAAGTCCGAAAGGAGTTTCAACTTGTTTTTATTCCAAAACATTAGTGCACGAATTAGTATGAAATATGATGCTTGACACCCATCTTATTTACTTGTTAAAATGGATTTGAGAAGATTTATCACAAAAAAGGACCGAAAGGATTCGTAGGAATTCATAAGAAAAGAATTGATTTTCAAAACAACCATGTGATTATAGAATTGTCATACTCATTTGATATATTCGGAAGGAGTCATTTAGGTGATAGAATTTTTAGTGGTAGTTAAAACATGACATACATCATAGATTGTATAACTACTCATTTTTAGTTGCGCATCATAACAAGTTTTACACCAAACTTTATACTTAAATTGTCATGATACTCCTAATTACCAATCAAGGAATTATACACAAGTATATGCTTAGTTCTTATTGAGTTTCTTTTAAATTGATATTTACATAAATTTGGATTGACAACCCTTATTTAACAAACGTTTTTCTTGTTATTAATACTATCAAATCCCTTGGGACAACCTCGACTTACCCACCTTTACTACATCGGACGAGTATACTTGCTCGTATTTGCTAAATAAATAATCGGATAAATCGTGTTTATAAATTTTAAAACTTGCACTAATAAAATGCACATCAGACCTTCCAGCACATCCAGGTCTTCCCCGTTGGACATGTACCTGAACCTTATCACCTTGGTGTACGGGAAATGACCTGCTTCAGCTACTTGCCTGCACGGACCATGGATATTAACATGATTGATCCTGGCTAGATTCTCCTTGTGAGGCTCCATATGGATTTCCATTTCCTCTCTGTAATGCCCGAGAATGATGAGTGATTTGTTATATATGTACATCAGATGTTTGTCGAGGAAAAAAGCCGAAATGGCCTACAATAATTGAAAGTGTAATCACTATTAAGCAATTTTTTTTCAATCAATAATTATGTATAAAAAAACTATGAATTCTTACCAATCTGTTGTAACACTGGATCTGAGCATAGCTTTTATAGAAAACTCTGTTGTTTTCTCCAAAATGATCCCTGTGAGATGGCCAGTAACAGATATGCTTCATTCTATCGTCATCTACAAATCACAATTCATTATTTTATGTGTTAACATTCTTGGATAAAAATACATACCTAATAAGCTTTAATAAGACTTGGAATTGACTACAAGCACACTACTAGACAATCATAATAAAAATACTATAACACTTACTCTCTTTATGCCACTCCAATGGTAGTTGCACCCTATTCAAAGTAGATGTACCTTTGAACATGAAATCCGTTATCATGCTTCCATCATCATCAAACGCATCGACCCACAACATGTGTCCCTTGTTCTTTGTAAATACAACTGTTGTTCCAGGTTCCAAATCAATACCATCCACCAAAGTACTCCAGGCATCACCCAACAACTGATATATGTAAGTGCCCACGTCCCATAAGACGGCAAGACGCCTCACATGACAAGGGTAGTCTTCTCTGTCTGCTTCCATGGTGACCTCATCAAGCTCTTCAAATCCCGGTAGTATTTCAGCAGTTAAGGACTGTATCACAGTTTATAGGATAAAATGTTTAGAAGTTTTTATTGAAAAACTATCACTAATAGGATTTGTCAACTTTATGAAATGCACAATTGAAGTAACTGACACTTCAATACCTGAGGCAAGCGAGGGTCGGGCCTCACCCGTCTTGAACCTTGCAAGAGTAGATCTATTTCCTTCATAGCCACCGACTTCATGGCCATTTTCCAGGAACCTGGTCACATAGAAAAAGTCTTCACCTTCTTCTACAAAATGCAATAATTCTACATCTTCATTCAAGCTTTGGTTGCAAAATGATGTCCATTTTGGCCCAGTTAGATACCACAAGCCACATCGAGGCCTGTCTAACTCCACTTTGAAACGATAACCATCTGCAGATATGATGTATATTTCAGAATTACCGTTGTACACTTCATCATTGTACACATCCGGTAAAACCTGCATAAAAATGTGCAAATACAATTAAATTGTTGTGTACAGAACCATTAGACATGACAAAAACGCGATTCTAATATCAATATTTCAGCTACCTGAAATTCACCAAAGTGTTCTGGATCTTGCTGAGTAATAAATTCGATAGGCATCTTTGACTGTACACAAATACAAAATTATTAAAAATATAATAAAATACTTGATACCAAGAACAACATTCACTTAATTCTTAATCAGCTTTTTAATCTTTTACCCTGAGCACTTTGCATTGAATATTGTTTGACGCAAAAAATAGGGGAGTGTTCATGCCTATAAATTGCTATACACAATATCTACAAGTATGTAAATTTCAACAAGAAATTCATATCAAGAAACAAACATTACAAATAACCGGTTAAGTTAACCTGCATATATATTTTTGGGTTAACCCGGCCTATTCCACACAATCGCAAGAATCTAAAATGAAAATACATAGGCAAACACAATAGAACAATAACGCCATTGTTTGCCACCTATAATAAGCTATTATAATCAAAACCGTTAAGGCACAACTCTATACTTTCAATGCTAACACACACATGAACCCGCACAACCTTTTAACAACACAACTTTAGTCTTAACCCCTAATTATACATTTTAGGATCATAACACAAACAGGAACACGCATTTGATCAATTCATTAAGCCCTGACTGTGCACTTTATCCAACTATCACAGACAACAACCAGCCTTTGATCAACTAATCTACTCTTATAATAACCAACAAGCTTTAAACAATACAAACCACAAACTTTAAACAACGGGAACCTACTATTATAATAACCAATACTCATAGGCCAGTTAAACACAAATAAAATCAAACAATATAAAAAAACCATAGTAATAAACCAAATACAAACATAAACTTCCTGAAAATGGTACATGCAACAAAATCTGAAACTTGATAACAACAATACACGCAATCTTTTATCGGATTATAAACAATAACACTAAGCTTTTGGTCGGTGATATCATAAGATTGCAGATCCACCAAGAACAACATGAAAAAGAATAGAGAATTTCAAAACAAACGTTCTTCTTATGTCACCTATTTAACAACTTGATATTACATTGATTGGAAGGATAGACAAAAACCAGAGATTCTGTAACACCCCCAAAATACCGCAGCGGAAGACTGTGTCATTGGGGTGCTACTTCATAATACCAAGTACAAGTTATAGAAAACGAACTCTAAATGAGACGTTTTGAAAAGTTACCATTCGATTAATGAATTCAAAGTTACAAACATGAGATTCCAAAGTATGATACATAAATGTATACAAATGTTTTGAATGGTAAATGATAAAAGCGTAAGTCTTCAGAATATGCAGCTTGACTCTAAGTTCCACGCACTAGCTATCGCCTTACTAACCTGAGATAAACATGCTAAAGTGTCAACACAATGGTTGGTGAGTTCATAGAGTTTGTCTTAAAACAGTTGGAAAATCCTAAAAAGAATGTTCAAACAGCAAAGGCAATGAGAATCCACTCAGTTGCAAGTCCCGCCATAAGAGACTTGCAACCTGTGTGTCCACAACCCACTGCTAAAAGTTAGTTTATACAATGCACCAGATTATATTCACCCAAGGTCAAGAATAGACACAAGGGCGGGGGCATCTTCCCAAATAGTACTACTTCATCCAAGGTCAAGTATAGACACAAGGGTAGGGGGCATCTTCCCATGAGTACTACCAATACCTCTCTGACAGAATAGAGTATTATGTATGCATGTAAATACGAATCTTGTATTTAAATTAAGCAAGTATAGTGTAACAAGTATGTATAACGCAATCAAGTATAATGCCAATCAAGTATAACACAATCAAGTATAAATGTTTAAGAGTATTTGTACAAGTAAGCAAGTAGTTGTGCATGTATCTCCCCCAAAGAGTTAAAACAAGTATGAAAAAGTAGGGGCTATGACTCACCTTAAGCTTATGTAATGAGAAATGAAAGTGGTAGTCGAATCGCGAAAAGTCTCTAAGAGCAGCCTATAATAGAACGTTGCGACTTAAGTTTGGAGTAACGTCTAAGAATACGAAGAATTGCCTATATATGTCTTGCATAATGTTCATGATGTAGTACTTAGTATATAGTGTAAGTCGTTGAATATAAGTCGTTTATGAAACATGTATAGGTTGTATATCTCTTACTACCGTTCGGGCCGACATAATTCAGAAGTCATGGAGTAAACGTTCGAGGAGCCAGGACACTTTAATTCTTAAATCCACAACTCACCTCGACGGCTTACTTAATGAACTCCTCACATGAGGCTCCCTACTATTGTAGTATTTGATAACATATATATAAGTTTTGATCTTTAAAAGTTATATGGTCTTTAGTCGTGGCTTTGCCTTGACCTTGGTCATTGTTACCATGGTCTTGAGACTCAACCTTGGCTTTAGCCACGGTTGTGGTCTTGGCTTTAGGTCATTAGACCTCTTGGTCTTAGTAAATCATAACTATAATATAGTGACTTTGGTCTAAAATGGGCTGTTAAGAATTTGAAGAAAATTATCACTCGGAAAGCATTTTCAGGGCTCGAGCTTCTTTGCTCCTGAACGAAAACATCGTTCCGGACAACTTTCGTGTTTTAACTTTTTGATGAATCGGACCAGAAGAGTGACTTTCAAATTGGCAGAATGCAAAACAGTAGGGTATAGGCAGTTTCGGCGTTTTGGTGTCGCTAACTTCTTATGGCCGTATCTTTTGACTCGTGTACTCGTTTTGGGTGATTCAAATTGCTATGTTTTCCTTTTGAAGTCCTTTATAACAGTAAGTAAGTGTCAAGTATCATAGTTATACTATTTTGGTCGTGGTTCTCCATAAAAATCACTAGTTTGCTTGTTTACTTATCATAAGTTAACATATGTATATCAATACTTGTTTTATCCATTTTTAAACATCATGAACACAATAACAAGAACATATATAGCATGAAAGGAACACAAAGAGCATGAAAATGATAATGAGCAAGAAAGTGTAATAGGATTTGCTTACAACTTGAGGCTTTCTAAAAGAAAGGTAAGTAACTAGTAAGGTACGGACTTTGATAGACTTAAGCTTCACTCTTTGCAATCTATGATAAACCGTGGTTATTTGAAGATTATAACGACGCCTTCTTGAAAGTCCAAAGCTATTTGAAGATTATAACTACGTCTTTTTGGAGACTTTAGAGTTATAACAACTTTTCTTAGAAAATTTCCAAGATTGAAGATCAAACACTAGTTTTCTTTCAAAAACTAGTTAACTTTCTTACAAAATATAAGAAAAGTGCCTTAGGTTTTAGGACTTGAAGGTTATAAGAAGGTGTGGTGCAAGTTTTCTATGTGTTTTAGCTTGGTATTTATAGGGTAGGAAAAATAGTTAACCATATATTGGGTTAGAATTTAACCATGGTTAGTTTAAGACACTTGTAATGATCTAAAGAATCAATGGTCAAGATTTAACCACACATGGTGACTCCCCCCACCCCTAAGTCGGTTTTAATAAGATAAGGGTGACTAGATGAGTAGTCATGGTCTTTGGATGATAATATCCTAAGTATGTAGCTAGTTTTGACTCCGTAAATTGCAAACCGTAAGTTTTAAGTCACGAAACGTAAAACCGGGTATCCTAAAAATATGAAACTTATAAATATGGTTAAACATGTCAATATACTCCATAATAAAATATAAAATGAGTGGTAGGTTCTATCGGGTGCTAAAACCCTGCTAAAAACTGGAAACACGGGTCTAAAACGCGTAATTCGCGTAAAAACGCCGAACTGGAAAACGTAAAATTCCGAAACTTTTGGAATTGTCCTAAAATGAGAGAAAATCATATTTCTATTGTTTATAATGTTTTATGGACATATCGGGATGCTGGAATGACGTTTAAACCTAAAAGTAAATCTCGGACACGGCTTTGTGATTTTTGCAGAAATGATCCGACGAGTGTGAAATTCTCGGATTATCATTAAAATAGTTTAACTTACGAGAATATGAAATAAAAATTTTTGATGTGAATAGTAAAAGTGAATAGTAAAAAGTGAATAGTAAAATTTTCGGGAGTAAAAGTTAACCTGAAAATGCGAATTGTTACAGATTCTAACTGCAACTGTGAGAGGAGATGATGAAGAAGATTAATGTCAATAAATGAAATGGCACATATATCCAGTAATATAATGATTACCGTTTTTTTCTTTCAAAGTGGCTTCTATCAGTATGGGAGGTAGTATAGATTTTTTAGGGCCAAGTAAACTTAACAAAAGGAATAATACTAAGTGAGATTTTGTAGGACCAACATCAAACTATTATTTACATCTTTATAAAAATGATAGGTTATTTACTTGTAACATGATATGTTGTTATTTGTTGTAAAATGCTTAACTAAAGTTGTTAACATTAAACAATAATTTTCAAAATAATTACAGATTATTTAAGTTAACATTTTTACAACATACCAAAATCGACACTAATGTTCACACCACGGCTTCCTTAATAAGGTTCATACCGAAATCTAACCGGTCTTTCTTAATCATCTAACCACAAGTTTGATTTAAACACCAAACAAACGCAAACTCAATAGTGAAACAAAGTCGACTCAATATCATAACCCTAAACACTCAATTATGCATGAATTACCTAAAATTAAGGGCAAATATTGAAGTCAAAGATGTAAAACATTATGATGAATAGATTTGTAAGCTTACGTTTTACATGAAACGATGTGAATAGGCAAGAAAATCTGAAAAAATGTGTGAGTTTTGCGATGCGAAGGTGTGAAGGTTTTTAGGAGAGACGATGCGAGTGAAAATAATGATTGTGTGTGTGTTTTTCTTGGCACCACCTGAGAGGGTATTAAGACCCTTTTTTTCTTTTTTTTTATTATTATTTTTGACTTTTCGCTTTGAACTCAGATCTGCGAGGGTTTTTGGACTGGGGGAGGGTTCAACTAATCATTATAGTATTTTGGCAAAACTCCCCCTCGACATTAGCCCTTTTCACACTAACACTTTTAACTTTTTTTTAAAAAAAAAAATTAACAAGTTTTTGAAAACATTTTGGTTCAAGTAATTGAACATTTGTGTTATATCAAACTTGTTTTTTATTTTAAAATTAAGTCAATCACTCCCCCTCGAAGTGATGGTATTATCTTACAACATTGTCAACAACTTTTTATCGTTTTTCTTTTAACAACATATTAGCAACACTTGATTGCGACTTATTCTTGATTTTCAAAAAACAAACTTCTAAATTTCTCCCCCTAAAAAATAGCTTAATATTTTAAACTGTTTTTGATCTATTTGTTAAGGTGGAAGCATTATTTTTGAAAATTTTATTCTTACTCGAGCTATTCTCAAGATTTGATTATCATGAGCAAAATTTTTTATAAAAAGGTTTTTGGAGGAAAATCTTTTTGTAAAATCTTGTTTAAATTTTGCTCACAATAAAAAGAACATTTCTCTTCTTTTCTGAAGGATTGACGCACTGAAGTGTACATTCAAGGTCCTTTCTTTTGAACAACGGGTGTTGATCTGTAATATAATCAACAACCATTTTGTTTGAATAATTACCATTTTGAGTTACCAGGTGTACTTGTGATGTCTGCTAACTTGTTGACTTCATTGACTTTTTGCGTTTCCTCATCATGTTCCTCACGAATACTTGCCATTCCAAACCGTTGTAGTAGGTATTCAAATCTCTCGATAGGCAAAGCTTTTGTGAAGAAGTCGGCAATTTGATAATCAGTTTTCACAAAGTACAATACCACGGTCCACTTTTCTACATGCTCCTTGATGAAGTGGTATCTGACTACAATATGCTTGGTTCTTGAATGTTGTACTGAGTTACAAGAGATGGCAATGGCACTTTGCGAATCACAATAAATTAGGATTTTGTCGTAGAAGAAACCATAGTCCGTCAGTTGTGTTTTCATCCATAATACTTGTGTACAACATCCAGAGAGGGAAATACATTTAGCTTCAGCAGTGGATAATGCAGTATGGTTTTGTTTCTTTGATGACCAGCTGATTAATTTCTCCCCCAAGAATTGAGCAGATCCAGAAGTACTTTTGCAATCAATTTGATAACCTGCATAATCTGCATCTGAATAGGCAATTAGTCCAAACCCAGTGTCTTTCGGATACACAAGGCCCATGTGAGGGATTCCTTTGAGGTACCAAAAGATCCATTTTACAGCAGTAAGGTGTTTTTCCATTGGCTGAGATTTGTAATGGGCACACATGCAGACAGCAAAATGAATATCAGACCGACTAGCTGTAAGATACATAAGTGAACCAATCATACTACGGTATTTTGTAGCATCAACTGGTTTACCTGATATATCTTCATCTAGTTTAGGCTTCTGAGGCATTGGAGTACTAATGGAGTCAGATTTATCCATCCCAAACTTTTTCAAAATTTCCTTCGTGTATTTGTGTTGATGGATAAAGATACCACGAGGAGTTTGATTAATTTGTACACCCAGAAAAAATTTTAGTTCACCTATCATGCTCATCTCAAATTTCTGTCGCATGATATTTTCAAACTTTTTGCAATATTTAGGATTCGTAGATAAAAAAATAATATCATCGACATAAATTTGTATAAGCATGATGTCATCACCTTTACGTCTTATAAATAAAATTGGATCGATTGAACCTTTGGTGAATTTGTGCTTGAGAAGATATTCAGACAGAACTTTGTACCATGCACGAGGTGCTTACTTGAGTCCATAGACGGCTTTGTCAACAACAAAGACATCATTCGGGTAATCAGGTCAATGAAGCCTTTTGGTTGGCTTACATACACCTCTTCCTCTAACTCCCCATATAAAAAGGTTGTTTTCACATCCATTTGATATACAGTGAAAGATTTGTGAGCTGCATAAGCCAAGAATAAGCATATTACTTCGATCCGAGCAACGGGTGCAAAAGATTCATCAAAATCGATTCCTTCTTCTTGATTGTAACCCTTGGCAATGAGGCGAGCCTTTTTCCCAATTACATCACCATCTTCATCATGTTTTTTCTTAAGAATCCATTTTAAAGCAATTATAAGTTTTCCAAGAGGACGTGGAACTCTTCATGAGACGCCTTGTCGAGTAAATTGATTGATTTCATCTTGTTTCCACCACATGATTCATCATAGAAATTCTAAATCAGTTCATCTAACACTTCCTTTTGAATACGGTTAAGTTTTGGTGTTGATGATGTGGTGTTAGGCACGAGTTCTGAACCTTGTTGTTCAAAAGTCATAGTCGTTGGCACTGGTTCTGAACATACATGATCAGAAGCCATTTCTTCTACTTCGTCGGAATGAACATGGATTGTTTCTTGTGTCAGCTTTGTTCTTCAATTATAAACTCGAGAAGCACATGATTGTCTTGAATATCCAAGGAAAATTCAAACATCCCCTTTTTCTTTCAGTTTTCCAAGATCTTCCCTATCTTTTAGTGGGTAACATCGACAACCAAATGTGCGAAGATATTTTACATCAGGTTTTCATTTGTGAAGGATGTAATATTGGGTTTTGTTAAATTTTTTGTTTATGATAGATTGGTTTTGTGTGAAACAAGCGGTTGATACGGCTTCAGACCAAAGATTTAATGGTAGGGTTGCGGAGGATGGCATTGTTCTTGCAGCTTCTACTAATATACGGTTTTGTCTTTCAACTACCCCATTTTGTTGTGGAGTGTAAGCTACGGATCTCTGACGAGTAATGCCAATAGAAACAAAGAAATTCTGAAGAATCTTATTCGTGAACTCCATTCCATTATCAGTACATACAAATCGGGCTTGAGCTTGTAAACCAACTTGTATTCTTTCGATGAACTTGATGATGACATTTGGTGTTTCGGCTTTAGAAGCAAGAAAGTGAACCCAAGTGTATCGTGAGTAGTAATACAAAATAACCAATATATATTTCTTCCTATTTCTGCTGATAACACGCATTGGACCACACCAATCCATGTGTAATAAATTGAACAGAGCAACGAAACTAGGTTCAGATTTGGGTTTGAGTGTTGCATGTGTCATCTTTCCTAATTCACAAGGAGAACAGAGATGATCTTTCTTGAAAGATAGTTTTGGTAGTCCTATGACTAAATTATGTTGAGCAAGGTCATTTATCATTCTGAAATTCGAATGAGAGAAGCGACGATGCCATAGCCAGGCTTGTGATGATGTTGCTTTTGTAAGCAAACAAATTGATTTATGTGCTGTTAATTCATTGAGTGCAATTTGGTATAGATTTGAATCCCTGGAGCCTTTGAGAATATCAACGCCTTCAAGAGTACGAACAATACACAAATGTTTACGGAATGCCACCTCTAAATCATTATCACAGAATTGACCAATACTAAACAAGTTATGACCCAGTCCTTCGACAAAGTAGGCACGTTGAATTGTGACCTTATCATGAATGAGATCTCCATAGCCGATGATTTTAGCTACGTGATCATTCCCAAAATGCACTATCCCTAAGAATTTGGCCATGAAGTTCTTGAGTAATGCCCTGTTCCTGGTTATGTGCCGGGAGCACCCCGAGTCGAGGTACCAGAGCCACACTTGGACAAGCTTCACATCAAAGCAAACAACAGAAAATTGGGAATCTGCTGATAAAGCCACGTAGTTAGACAGTAAATAATGCACACCTAATGGCTTGAATTTGGCTACTTGAGGACTTGTAGGTGTTTCATGCTTCTTAACTGGTTGCCACCTATACCCTACGTGTTTAAACACTCTTCCAGTAGGAACCCACTTAAAGCACGATATAGGGATTGAGTCATAGTGATCTAGGTTCTTGCCTTTAGGAATCTTTTGCTTTTTCTTAAAATTCTTAGTGTTTCTTAGCTTAGATGTGTTAGTCCTAGTGGTTTTACCATTCATGTTTGCACAATACATTTTATTATGCACATATTTTTCAGAAACCGAATTAGAAGGAACAGAATTAGAACAAGCATTCATGCTATTAGAAGCAACAGATCCATGCCTTTTAAGTCATTACATTCATCCATTAGCTTAGAGCATTTTTATTAAAAACATTGAAATATCTAGGTTTTTCTAAAACTTGAGGCTTAGAGGCTCTAGTCTTCCAAGCATTAATCTTAATTGGTCTCTCCCTGCTACAAGTAGTGTTTAAACCTAGATCAAAAAGTAAATATGCGTTAGGAGATTTTGAAGATTGATCATGTTGAACTAAATTCTGTTTCTTACGGTTCTTGTTCATGTGTTTCTTTTACTCTTTGGGATTCTTCTCTATTGGGGGAGGAGTCAATGAACACATTGGTGCATCTAGAGGTGTGTCCTTGCTATGTAATGCTTGCATCCTAGTTTTTTCTAGTTATTTCTTATAAAGCATATCATTTGTACTGTAAGGTTCACACTTAGAAGTAAAAGCAAAATTGTACATACCATGAGCAATTACTTTAGGATTTATAAGAACCTCTGATGGATCTAAACACCTTGAACTTGTGTTAGATTGATACTTTGAATTATATCACTAAGTATGCGGAATCTACTTAGTAACACTTAGAAGGTTGATTGTGAGTAAGACAGTTGTATATGAATAAGAACAATATATGTAAACAAACTATTAGCTCCAATATTATTAATGATAATAATACGAGTGATCTTGATATCACTAGGGTTACACCTTGAAGCTCTAGAAAACGTATATCACAACTGATAACCTAGGATCTCCTTTTATAGCACAAGGAGTCCTCTTCTACAAGATAAGTATAATGCTAATAGAATAAGATATACACAAGATCTATTCTATATTTATCTAAACACGTTTCCTAACAGTTATCTAATAAGCAGTGGTAATATATGTTCTTGCAGTGGTAATAAGTTTCCACTGCAAGTACAATCTTCTGCAGTTGTAACTTCTTCTCTTAGCCGTGGTAACTGTTAGTATAATTCCCAACAATCCCCCCCTAACTTACGATTAATACATAAATCAATAAGTTTCTTCAAGTATTCAGTAAACATGAGGATATGGGAATTCTTCCAAACACTTATCTTTTTCTTCTTAACTCTTTATCAGCTCTCACACTTTGATCATAAATCCTTTGTAGCAAATCATCTATGACTTCAGTTCTCTCCCAGCACCTAAGCTTAACTGTTCTCATCACATCCAATACTCCAGCTCTCAATGGATATTCTTTCTCAGCCAGCATAAAGACAACAACTCCACTTGAGTAGAAACATGATGCACAGAACTTGAATCATGGAATTTCCACAAGGTTCTTTGATCATGAGCTTCAAATCTCCAATATCTATCACTTGGGTCAGGTTCATATAATCTTCTGAAGTGAACCCATAACTCCTTAGCTTTGACATCAACAAGTTCATCCTTTTTAAACTGATCTTGAACAATTCTCCACAAAGTATCCGAATCTTCTCTATCACAACATCTAACAATATCTTCAAAGTCTTTGCAAATGTTTGTGGCACTTCCAGTTCTGATGATCTTCCAAGCAACACCAAAACTATCAGAAAAGATCTCCCAACTATCAACTGGATATTTTGCCTGTAGAGGTTCTATATTGAGTACATCAGTCTCTATAAACAACATGTTTGTAACTTGCTCTTTTGTCAACTTGTTAGGACCCTCTTCTGCTTGAGATGATTTCTGAGTCTTCCTCTTCTTTGCATCTTTTGATTCAAGACTCACTCCAGTCCTTTTTGTCTTCATAACTATTGGTTCTTGATCCATTGGAATGAATTTACTATCTTGTCTTTTGGTTCTATAGTAAATACCTTCAACCTGTTCATGTGACATTCCTTTGAATTGAGCCATCTTCATGTTTCCAACATGGCAACAAAAAGTCTTCATCTCAGCAATAATTTGTGCCTTTGTAAGCTTTCTAGGCTTCTTTTGACCTTTTCTAACATCCCCAATGATTTCATCAAGAGCCTGCTGATTCTTCATTTGAATGAAATCTTTAAGTTGAGCAGACCTTTGTTCTTCATTTAAGGTTGTATTTGCAATAAGTTCAATGGCCTTCTTCCTGATTATTTGATCATTGTTAATCAAATATTCAATCTCTTCTTCTGTAGGCACATAAGTGAACAATGGAGTTTATCATGTATGACAGTTGGTGAAACACTTGAAATTGGTTCTGCCATAACAGCTTCAAGTTTATCCAACCTCTTTGCTTCCATAAAATTAACAACTTCATCTTCCTCTAACTTTCTTTTTCTTTCATTCTCTGCTGCTTGTTGTTGCTCTACCAATCTTGCATCAAAATCAATTTGAGCTTGTTCTTTCTTAGAAATCTTTCTTGTAAGCCCTTGTTCTGAAGCAGTCACAATAGCCTTTCCTTTAACTGATCTTATTCTGGCAGCTTCTTCCTCTGCAGTGGTAATTTCTTGAGTAGCAGTGGTAACCTTTTCACTTGCAGTGGTAATTGGTTGATCAGTGGGAACAGATTCTGCTTCAGTGGAAATTGGTTGAGCAATTCCAACTAAATCATCAAAATTAAAACCAGCATCAGCATCCATATCTTCAAAATCCAATTTCCTCCCCTTAGTCTCAACAACATCATCTTTTGCTTGAGCATTATCAGAATCATTAAGCTCAGCAAAGTCTTTTTCAAAATTTTTACTCCTCCCCTTAAGCTCTGCATCTATTTTCCTCCCCTGTTTGGAAGAATCTCCCAAAACTTTAGTAGAACTTGCAGAAAACTCATCCTGAGGTGAAGATGATGAAGATAACACAACTTGAGGTCTTTGCTTCTTGAGATTCTCAACTTCATTCTGTAAGCTTTGAATCTCAGCCTTCAATTTATTCAGCTCTGTGGCATGTTGTTCTTTGGTCTGTGCCAGATCTTTCTCCAGAGCTTGAACCTGCTTGACTAATTTGGTACAAATGTCCATAAATTCAGTGTGTTGCACACTGCCTTCATCACTTCCAACTGTGTAACCTGTTGGGAGAGGTGAATCATGAGGCATTGATTCAGGATCTTCCCTAGTTGGACTAGGATTAAGCCTTGAACCACCACTGCTTGTTCCTAAACCAAAAGGCTCAGCAACATGCAAAGTTGAGATGAGAGAAGTTGGCTGTTTAGACCTTCTCTTATAAGTGTGAGTTACAGTAGGGGTATGTTGAATTTGTGGAACAACAATAGTGGGTGTGTTTTGAGATACAGCTGGGATTGGTGCATCCTCACCCTGTACTTGAGCAATTTTAGCAAGCATTTGAGGCAAATGTCACAACTCGTAATTTCCGGTCATTTTTCCAAACCTCGACAATTTACTATTCACAAGTTACTATTCATCATTTACTATTCATCGATCACTATTCATCGTTTTTGAGGTCAATTTGACATTTCGAGAAACATTCGGAAATTTTACTATTCACTTGACACTATTCATTCCCGGAAGAAAACCACTATTCACGTGCATTACTTATGTCATCGTAAATTTAGTTTACGAGTATTCAAATTCGCGTAACCGTTTTGGTTCAGGAGCGAATTCATGCATTATAATTTGGGACATCTCATACAGACTAGAAATAGTCTACGTATCATCATATGGCACTTGCATACTATTCCACTCGTAGGATAATTAAATTAATACTTTTGGTATAGGTAACGATTTACGTATGTTTATTTTAGATAAACACTAATACGCGAACTATAAACGATCAATAATGTGACTAACACGTCCGACACTCCCGACTATGATCCCAATATATTTTTATATTTATTTTAATAATATAAAAATTATAATATTAATTTACCTGGTGTTTTCAAATCAATTGCTACATTTTACGGTCGGAGCTTATAACTCCGTCGGTTTGCGTTATTTCAACCCGATAAATATTTTAACACCCAATTCTCATCAGGAATATTATTTTACAACTTTTACAACTTCGTCATATTTTATTTCAACCCGACACGATTTATTTTTAGTTAACTCGGTACCCGATAACACCTAAAATACAAAATAACTAACTAATACTTGTGTTTGGGGACACAATCTTGAATTAGCCACCACTTTTCCTTATTTTTCTCCATGGTTGCCGCCCCCCCCCCCCCCCTAGCCCCCCTAATCCATGTGTTCATTAATATACAAAGACCATATTGACTTTCAAAAATATCTACTTCATTTTCTCCATTTATCACATCTAATAAACTAGCCAAAAATTCTCTCTTCTTCCCCATTCATTTTGAGGTTCGGCCAAGAACAAGAACACAAGAGGAATCCATAATTTTTTTTCCAAGATCAAGTGACAATCAAGGGTATTTAGTACTTCTTGTTAGGGTTTTGAAGTTTAAACACAAGGTTTTGCAAGTTTTCATCTCCACTAGTCCACTAGTCTTCAAGTAAGTATGTCAAACTAATTTTCCTAATTTTATCAAGTTCTTATTATGTTCATATGGTTTTTATACAAGATCTTATGCATTTGATAGCTTATACCACTTTATTTTACAAACTTATAACTTTTGAACCCTAGAAAATGTATATGGTTAGATCCTTGTTAGATCTACTTGATTTGTGATGTTTAGGAACCCATGACACCCTAAGAAGGTGTATGGTAGGATTAGACTAGTTTTGTGGTGATTGAAAGTGGTTTGGTTGAAGTAGAAACTAGATTGAAACCTTGAAAATGGTTTTTGAACAAGTAAAAATACATGCTGTCCTATTTTGGTTCACCCAGAAAACTCCGAATTTACACAGTAACTTTTGATAATATTTTTAGAAAATACTTTCAAAAACGAAGCCGTGGGCGAAAGAACGGATTAAAACGAGTTAATAACGAAGGAAATATGATTTTCCGAATTTAACGACGAAAACTATTTTCTGAAAAACTACATGCTGTTTGACAGTTTTCGACGCGCAAATAGAGGCGTTAAACGTAACCTAGAGGAGCCGAGCTATCAAAAATATATTAGTATATACTAAAACGATTCCGGGGATATAAATAACGAGTAAAATGAGTTTAAAACGACCAAGTTATACACGTTTTAATATCGTCAAAACTATATATATATATATATATTTGGTCACAAATAAAAATAATAACTTACGTACTAAATGGTATATTTTCTAGAAATGTTACTAAGAACTATATTCTTAACAAGCGAAATACGTATGACCCAAGGAATATTCATACGACTTAACGACGTTATTTTAAGATTTTCGATACGGGGAATGGAACGCTAACATTGTTATACGATATATTACGACAAGTTTTTATAACTCCAATGGGACTTATTTTTCCTAAGTATGGAAACTATTTTACTATAACAATAACTAGTATTTCCAAGTTACGAGTGGTATAGGCATCATGTGCACGTGCATTCATTTCATCATGTCATGATCTAAGGAAGATCGTTATTACTCATATTAGGTTGCGGTTAGAGATCGTGCCTCATTTCAGTGTATCCATTATTGTCATCGTAGCTATCGCTCCAGGTGAGTCATAGCCCCTACTATTTTGATTGTTTTGCAAACTCTTTGGGGGAGAATACATGCTCGTTTTACTTAAAACGCACTACTTGTTTCACCTGGTTGATTACTCAAATATTCCCAGCTTTATCTAAATTATATTTGATCACCTGCACTTCATTAGTATGCTTGACTACCGGTATTTCTTTGGTATATTTAAACACCTGCATTCATTGGTATGTTTGATTTTCTTGTATTTCATGGGATTGATTATTCTTGTTTACATGACCACATTGTCATAATTGTTTATCTGACGACATTGTCAGTATTGTTTTTCTGACGACATTGTCAGTATTGTTTTTCTGACGACATTGTCAATATTGTTTTCTGACGACATTGTCAGCATCATTTATCTGGCGACATTATCAGTATTGTTTTTCTAACCTCATTGTTTGAATTATTTTTATATAGCCGTTTTGCTATGTTTATCTGGGAATTTGGATACCATTATTACTTTTGTTCACGTAGACTTTAATACTTTTGGCAGTGGGTTGTAAACACACAGGTTACAAGTCTCTTATGGCGGGACTTGCGACTGAGTGGATTTACGATGCCTTTGCTGGGCGATCTTTTCTTTATAGGCATTCTTTGTTAAACAAACTCTATGAACTCACCAACCTCGTGTTGACACTTTAGCATGTATTTTCAGGTTTTAACTTATGGCACGCTACAGGAGGTTTTGGCAGGGCATGGCATGGTCATAGAAGACTCTGATTAGTTATATGGGGACCGTTTTAAACTACTTTTAAGGGCCTACTTCCGTATTACTTTTAACGATGTAAATTCAATATTTTTGGTTAAACGATTTTATTCTAAATGATTGAAGTGAAAACCAATTTTGTACTTGTGCTGTAATACCAATTGAGTTACACCCCAGCTACATGTATGCTTCCGCTGGACCCGATTTTGGGGGTGTGACAGATTGGTATCAGAGCTTTGGCTATAGCGAACTAAGTGTTTTTAAAACCTAGACTATAGCTACTTTTACGAAAAACTTAACCCTATGACCGTCACGTGCCTGCCTGCCAAGATGATGCCTCACTTGTGGTTTGTTGCTGACTTAGGTGATGAGATTTGTGTCTCATTATCTGGTATATTATACTCGCTTATTCTAGTTGATTACTATCATTGTCGTTCATATAAGCATGTTCACGTACCATATATGTCACCGCGTTATGTTTTTCCTTGCATAGTTTCATCATTCGACCTCGAGTTTGGTCACCTGCCTTAGTCTTTCTGAACGTCTTGGTATTTGGGAAGGACATGGTATTAGTATAACTGAACTGAGTATTTCAAAATTCATGGAACCTCGGTGGAATATAGACTGGTCATCTATATTCAACCCGGGATAGTGAGATATAGGCTGACCACCTATGTCTGACTCAGAGATGAATTTTGCAACACTGAGAATGGTTATAATAAGATTATGTCTGGATTGAATTCTCAACTCATTTTCCAAATGTTTTATTCATGTGTGCGTACTTACTTTCATCACAATCTCATTATGTCGCAGATGTCACAGTCTTTTCCCTTCTCACCATCATTATTAATTCCCTTCACCATCCCCATATATATAAGGAACTAGGTGATACTCTATAGATTCTTATGTCATTTATCACTCATTACTCCCAATATTGATAAGTGGATATTATCAATGACCTCCCTAGGAAAGACTTTCCATACCATATATAAGGAGGATCCCTAGGTACACTATGGCCATTTAAAACTCAACAGAAATCCCAGGATATCACAAAACCACTCGAGCCACGTCAACTTGTCATATCGCAACATCAACCTTTCATTCTACGATAACCCACTCTCGAACATCTACTACTAAGAAACGTCTTAATTATGTCTCACCCTTCTTTTCTCGTTTTGAAGAGCTATGCCGCCAAGGAAAGTTAAAGCTACTCCAACTATGACACCTGTTGCTATTCGGAAATTGGTTAAGGATAGTATCGCCGAAGCTCTAGAGATCGAGAGATCTGAGGTAGCTGCAAGGGCTGCTGAGGCCGCTTTACAAACAGGGACAAATGGACAATCCGATAATAAGCGCGAATGTACTTGGAAGAATTTTAAGGTTAGTGATCCCATCAAGTTTAAGGGCACTGAAGGAGCGGTTGCTTTGATTCGCTGGTTCGAAAAGACTGAGAATGTGTTCCTCATGTGCAACTGTCCTGATGGCAGCAAGGTAAAATTCGCTACTGGCATGCTTTTGGATGAAGCTATGTCATGGTGGAATTCGTATGCTCAACCAATGGGTATGGAAAATGCCTACAAGCTCACCTGGGAGCAATTCAAGAAATTGATGACTGATAAGTTTTGCCCTCGTACTGAGGTGCAGAAGTTGGAAACAGAGTTTTATAAGCTAGTGACAGTAGGTAATGATATCGAGGCATATATCCGAAGATTTCAGGAGTTGGCTGTGCTATGTCCAACAATGGTTTCAGATAACGAAAAGCTGCTAGAAAATTTCATCGGTGGACTACCGCGCAACATCAGCGGGAACGTAATTGCTTCTAAATCAGACACACTGGAGGAAGCTATCAGAATGTCTCAAAAGCTTATGGCTCAAGTGATGAAGCAAGAAACTACTGTCAACAACCACAACGAAAACAAGAGGAAAAGGGATGACAACCAAGGAGACGATCAAGTATGGCAGCCACACAAACAACATGAAGTGGTTAGGGCCTACGTTGTGAAGCCAAGTGAAAAGAAAGGTTATCAGGGTACTTTACCTAAATGCAACAAGTGTCAGAATCATCATAACCATGGACCTTGTCTTAATCCATGTGGCAACTGTAAGAAGGTTGGTCATGCGACTTGGGAATGCAAATTTCCAATCATTACCGGAGATCAGAAACCCTCAGTGACATGTTTTGGCTGTGGAGAAATAGGGCATTACAGGAATGAATGCCCAAAACAAGGAAACCAAGAGAAAGGGAACCAAGGCGGAAGGGCTCGTGGGAGAGCCTAGGTCATTGGAGAAGGAAATGGTCCGCACATCAACAACGCTGAGGACGACAACAATGTTCAAGAATCGAGAACTTCTGTCTTAAAAATAAACCAAAGCCTAAACTCTCTTGTGTTGTATTTCTTTTGTGTTTAATTCTACGTTCTATCGTATAAGTTTCATGTACTATTAACGAATTCCGACCTAATGAATATTCTATCTTTTATCACCGCAAACTCCTAGCGATTTCATTAAGATTCCTTTGGAACTACACCACCTATCATCTGCAGACCTATGGCCAGAATTAGAGAACGAACCAAACATAGGGAGATATGCTCAGAGCAGGAGTGGTTGACTCTAGAAATGGTTGGATTAACCATTTGCCAATAAATCAGATTCCTTTATAACCATAGTCATCACACGAGTTTAGAGACTATACCATTTGAAGCACTCTATGGTCGAAGTGCCAACATCCATTAACGGATAAAATTTGGAAAAGCCCAACTCACTAGTCCCGTAAGCATTCATGAAATAACCAGAAATTTCCTACAGGTCAAGAATCAATTACAAATTCTATAAGTTGTAAACCATTAAAACTTCAAATTGGTAGCCAGATCATGTTGAAAGTTCTGCCTAGGAAAGGCATGATATTATTCGGAAAAATTTGGAAGGTTAAACCTGATATACACTGGACCACGTAATATTTCGGACAGAGTAGGCCTAGTGGCCATCAGACTTGAGCCTTGTTAGAGAACAGCCGGATTACACAACTATGGTTCACCTATTCAAACCCCAGGAAATGACCTTCAGATTAGTCACTCGTAACCCCATTTGGAAGGGAATCCAACCCTGAGACAAACGTAAACTTGGTAAGAGAACCAATGGAAATCATGGATTGTTAGGTCAAACGGTTGAAGCGGAGTCGAATTCCTATCGTGGAAGTTCGCTGAAATTCTCAATTATCGCCATCTTTTCACCAATACCATTCTAGAGACTTACACAAACTGAACTTCGGGACGAAGTTCCTGTTAGAAGGGAAGACTGTCACAACTCGTAATTTCCGGTCATTTTTCCAAACCTCGACAATTTACTATTCACAAGTTACTATTCATCATTTACTATTCATCGATCACTATTCATCGTTTTTTAGGTCAATTTGACATTTCGAGAAACATTCGGAAAATTTTACTATTCACTTGACACTATTCATTCCCGGAAGAAAACCACTATTCACGTGCATTACTTATGTCATCGTAAATTTAGTTTACGAGTATTCAAATTCGCGTAACCGTTTTGGTTCAGGAGCGAATTCATGCATTATCATTTGGGACATCTCATACAGACTAGAAATAGTCTACGTATCATCATATGGCACTTGCATACTATTCCACTCGTAGGATAATTAAATTAATACTTTTGGTATAGGTAACGATTTACGTATGTTTATTTTAGATAAACACTAATACGCGAACTATAAACGATCAATAATGTGACTAACACGTCCGACACTCCCGACTATGATCCCAATATATTTTTATATTCATTTTAATAATATAAAAATTATAATATTAATTTACCTGGTGTTTTCAAATCAATTGCTACATTTTACGGTCGGAGCTTATAACTCCGTCGGTTTGCGTTATTTCAACCCGATAAATATTTTAACACCCAATTCTCATCAGGAATATTATTTTACAACTTTTACAACTTCGTCATATTTTATTTCAACCCGACACGATTTATTTTTAGTTAACTCGGTACCCGATAACACCTAAAATACAAAATAACTAACTAATACTTGTGTTTGGGGACACAATCTTGAATTAGCCACCACTTTTCCTTATTTTTCTCCATGGTTGCCGCCCCCCCCCCCCCCCTAGCCCCCCTAATCCATGTGTTCATTAATATACAAAGACCATATTGACTTTCAAAAATATCTACTTCATTTTCTCCATTTATCACATCTAATAAACTAGCCAAAAATTCTCTCTTCTTCCCCATTCATTTTGAGGTTCGGCCAAGAACAAGAACACAAGAGGAATCCATAATTTTTTTTCCAAGATCAAGTGACAATCAAGGGTATTTAGTACTTCTTGTTAGGGTTTTGAAGTTTAAACACAAGGTTTTGCAAGTTTTCATCTCCACTAGTCCACTAGTCTTCAAGTAAGTATGTCAAACTAATTTTCCTAATTTTATCAAGTTCTTATTATGTTCATATGGTTTTTATACAAGATCTTATGCATTTGATAGCTTATACCACTTTATTTTACAAACTTATAACTTTTGAACCCTAGAAAATGTATATGGTTAGATCCTTGTTAGATCTACTTGATTTGTGATGTTTAGGAACCCATGACACCCTAAGAAGGTGTATGGTAGGATTAGACTAGTTTTGTGGTGATTGAAAGTGGTTTGGTTGAAGTAGAAACTAGATTGAAACCTTGAAAATGGTTTTTGAACAAGTAAAAATACATGCTGTCCTATTTTGGTTCACCCAGAAAACTCCGAATTTACACAGTAACTTTTGATAATATTTTTAGAAAATACTTTCAAAAACGAAGCCGTGGGCGAAAGAACGGATTAAAACGAGTTAATAACGAAGGAAATATGATTTTCCGAATTTAACGACGAAAACTATTTTCTGAAAAACTGCATGCTGTTTGACAGTTTTCGACGCGCAAATAGAGGCGTTAAACGTAACCTAGAGGAGCCGAGCTATCAAAAATATATTAGTATATACTAAAACGATTCCGGGGATATAAATAACGAGTAAAATGAGTTTAAAACGACCAAGCTATACACGTTTTAATATCGTCAAAACTATATATATATATATATATATATATATATATATATATATATATATATATATATATATTTGGTCACAAATAAAAATAATAACTTACGTACTAAATGGTATATTTTCTAGAAATGTTACTAAGAACTATATTCTTAACAAGCGAAATACGTATGACCCAAGGAATATTCATACGACTTAACGACGTTATTTTAAGATTTTCGATACGGGGAATGGAACGCTAACATTGTTATACGATATATTACGACAAGTTTTTATAACTCCAATGGGACTTATTTTTCCTAAGTATGGAAACTATTTTACTATAACAATAACTAGTATTTCCAAGTTACGAGTGGTATAGGCATCATGTGCACGTGCATTCATTTCATCATGTCATGATCTAAGGAAGATCGTTATTACTCATATTAGGTTGCGGTTAGAGATCGTGCCTCATTTCAGTGTATCCATTATTGTCATCGTAGCTATCGCTCCAGGTGAGTCATAGCCCCTACTATTTTGATTGTTTTGCAAACTCTTTGGGGGAGAATACATGCTCGTTTTACTTAAAACGCACTACTTGTTTCACCTGGTTGATTACTCAAATATTCCCAGCTTTATCTAAATTATATTTGATCACCTGCACTTCATTAGTATGCTTGACTACCGGTATTTCTTTGGTATATTTAAACACCTGCATTCATTGGTATGTTTGATTTTCTTGTATTTCATGGGATTGATTATTCTTGTTTACATGACCACATTGTCATAATTGTTTATCTGGCGACATTGTCAGTATTGTTTTTCTGACGACATTGTCAGTATTGTTTTTCTGACGACATTGTCAGTATTGTTTTTCTGACGACATTGTCAGTATTGTTTTCTGACGACATTGTCAGCATCATTTATCTGGCGACATTATCAGTATTGTTTTTCTAACCTCATTGTTTGAATTATTTTTATATAGCCGTTTTGCTATGTTTATCTGGGAATTTGGATACCATTATTACTTTTGTTCACGTAGACTTTAATACTTTTGGCAGTGGGTTGTAAACACACAGGTTACAAGTCTCTTATGGCGGGACTTGCGACTGAGTGGATTTACGATGCCTTTGCTGGGCGATCTTTTCTTTATAGGCATTCTTTGTTAAACAAACTCTATGAACTCACCAACCTCGTGTTGACACTTTAGCATGTATTTTCAGGTTTTAACTTATGGCACGCTACAGGAGGTTTTGGCAGGGCATGGCATGGTCATAGAAGACTCTGATTAGTTATATGGGGACCGTTTTAAACTACTTTTAAGGGCCTACTTCCGTATTACTTTTAACGATGTAAATTCAATATTTTTGGTTAAACGATTTTATTCTAAATGATTGAAGTGAAAACCAATTTTGTACTTGTGCTGTAATACCAATTGAGTTACACCCCAGCTACATGTATGCTTCCGCTGGACCCGATTTTGGGGGTGTGACAGCAAAAGTGGATGATCCTCCCCATTCCAAAGATCTGAAGCCTTACACATGTTTTGATAAATTGTTGGCTTAAGACTGGAAGGTTCATAAATTCTATTGTGAGGGTGTAGTTGAAACTCATTTAACACTGCTTGCACAAACCTTGGATACATCAAAAATTTATGTTGACTCTTTACATTGCCTTTCATATTATTGAAAATAAACTTTGAAAAAATGAAAGTCCTATCTGTTGCCAAACAAACCAAAGGATAAGCCATGGTTGATGCAAATTGTTCATAAGAAGTTTTCTTAGGATTTAGGCAATGTAAAAGAGTATGAATTAAAAATCTCCAATGGGGACAAAAACATCCTTTTCTATAAGTAACTTTTTGTTCAGATGTATCATACCCCATTAAAGCAATATTAGTGAAAATTTCTGAATTAGGTAATGTGATGATACCATTGAGATCATCCAATTGGAGAATTCTCCTCAAGGATGACTCAGTAACATCAATAGTTACCCCATCAACTGTGGCTCTTAGAGCATCCACAGATTCTTGTGTGTCTCCCTGTTTAAGAGTTATGGACTCCACAGTGTTCCAGAACTGTTTGATATGAGAGACAGAGATTGTGGGATTAATAGTTAAGGCATACCTTATATGCGTAGTGTTTAGAAAATCCACAATCTGATGGAAAACAGTGCCACACTTCTTGTTTGACTTTTATAAGTAGGCCACTTGGTTGTGCTCCTCGACAAATTTTAGAATCGCCATGATATTTGTGAAAAAGAGAATAATAAGTGTTAGTAATCAAGATAAAAAGCAAGCCGTATGATAATCAATTTATATTAATAGGGTTTGAGGAGGTTGCGCAATGTGAATTATCTTTAGAAAGAATTATCTTTGGAAAAAGAATAATTTAAAATAAGTAAGTAGATAATTCACAAAAGATTTTACCCTATTAATAAGGAAAGACGGTTATTTTTACAACGGCTAGTAAAAATTGGATTACTGACACAACAGTTGTAACGGCTAGTTCATCAGTGGAAAAATTACACTTGCAGTGGTAACTAATGAACTAGTAGTGGTAAAATTTTCACAACATATTAAAGAGCAGTGGTGAATAAAACATAAAAATTTGCTGCTCTTATCATAGTTTTTAGCAAACTACCAGCTATCAACGGATTTGATATGTCTTTACCATGAGCCGTTTGCTTATGGACTAGCCAACTCTTGATCACTTGGATGTATGGTGAGTTGATAACCTAGTTTTTGGTAAACTATCAACCATAAACGGATTTGATAAGTCTTTACCAGGAGCCGTTTGCTCTGGACTAGTTGATTCTTATGTGGATTAGACATGGTGAATCAATAACCATTTGTTGTGTGTCCATGATACACACCTTATAACTCCAATGACACCAAGAATATGGGTTATATGCTGCAAACCAAAGTAACTTTCAACTTAACCCATAATAATAAACCCAAAGTAACTTTTTAACCAAGTTACTATTTACAAAAATATCTTCCAAAAGTCAACCCAATAATAACCAAATTTACTCCTCCAACCTACCAAAACAAGTAGGAGTAAATATCATTCATTAATTAGAATTCAACCTTGACTTTGCATATAAAAGGGGGCTTAAAACTTTTATCTTTCATCAACAAACTTCTTCAATAACACAAACCTTAAACATCATCATGAGTTGGTTTCCATTAATCTACATCTCCTCTGATGACTCTTCAGAGGAGGAAATCAGTTACTACTCAGACTCTGAAGAACTTTCTGCTGGATGGAGTGGATATTTTCCACCAAGTGCTGCAACTGCTACATCTTCAAGCATGAAGCCCAACAAGAAGATATCAGCTGATCCTGCTCCATCTCTAGAGTTTTATTCAAGCTCTTCATCTGATGATGATAATGATCCAACCTTTGATCTTTCCAAGGAGCTTCCAAAGGCCCTTACCACAGCATTGACAACTGCAATAAACAACATGAAGTGGCTAGCTGTTGACAAGCCTAATCAAGCACCAAGACCTCCCAAGCAAGTTTTGGGACTTGCTTGTCCAAGAAAACAACTCTCTTTTGATGATAAGAGAAAGAAAATTTCCAAGGGCAAGCATCAGTATGAGGGAAAAGGAAAGAAACCTATGGAGTAGGTGTTAGGTTGTAGGTTCATGTCTTATGTGATGGTTTTCTGTAATGGTGACAATGTTTTGTTGATGGTTGTGATGTACATTTCTTAATGATCAATAAAAGTACTCTTTTGTTCTTGCTATTATCACTGATCTTTCCACTGTTGTATGTTAATTACCACTGTGCTCTTGATAACTCTGCATACAAGTTAGTAGAAAACCATACATGCAATACAAACAATATTAGTACCTAAAAACTATCCTGCAACACTAAAAAGTATTAGACATCAAAGATTTATGGATTAAGCATTCCAATACCTGTTACCAAGTATTGAAACCTACCCACATCAAGCCCTTTTGTTAATAAATCAGCATAATTGTCATCAGTATGAATTTTGACAACATTAATAAGCTTTTTCTCAAAACAATCTCTAATAAAGTGATGTCTAATTTCAATATGTTTAGTTTTAGTGTGTTGCACAGGATTTTTAATAATGCATATGGTACTACTATTATCTATATAGATAATGGTGTTCATGAAATTGTACCCATAATCCAATAATTGATTCTGAAGCCAAAGGATCTGAGCACAACAACTAGCAGCTGCAACATATTCTGCTTTAGTGGTTGAAGTAGCAACCATAGTTTGTTTCTTGCACTGCCATGACACCAATCTACATCCAAGAAATTGACATCCTCCAGTAGTTGATCTTCTATCCAAACTTGCACCAGCATAGTCACTATCTGAGTATGTGATCAATTCCATTGGAGAGTCTCTTGGATACCATAATCCTAGATTAGGATAAGTCTTCAAGTATCTAAAAATATTTTCTCTGGTAAGCCTCTGACAAGTCCATCTTTCACAATCTTGTTGATGGTCTTGAAGTTAACATGACCAAGTCTTCTATGCCAAAGCATTGATTCATCCAAAGTGGCTTTAGCAAGCAAGCAAGTAACATCATTATTAGCCACTATGTTCTGCATGTCAATGCTATACAAATTTCCTTTTCTAGGGATTTTAAGAAAAATGTCACTTTCATCAGGAAGCTTATAATCCTTAGATAAGATATAGCATTCATCTTCTGTGAATAGAACTCTATGCTTCTTGTCACACATCTGTGACACACTAAAGAGGTTGTACTTGAGTTCTTTCACATACTGCGCATCTTCAAAATCAATGTTTCCAGCCTTGATTGTTCCTTTGCCAGAAACTTTGCCACCAATTCCTCCTCCAAAGCTGACAAATTGTCCATAATAAGGTTGAAAGTCTGAAAGATAGGACTTATTGCCAGTCATGTGCCTGGAACATCCACTGTCTGAGTATCCTTGATCATTAGTAGTCTTTGAATGTCCCTGCACACAAAATGAAGGAATTAGTTCCTTTTGGGGACCCAAGCCACAAATGACTTGGATCTGCCTCGTGTATCAATATAATTATATTTATCAAAGGTCATTGATACACCATTGGGATTGTTTGAGGTGATGGTTCCTTTTGGTTTCCATTCCCAACGTGCTGAGGCCTTAACAGCATTTCCGACATTTACCCTTTTCTTGTTAACAGACCCACCAGTGGTAACCTTTGGCCTTGCAGTGGTAACTGCAGGCTTAGCAGTGGAAACTGCTGATTTTGAAACTTTAGGTACCCACTTCTGATTATTGTTAACTTTCTTTTCAAAATTGGTCTTTTTCCCTGTTTGAGTTGATTTAACAAAAGTAGTAACAGGGGACTTAGGGTAAACTCTGTTTTTATTTCTGGCAGTGGCAACTGTTGGTCTAGCAGTGGAAATAGGTTTAATGCCAGAATGAAGCAAAACAGACCTGGGAATCATCTTGCTAAGTGGATTTGGGTGAGTTAAGTTATTAGCATTTTTTCCATTCACCCTTGTATTCCCAAACACTTCCCTTCTTCCCACGTGGTAGGTACAGCTATAAGACAAATGGTCAAAGCTACCACATATATGACAGGGTTTGTTATTGAACACAAAGTCACTACCAAATTGCCTAGATTTAACATGATTCCAACTCCTCATATTACCTCTAGGAGTTGGTGATCTACTTCTGTACATCTCTGCATATCTAGTAGTGGGCCTAGTGAAATTAGGTTGTGTCCTAGGCTTCTCTTTGACTACATCAGGAATACTTCTTTTAATCTCCACTTTAACATTCTTATGAACACTAGGCTTAGACTCAACATTCAAATTATCATCATTAAGAGATGAATCATTGGCACTATCAAATACATCAACCTCAACCTGAACCTTTTCAATTTCAACTGGTTTAAAAAACTTTGGTCCATAGGTCATAGGTGGTTCCTGGAATTCTTCTAAACCTTTGTGAGCTAAGTCAATGCCAGGAGGTGATGGAACACCTCTTAGAGGTGGTGGAACTGTTTTGTATACAAGTCCTGATTTGGCTTTGCTCACAACTTGGGCTTCCCAAATTTTATCAATACACTTGGATTGATGATCCAGTGTTTGCTTAGTTATCATTATATTCTCACTAGCCACTTTAACCTTTTCTAGTTCTTCTCTAAGAACCTTATTAACAGCAACCTGATAATCTAAGCTTCTTCTTAATACTGCAATATCATCATTGAACTTAGATTCATTTGCCCTATAATGCTCTAATTGAGTTTCTAAAACTCCTAGGCCTCTTTTATGATTTGCTAAGTTATAATTAGTATGAGTTAACTCTATGTGTTGCTCATTAAATTGTGCTTTAAGTTTCTCATACTCTTTTAAGGCCCTACAAGATTTAGAACAAGCATTATCAGTTTGTACCTCAGAGTCAGAAAAAGCCATTAGTGCAAGCTCTGTAGCAACCATTGCAGACTCTGAATCATCTTCCTCTTCCTTAGTCATAAAGCTCCAATCAAAGCTCACTCCATCAATGGCCAATAGCCCCTTTGGCTCAACAGTAGTAGGTTCTTTCTTCTTGTCCTGCTTGTACCAAGTTAACATGTTGTCAGACTTCCTTGGCTTCCTACATTCCCTGGCAAAGTGCCCCTTCTTATGACAATTGTAGCACTCCACCTTCTTTTTGTCAAAACCTACTGTTTCATTGCCACTGATGTTGATCTTTCTTCCAGTCTTCTTCCAAAACTTCTGTGTCCTTAAGCTTAGTAATGCAACTTGCCATTTAATGTCCATCTCCTCCATATCATCTTCATCAATTTGATCCAGATCCTCATGATTGAGGATTGAACCACCCACTTGACTTGATATAAAGGCATAAAAAGTAGTATCACTAAGCCCTGCAATCTGTCTCTTTGAGCTACCAGTGGAAACACTTCCACTACCAGTGGAAACAACAATGTTAGCACTGTCATCATCACTATCACTTTCTTCATCTGAACTATCATCAAGAGATGATGATATGAGTGCTACACTTCCTGAACTTGAGCTTATTTTTCCAGCTTTCTTCAATCTTTGTTCAATAACCTTGAAGTTATTGTACAAGTCATTAAGTTTCATGGTCTCCAATTCTGGCTTATCTTCCCACACAGCAACATTGGTTCTAAACTCAGAGGGTAAGCTTCTTAAGAACTTTAGATTGAGGTCTTCCCTTTCCACCTCAATTCCAAAAACAGTGTGTTGAGTAACAATCTTTTGTAGCCTTGTGAAGATGCTCTCAAGAGATTCATTACTTGATGAACCAAAGTTTTCATAAGTCTGCTTCAGCAAGGTCTTTTGAGTCTTCTTGGTGGAATCATTACCACCAAAAACTTCACATATTTCATCAAAAAGAGTCTTTGCAGTCTTGTACTTGTTGAATGTTAGAACTTGGTCTCTGGGAAGTGTCATCAGCAACAAACCTCTGGCCTTGAGATCATTCTTCAACTGAAGTCTTTCATCATTAGTAACAGGTCCAGTGTTGACCTTAATTACTTCCTTGCCACCAATCATCTCTGAAGTAGAACTTGGTTTGAAAGAATTTCTAACCATAATGATCTCCCAGAGTGTGTAGTCTTGGACCATAAAGAATTGTTCTATCATTAGCCTCCACATCTCAAAGTCATTCAACTTAAGCTTTGGAAGCTTAGCAGCAATGTTTGAGTTACTGGTTTCTGTCTCCATTGATTCTACTGAGTGAACTTGAGTCTTCTAAATCAAAGTATCAAAGCCTGGCTCTGATACCACTTGATGGATCTAAACACCTTGAACTTGTGTTAGATTGATACTTTGAATTATATCACTAAGTATGCGGAATCTACTTAGTAACACTTAGAAGGTTGATTGTGAGTAAGACAGTTGTATATGAATAAGAACAATATATGTAAACAAACTATTAGCTCCAATATTATTAATGATAATAATACGAGTGATCTTGATATCACTAGGGTTACACCTTGAAGCTCTAGAAAACGTATATCACAACTGATAACCTAGGATCTCCTTTTATAGCACAAGGAGTCCTCTTCTACAAGATAAGTATAATGCTAATAGAATAAGATATACACAAGATCTATTCTATATTTATCTAAACACGTTTCCTAACAGTTATCTAATAAGCAGTGGTAATATATGTTCTTACAGTGGTAATAAGTTTCCACTGCAAGTACAATCTTCTGCAGTTGTAACTTCTTCTCTTAGTCGTGGTAACTGTTAGTATAATTCCCAACAACCTCTTTTTTGTCTTGGCTCAAGAGTTTGAGTTTGTTGCTTTGAAGATTCCAAAAACGTTGGTTGATTTGAAAGATATGAAAAATTTGTATTATCCAACTTGCGTTTTGAAGCAAACTCATTATTCTTGGGTTTTTTCAAATCAAGCACTTTAGATTTGAGTTCCTCATTCTCTTTTAAGATTAGTTTTAAATAATTTTCGTAGGAAAGCTTGTCATACTTGCTTTCTTCAATCTTTCGTTGCCAATTTGATTCAAATGTTAAAGATTGTTTTTCAATCTTGGCAAGAGAGTTTTCAAATTTATCATTTGGACAACACAATTCCTCGTTCAACTCAACATTCTTTTGCAAACACTGTTTTAGACTCTATTTTAAAGCAAGATTTTCTGATTCAAGAAACGTTTGTCAATTTTCTAAAGTCGCAATTTTCTCTTCATTTAGTACAAATTGTGGTTTGATTGATTCAAATTGATTCTGAAAATATTCGATTCGAATGTCCGAGTTTAAGCAAATAAGGCCATATTCATCTTCAAGAGATTTGACATATTGTAAATCATTTTGCATCTCAGTCATCAAAGCCTCTTCAAAGACTTCAAGTTCATCGTTAATACTATTCACGAGAGGCTCGATAAATAACTTTGTCTGTTTCTTAACTTCCCTTGAGACATCTATTTCATATGAATTAGATCTCACAAGTTCATCAATTTGAAATTCTTGCTTCGCATGAATAATTCTTAGCGATCCACTTATTTGATTTCTGATATGACAAAAAGTTTTCCTTGCTAAACTCTCATATTTGCTAGAGTCATATGGGTTGACCGTAGTCTGTTCCATATGTTTCATAGCATTTGTTGGTTTTTGTTCAAGAGCATTTTCTTTATTTATCAAACCATAATCAACACTAAAATAGGAGAAATTGGTTTTCTTTTGTTTGACCATTAAACGCTTTTGGGTTTCCTCTTTAGAGATGTCATTTGGAACAAACATGTAATCTTTGAAGGTGTTAAGGCTCATGTACTCAGTATTATACAAACTTGGTGCTTTTCGTTTAAGCATTTCAAGATAAGATGGATTGGAAAATCCAAGTCCCGGTCTTAGATCCAAGATAGGATCAGATTTGGGAAGGTACATGTGCGTAGTCTGAGGAGTCTGACCGGTAGTGCGAATTTTCAGTTCAGCTTTAGTTAATCTTTGGATACAATTAGCTTTCTCTTCTTTGAGTTTGGAAACTTCATTTTCAATATTCTTTTTAGTTTTTTCAAAACTTGTGATATTTCTTTTAAAAAGAAAAAACTCATTTTGTAAATCTTGAATTTGACGCTTTAACACTAGTGGTCGTTCAGACTGCTCTTCGTATAACATGTCCTTGATTTTCTTTTCTAAGGAAGCACTTTTATCTTGTTCAGGTTTTATCAAGTTAGCATATTCTGAATCTGTGTTTGAATGGTGGCTGATACGTGAGAATCGCACCAGGCTTTACCTCTCGAGGGATCTCGAGAAGCTTACAACCCCCACCAGGCAGTGTACCTGATCGTTGTAGCATAGTATAGTGACAAGTACCGGGGGATTGATCGTTCAACTAGGAATAGTGTCGTTAGGATTGAAATTAATCTAACTAGGTATAAAGGTGAAGGATGATTCTTTTTATGTT
Source organism: Artemisia argyi (assembly GCA_030686995.1). Lineage (NCBI taxonomy): Eukaryota > Viridiplantae > Streptophyta > Magnoliopsida > Asterales > Asteraceae > Artemisia > Artemisia argyi. Next base: position 69,993,759 of record CM060685.1, on the reverse strand, counting down.
TTTATATTTTATGAAAAGCAATTAAAAATCTCGGGTATTGGGAGAGTGGGCGGAATTAGTTGCTAATCAACTAACCCAAAAGCTACTAATTAATCTAATAAACAAGAAAATAAACTAAGGTTCTACAAGATAAGTGAAGCATGTCTACCCATGATATGTTACTCCTTGCTAGCTATCCAATCCTACCTATTGAAATGTAACCTTGTTTTAATTGACGGGTTGTATTCCTTAATACCATTCATGGGGTGGCGCACTTAACTCCCCAATCCTATGAGCTCTTATCTCCTCCTATGCCATGCCCAGCACAACCATAGGGATTATAAACAGTGGCTCATGCATTAAATACAACCAATAAAGACCTAGTGCACATCGGTTCATGTTTCCTAAGACGTTCAAGCATGTTACCATTTGGAGATCTGCCAGTTTTCTTAAGCCTAACATCGAAATCATTCAATCAAAACAAGAATCAATAGGAAACAAGAATTATAAACTAAACCAACTAGATCTATTGAAGTTGTCACGCCTTAATTGATGGAGATAGACATACACATCAACAAGACCCTCATTGATGAAGATAGACACAACATCAACAAGAGATCAATGAGATCTAATCAATTATATACAAGTTTCACATAATCATAAGTAGACACAAGGTCAATTAGCAAAACATAATCAAAGAAAAGCAAACAAGAATAATGAAAGACATAGTTGAGATAGAATCATCAAACCAATACATGATGTTTATGGAGTGATTGAAACCCTCTAAGTTGCTGGAAAAACACCCACCTAAACCCAGAAATCAACCTTAGGGTTTAGGGCTTACAAAAAGTGAAGTTATGATGTTATATTTATAGGCATGTTTTCTATCGGCAAGGCTTGACGGCGTCAGCTCGTTCTCTTGACGCCGTCATGACCTTTTTTTCACCAAATTGTAGATCTCTTCATCCTCTTCGCGTGGGCTTTTGAATCACCTAAATCCGAGTTTGTATGCAAAAGTTATGACCAAAACAATATCACCTACTCCGCGCGCAAGTTTTGACAAGTTAACACGTGACGGCCTTGGTGACGCCTTCATGTACATGTGACGGCCTAGCTTGATGCCGTCATGAACTTACTGGACCGTCACGTACTTTATCCACTTCCACCTCTTGTATTACTCTTGACGCCGTCATGAAGAAGCTTGTGACGCCGTCAGGTACTGTTTCAGCAAGGAAAATTGAGACTTTCTCGTTTTCTTCACTTTTATGCACCAAAAACGTCCAAAATGCTTCCTTTTCTAGAATTCACTCACAAAGTACCTAAAGTCACAAAAGGAACGATTTAGGGCAATATTTGATCAAATAAATTCAATTCCGGGCTTAAATGACCCCCTAAAAATGGTTCATTTTTCGCCTTATCATATATCCCTACACTTGGGATTTGCTTGTCCTCAAGCAAATGAGCTTTTCCACCAATCAAAATACAAGTTAGGGGTCATTTAACACTAATATAAAAGTAATTACAACAAATGATCATTCCACCTTAGTCAAAACAAGCACGGAAATTATACGCTAGCACCTCACATTAAGTATTTGGATACTTTCATCTCTCGGGTGTTGTAAATTTATATGTCATAATTGGAAATGGAGAAATATCACTCTCTTCCTGTCATAGCAAATAGATTACCATAGGCTTGGGAAAGGATCAAACCTCCACCATTTGGCGTAAGCACCTAGGATAAACTATCAAAGAGGTCTTTTAAAGGGTTATAACGTTAGGTGTAGGGGATACGGAAAACACGGTTTTGTTGGATAAACGGATATTTTACTGGTGGCAAGTCAATTTTCTTAGTTAACTACATGTACAATGAGGCGTTGCTAATCCAAGACTCGACTCAACTTAAACTAACCACAACTCTTTTTGGATTTTCAAGACACTATTTGACTTAAACATAAATAAAAGAAGCGGATGGTAACCCGTATGTTTTTCTCTTTTCTTTTTCTATTTTTTTTTTTTTATTCTCTCTTTCTTTTTTTTTTGATTTTTTTTTTTCATACACTCTTACCCTACCATCCAAAATAATACATCATAGGGAATAAACATTTCCCTTACACATGAATTTTTACATACTTTACAATAAACTAATCTAATGACTCGAATTAAGAAAATCAAAACACTTGGAGTACTTTTAAGATTAACGTACATATGGGGGTAATAATATGATGTTCTTCCCCATTACTCCATAAAATAAGTACTTTACCCATGAGTCCCAATCGTCCCAAAACAATATGTACAAGGATATGACTCGACTTAGCAACCATGTAATCAATTAGACAACTAACAAAGGGTTTAAACAATTAACAATAATGCACTAAAGATGACCGCATACAAGGAAGGCTAAGGTGATTTGGTTGCACATTTGGGGTGGATTGTAAACAAATTCTTCCTTTAAGTAAAATGCTTAAAGTTAGAAACGAAAAGATAGGCTCGGAGGGGTGTACTAGGGGTATCGTGTACTAAAAATGAGTACAACGCAAAGGTGTGGGAGAATTACTTGACCTATGAAGTCAATGTAATTATATTACAGGTGTAGAACAAGGGTTATCCTAATGCCTCTTATCATGTAGTAAATCCTAACTACACGAATGTAGTCTCACTAGCGGTCTCGGGATGCATCGCTATCACAAGTTCTAGAATCTAAATACTACCGGTACACTCATAAGCACCAACAATGAATGCTTTTTCCTAAAGATCTAAGGGCGAACCTCACATATTTGGGGTGGAAATTTTTTTTGAGTGGTATGGTTTTTGTGCTAGTCATACAACTCCTATCCATGAGACGCTTATTAAGATTAAAGTTTCACTCCTACATGTTGCAAAAAATTTTAAATTTGGTGCTAAAATTGCCCTAACAAATATTTCTCTCAGTTTTATTACACATTCACTATTAAACAAAACAAAAACCAAGTGGAGTAATAGTTTCTAATATACCCTCCCTACACTTAAACCGAACATTGTCCCCAATGTTCTAAATAAAAGATGTAAAAGTAAAAATAAATAAGAATGAAAGAAACTAATACTCCCCTGATTCGTTCACCGTGGATAACGTGACAACATGGTTAAATCTACCTCCAAGAAGATGAACGTTGAAAGCTTCCCTCCAGAAATATAAATCATCTTCTTGTCCTGTAATCAACAAACACAAAAACCAAAGCATCAAACCGAACAAAAATCACAACTAGATGTAATTCCAGACTTAGAAATAGAAACAAGACAAAGAAACAAAAGGATAGGATACTTGTGGAATGAATTACAAATAGGAACTCATAAAACATATCCACAATTATTGACACACAAACAAGATAAAATATATGCTAATCATGAATTGTGAAGTTTTCATGTTCGAATTTAGTTCTTTTTAACAAGATATAAATTTCCCTACACTTATCTTTTTGTAAAATACCTTTATATGCAATTAAGACGAGGTTAAAAACAAAATAAAGCATTTTCACAAATTATTCGAAACATGGAAATTAAACAACTATGATTAAGCATATATGACACAAACAAACAAATAAAATAAAAACATCAAACAATTAAAAACATGGGTTGCCTCCCAAGAAGCGCTTGTTTTTGTTCGAGTCACGAGCCTGACTCTACCCTTATTTAACGGAAATAGGGGAGGTTTTCCCTACACTTAGGATTAAGTGTGGGTGGAAGTAGTGATACACACCCTTAGGGTGGAAATATGCCACGTGAGGTGAAGGGGGTGAGTGAATGGCTTCCTTCATCCTAAAACTACCCGGATAATATAGGTTGATAGGTGGGTCGGTTCCTCTTTTGTCTCCTAGAAATAAATCTAAGGATGGGAAGTTATGTAAAGGTTGAGGTTCCAGTTCATCAACACTAGGAAATTCCCTAGAACTAGGAGTAAGGTTATCACTACAAGTATTCAAACCTATATCCTCTAGTGGTGCTCGGTCCAAGGGTTCTACCTCAATTGGGGTTCCTATAGTCTCATCTACTTCTTTCGGGTAAGTCACGGGCAGTGTATGTGCCTTAAATGATGGTAGGACTTGTGGGGTACTTTGTGGGCTTGGATTATCCACCTCATCCTCCATTATACCTAGATTACCTATATGTTTGTTTTGTACTATGGCATTACATGACAACCACTTAGGTATCTCAACACTAATATATTCATCCCCAAACAAACTTGTTTCATGATCCTAGAAATTTATATTCAATTGACTTGTACTAACGTTTGTTGGGTTGTCTACCCTATAATAATATTGGGCACAATCTTCTATGGCATCCCATGCTTCTTCAGCACTTAATTCCCTAAAGTCCCCATTGGCAAAATCCTCAATGCGCATTTGGTCATATTGGCCAACACGATATTAAAAGGTTCGGGTTAGGAATGCTAAAACGAAACTATGATGAGGGAATTTTCGGAGTAAATTTCTAAAACGAGTCCATGCATCATATATGGGTTCATCTCGATATTGTTTGAAATTCGAGATATCAATAGGGTAGAATGGCCTTTGTGGTTGGTGGTATGGTGGATTCGCGTACTCCATAATGGTGAACGGAAGAGTCAATGGAAAGGTTTCTACGAACAAATACATAAAGAAAAGATAGACTACAAGAAAGCTAATAAAAAAAATAAAAATCTCACTAAAAAGGAATCTAATAAGTAGACCTAATAAAATTAAAATTTCAACCTAAGCAATAACTATTCCCCGGGCTGCGGGGCCAAAAACTTGATACGTGGGAATCGCACTAGGCTTTACCTCTCGAGAGATCTCGAGAAGCTTACAACCCCCACCAGGCAGTGTAGCTGATCGTTATAGTATAGTATAGTGACAAGTACCAGGGGATTGATCGTTCAGCTAGGAATAGTGTCGTTAGGATTGAAATTAATCTAACTAGGTCTAAAGTGAAGGATGATTCTTTTTATGTTTTTATATTTTATGAAAAGCAAGTAAAAATCTCGGGTATTGGGAGAGTGGGCGGAATTAGTTGCTAATCAACTAACCCAAAAGCTACTAATTAATCTAATAAACAAGAAAATAAACTAAGGTTCTACAAGATAAGTGAAGCATGTCTACCCATGATATGTTACTCCTTGCTAGCTATCCAATCCTACCTATTGAATTGTAACTTTGTTTTAATTGACGGGTTGTATTCCTTAATACCATTCATGGGGTGGTGCACTTAACTCCCCAATCCTATGAGCTCTTATCTCCTCCTATGCCATGCCCAGCACAACCATAGGGATTATAAACAGTGGCTCATGCATTAAATACAACCAATAAAGACCTAGTGCACATCGGTTCATGTTTCCTAAGACGTTCAAGCATGTTACCATTTGGAGATCTGCCAGTTTTCTTAAGCCTAACATCGAAATCATTCAATCAAAACAAGAATCAATAGGAAACAAGAATTATAAACTAAACCAACTAGATCTATTGAAGTTGTCACGCCTTAATTGATGGAGATATACATACACATCAACAAGCCCCTCATTGATGAAGATAGACACAACATCAACAAGAAATCAATGAGATCTAATCAACTATATACAAGTTTCACATAATCATAAGTAGACACAAGGTGAATTAGCAAAACATAATCAAAGAAAAGCAAACAAGAATAATGAAAGACATAGTAGAGATAAAATCATCAAACCAATACATGATGTTTATGGAGTGATTGAAACCCTCTAAGTTGCTGGAAAAACACCCACCTAAACCCAGAAATCGACCTTACGGTTTAGGGCTTACAAAAAGTGAAGTTATGATGTTATATTTATAGGCATGTTTTCTGTCGGCAAGGCTTGATGGCGTCAGCTCATTCTCTTGACGCCGTTACAACCTTTTTTTCACCAAATTGTAGATCTCTTCGTCCTCTTCGCGTGGGCTTTTGAATCACCTAAATCCGAGTTCATATGCAAAAGTTATGACCAAAACAATATCAGCTACTCTGCGCGCAAGTTTTGACAAGTTAACACGTGACGGCCTTGGTGACGCCTTCAGGTACACGTGACGGCTTAGCTTGACGCCGTCATGAACTTACTGGACCGTCACATACTTTATCCACTTCCACCTCTTGTATTACTCTTGACGCCGTCATGAAGAAGCTTGTGACGCCGTCAGGTACTGTTTCAGCAAGGAAAATTGAGACTTTGTCGTTTTCTTCACTTTTATTCTCCAAAAACGTCCAAAATGCTTCCTTTTCCAGAATTCACTCACAAAGTACCTAAAATCACAAAAGGAACGATTTAGGGCAATATTTGATCAAATAAATTCAATTCCGGGCTTAAATGACCCCCTAAAAACGGTTCATTTTTCGCCTTATCAGTGGCATAGTTTTGAAGCATATCAACATTATCTTGACTTGTTGATGCATGATCATTATTGGTACTATTAGAAGATATCATAGGTGTAGCACTTGTATATGTTTCACTACTCGTGTTCACTCTAGTTGTCTTGCTAGTGGTACTAATGTGACCATGTATAAATTCATCAAGATCATCATTATCACAAGCATCGAAGATGTATACCTTGTTACCATGAGTGTTATCATCTTCAGCATCAGTGTCATAGCTTGGAGTTAAATCATCATCATGAGCTTCAAAATCATGTTCCATTAGTCTTTCCATGCCAGCCATATCTTCAACATGAGCCATAAATACCGTGCTTGGTCCAGAGATTTCTTCCTCATCATCATTAGTTTCAATTAAAAGTCCAGTAATTCCTTTTTAAGTTCTTGACCTGATTCTTTCATCAAAGCAATTTCCATTTTTTTCTTATAATATTCAGAATCACGAGTCTTTCCCCCTAGATTGCTGCTTGAGCAGTCAGAGAAATCACCAGTGTTGAATGTTGGTGTTCATGTCATTAAGTGAGTAGTCCTTAAGATCGTTGCGAAGTTTGACAAGGTCTTCATTTAGTATGTGCTCACTAACATCCATATCATAAGAGGTGTTCAAAGGAATTGCATCTTTGTCGACTTGTGATGATGATTCAGAGAGATGTATTTGAAGTTGGTTCATGTGAAAGTAGGTGTCATTTCTGAGATCATGTTTCATGAGTGCATGTTCTTCTTTGTGCAATAGTTCAAGTGCATGCCACATGTCATGAGCATTATCATGATGGTCCACATATGAAAACAGATAATTTGGAATAGCTAATATAATGAAATGTTTAGCTCTGAAGTCAGCACGATATTGCTAAAGTTCATCGTCATTTAAATCACCTTCTGATTGTGTGATAGTAAAAATGGGATGACTTGGATCAACAATTTGTTTCATAACATAAGGACCATTCTTGATTGAATTCAGCAGATATTTAGCATCATCAGAGTGAGTCAACCATGCCTTGAACTTGATTGCCCATAAAGTTTAATATCCAGGGCTTAGCATGGGCGGTCTTGTGGATATGCCCAACATCATTGTAGCATAGCTTGAATCTTAAGTAGTAGACATTGTGATAATGGATCTTGTTATGAGATGTTGTTTTGTTTGAGTGAGGAGTTTTAGTTTGTTTGAGAAGTGATGGTTAAATGTTGGGAGAATTAATCTTGTGATATGAGATTGATTAAAGTCTTTTACTAATTTTAAATCTTTTGAGGGATTAGGAAATTTATAAAAGTCTTCAAGTCCAAGTATCTCAGAAAAAAAAATCTCGTGAACAGTAACTATCACAGCTTATGGTGAAAATTGGGCAGAGTTTTCTTTAGTAAAAGGTGGGTAACAGTAAGTCTAGGAATATCAGATGTCGCGGAACCTTTTTTATAACACACCAATACAAGAGCTATAGCAGATATTTGATGCGAACTGAGTAGAGTTTTCTTTCGTAATAAGTGGGTAACAAAAACTTTCACAGTAAAAGTATCGCGGCCTTTTCTTTCGTAGCACAAATAAACTCCTATCTCAGACAACTATCGTAGACTAAACAAAGCCTAATATCGTGGCCAAAACCCTTGTCATGCGAGCAAAAGAAATGCAAAAAGAATCTAAACCCCTATTTTTACGAACAAAAAGTACACTTTTCCAAAAACCTTAAAACCACAAAAATCAGCCTAAATCTTCACTAAATACTTAAAAACTTTGAATGTAATGATGCAAAACACTTCGTTTTTCACAAATATGTTATCCTAACATACGTATTACTAGATTAAACACGTTAATGAGTAATCAAGTAACTACATACGAAGTATAATATATTTTAGAGAGATAAAGTAAAGAACATCAATAAAAATGAAGCTTTTAAAGATCAAAGAAGATTATACAAAACTAAAACAATTACTACAAGAAACAACAAATCATATTAGGCTCTTGATACCAATTGTAGTTCCAATAATATCATGTCTATGAACTAATCTAAATCATGTAAAGTGGGTGTGAGCACTTTAGAGAGAGGAGAGAGAGAACATAAGAAACCTTCGCAATTTCATTAAGAAGAACACACGCCTCATAACCCATGAGGTAGGGGGTATTTATACCCGAAGTCTAGCCAAGCATGCCATCGCGGATATACAAGTTCCGCGATGGTAACTGGTTGTTGCATACAAAACATTATACAACATACCCTAAACTATAACAAAATATAAATAGAAGTCCCTGACTCATGATTTACACTTTTCGTGTTCCAACAACTCCTACAAAGAATAACACAATCCCTGAGATAGCTTAGTAGGACCTTTAGTTGTCACTTAAACTTATTTTGAGTTTAGTGAGGAGTCATACCATACTTGTCATTTCAATCCCAAATGTTATTCCGCAAACACTTGGGTATAATTCTTTGATTAACTCCTAATAAGAATTAAACGTTGAAAAATACCTTGTCTTTTATCTTTACGTTTTATTTACTTATTGTTAATCAATCGTATCTTTGTTTATGCCATGGAGCTTGGTTAGTTTAACTTCGTAGTTAATATTAACCAAGTAAAGAGGACCAACACACCAACTAAAGGGGTTGTCATCAAGGAACCATCTACAACAACAACAAAACCAACAACTGTCCAACCACCACCATAGGGTAAAGGCAAATAAATGATAATTGAAGATCCTATGGGAAACCTCTCTCAAAGACAACTAAACTTTTGGCTGATGAAGAACTAGAAGGACAAGTTCATGCTGAACTTGATGCTGAAGATGAAAGAATCAGACAAGAGAAAGCTAGAGGAGAAGAAGAAGAAGAAGAAGAAGAAGAAGAAGAAGAGGCTAGATTTTCATAGATAGACTCTTGGGATGATATACAAGCGAAATGTGAAGCAGATATCATGTTAGCCCAGAAAATGTGGCAAGAATAACAGGAAGAGCTATCCTTAGAAGAAAAATCTAAGCTCTTCATGGAATTCTTGAAACAAAAGAGAAAGGTCTTTGCACAGAAGAGTTCTAAAGCCAAGAGGAACAAGCCACCAACCATAGCATAGCAAAAGCAAATAATGATGACCTACTTGAGAAATATGGATGGATGGAAGCCTGCTCAGTTTAAGGGCATGAACTATACCAAGATTAAAGAGCAGTTTGATAAAGTCTTAAAGAGGGTCAACACTTTTATTGCTATGAATACAGAGGAAATGGTAAGGAGTTCTAAAGCATCAGAGAAAGAACAAGGGAGTAGTTCAAAAAGTGCTGGAGATGAGATAGAGCAAAAGGTTACTAAGAAACAGAAAAATGATGAGCAGAAAGCAGATGAGCAAACAGAACAAGAGCAACAAGAAAGTGATGACCAAGCAAAAATGCAACACTTACTATACTTATTTTAGATAATGAAGAAGAAGCTGTTGATGATGTCCCTTTGAAGACTACAATACCCATTACTGATTGAAAATATGATTATCTTGGAAAGACAGCTTGGTGGGATATAATAAGAGTTGATGGAAGGTCTCAGAAGTTTATCACTTTTGGACAGATGCTCAAAAACTTTGATAGGGAAGACATAGAAACTCTATGGAAGCTGGTTAAGGCTAAATATGGACCTACAAGGCCATAAGCTATTATGGATATAGTTCTTTGGGGAGATTTGCAGGTTATGTTTGAACCAAATTCAGAAGATAAAGTATGGAGGAATCAGTCTTGAAATAAAATTTTGACTTGCAAGCTTCATCATTCTTGTGGAGTTCATACTATGGACATGAATGGACTTCAAGCCTACATGTTGGTTGAGAAAGATTATCCTTTGATGCCACCTACAGTTCATCAGATGCTTAATGGATCAATCAAACTTCAAATTGATACATATGATTAAATGATTTATCAGCTCCTCAAGAAGATGGAGTACATATGTAACACCCCCAAAATTTTGTACAGCGGAAGACTTACAAGCTTTCTGGGTGCTACGAGGATTGGTATGCATCACAAATTTAGATAACCAAGATAGCAATATCCATTTCAAAACAAGTAGATCATCAAGTTATAAAGTTTACATTTGTTTCGAAGTATTGAAAATAAGGCCCAAATAAAGCATAAGATAGGTCCACATAGTGATATCAGAGTTTCATATTGATTCCTCCAACCACTTCCATTTGCCAAGCCTCCACAAACTAGCTTTTCCACTCAACATCTTAGTTACTTGAAAAAACATGCTAAAAGTCAGCTAACGCTGGTGAGTTCATAGGTTTAAGCAATAAATAAAATAGTGGACCTGATGGTGATATTTTCTATGTGCGACTAAGGTTGATATAAATGCCAAAAAACCATCCAACAACAATCATTTCAATAATTCGATCAAGATTGAGATCTCCGTAGGGCCCTAAGCGACTCTAGCCAGGTTCCAAGGCAGCTTGGTCTAGGCCGAAGTAGATATCTATTCTTAGCTAGGTTCCAAGGCAGATCTAGCCTAAGTCAACATCTACCGCATTATCTAACCTTATCTAGCCAGCACATAATAGCAAATCAAAAGTAGTTGCAGGTCCAAATAAAGCAGTTGCATGTGTTCATACCCCAATTTATAAACAAAGAATATGAGTAAAACATGGGGCTATAAACTCACCTCAATCCAGCAAAAGCACAAGTATCAATAGAAGCAAAGTAGAATATCAGCTATCAAGTAACAACAACTACAGACTCGGCCTAACCTATTCATATAAAATATTTCCTTAATATAGTTTTCAAACGTTAAACGTATCGCAGAAATTCCCCAAATGTTCTCTGTTTTACTTTCCAAAATATCCGTTTGAAAATCGTTAATTATCATTTGGTATCATCGTGTGTGTGCGTGTGTGTTGGAGACATAGTCTCGACTCAAGTGAATGCACGCCAAGAAATCAAGAGGAAAAAATCTACATAGCCACATAAGGATGTTATATTGGTCTAAATCTCTGTCTACTCTAAGGTCAAGTGATATGATCTTAGGATTCGATAAGTTCTCGTACGAAGGGTCAAATATTTATCAAATTCGTCAACTTGATAAGTTTAACCATTCTTCCGTTTACTTATTGATTCCAAAGTTATATCATCATTATTAGTCATAAGATACATTTCCCATTAATATGATCGCCCAATACACTTATCGGACTCCTATTGGGCTCGTCAGTGCAGTAGGTCCAATAACCGTACTATTTGGTTATATTAATGTTAAACGGATCTGAAACTCATCATTTATGAAGGGTACAATTAAATACTATATGAATAGTATTTCTAATTATACGTGTATTCGAAACATTTAATAACTTGCATTAAATAACTTGTAAAAACATTTAGGTTTGGATTTACAGAAATATTTACTTTTACCGGGAATAATTCCCATTATTATTGTAATAAAGTTCCCGTTAAATATTAATTAATGTTTATTGGTGAATCAATATTTAATGTTAACGTTATTATTTATTAGTTAACTTATTACTATATATATATATATATATATATATATATATATATATATATATATATATATATATATATATATATATATATATATATATATATATATATATAGGGTGAGGATCAGGTACGTTTTTGTCTTTTAGTGCGGATGGTACGGACGAATCTCAACCCTCCATCTAGTCAACCATCTGAAAAAGGCGGAGTGGCAATATCGTAAATATCCCGTCTTTTTTTAAAATCGTTACTATCATATTAGATTTTTTCTGAAAAAAATTCAAAAAAATCTGAAAAAATTAAAAAAATAAAGTGGACAACAAATAATTAAGAATCGCTGAAAAAAATTAAAAAAAAAATCATTTTCATCGTTAAAGGTATTGTGATATTAGCATCTAATTTTGAATTTTTTACAAAAGTCAAGATCTGATATCACATAAGCCTTTTCTTTTAATTAAAATTTTAATATCACAATAACTTTTTTAATATCATAAAAACTTTTTCTTAATAAAATTGTTATTATCACCATAACTATCTTGTATTTTTTAATATCATGGCTCATTTTTACATGTAAAAAAAGCTTAGTATCACGGTTGGTTTATAATATCACCGTTTTATAAATATCATCGTATCATAATATCGTTAATATCACCATAATTATCATGCTTTCTTAATATCAAAGTTAATTTTTTTTAATATCACCGAAACTTTTCTTAATATCGTATTAAAAAACAGTGATATTAAGTTTTTTCACAAATATCAAAGTAACTTTTTAAGTAAATATCGTTAATATCACGGTAGGACTCATAATATTGTTAATATCGTGGTAGCACTCATAATCACAAAAACAAAAAAGTGAGCAGAAAAATCTGAAAAAATAAAAAAATGAAATAAGACAACAATATTAAGAAGCGCTCAAAAGGAAAAAAAATTAAAAAAATCATTTGCATGGTCAATTGGTACCACGATAATAGCGCGTATGTGTGATGTGTGTGTGTGTGTGATTAGATCTAGATCAGATCTGGATGGACGGTCCAGATCTGTCCGTACATCCGCACTAAAATCCAAAATCCGCACGTGATCCTTACTCTATATATATATATATATATATATATATATATATATATATATATATATATATATATATATATATATATATATATAAAGTTTTATCGTGGTTTTTATTTCGTTACACCAATTATTATTTGTTTCGAGTCACACGAACCCGAGGCATCACTCTCGAATTATGTTTAATTATAATCACAATAACGTCCATATAGTCTAAAGTCCCATGTTAAGGTGTTGTCGGGGTCAACCAAGACTAAAAAGTCAAGGTGATACCGACGTTGCACGAAGCTCGCAAGTTAATAATAATAAGTGAATGGTCAAATAGTTTCAATGTCCCAACAATCCACATACGAAATAAAAACTTCAAGCAATACGAGGCCGACTACGGCTCCCGTCTAACCTAAACTCCGTCATCTAATTTTTCATACTTCTGTTTCCCCACTTTCACAACAACACCAAACAACAACATTTTTGCCGAGACCGATTGGTCTTGGCTTGGCTTTTCCTTCTTGGCTCCAACACAAACAACAACAACAACAACAACTCTAATAACAACAACAACAAGATTCAACCACAACAATAACAAAACAATAACAAAGCAATAACAACTTCAATACTTAACATATATTGCCGAGACCATAAGGGTCTCGACTTGGCTATACCCGTCGCATAACGCGACCACACGGACCACAACGGGTCTCAGCTCAAGCTTCCATCGACACAATCCAAACCAAACGGACCCTATGGGGTCTCGGCATCACAACTACACCAACAAAACCATTATTGTTTCAACAAAAACCAATCGGTGTCGAGTCAAACCATCCGAACATAAACCAAATAAATAAACAATAATTCAACAAGAACAACAAGATCAAAAATAAGCCCGAACCGTGAGCTTATTCTCACGGTCTCACGTTGAAAACACAAAACACGACACAACAACACATACCATTATGTTTATATCATTTTTATAAATCAAAACCTTAAACCCATTTGTTTTTTAACCCGTAATATCAAGAACATCACGATTTGACTCGGCGGTGAGTCAACCCACGCGTAAAACGCGTTTCCTTACCATACCTTCCATCGATCTTCAAGTTTAGAGTACGAAGATGGTGGTTGTAAGGTTGTGGTGGCGGCGGTGATAAAACAACGAGAAAGTGGTGTGGTTTGGTGGCGCGTTTACTATAGCAAAAGAAAGAGGAGAGTGAGATGGTCACGTTGGTGGTGGCGGTGTGGTGTGATGATCGGCGGTGTGATGGCGGTGGTGGTTTGCAGGTGACGGCGGCAAAGAGAGGGCAGAGAGAAGTGAGATGAAGATGGAGTATTAGAGAACAAGGTGCAGATGGTGAGGCTTGCCTCCCCATTCGGGTCCTACCCCTGCCACATCACCAAACACCTCAACTTCAACTAACCACAACAAACCCCCCCCCCCCCCCCCCCTCACCAAACAACAAACCTCAACTTCCCCAATAGGGCCCCACCTCTTACACATTTATTTTTTTATTCATTTCATTAAATAAATTAAATTCATTTCACTAATTACCAAATAACATAAATTCATTTATTAGATAATACAAATAATACAAATAACATTTTTATTAAAAAAAATCTAACTGAAACACACAAACACAAATAGAAACCAAAGTAGCCCAAATTTATATGTCCTACCCACTTAATAACTAGCCCACTTCAACCCAAAAAAGAAAATTAAAAAAAAAAAAAAAAAAAAAAAAAAAAAAAAAAAAAACATGTACATGTCTTCTTCTTTACACATACACACACTCATATTACACACACAAAAACAAAAATACAAACACAAACACAATTACACAAAATAGATCTAAAAAAAATGAAAAAGAAAGAAACCTGATTCTTGTCAGACTTTTTGCTTCGCCGTGGCCACGGGGAGGTGACCAACAACGAGCAACGGCGAGGGCCATTTGGTGTGGCGGCGAGCCCCAACGGGGAGATTACACCTTGTGCTCTTAGTAGTGTAGGAATTTTTATTTTTTACACTTAGGTCCTTGGTTGGTATTAGTTTAGCTAAAAAGCAGTCGGGTCGAGAACTAGCGGTGTAATTTTTGTGATCTCTCCTGAATTTACTTGTTTTTATTCGCGAAAAATGTTAGATGTCACCGGATATATTTTAAACATCACCATTCATTTTAGAAATGTTTTTCCGTAAAAATTGATAAGAAACACGTTTATAAATAAAACGTAACTATTTCTTGTTTATTCTCGCTTTATTAGGATTTCTATTGCCAAGATCGAGTAGTGCCTAAATTAATGCCACATAAATGATATACCAAGATAAAAATCCACGTAACTGATCAATGATACGAATCAATTTCGCCATAATCCGAAACGGTTATTTCCAAAAGTTTAACATCGTTTAATTTCAAAGTAATGCGGTATTTAAAATGGCTCCCTAAATTACGGGTTGTCACAACATACTCAATCCCCAAAGAGAAAAGGAAGAAGAAGTAAGGTGTTCTGAAGCATCCTCATGGTTATGGTTAAAGCTTTGAACTAAACTTGATGATTTTAGGATAAAATATCAAGTTTAGGGGATGATTGTTGGGAATGAAAGCTTCTTCAGTTGATGCTGCTCATGTGACTAAGACTGCTCAGGTATTACAAGAAAATGCTCTAAGTGTGTTTTTGTTGCTGGTATAAATGTTAAGACTGCTGGTGTATGTTAAGATTGCTAAGTGGAAGATTACAATTACTGCTGAACTTGAAGGAAAATACTCTAAGTGGTTAATGCTGCTAGAAGAAAAGTTTGTACTGCTAGTACTAACTTACTATTGTTGAAGAGTTAAAGCTGCTAGAGTTATTATTATTGCTGCTAGAGTGTTTAGTTAATACTGCTTAAGAGATATACTTGTATAGTCGGTTAGATAATTATAGAAAAGATTTGATAAAGATTTATCTTGTAAGCTGACTAAGACTCCTTAGTCTATAAAAGGATGTTCTACGGCATTGAGATACGTACGTGTTATTAGAAAGTCGATTAGCTTCAAGGTTGTAAACCCTAATACTGCTGAGTATTCGTATTATTTACTTAATAATACTGAAGCTTTGTTTGTTTGATATATTGTGTTCTTATATTAGAAAGTTCTTCTTAATATTGCATACTAGATTCTAAATAGTATCTAATAAAACTCAATACAGTTTCTATTTAGTTCTGTTGAATTTATACAGTATAACTTAACCTTTACAAGCTAAGGGAATTAGATCAAGTACATAACTAAGATCAACACATGATATGATGATACTTTTAAGGCATTGGTCTTGATTGACCTCCCTTCTTTCATCATTATTCATTGAGCTTTAAGTTTGTCAAGATCAGCAACTATTTTACGAACATATGGACCATCATTAAGAAACTGGATGAGGTAAGGTTCCATACAAGCAATGTGGCATAAAAACCTTTTCTTTCATTTGGTAAATCTCTCATCTTCTAGTTAGGAGCAACAATGACATCAACTGCTCTTTGAGTCTAGAAGTTGAGGTACATCACATGTTGATATGGTAGGATCTTGATTTTAAAAACTTTTTGAGTATTTTTAAAGAACTTATAAATCAAACTGCTCACATACCACTTGTTGTTCCTTTTAGAATGATTAAACAGTAAATGCACGACAAGGTTTTTCAACGTTTAATATTCTTATTAGAAATTAATCAAAGAATTTGACAAAGTTTGTTTGCGGAGTAACAATATTAGTTGAATGACAATTTGGGTTGGTGAGATATACATTAAATGCTTCTACTTTAGGTAAGGGATAAATTACTTTATGTATGGGATAAATTCCTTTATGAATACTTTTCTTTATCCCTTTTTGCTTTAGTAGATTTTCCCTCCTTTGGCTTTTTAGATACTTGAGATTCTTTGCTCGGTTTCTTGGTGAATGATGAGATCAAAACATTGTCCAGCGAGGCATTGCCATCCTCACTCAACTAAACTTCTTCTTTGGATCTTGTACTTAGCTATTTGAACTGCATCAGCACTAAAGCGAAAACTCTTTGTCTTTAAGAACAAAGAAGGAATTATGCTAAACATTCTTAGAGGTTAAGTTATGCATAGGCTATTTAATGTTCAAATTTATTCAGAGACTGATGGACACTGAAATGGCCCAACAAATCCTACTCAAACCCACTTCCAGTTGACTTGTACCTCCACAACCACATCCATTACACCATCCTCCATTTATTCTTTCAGTTGCATTTGAGAGGGTATTATAACCTAGGTAAATAGAGGGTGGAGATCATACGGATAGGGCTTTATAAAGTTTTGATTTAGTTGATCAATTTTTGGAATTTTTTGTTTATTTATAAAGGCTCACATTTCTATTTATGTTCACAATATTTATTGAGAAAAAATATCAAAAGAAAATAGAAGGATGATGGTGCGTGTATGTAGGTTGGTGTTGGTTGCCCATGATGTATGTTTATGTGTTTTGTAGTTCTTTGATTCTTTTACACGTATGTTTGTATACATTTTCTTTATTGTTCTTAAACCATTTTATTTGTTTTAAATTGTTTAGAAGGTAAGTTTGTGTAATGTGAGTTCATGAGATATGATGAAACAGTGGTGTGATCTTGCTTTCAGAAAAAATATTTATAAAGGCTCACATTTCTATTTATGTTCACAATATTTATTGAGAAAAAATATCAAAAGAAAATAGAAGGATGATGGTGCGTGCATGTAGGTTGGTATTGGTTGCCCATGATGTATGTTTATGTGTTTTGTAGTTCTTTGATTCTTTTAAACGTATGTTTTTATACATTTTCTTTATTGTTCTTAAACCATTTTATTTGTTTTAAATTGTTTAGAAGGTAAGTTTGTGTAATGTGAGTTCATGAGATATGATGAAACAGTGGTGTGATCTTGCTTTCAGAAAACAGAGCTTGAATATGAGTACATGTGTTTGGCATGAAACAGCCTCACCTGTGTGGCACATATGAAAGTTAAGAGTACATATAAACCAAATTTTTGGTCAAAGAGTCTCTCTATTGCAAATCGACAATCACACACCAATGTTATTAATGAAGTTAAAAAACCAAGTGTGCAATTTTATGTAAAACACATAATTTTTTTAAATAACTCCAGAATTTATTTAGTTTTTTCATGAATTAGCGTCCAGAGATTCTGAGGATACCAATCCCTAATGTGTTTCTCTAGACATAACCATCAAAGCTATAGTTTGGTGTAATTACATCTAGGGGCGGATCGGGGAGGGGTGGGGGTTTCTCGAGAATGCACGTGAACCTCGTGATTTTTTTCTTGCATGATGTAAAATTATGTCAAGTATATCGATTTTTCCAAAATGCATCTGATCCACAATTTTTAAATTATGATTTTTCTGTGCTTCTCATAAAATGAACCTCATTACTTTTCAACTTGAGTCCATAACTTGTTACATCATATGTTAATGAATAATTTCATTTCACTATAACTCTATGTAATTTTGTTTGTTAACTAGAAAAATTCTTACATATAAGTTATGCACAATTACTCAAACGGATGATTATTATACCAAATGTTGTTGACGAAACAAATTGAACGGGTAAAGTGTGGCCCTTAACTTTGATATAAATTGGTTGAAAACATAAGCAAATCATGCAATACTATGTTTAAACTTATGTACAAGTTGATCGAAAAATAGGGTGAAAATCAAACAAACACACATACGTTTTGTTTTGAGGTTCCTTGCTAGCTGTTACCTTTTACGTACAATTGCAAACTTCTTTTTCAAATCTTTGAGCTTGAGCAGTATCTCTTGGAACGTTGGTCGGGATTGTGGATCACTGACCATAAAAAATTGTTGTTAATCATTTGTCCTATTTTAGACAGTTTATAAAGAAACATTATAATTAATTAACAAAGATGAACCTGTGCCAACAATTTTCAATAAGCGATGCCCACATTGGATCCACTTCTTTTGGAATCTCTAGTCTTTGATTCATAAACCCCACCGCTCCAATAACCTACAAGTTTTATATGTAGAGTTCCTGTTTATATCAAAATATGTTCTAAAATAAAATATTGACAAAACTCATTAATTTGTAGTAAAGTCCATAAATAGATACATATCTATGACAAATTAGTACCGTTTATGTATATTCCTTTGCTTTTGAGAATGTGCTATCTTTAAGCTTGAGTGTCAAAGCAATGATAGGCATCTATTAATTACGAAAAATTAAACTTGACACTTGTTAATAACATACCTGCATAGGATTAAGATTATCCCAAGGAATCTTCTCCGTAGCAATTTCCCACAATACCACGCCATAACTATATACGTCAGACCTACATATCACCAATCAATGAGCAAATATTGGATACAAGTCATTCAACAACAATTCATAAAATAAGAAAAATATTTATGGATAAGGGGATCACTTTTCATCTGCTTGCTGATTACGAAGAATTTCAGGAGCCATCCATTGAGGCTACAAGATAAAAGGTTATCAATTTAGTTAGTGGATCCTTTTACAGAGTTGCACATCATTACATTTGGTTGACTTAATTCACTTGTTGAAATAATATTCATTTATCTGACATCGGTTTCTAAGAGATGACATGCTCTTGTTATGAGAGGTACTAGAAGGATGCATCATAGGTGTGGCTCTATAGTCATTTGAATAGCTCGAGTTTCATGTTAGTTTAAAGTATGTCCGGTCTTTAGGTTTTGTGAACGTTAGTCAGGCCATGTAAATTTATCATGTACATTTGGACTTTATTGATTTAACTATAATCATAAGTTGATTTTTATACTCTTATGCCCTCTACAAATCAAAAAGACCGAAAGTGAATGGAACATTTTGTCTTTTTGAAGTCAAATTTAACTTGGTTAACATCATTGATTTTTAAACCGGACCGAAATGGTCGGTCGAACTGTGTTAACCGGTTCTATGTGGCCCGCTCGATTGGAAAAGTCAGACCCAGTGGAAACCGGAAAAACCGGTCAAAACCCGACAAAACCGCCAGAAACCGGTGAACCGGCGAACTTTTACAGAAGTTGAATGAATGCTAAACAAATTTAAAGAAACGAAAGTAAAAAATATACCTTATTGGGCCAATATTTTACCTATTTGTCTTCAACAAGGATTTGAACATAAGATAGGCCAGCACTCACTGACAGAATATCAGTGATCATCTAACCCACCGATGATCAATGAGAATGTCATCCCCCCATATCAACAGAAAACCTCAATAGCACACTTCAAAGAGTTGGCAAACACCAACTGAAGTTGCGCCTACTCACTAATGCAGTCTCAGTAAGTCAGGTACTTGAGCAAAACATCAAGGACACTAAGATATGACAAATGTCACTATATCCCTGGTGGCCTTTCTCTCTTTGTTAATGACCACCTCACCAACTATAATATAACTGGATGAAGGTATGGTGATCAACGTAACTTCATCATCAGGCTCAAGATTTAGAGACATCAGGAATCTAATATTGAACTGATATAAAAGAAAAACACACTGAAACAGCAGAAGTTCAAGTCTTAGATATCGTCAAAGAGTTCACTTGTTCAAAACCAGTCAGCCATTATGAAAGAACTCCAGCTTAGTCACTAGAGCATCAAGGGCAGGGATACTTGATGATCTCTCAGCTCTCTGATCAAGACCAAGTTAGTTAGGTGATTCAATAGAGTTTAAGCGGGAAAACTCTTGGAAAGATAAAATTTGCTCCTTTCTAAGACACAAAAGATGCTCATTGGAAATCGTAATTGTCAGCTTCGGTAAACCAAAAGGACATCAAGGCTAGATGTATAGGCACGTGCCTACCTAAGAACATTCGGCGTATTCACTATTCCCACGTGAAGCAACAATAACTGCTCCGCTATATAAACCCGTTCCAATAAAGTAAAATGTGTGCATCTGTAGTTCATACCGATGTTAACCATTTAGTTATTGTTTTTGTGTGATTTTCTTCTTAGTGATATCAAACACCCTTATAATATTTTGTGTGCATGTTGAACGGTTTGATTAAACAAATATCGACAATCCTGCCATCTATTTCTCTTTATACTCTTGGTGTGAAAACTACTTATATTTTTTTATATCATTAAAATCTGGTATCCGAGCTTAAGGTTATGATCTATTCAATTGGTTGATTATCATACCCTCTCATATTTGAGTATTTTCAAAATTAAGGGTGTTTATTAAAGAATTTTTGATACTTTAATATGTTCAGGATCAAGTCTAGGATTATATTATGTGGCTAAATCGTTGATTTTTTTAAAATAAAATCCTAATATTAGGTTTGTTTTGGCTTGGATTTTATGAAACCCTAAGTGAAGGTTTCATTAAATCTTATTGGGTTTGCTTCTGTTAGGATCTCTTAATGGAGATTTCATTAGATATGTTCTTCTGCTGCTTATAATTTATGAGGTCATTTATGTTAGTTCTCTCGCACCCTGTCATATATATATATATATATATATATATATATATATATATATATATATATATATATATATATATATATATATATATAACCCCTTGCACAAAGGTTTAGGAATAACAAATGTGTACAATTTAACTTAACTTTTATATACATTGTACTAAACAATATATTCATTAGCAAATCACATTTATATATATAGAGAGAGAGAGTGAGGATCATGTGCGGATTTTTTTAATTCGTGCGGATGTGCGGACAGATCTGGATCATCCATTCCAGATCTGATCTTGACTTTTTATAAAAAAAAGTTAAAATACAACGCAACCTTCAATCAATCAATTGACCATGCAAATGATTTTTTTAATTTTTTTCCTTTTGAGCGCTCCTTAATATTGTTGTCTTCTTTCATTTTTTTATTTTTTCAGATTTTTCTGAGCACTTTTTTGTTTTGTGATTATGAATGCTACCATGATATTAACAATATTTTGAGTTCTACCGTGATATTAAAGATATTGACTTAAAAAGTTACTTTGATATTTGTGAAAAAACTTAATATCATTGTTTTTTTATTACGATATTAAGAAAAGTTTCGATGATATTAAAAAAAATAACTTTGATATTAAGAAAGCATTATAATTACGGTGATATTAACGATATTATGATACGGTGATATTTATAAAACGTTTATATTATAAAACCAACCGTGATACTAAGCTTTTTTTTAATGTAAAAATGAATCGTGATATTAAAAAACACATGATAGTTACGGTGATATTAACAATTTTTATTAAGAAAAAGTTTTTATGATATTAAAAAAGTTATTGTGATACTAAATTTATTATTAAAAAAAAAGTTTATGTGATATCAAAATCTGATTTTGACTTTTTTACAAAAGTCAAGATCTTGACTTGACTTGACTTTGTCAAGATCAGATCTTGACTTTTGTAAAAAAGTCAAAATCAGACGCTAATATCACAATACCTTTAACGATGAAAACAATTTTTTTTGAAATTTTTTTCAGCGATTCTTAATTATTTGTTGTCCTCTTTATTTTTTTAATTTTTTTCAGAAAAAAAGCTAATATGATAGTAACGATTTTTAAAAAAGCCAGGATATTTACGATATTGTCACTCCGCCTTTTTCAGATGGTTGACTAGATGGAGGGCTGAGATTCGTCCGTACCATCCGCACTAAAAGACAAACACGTACCTGATCCTCATCCTATATATATATATATATATATATATATATATATATATATATATATATATATATATATATATATATATATATATATATATATATAATTATAAAATAAACCCCTTGCACAAAGGTTTAGGAATAACAAATGTGTACAATTTAACTTAACTTTTATATACATTATACTAAATAATATATTCATTAGCAAATCACATTTTTCATAAATAGATACTTCTATTGTTATAAAATAGTTGTCATTCTTATTTTAGAGATCAAAATATATGTCACGAAAATCGTTATAAACATATGAGAGACCATAAAAAACCAAGAGGTCGGGCTATCAAAAAGCCTTATCTATACCAAATATAAAGAGAAAACACATTTTTTTAAAGCATAAAAACTTAAAAAAATGAGTAATATTGTTAGAATATAGTACCTCTATTTATAAACGGCAATGCAATCTAGTTGATATTTAAATACTAATAATTACAATTTAAACTACTAACTTTCTTTACTCTCTTTTACTCCACGCCCATATATACATAAAAAAAAATTGCACACACAAATTAACGCTGCTATACACGGTCACCATTATGCGCGAGTGATCCTCTAACAGTAATTGAGTTATTTTGAAAATAAAAGAGAGTTCATAAAATCAAGAAAGAAAACTTGAATTACCGTTCCTTTCCCCACCTTGGTTTCCAAGTATGTATGATACCTAATTCGGGAGAGACCAAAATCACCAACCTAAAAGGTTCTATAGTATTATTGTAAAGAAAACATAGATAAAGTACGGACGACGACAAAGTTTAGGGTAGTAAAAGCATACCTTAACAGTCCAATTCTTATTGACAAGAAGATTAGAAGACTTCAAATCACGGTGAATAATAGGCGGGCTGTAATGATGAAGATAATTCATCCCCCTTGCCTATTTATAAATCAGTCACAAACAAAAGGAAAGATAAGTTAAACTAAGTCGGATGGAAATGATAAATTGTATGGTCTACTTACAATATCCATGGCAAAATGAAGACGATGTCTCCAATCTAATCGGGTTGTGTTTCTTTGGAGTAAGCGAAACAAACTTCCACTGCATATAAAACAGAACTTGATTTAAGCATAGATGTGTTGTAGAGGTTTTTGTTTTAGGATTAGGATTGAAAAAACCAACCGCGGAAGGAACTCAGTGACAATGCATAGATGTTGAGGTGCAGTTACGGAACCCATAAATAGCAAAATATTTGGATGTCGAAGCCTTTTTATCAATGACACCTTCAAAATATTATAATATTTAAGGTTAATGGGATCTAATAGTAACAAACTTTCTCAAAAGTTCACTTATAAGTAATGTACCCAATAAAATATAACAATACCCTATAAACTTTCATATTTTGTGTTAATATCTTCACAAACTCGTTTTTTGGTGATGTGACATAACCATTTTTACCAGTTACCTGCTATTTCGGTAAACTTAGCTTCTGTGGCATTTTTTTATTTCTTATTTTTGTACTTCATCTTCTTCATATAACACACATCACTATCACCATCACCATCCCCGACCATCATCAGCCACCATCTCCGGCCATCATCAGCCACCATCTCTTGCCACCACCATCATTGGCTTGCCATTAACTTTACTCCAGTCAACCCTAAAAAACACGTGATCCATATATGTTCTTGAGTATCACGAATCTCAAACACCATTTTCTATATCTTAACCAACAAATCCCTTTTTTTTTTTAATTATTTTGTGTGATGGATTTGAATGGAGATATATCTGGGTAAGTGGCTGTTGTAGGTTTTGTTTTGTTTAGAATCATCTTTGATTTTGTTTTTGAGAATTTCTTATTTTCTTTCAAACATCTTCAAAAGTAATTTAGTTTTTCAAAATCGATGATGGGTCGTTTCAATTTTAAAGATTAATCTTTAAATGACAACAACCGAGATCTTTTGATTGTTAAAGAGATGGGATTGTTTGATGTGGTTGAAGCTATTGAGATCTTTGTGTTTGTGTAGGTGTTTTTACTGTGTGTAGTCATCTAGTGTTTGTGTTTTAGGTGTCTTTAATTTAGATTTATATTTATGTCTTTGCTAATCGGATTTATATGACGTGAGTTGAAAAAGTGGCCGAAAACTTAGGGTAGATAACCAGAGTGACATGGTGCTTTCGTGGCATGCACACATGTCAATATCTCAATTTTGCAGGTTAAAAAAAAATTATGATGATATTAACACAAAATATAAGGTGCCGTATAGTTGTAGAAAATTTTTCATGTTTTTTCGTTTCTAAATACATTGAGAATGAAATGGTTTTTCTTCTCTAGAGAAGAGTTGAGAATTTTGAAAACCCGTTTATCTGGAGTTATATTTTTCATTTTATAAAAAACAATAAAAAGATTACCTAGGATTGCGATGGTGGCGGCGACGGCGGGTAATGGCGGCAACGATGCGTGGTGGAGGATGATACAAGAGAAAAAAATGAGATCCCATCTCTTTTTATTGAGAAAAAATGAGAAAGAAAAAAGTGAGAATGTTATAATGGGTTTTTTAATTTCTTAGTTAAAATTTAAAAAATGAGAATTTCATTCTTTTTAAAAATTGTTGGAAAAAAGTGTGACTAAACAGATTTTCAATTTTTTCATTTTTATATGAAAAAATTCCTAAAAAAAAGTTTGTAGAGTATTGTTGTATTTTGTTGGGTACGGAACATTTGAAAAAGTTCATTGCTGTTATGTGCCATTAACCCTAATATTTAAACATAGTTAAGACAGATTCTAAAATATTATATAAGTTCACAAGTTACCTCCTTTTTAAATGATATCATCACGTCATCAGAATAATCTTGATACGAAAATAGCTTCACCGCAACATCCTGCAAAAAGTTGCATGTTTTTATCATCCGTCTGCTAGAAATGCTAGATGAATAGTGGCAACTAGTACGTCTTTTATGCCATAAGTGTTGACTTATGTCTATCTTTTAATCAAAACAAAATCATTGAAATATATTTGTCACAAGAGATATGAACAAGTGGGTGATGGAGAACTTACTGATCCACACCAGAGTCCACGATACACGGTCCCAATGGAACCTGCAAAATGTAAGATATCAAATGATTGCATAAATAAGAGAAAACTATATTCATAGTTAGTTCATGGGAGTGTTTGATAGACTGTTAAATGTCTACCCTTTTGATACCTTGCCCAATCTGTTCATGAATTATCAAATCTTCCCATAAGATTTCATAATCCAGGTTGTTTGTCTCACCGTGGACTTTAATGCTGGTCATGTCGCCACTACTTGAGTTACTCGTGCTACTTGTACTACTAACTTGTGTTGTAGAAGCACTTGATCTCATTTGTGGATTAGGCTCAGGTGCTTGATCAAGATTAAACTGATGCCAACCCAAATAACCAAGTTTAGTATGTATAGACTCTACTTCTCCTTTTCCTTTCCATGGCCATGAAATTCCCTTTTTAACCATCCATTCCTCGGTTTTTGAATACAAACTCCTGCAGAACCCAGATTTCTTTACAGTCTCATCACCGGTATAAATCATGGGTTTTCCGCAAAGATGTTCCTCTGTGTCCATGGAAAAAAATACTCCAAATGGAGAGAGACCAATATTTCCCCTCTGGGTTCTTCCTTCGCTTTGATCAGAGGATGAATTATCATGATCTGTGCAGTTCTCTTCTGTCTTTATTTTCGACTTCACCTTTGACACCTGTTACAATGTTTTTGACATAGCAAAATCCATTCAGTAAATTCACACCCTATTTGTTAGATTGCGTAAAGATCTAACCAACTTTGTACAGATAACTTTTCTGTCTAAATAACTATCTTTCTTATTGACCTTGGAAAAATGATTTTCAAAGAATCTTGATCTACGGTAATATGACCCGTTTAACCGATCAAAAGGCTGACATGTAGGTAACCTTCACTAAATTCAGGTGGTGCAATATATTACTATTTTGAAACGGAACTTAAAAGGTTTTATGAATGAAATCTTTGTAGCAAATAAAGCGTGTAACAGAAAATAAAAAATAACCCAAGTTCATAGATCTTTATAGATTTTGTTGCATGTAAAGTGATCAAAGTGCTTACAAAATTTGATATTTTTGAGGCAGTTGAAGTCTGCAGAGGTTTTCGATAATCAAGCCCAAGTCTAGCGGAAGGGAGCGGCATGGGTGGACAAAGGGTCAGGCCTAGCTTGATTACTTGATCGGAACGTGACTCACCCGATATACATATTGCTCCAAGTAGCCTGCTATCTTCATCACGATATGACGTATTGGCACAAAACACCACAAATCTTTCTCCATGCTTGTTTATTATAGGAAACTCACCAGCCCAATTTTCTCCATGCTCCGCTCGTTCTTGGAGAAATTCTGCCATCAAAGCGTCTTTAGGTTCCACTAGAAGCTCAATTGGAGTTCTCCCATAAGCTTCAGCAGCTGTATAGCCATATAGTTTCTCTGCAGCTCGGTTCCTGCACAATTCCCATGAAACAAAATATGTGTGGCTAGATTATGGGTTTATCATTTTGATCAGTTCTACTTAAATCTCAAAACATCAATAGGTAATCCTCACCAAAACATTATCCCATGTTTGAAATCATACACATGTATAGCCTGACCCACTGATTGCAGTACATTCAAGTACTGACTTTCTGTTAGCTTCGTAGACAAAGGCTCGGGGATTCCAGCATGAGTAACTCTGTCAAACTCTCGGAAAGCACGTGGACGATGATTGGGTAGTTGGTGGGCATGTTTAGAGTGGTTAGCAGAGACCTTGAGTTTGGATATTTCTTGTTTGATGTGAGCTTGCCGTTGTTCGATCTCCTGGATCTTTCTTAACAGCTCCTCAGCTGATGGTGGTTTTTCACTTTTCTCCATTTTCACACACTTCCACATGTACATGAAAACGCATCTTGAGTTTTTGATCAAAAAAATAGTTCTCTAAACATTAACTCACAAAGAAACACGTATCAGTAAACTAACATCATGAAAGATTTCTAACAGACAGAAACGCGGTGACTAGTAGTTTGGTCAATGAAATTGATTGACTTCAATTTTAGCATATTTATGTTGTAAAGTTGTCATTTTTATAACCGGTTAACCTGGAAACACCTGTAAAGTTATCATTTTGATAATAAAACACAACCAGCTAATGAGACGCAAGAAAGCAACAAAAATTTACAAGATTGGAAAGATAGCTAAAACTGGGTTATCAACCATAGCCGTTCAAAGACACCCACATAAATAAAAGTCAAAATCAAACACTCATCACCTATGCATTTATAGAGGACACTTACATAAAATTGAAAAAAACCACTTACATATTGTATGTCTTACTCCATACGATCGAAAACAGATAGTGATTTGTAAATCAATCAATTGATTGTTCTTCAACCCTATTAGTGAAAAATCATAATCTGACTTACAGAAAAAAGCATGAAGCTAGCCTTGATGATTCAGTTATGTGTGTGCGTGTTTGTAAGTATGTTTATAAGCAGTAGTATGTTAGAAAAAGCCCTTGAAATATCTCCCAAAAACATAATTTTATGGAACTTATGTTATATCAATTTCCCTCCATTTTGTAGCAATTATGTTTAAAACTCTTGTTATACTTGTATCTCTACTATATATAAAAACGAAAACGTAGTTGCGTTAAAACTGAGAACCGTGGGATAACTAATGTGCTAGTACTCCAATATCATACTTAACATTTATATATTCCTCTTTCAATAAACAATATACATCCATTTTGATGCACAAAATACCTAACTAGATTCCGCAACTATAATTATTTGCCGCTTTAAATTTTTGCCGCTTAGTTTCATCCAAGATTAATCATGATCATTGATAGATCACCCAGGTTCGATATGAACGGGTACTCACCTAGTAGATAAAAATCTAACAAGTAGACACTCTTAAAGTTTTATGTAGAAAATAACAACTTCACAAAACATTTTCAAAAAAGCTAACAAAATAGAAAACTTGTTCAGTTGAATATTTCTTAAGTTTATTTTTTTTTTGGAAAATATCCTAATTCTCAATTCATTAAAGTTAGCTTTTTCATTTTTCTGCAATTTGCATTTATAGTATATTTTCCGTTGCATATTCCACAAATCTTAAAAATAACATCTAAATACGTTTTTAACTTTTCAACATTTTCCAATAGACAGGCATCCACTTTGTTCTAAAAATTTTAAGATGAGAATGTCAAAAAAATTCTACAACTAATCTTAGTTTTCAATCTCGACTTTCTATAAATAAAAAAAATAAAATTAAAAAAAAAAATAAACAAAAAGGAGGTCAGATAAGTGTTAAAATTTTTGAAGATGTGTTTAAATGAAACATTTTCAATCTATAATTATTAGTTATAAAATTTAAAAACTGTTTTTCTTTTTTTAAAAAACAAATTCGGAAAAATATTTGATCTAAACATGTTTTATGTTTTCTAAGTTTTTCTTGAAATTTTTT
Organism: Artemisia argyi; assembly: GCA_030686995.1. NCBI lineage: Eukaryota > Viridiplantae > Streptophyta > Magnoliopsida > Asterales > Asteraceae > Artemisia > Artemisia argyi. The sequence continues at coordinate 69,964,776 of CM060685.1, read as the reverse complement.
TCTAGAAAAAACTCTTAATTTTCTTCAACTAAATGCAACATTAATCATTCACTTCTTTATCACACTGACACTGAAATATTTTTTTAATCACTAACAAGATTACTTGTTGGTAGATAAGTTATTATGTTTGTCACAAATTAATTAATTAGCCATTACATTTGAAATCAATATTCGAACTTATGTTTTAACTCTAAGACACAACCATGTCCTCACCAATTTATTGACAAATTTTTTTTTTTTTTTCGAAATAATTGACGGAGTGCAACGTCAACTGTTTACCAATTGCAACACACAAAACTTTATTGGGTAAAGGGTCGAAACTACCATTGCATATTCAGTTTCCATAATTAAATATATTTAGAAAGTTGCAGCTAATGGATCCTAGACTAGGAAGACTGAGATGTCTTGCGATTAAAAACCATACTATCTGAAACGTTAACGGGGGATACTTTGATTAGATGGCGTACATCTAAGTCGGTCTCACTCATTTACCCTTTTTAAGTAGCAAGCCACTAGTTTTACTATAAATAGGAAAAGATTTTTTTGGTACAATTTCCCATCCCCTAATTTGTGGTGAATACATTTCACTCTTATGCCACCAGGATTCTCAAAACAATATATATCTATACTCCCAAAACAATATATATCTATCCTGCATTATAACTATTTGGGACATTCTCAAAATAAAAGTCGTAAAATAATAAAGCAACACACTTAATTATTATGGCAAATTTTAAATTTTGACCAATCAACGTACAATTAATTACATTATTAAAACGCCATTAAATAAAAATTTTAAGAGGAGGTGCATCATTTTTGTATATGTATCTGAAATATGTTGTTATGATTTTTTTCTTATCACTAGATGCATTTCTATTCATATAAATGCAGCATTTTAAGTTTCGAAAGTTAATTTGATGTATAGATGGTGCAAATTAATATTCATGATTTCGGCATGTGCAGAGGAACAAAAAACAAGAGAAATCATGATATGCATCTAATATACGTATATGCATCTGATTAAAAGCTAGAAAACACACTATGGTGCGTTATAATGCATATAAGGTTATAGGGATGCATCTAATTTAGGTCGGTGCATCTCAGATTTGTTGTTATAGTTCTTCTTATTCCTTCTTATTTTAAGTAATCTTCTTATTTGATCCTCTCTCTCTCTCTCTCTCTCTCTCTCTCTCTCTCTCTATATATATATATATATATATATATATATATATATATATATATATATATATATGAGGTCATTCATATGAGAAATCTAATTTTTGTGAGAACGCAAAAACTAATCCTAGCCACTCATTTCATCCTCCTTAAACTTTGATCTAATTGCTATTATTAGCTAACTATTTTTTTTGAAAAATTTCAAAAAATTTTCAAAAAAATTTCGAAAAAAATTCAGAAAAGTTTCAAAAAAATTTCGAAAATTTTTTTGAAAAATTTTCATAAAATTTTCGAAAATTTTTTTGACAAATTTGTCAAAAAAATTTCAAAATTTATTTGAAAAATTTTCAAAAAGTTTTCGAAAATTTTTTTGAAAAATTTTTGAAATTATTTTTTTCACATGTGACGGAATTTTTTTTCACATATGTGACGAAAAAAAAATTTTACATGCGACGAAATTTTTTTTTCACATGTGACGAATTTTTTTTACACACGTGACAAAAAAAATTTCGTGAAAATTTCAAAATTATTTTTCACATGTGACAGGAACTTTTTTTTTACATGTGACGGAATTTTTTTTCACATGTGACGAAAAAAAAATTTATATGCGACGAAAGTTTTTATTCACATGTGACGAAAATTTTTTTCACACGTGACAAAAAAATTTCGTGAAAATTTCCAAAACTTTTTTCACATGTGACGAAAAAAAAATTTCAAGAAAAAAAATTTTCAGAAAAAAAAAAATTCGGAAAAAAATTTTTCGGTTTTTTTGAAAAAATATTTTCGAAAAAAAAATTTCAAAAAAAAAATTTTCGAAAAAAAAAATTTCAAAAAAAATTTTTTCGAAAAAATGTTTTCGCAAAATCTTTTAAAAAAAATTTCTAAAAGAAAATTTCGAAAAAAAAAGTTTTTTCAAAAAAAAAAAAATCTAAATTTTTTTTTTTAAATTTTTCAAAATTTTTTAAAGAAATTTTCACAAAAAGTTGATTAACTAATATTAGCCATTAAATTAAAGTTAAAGGAAAATAAAATGAGTGGCTAGGATTGCTTCTCGCGTTCTCACAAAATTTAGGCTTCTCATTTGAACGCTTTACTATATATATATATATATATATATATATATATATATGAGGGTTAATGTGAGATTAAACTTAAAGTTGTAAAAATTAGATTTAGTCTAAACAACCAATAAAACCATTTTATAAATAACCATATTAGCAATAATACACAAAAAATAAAGTATTAATACGAATTGACATTTTAGCAACTAATTACCAATTGATACATAAGTTTGGATTAGTTATACACAACTATAAATTTACATATCCAATCAAAGTGTATCACCTTAACTTGATACATTACATGTCGAATCAAATTGTATCACCTTTAAGAAGAAACCATAATTGTACATTTCAGATGTGTCTATTAAAATAAATGCATCTCCCCTTAAAATTATCTCTCATTTTAGTTTTTATTATTATTATTATTATTATTATTATTTAAACCTACCTGTGTGGGGTGATTTGAAATTATTTTTATCCACATCTGCGTTTCGTCCCACGTTGTTGTATCAACTCCGACCATAATGCCGGCCTTAACGCAGCGAAGGCGGTGTTATAACGCTCGGTAACTCGCTGTCACGTAAACATAACGCCGGCCGGCACGTTAACATACCGTGCCCTCTTAGAATGTCATGCACAATTTAAACCCTTTTAGAACCTTTATTCCACAATAATTACCATCTTTGATCATGTCACACAAAATGACAAGAATTCTTTTTAACGATATGAGAAGAGCAATTGCCGTAGGATAATTCATATTTTTTTAATGAACAAAACATAAATAAAAGCTACTATTTTGGCTTTATATGTGGTCCGTTTTTCTGATATAGTAATAAAATATTAGTGGTATGTTGAAAGTGTGATCTTCATACATAAAAGGGTTTTGAGTCATTTGGAAAAGGAAATTTTTTAAACTGTCCGGTTTTCGGTTCACTGGTTCGACACAACTCGAGTAAAGACCGGCACTTCAAATTCCTTATAAATCCGGCTACTAACGGCCTGTTAAAGACTCCGGTTTCCCGATTCAGCAATTCGCATTGCTATTGTTGGTTTGTTCTTTGTTTGGATCATTTTATCCAAGCATAGGAAAACTACAATACCTCTAAGAGGTATTATAAGTTACTAGCAGGGTTCACATGCGATACAGCTGCGGACATCTTATAATTTAATTTTTTTGGTTTATAATTTATTTTATTTGTATGTTTTTTGGCAATAGCTTTACTGATTAGTTTTTTATGACAAAAATTTGATTAAATTTTGCTTAGTCTGTATTATTTTATTTATTATTTATTTTTTGTTTTTGTTTAGTAGTTTGTTTGGTTTGTACAATATGTGAACATATTTTAGTTTATTATATTTTTTTTGACAATAAATTTTCGGATATTAAAAATTTCGTTTAGCTCGTGTCCGTTGGCTCGTGTCCGTTCGGGCTCGAGCCCGTTTGACCCATGCCCGTTCGGGCTCAAGCCCATTTGGCCCATTACCCGTTCGGGCTTAAAAATTTGTATAATATGATTTATTATTTGTATTAGTGACATTTAATGCAGGAATTGTGTTTAAGTTGGTTGTACAATATGCTTGATAATTTGTATTTCCTATGTAAGGGGTGTTTCAATAAGTATATTAATTGTATTTATTGACTATTTAATTAATTGTATTTAATGTACATAATTCTATTTTAAGTCATTAATTTTAAACTTTAATGGCAAAGACAAAGTGGTGTGTGCATGAAGCTACTAAACTTGTACATGCCTAATTATATTTCATTTATCTTTACTAATTATAAAAGAGATTTGGTCAATCTTGAGTCAATGTGAAAACTGAAATTTTGTAATCCCCATTTTACCCTTCCAATCCCTTTTTACATTATTTTTATCTTTAAACCACTTCTTAATTATAACCAGGAGGCTCTCTTTCATTCCCCATGGCTTTCAATGCTAAATGTCTTTGGTGTTTAGGGCGTGCTTCTTGAAACCACAACAGCTTTCAATGCTAAATCTCTTTGGTGTTTAGAGCGTGGTTCTTGAAACCACAACAGCTTTCAATGCTCACAGCAAACCAGGCTATCCCAGGCTACAAAACCCACCGAGGCTCAATGTTCTTCTCTATTCTCATCTCCCTGGTAGCTTTCAATGGACAACGAACAAAACCCACCCAGCCAGGTTCTTCTCTATTTGTATACTTGTTAGATTAGATTAGATTCATCAATATATATAATTAAACTAATATTGTTTGTACTTATTAGATGGACAACGAAATACTCACTGCTTTTGCTCCTATGGATCTTGATTCTGTTTTCAACCATGCTCAAGCTTCCGAAGACGTTGAGGTAAACATAATATGCTCAAGATTCTGTTTAAGGGTTTTATGATTTCTGTTGTGGTTGAATTTGATTTTTGGTAAAAGTTGTACAAAAAGTTGTTGTTGATATTTGAATTTAATTATAATGGTAAAAGTTGTTGGATTTAATTATAATGGTAAAATTTGTTGTTGTCTGATATTTGGATTTAAGCATGTTTATGATTTGTGTTTGAAGAGGGGTGTTTGGGATAGCCTGGGATAGCCTGGTTTGCTGTGAGCATAGTTGAGTAAAATCTTATTGGAATAGTTTAAGCATGTTGTTTTCAAATAATCTGGGTATTGATCTGAAAACGAAGTTTGGTTGTTTTAGGGTCTTATTGGAATAAGTGGGAAAATAAGTGGGAAAATAAGTTTGTTCAAAATACATTTGAGTAAAATCTTATTGGAATAAGTGGGAAAATAAGTTTGTTCAAAATACATTTGGCTTGCTATTTTCTAAAGGTTATCAATTAGTGAAGCAATTTTAAAAAGAAAAACTCAATTTGGATCTGATTTGCTTACTAAATAAGCTGTTGGAAGTTGGCTGTTTAACTTGTGTACTCCCCTGCTCCTCAGTTCTAAAAGCCCCATATTTTGTTTTAGATCAAAATTATTAGTCAGTAGTTGTTCTTTACTTACAAGCAACGTCTTGAGTAACATATCTGAGCTTGGAACCGTCAACAATGTCATTTTCCCTAAATAAACTGACATATACAGAAAAGCTAACAATCTCGATTATTTGTTATGCAAATAAACAGGTGATATGATCTCACATATCTCTGGACTACCATTATGGGGATGCTTAAGAGTGTTTATTTAAACAGCCTAAGCTTATCCTTATAAGTAGAGTCTACAAATCAGCCTATTAAAAACAGCTTATGTAACCCTAAGGGTAAACTTGTTATTCTGAGTCCACCCGAAACAATCAACTTAAAATAACTAATCTCAAGCACCTCGATGAAAACAACTTAATTCACTTTTCTTCATCTGTTTATACACTATAAATAAACAGAATAAGTAGATTAGTTGTTTAAACAAAAAGAAGTATTCATTTAGCATATGCTTTGGTTTCAGATAACTCTAGAGTCTGGACTACCATCTTAGGTGTTTAGAATTGCGTTTTTAAAACAATTTACATCATTATAAGCAGAAGCTATCAACTTACTTGAAACAGCTTATTCCACACCAAGGGTAAACTTGTAAGTTTGAACTTATAACCACCAAGTATAATAACATTGTAATAGCGAATCTCAAACTCCTCATCAGAAACAACTTATTACCCAGTCGTATTTGTAACAAACAGAATAAGAATATAGGCTGTGTTTGGCGATAAGCTTTTTGAGCGTTTAGGAACGTATAGCATCTAGAATTCAATGTGTATTTGTCAACAAACGTTTAGCTCTTACTTTTTCAAAAACCTCCTTTTCGAAACACTAATAAAGAAAGCTTTACGTCATTTTACACTTGATAATTAAAGCTCAAGCTATGCTACCAAATGCTCAAATCTGCTCTTCTGTTGATATTCAGTCAGAAGCAACACTTAAGGAATAAGGAGTATGAAATTAGGCGAATTAAGTCAAAGTCAATGAAGTTAGGAATTTAGGATGAGGATTGCTATTCTATTTCTGAGATTAGTGACGGTAATTATAAGTTTGTAACATGGCAAAATGAAAATACAGTATATTGCTTGAAAAGGCTCAAATATATTGAATTAACAGGTTTAAAGTCATTTTAAGTATACTCAAATGCTTAGAATTTAGTTAAACAGGTTAAAGTGTTACACAATGTCATTTATAATCTGGTACCTGATTTAATAGAACACAACTATTTTTTATAATAGCTGGAGCCCATCATAATAAGCATGAGGTCCTGATCCAAACACTCCTTAATTCAGTTAGTGAAGCAATTTTAAATAAGCTGTTGGAAGTTGGCTGTTTAACTTGTGTACTCCCCTGCTCCTCAGTTCTAAAAGCCCCATATTTTGTTTTAGATCAAAATTATTAGTCAGTAGTTGTTCTTTACTTACAAGCAACGTCTGAACCGTTGTCCTTGCCTATATATATATTTTTCGCTTCAAAATTACAAAATAGATTTTTACAATAAGAAACTTGAAAAATCTGAACCGAAAGGCCAATATATGTTGAATTAACTTGACTACAAGTTAGGCGTCTTTATTTGGTGTATGTCTTTGATAATGAATCGTTGACATGGGGTGTTGGTGCTTTTGCATCTGGAGTTTACGAGTGTATCTGCTTATGATATTAATAGGCAAGGATAATGCACACAAGCGGTAGGAGAAACTCAGTTTTAGACTGCAACATAGAAGAGGTGAATCACTGAAAAAGAGTGGGGAAGGGTAAAGCCTGGTTCTCGACTACAAGCAATATGTGATTAAGATGAATTTATAGTACATTAGTACCTGAGAACACTGACACTGTAATAGAGTTAAAAGATAATGGGGAGTAAATATATAATGAGGAGGAATGTTCACTTTTTGATGATAAATAGCTTTCGAAATTGATTTATGTTGTTGTCTGTTGTGGTCCAAACTGAAAGAGGGGTGTTTGGGATAGCCTGGTTTATGAGCTAATTAAAATTTCAATAAGTGGGAAAATAAGTTTGTTTAAGCCTATCATTGAGTACTTGACTATTTCTGCTCGCAAAATAAGCAGATCAGCGGAAGCAAACAAAGCAGATAGGAAAAGAAAAAAAGTTTTGTGACAAAAAGTAAACAAAGCAAACAAAGATTTCATTAGCAAACAAAGCAGATAGGAACATATAGTATATAAAAAATAAACATATAGTCTTATCCAATGTTCTTTCCAAACGGTGAGGCTGGATGGCATTCTCGAATACCAAGAGAAGGGGTAGACATCAATGAACTTGTCGATGATGACGATAACGTGCATGAAGACGAAGAAGGTACTAAACAAATCATTATACTCACATTACTTTATCTTCTGTAATACCAAGTTACAATAGTAACATATAGTATATGCTTTCCTTACACAACCTTTTTAACATCACCGCACAGGGATTAACACAAGAACTGGTAGAAAAATAGTTACTATGCGAGAATATTATTGTTTCAAATTCCAGATGCGTCCATATCATAACTTGATCCTGTTTGGGGGGCGATTGTTTCAGCAATTCGTGGTAGATATATACATAAAGATTGAGACTTCACGCTTGCATTTTTGTGAAAAAAAACCAATCTAAAATCAGAGCAGATTTGTATCAAGGAATCGTGGATTGTGTTAATGCCGGAGAGGTTCAATCGAATAGAGTTGGCCAACGTATTGTCTTGCCTGCGTCTTTTATCGGAGGTCCACGTGACATGCGAAGACGATTTTTGGATGCAATGACGTTAGTTCAAGATGCTGGGAAACCTGATATCTTTCTTACCATGACTTGCAATCCTAATTGGATAATAACTTTATAAATCATCATAATTTAAAGGGGATAACAACTTTATAAATCATCATACTTGTCCAAGAATACTCTTCTAGGTATTGAACAAAATTTTTTGCTTATGCAAGTACTGAACTTTCAATTTCGGACTTTTTGAGATACTAAATTTTCAATTTTAGACTTTTTGAAGTACTTTTGTGACATTTTTGCCCCTGATTTTTAATAATTTGAAAGGCAAAAATTTCACAAAATACCTCAAAAAATTCAAAATTGAAAGTTCAGTACCCATATGAGCAAAAAAATTTGTCGATACCTAGACGAAGATTTGGGTGACCAGTCTAAAGGAAGAATAATTGGCCGTAATTTGGGTGACTAAAAAAGATTGAATAATTATCAGCTTGATCTGAATGAGAAAAACAATCATTAATTGCGGTGTTTTGAAACCCGGATCGACCCGGCCGGGTTAACCGGTTCGACCGGTTCCGGTCAAAAAAACGGGTCAAAAAACCCGGGTTTCTAAAAGCGGGTTAACCGGTTAGACCCGCCGGGTTTTGAGTGACCCGGGTCAACCCGATTCTCGAAACCCGGCCGAGTTTTGTTATTTCAAAATTTTTTAATATAAAACCCGGTTGACCCGGTGACCCGGCGGTCGAACCGGTTGACCCGGTCAAAAAAATAATAAATTGAAAACCGGATTGACCCGACGGTCCAACCTGTCGAACCGGTAACCCGGTGCCCGGTGACTCGACCGGGTCAATTTCGAACCGGTTTTCAAAACATTGATTAATTGAAGAACTGAAAAAATGAATACTTAAAATGTTAGGGTATCATGAGACGTGTCAGCTCAGTTAGCAAAATATATAAATAATCATCCTACGCGTGACCTAATATACCGACCCGATCCGCTATATATGTTATTTCACTACATAATCTACCCAGTGGTGGTGACACCTTTGGTTGTAATGATCAAATTAACAAGTTTTTGTTAAATGTATGGATAAATATTAATATGTAAATGTCTAGTATTGAACCCGAGATTTTGGGATTGCACATATTACAAATGAGAATTAAAGATTAATAAATATTAATTGTTATGTATATTTATTAATAACGCAAGTATAAGGACTAACGGTCGTTAATTGTTAACCGTATGGACTAACTATCGTTAAGTGGAAAAGGAAAAGGACTAAGAATGAAAATAGGAGCCAAGAAGGATCCGGAATCCCCTTGGACTCCACAAGCCATATACATGTGAGCTAGCCAATTATTTGGAATCCAAAAAGAAAAAATCCATGGTCAATTGACAACCATTTCAACTCTCAGCAATAAAGCATGGGTGAGTTGAGAACCCTATGATTTTGAGCAAACCATTACAGCTATCAACAGATTTGATGAGTCTTTACCAAAGTTATACCCTTTGGACTAGCCAACTTTTTGATGGAATAGTCAACATCAGGTAAGTTGATGACCAGAAAGAGTGTGATAAGAATCAACACCAAACCTGCATACAACATACACAAAACTATACAAATATATTAGTTATTTATTTATTTATTTATTTATTTATTTTCATACTAAACTAAAAGAAAAGAAATAAAAGATACAACAAAATACCATACCAAGACCAGCTTATTGCAGATATGTTTCCATTTGAATACCATACTTAGTTTTCAGTTCCTGCTTAGTCAAGATACTTCTTCTGATGAACCTTATCAATTGTTCAACAAGATGAAGATCATTCTCAGTCATATCTAAAGGAACAGAAAGCTTGGCCTCCAGCATGAGATTCATCACTTCCATTGTGATTGGGTAAAGAACATCAGCCCAGCAGTATAAGGTCTTACCAGTGGTTGTGACAATCATATGAACATTAGGAAGTGGAAAGAACTTCCAATAGTCAACCACCCATGTCTTTTGACCTTTCAATACTTGAAACTTCACACCAGAATCACCACGATAAGAATCACACAGAATCTGCAAATCTCCCATCAAATACATTCCAATTTCATCAGGGGAATGAGTTTGATAATACTTGGTAACCCAGTCATAAAGTGAAAGAAGATCTTGCTTGTCCACCATATGTAAAACTTGGCTCAGAAACAAGAATGTCTTGGTAGATCCATCTTGTCTATATATGACATTCACTTGTCCTTGACCAAGCTCAGAATCAACAAGTTCCCATTTCACAATTCTCTCCCAAACAACAGGATCTTGACCATCATCAGAAGCATAATCAAGGAAAGTAGTATTGTCCTCTAAAGGAATATCTTTAGGAGCCTTCCTCTTTATAGCTTTAGACTTCCTCCTAGTACCAGTAGTAACAGGAATAGAAGGACCATCAGCAAGTTCTTTTTTAGGCACTTGTTTGGAAGTATCAGCAGGAACATCAGCAGAATCATCATCATCAGGTACTTCTATTGGAGTATCTGCTGAAGCATCATTTGAAACATCATGTGGAGCTTCAGTAGTATCAGGTTGAGATTCAGCAGTATCATGATGAGAAGCATCAGGAGTATCATCCATCTGAGCACCAGGAGTATCATCCATCTGAGGCAAGACTGAAGGAGAATGCACTTTCTCCTGACCACCATGAAAGGACCCAATGGACTCAGCAGGTTGATCAGCAGTATCATAAAGCTTAGCTCTCTTAGCTTCAGGCCCATCCAAAAGTCTACCCCTAAACTCCAGAACATCTTGGACATGTATACCAGAGGAATGAAGATTGGAAATGATCTTGTCATAATAGAATATGAGCTGTTTATCTGAAAATCCCCAAACCTTCTTTTGAGTCCAGCCTGACCCAAACATAGAACATCCCTGATTCTTTACAAAATTTCTCATGTATTTCTTTATTTCTATTTTAGTCCAAGGTCTTTCCCTTTGATGCTTAGCTTTTCTTTATGCTTCCTGTTGTTTCTGCAACTTTCCTCTTTCAACCATCATCTGAACAAAAGCAGGATTATCAACTCCAAGCACAGATTCACCCAAATTAGGCTTAGAAGCAGCCTGTTCTGCCAAATTCTCCCATTGTTCTGCAGAAAGATTCTTAGCTATTTCATCAAGTTCCTTTTGTCTTTCAGCAGGCAGGGTGCTAGTAAATGTAGTTCCCATCTTATCCAAATCATCTTGAATTTTTCTAGCAAGTGCTTCTGATGCTTTCAAATCCAATTGAACTTTAGTAGCTGCAGCATCCTCTTCAGCTTGCAAATGTGCAGCAGCAATCTCACTAAGTTTTCATTAGCAAGTTCCACCTTTGACTTCACTCTTGAAAGAATGACCTGATCAACCATGATGGACTTTCCTTTGTTTTTCTTAATTGTAGTAGTCTCAGGAGAAACAAAAGTCTTATCAGGAGAATCATTAGGACAGTCAGCTTGGTTACTGCTGATGTATTATAAGTGCCCACTTTTGGCATAGTAGTAGGAAAAGGTTCCTTTCTAGGAGCATCAGCAGAATGTTTTCTCCTGACATAAGTGACTCTGGAATCCTTTGGAACACTTGCATCAGCAGCCTCAGTAGTTAGAGTAGGCCTAGCATCAGTAGCATTCTTCTGAACACTCTCCAATGTGGTAGCAGCAAGAAGTTCAAGGCCTTCCAAGTCAATGTTGTCAGAGGCTTTAGTAGATTCCTCATCAGATTCATACACAACACCTTGTCTCTTCCTTTGCTTGAGTTTAGCCTCCAACTTCTTAACTCTTCCAATGAGAGTCAGAACAGCATTACTAAGATTCTTTTTGGTGAAGTTCAGATCATTCTCCAACTTGTCCACCTTAGTTACATACCTGTTCAACAAAGCAGATACAGAAGTGAGAGTAACAGGACCTTCAGCCCCACCAACAGGGATATCTATGGCATTGGAAGCATCATTGGTCCTGTGAGTAGAATAAACTAAATTTACATCTACATCTATATTTACATGATCCTCAAAATGAGGTCTCAATGGACTAGGTGTGGGAAGTCTTGTAAACTGTGGTGAGTGTACAGGTTGGTCAGGGCCTAAATTCTCATTGAGCTCATGCTCAGGAGAATTAATATCCATTGGTGAAGGCACAGGTGTGGGTGACCTAGGAGGAGATGGTGGCTGAACATCAGGAGCAACTGATGCACTTACATCAGGAGCAACTTCAGTCCTGTCAGGAGAATCTTCTAATGCTTGAGCATCAGAACGATCCTGACCACCAGCAGCTGCATCAGCAGCCACTCCATCAGGGGGATTGCCCACCAGGGCATCAACATGTAACATAGCAGGGAGTAAGGGTCTATGTTCTCCATTGAAATTGATTTTCATTTGAGAAAACAACTTTTTAGATAAACCCTTAACAGGCAAATGGGTAGGGTCAGTGGTCTGAATGCCTAAAATAATTTGAAGAAACCTAGGATACATTAAATATTTAAGTTTGGTATCCTTAACATTTTCAAGCATTGCATTAAAGATATACTTAGAAAAGTTAAAGGTTCTTCCCTGAGATAGACACATAATGGCAAGAGCAATGTCTGTAGAGAATTGGTCCCATCTACCAGACTTAGAACCCACGCACTGAAGCAAAGTGTGTGTCAAAAACCTCCATTTAGGGCAAAACAGATTCTTGTACCACACTTTCCCATCACCACTATAACCAGCAGCCTGAAGGCCTGTAAGTATCTCTCCCTTAGGCAAATCAGTCACCCCTCCTTCATCATCCAATTGTAGTTGAGTTCTGACCAATGACTCAGTGACCACATATTCTTCCCCATCTATCACAGCAACAATCTCTGTTGATCCATCTTCAACAGTCCTGGTTTCTGCTGTTTCCCAAAATTGGACAACCAGAGACTCATGAATAACACTTGGATATTGTAGCATAGCATAACGAATCTTGGATCTTTGAAGAAATTCGATCATGCCCACATAATCTTCATCACCCTTACCACGACCAAGAAAGGCATGTTTGTTATGATCACCTTTGAAAAGTAGTGCAGCCATTGATTGAGAATAAGAAATTAGGGTTGGGAGTGCTGAAGAATTTTGAAATGGTTTTTGAAATTTTATAGCGAGAGGAAATCAGTTAATTTGTGAGTGGGATATGCACGTCTTGGTTAATTATGGAAGTTACCAAACGTGGAATGAAACAGATATGAATTATTGGAAAGTAATCTTTGACCAATAATCAACTGAAGAAAATCCCAATTAAACTGACTCATCCGAAGAAACCAAGTCAAACGGCTGAAACCAAATGGTCAATCCGCAGAAAATAGTCAATCGTTGACTACGGTCAACCATTCATTCAACAGAACCTTCCGCAGAATCAATCAGCAGAATCACACCTTCAGTGGAAACCAAATATCTTTGAAATAAAATCTCTTATTTCAAATTTCAAAGAACCCTTAATTATCTCCAAACTACCTCGCATTTATGGTAACAAAGACACGCGGTTGGGATGATCTTATAAATAAAGGCTAATTATCCCCAAATCTCTCCACAAAAATCAAATCCCTAATTACAATTCCACCAATCAACAATCCAACCATGGCAGCCAATCAAAATATCATCAACCTTTCTTCTGACTCATCTGATACGTCTGAATCACTAACATCTCCACCACCACTTGGAATGCCAACACTTCCCCGTGGTCTCACAAAGGAACAAGCCAAGAAGAAGAAACATGATGTACCTGCTCCAAGTTCATCATCATCTGAGGATCTTCCACCATATCCTTCTGAGATTGATGATCCTGAGTACCAGAGAGAGATGGAAAGAAGGTGAAATGCATTGGAGAGGGCAAACAGAGTTCCCAATTCTGATGAGTCTCCCTTCATCTTCACTTCTTCTGATGAAGAGGATGATGTGAATGATGCACTTTACAACCCCACAACCCCTGAGAAGCCTCAGTCCTCTCGTCCAAGAGGAAGAAAATTAAATCCCCCATTGACAAAGACAAGAAAGACTATGATGGGATTGCCCTGTCCTCAGTGGCAAGGAATCTTCAACATCAACAACAAAGGCAAGGAGAAGACTGTGGAAGGCAAGGGCAAGGGCAATGTAGAATAGGAACTTGTTGTTAAACTTTCAATTTCATTGTCCTTTAATGTACTTCTGAAGAATCAATAAAAATTTTGCTTTGTTTGTGTTTATTTGTTTTTAATTCTTCTGAAAGATTTGCATTCCCCTGATTAAAGTGATCTTTAATAAGCCATCAGCAGGAACATACTTAACAACAAAATAGATATTATCAGCAGCATGTGTGTTGGAGTATGCTCGTGTCACAATAAATAATTATATGGCTAGACATATGTGAGCCTATGGGGTCACACACATATACACTGAGGTACCACTTTATATATCGTATTTATTGTATTTACGACATATAAATAACATACGTAACGCGGGATCAATGTCGGGCCTCCAATAACTAAGTAATGTATCTAGTTTATTGGACTAGTGAATTAAATGGGCAAAATCCATTTAGAGCCCACTTTGAACCAGTCTTGATCAGGAGAAAAGTGAGGGACACGTTTGATAGATATTGTAAGTTATATATTGATTTAGTCATATCAAAAAATGGAGAGATAACTAACAAACGTGTACTTCCTTTTTTTTCTTCCAAAAGATACGGCAACAAAATATAGAACAAGAGGTTTTATATTTTAGATCTAAAGATTGGTATCTTAATTATTCAAGACTTGTTTCCAAGGTTACGGGTTTAAGGACTAGCATTCAAGAGGTATACGGTGAAGTGTAGTGTGGGCTATCATAGAGGTGATCTATTTTGGTCACTTGGTTTTATTGGTGATTCGTGTACTTTGGTGAAGGTCTCCATTCGATTCAACTGATCACGCAACAAAGGTATAAACATGTTGCGTTTATTATTTGATTAATCATATTCGCTACATGGATCCGTGTGGGTGATGTTGTTCCGCTGCGTTTATTTGATTCATATATATTTTATATTCATACATCACCTATAGTGGTATCATGAGCCATCATATGTGCCATATGATTATCGGGTACGTGTAAAATGGCCTAAAACGCATGTTTTTTGATCGATTTATGAAACGATTTCAAATCTGGCCCTATGGCCTAATTTTATGTGGTAAAAAGATAATTAAAAGGTCCTAACATCAGTGGGTTTTGAACCTAAGGCCATTTCATACGAGTACCAAACGGGGTTTTAATTCTTGTCAATTAATTTCTTCGTTTTCGTTGGCTAACAATTTAATTCTTGTTATTATTTTGTTTTCTATGGCAAATACATGCTTGTTTGTCCATGGAGTTAGCCAACACCTTGTATCATTCATAATATTATGGTATTATTATGTTTAAATGCAAAGCCGATGAAAACCTAGGCCACTTGTGCATTGAATGGTTGTGAATGTTGTTTAATTTCGTGTTTTGGGGTTTTGCCATTGTTTCGGCATTTATGTAATTATATTCTTTTGGTTGTAGCCATTGTTTGGGCAATTTTACAGTAGATTAAAAGTAGATTAATTGTATTTTACTTTCAATATAATGTAATCGTGGCTTGGTGGTGAAAGGCGAAAGAGTTAAAGACGTTTTTGTCGAAAAATGACTGCTGAAATACCAGTTGGTAAAACGGAGTTTCCCGGTGAATGGTAAGGTCTTTTTGGCTGAAATTTTTTTTGCAGGTACCCAAGACATGGGCCTAAAACTTTCTAGTTTTGAGCTAAGCCCGGGGAAGCCTCCTTCATGGACTTTTGGGCCCTCTAACACAGAAATTCTGGAAGGACAGAAACTGCTTTTCATGTGCATCATGGGCTTCCAACTTGCTCTTGATTGTCTTGGAGCAAGTGGGAGTCCTACGTGTGGTTGTATAGTTTGTCCCTAGTTGACTCTTGGTTGTCGTGATGGCTCACGAGACCAAGCATAGGTTTTTTCAACGGTTGAGGCTTTGCATATTGTGGTTGTGTGGTTGTTTTTGCTTTTTATATATCCTGTTTCATATGTAAAATTGCAAATAGTTTTCTATAAACTTAAAACGATTCACAAACCATTTTTCAAAACTAAGTCTTTTGATTTAGTTTTACTAAGTTTATGAAACTTGAAATCATTGTTTTATAATAACACCTTAACTTGTTATGTATGTTATTTTATTTATGTATTGTCCAAACTTTATTATCCATGTAGGATTAATATTAGTCATGAAAATGGACAACTTGACACATATAAATTAAAACAATGATTAGACTTAAGTTAAGAAATGTTTTTAACTTGTGCTACGAAGGATGAATGCATGCTCCTTTCGTACACCTTTTGATCCACATCAAAAACTTTTACCCGTCAAAATTTAAGTCACGCCGTCCAATTTTGAGAACACTTGCAATTACTTTTTGCCTATGCGTGGGACCTAGGTTGAATTGTAACCCAAGGTGACTATTCTCTATGCGTGGGACCTAGATATATTCTCGCACGTTCTCAAATTGGATGACTTAATCGAGTTAAGCGGTGAGACCTTGACCCGAGGCAAAGATGGGACTAAACATGCCAGCTTGACACTAGTTGCTTGTTCACTAGTGCCATGAGTCCCATAAAGATCTAAGAGTTGCACTTGTAATGCAATTGGTCGACGTTACCTACCTATTGAATCCTCCATTACTAGCAGATCAACTGATGTGATGGTGGAACCTCAATGAGGATCTTAGCCTTTTCGTAAAATTAATTGTTTTAATATAATAAACTTGGGTAGTTAATTTTAAAAAGGATTAATTATTGAAAATTACTAAAATTGAACTTTGTTTATTTTGTAGATGACAACTCCAAATTCAACCATGAACAACTCGTCAATCAGATCAATTCTCGAGAAAGAGAAATTGAATGGTAACAACTTATTGGACTGGTACCGCAACTTGAGGATTGTCCTCAGGGCTGAACAAAAGTTTTACCATCTGGAAGAAGCTTTACCTGAAGCACCTGCTGCTAATGCTACTACTGCTGTTCGTAATGCCTACACTCGTAGGAGTAACGAGCAACAGGAAGTGGCTTGTCTTATGCTGGCTAGCATGATCCCTGAGTTGCAAAAGAACTTAGAGAACTTTTCAGCATTTGACATGCTACGAGAACTGAAAGTTATGTTCGAGCAGCAAGCAGAGCAAGAATTGTTTGACACGGTCAAATCTTTTCATGCCTGCAAGCAGGAGGAAGGGCAATCGGTCAGTAGCTATGTCATGAAAATGAAAGGCTATCTAGATCAGATGGAGCGACTGGGATACCCCATGCCTCAGATCCTTGGAGTGAGCATGATACTTACCTCACTATCGAAGGATTATGACCAATTTGTGCAGAACTACAACATGCACAGCATGGGGAAAACCATTTCCGAACTGCATAACATGCTGAAACTTGCAGAGAAAGGCATGCCCAAGAAGGCTCCACTTGTCCTAACTATCAACCAAGGCAGAATTCAGAAAAAGAACAAGGGAAAACCACAGGCACCTGGCAAGGGACAAGGGAAAGGCAAGGCTAAGCTTGCTTATGCCCCCAAACCCAAAATCCCCTCACCTGCCAAGACGGAGCACCCGGCCAAGGACACCCCCTGCCACCATTGTGGAGTGGTGGGGCACTGGAGGCGCAACTGTCACGCCTACCAGGAAGGGCTAAAGAAGAACAAAGCTAGCGTTGCTAGCACATCAGGTATCTTCACTATAGAACTTTACACTTTTCCTAACAAAACCTGGGTATATGATACTGGTTGTGGTACTCACATTTGTAACAATGTGCAGGGGCTTAGGGGAAGTCGAAAGCTGAAGCAAGGAGCTTTACATCTGTACGTTGGTAATGGCGATCGTGCAGCTGTGGAAGCAATTGGGAGCTTTGATCTTATCCTCCTAAATGGACTAGGTATTGTTTTAAATAATTGCCATTTTGCACCTACTATCACTAGAGGTGTTGTTTCACTTTCTCGTTTGAAAGATGATGGTTACATTCATACTTTTACGGATTTTGGCATTTCTGTTTCTAAGGATAATGTGTTTTATTTTAATGCTATTCCACGTGATGGCATTTTTGAAATTGATATGCGTGATCCTATTTCAAACAATAGTTCTATATATACTATTAGCAATAAGAAATCCAAACGTAATTTGGATTCTACTTTTTTATGGCATTGTCGTCTTTGCCATATAAACAAGAAACGCATTACGAAGCTACAACACGATGGGCTTTTAGAGTCAATCGACAATGTGTCGTTTGATAAATGCATTTCTTGCATATCTGGAAAGATGGCACGAAAGCCTTTTTCCCATGTTGGAGAAAGAGCTACAGATCTACTTGGACTCATTCATACTGATGTATGTGGCCCATTTAGAACAATGTCTAGAGAAGGAGCTAACTACTTCATCACTTTTACTGATGATTTCAGTAGATATGGTTATGTTTACCTGATTAAACATAAACATGAAGCCTTTGAAACGTTTAAAGTCTTCCAAAGTGAAGTAGAGAATCAGCTTGGCAAGACCATTAAGGCTCTTCGATCCGATCGAGGAGGTGAATATATGAGTCAAGAGTTTTTAGATCATCTAAAAAGGTGTGGGATAGTCTCACAATTCACTCCTCCATATACACCACAACACAATGGTGTGTCTGAAAGGAGAAATCGAACCTTGCAAGACATGGTTCGATCTATGATGAGTCTAACAATGTTGCCAATGTCCTTTTAGGGATATGCTCTATAGTCTGCTGCACGCATACTCAATATGGTTCCAACTAAGAAGGTTGATAAGACTCCATACAAATATGGCATGGGAAGGTCCCTAATCTGTCTTACTTGAAAGTCTGGGGTTGTGAGGCTCTCGTTAAATGAGATACGCCAAACAAACTTGAGCCTAGAGCTATCAAGTATATCTTTGTAGGATACCCAAAGGAAACGATGGGTTACTATTTCTACTACCCAACCGAGAACAAAATATTTGTTGCTCGATATGCTGAGTTTTTTTAGAACAGTCTCATCTCACAAGAAGCAAGTAGGAGCAAAGTAGACTTTGATGAACTTCAAAGCGAAGATGCACAACCTTCTAGTAACACTAGTGAACATCAAAATGAGACTGAGCATGAAAATGTTGAGCCTCTTCGAGATGTTGCTCCCATTTGTAGATCCGAAAGGATACCTCAAGCACCTGAACGATATGGTTTTTATATCGATGCTGAGGAACATGAGTTATGGGATCATTGTGAACCCGCTAACTATCCAGAAGCTATATCGTGTCCTGAACGCGAGAAGTGGAACGAAGCTATGAATGTGGAAATGAAATCCATGGAAGACAATGATGTCTGGGTCGAGGTAGAACTACCTCCCAATGCTAAAACCGTTGGGAGCAAATGGCTCTACAAGATAAAGACCGACGTGGATGGAAATGCACATACCTATAAAGCTCGTCTTGTAGCAAAAGGTTTCACTCAAATCTACGGAATTGACTATGAAGAAACCTTCTCGCCTATTGCAGACATTAAAGCAATTAGGATTCTTATAGCCATAGCAGCGTATTATGACTATGAGATTTGGCAAATGGATGTCAAGACTGCCTT
Source organism: Artemisia argyi (assembly GCA_030686995.1). Classification (NCBI taxonomy): domain Eukaryota; kingdom Viridiplantae; phylum Streptophyta; class Magnoliopsida; order Asterales; family Asteraceae; genus Artemisia; species Artemisia argyi. The sequence continues at coordinate 69,945,273 of CM060685.1, read as the reverse complement.
CTTGAACGGCCACCTAAACGAGGACGTTTATATGGTGCAACCCGAGGGCTTCGTGAATCCAAAGTATCCTAGTAGAGTATGCAAGCTTAAAAGATCCATTTATGGATTGAAGCAAGCATCTAGAAGCTGGAACAAGAGATTTGATGAGGAAATCAAGAAGATTGGTTTCACTCAAAATCTCGATGAGCCATGTGTATACATGAACACTAGTGGAAGTATAGTCGCATTCCTAATCTTATATGTCGATGACATATTACTCATAGGAAACAACATTCCAATGCTACAAGATGTAAAATCCTGGCTTGGAAAGTGTTTTGATATGAAAGATTTAGGAGAAGCATCGTACATACTTGGAGTCAAGATCTATCAAGATAGATCAAAGCGGTTAATCGGCTTGTGTCAAAGTGCATACATTGAAAAAATCCTAAAGAGATTTAGAATGCAAGATTCCAAACATGGAAGTCTTCCAATGCAACCAAATACGGAATTGAGCAAGGCTTAAGGACCCTCAATACCCGCCGAGGTGAAGAGGATGAAGGGAATCCCTTATGCTTCAGCTGTGGGATCCATCATGTATGCGGTTAGGTGCACTAGACCTGATGTAGCGTTCTCTCAGAACCTAACGAGTAGATTTCAACAGAATCCAGGAGAATGTCACTGGACTGCTGTTAAGAACATATTGAAGTATCTGCGGAATACTAAAGATATGTTTCTTGTTTATGGTGGTGATGTCGAACTTGAGCTCAGTGTTACTTGTTATACTGATGCAAGCTGGGAGACAGATCGTGATGACATCAAATCCCAAACAGGATATGTTTTCGTCATGAATGGAGGTGCTATTGACTGGAAGAGTGCCAAACAAAGCACACTTGTGATGTCCTCTACAGAAGCTGAATATATAGCTGCTTTAGAAGCTGCAATGGAGGCAGTTTGGATACGGAAATTCATTTCTGGCTTGGCGTTGTTCCCAGCAATGAACGACCTATGGATATGTAATGCGATAATTCCGATGCCATAATCATAGCTAATGAACCAGGTGTTCTAAAGGGTGCCAAACACTTTCGTCGGAAAGTTCACTATATTCGAGAAGTTATCGAAAGTGGTGATATTCGTCTCCTCAAAGTTCACACATATGACAATTTAGCTGATCCTTTTACTAAACCAATGTCTTGTACCAAACATGTAGAGCATGCTAGGAACATTGGGCTGCGACCTGCTAATAGTCTCATGTAAATCTGTTTTTAGTATTTTAAATAATTGGAATGTTAAACAGTTTATATCTTTAATGAATTGATGTGATGGTTATTGTCATTTTCATACATATCAACTGTATTCCATTTTTGCATGTTTAATCCATGAATGATTTAATTATTCAAAAATTGTCCATTGTCAGTTGACGATACGGGAGTATCATCGAATTAAGGCAAATGTGAGTGTGTTGGTGATTTATTTGCCAAACTCATATGTTGTTCATTGTGATGAACATTGGACTGACCCAACCTTCGAGATTTCACTGCATGGATCGGCGTCAATAGTGAATCTCGCAAATGGTTATGTCTCTTATCCTTAGACTTGAGATGCAAGTAGGTCTTGCATGTGCGGAATTTTATTCTTTGATATGGTTAAACGCTGTCCTGAATAAGGTAGTTATAAAAACCATTTTCTGGAGTGATTTTAAACACATGAATGACACGTGCAGTCAAAATAGGATTTGTTCCTCCACATGTCATGGAGTTAGATACTATTGGGCCCCTCGATGAATTGAACAGATGTTTGTATGGCCGTACCCAAATGAGATTAAGATGAATCTTAATTCAATTGGTAATCTTGTTCAATATCTAGATCGAGAAACAGAATAGTTGAACAAATGGAATGACTTTGATCGATGTCTAGTGTTCAACATAGTATCTGTAACAAAAGGAAAGATGGCATTAAAACCATTTAATTGAGACGTTTAAGAAACTACCCTCACATATTTCTAGGGGCATTGGCGTGTTGCTAGACGCTAACCTTTGCTTGTATAATTACTTGATTATTATGACGTCGCAAGTGGGAGCTGTTGGAGTATGCTCGTGTCACAATAAATAATTATATGGCTAGACATATGTGAGCCTATGGGGTCACACACATATACACTGAGGTACCACTTTATATATTGTATTTATTGTATTTATGACATATAAATAACATACGTAACGCGGGATCAATGTCGGGCCTCCAATAACTAAGTAATGTATCTAGTTTATTAGACTAGTGAATTAAATGGGCAAAATCCATTTAGAGCCCACTTTGAACCAGTCTTGATCAGGAGAAAAATGAGGGACACGTTTGATAGATATTGTAAGTTATATATTGATTTAGTCATATCAAAAAATGGAGAGATAACTAACAAACGTGTACTTCCTTTTTTTTCTTCCAAAAGATATGGCAACAAAATATAGAACAAGAGGTTTTATATTTTAGATCTAAAGATTGGTATCTTAATTATTCAAGACTTGTTTCCAAGGTTACGGGTTTAAGGATTAGCATTCAAGAGGTATACGGTGAAGTGTAGTGTGGACTATCATAGAGGTGATCTATTTTGGTCACTTGGTTTTATTGGTGATTCGTGTACTTTGGTGAAGGTCTCCATTCGATTCAACCGATCACGCAACAAAGGTATAAACATGTTGTGTTTATTATTTGATTAATCATATTCGCTATATGGATCCGTGTGGGTGATGTTGTTCCGCTGTGTTTATTTGATTCATATATATTTTATATTCATACATCACCTATAATGTGGTCAAGCCCATTGACTTTCATCCGAAGAATCCACTTAAGTGGACAACTTGCACAATTAGTAATTGCTACTGACTCAACTACCTCCCAATTGCTTGCATTAACTCACATTTAACCCAAATCAAGTCTTTATAAAGAAGTCTTCAAGGCATAAGCAACTCACAACCCCATTAGTACACAAATAACATATCCCAAAGTCTTTCTCACACTCAAATCATGAAACCATCTCCCAAAGTCATTGACATTTCTTCTGATTCATCATCAGACTCCACCTTTGACATACCTCAAATCCAAAGATCATACTACTACCTAGGAGAAGACCCTTCAGAATTATGTCCATCTCCTACCTCTTCAGAAGAAACCACTGAGGCAGAGAAAGCTCCAACTCCTCTAGCTATGGTTGTCCCTGATTTCACTCCTGTCACAGCATTCTTGACCAGTGAAATGGAAAGGGTGTGTGCAGATATGAGGAGGATTTTTGTCCCTGAAGAGCCACAGTCCTCAAGAAGGAACAACGGTCCATTGAAGGTGGTCATGGGTCTTGCTGCTCCCAAGCTCTGGAACAAGGATATGCAGTCCAGAGGGGTTCACAAGAGGATGCCTGACCCAAAGGACTTGGACAAAGGGAAGAGGAAGATGGAGTAGAGGGTTGGGGCTTAGGGAGGTGGTGTTTTGTTAGTGGTTATATGTTGTTGATTGATGTCTTTTGTGTTTCTTCTGATGAATGATCTTGTTGTTGATGTACCTTGTTTTCTCTTCATTAATAAAAGATTTTACTTTTTATGTCTTTTACATCTGATTCCACTGTTAGAAGTAATGTATATCTTTGTATATCAGTAGAAACATGACCTGTAACCAAACATTCAAACAAAACACAAAAGAACAACCATAATAATATACAAGATTTAGTAAGAAACCTGCAAGACAAAGTTAGTAAACATAATTATAGCAAACATAATAATCTACATAATGTACAACAATAGTAATCCTCCCCTGAGGCATATGCCTCCCCTGAGGCTTATGCCTCCCCTCAAACATATCATTCAAGGGTTAACCATCCCAATGGTGACAACTAGGTGATTAAACCTAGGCCCATCAAAAGCTTTTGTTAACAAATCAGCCACATTATCATCAGTGTTAATTTTAAGCACTTGAATTAGATGCTTCTCATTTGCATCTCTTATAAAAAGGTGTCTAATTTCTATATGTTTAGTTCTCTGATGAAAAACATGATTTTTAACAATAGAAATAGTACTTTGATTATCAATGTAGATATTAGTGTTCATAAAGTTAAACCCATAATCCAACATTTGATTCTGAATCCAAAGTACCTGACCACAGGAATTGGCAGCAGCAACATATTCTGCTTCAGTAGTAAAAGTAGCCACAATGGTTTGTTTCTTGCACTGCCAAGAGATGAGTCTTCTACCAAGAAATTGACAACCTTCCGTTGTGGATTTCCTATCCAAATTCGCTCCAGCATAGTCACTATCACTGTAGGCCTCCAACACAAATGGTGATTCCCTTGGGTACCAGAGGCCTAGCTTGGGTTGGCCTTTGATGTACTCGAAAATTTTCTTTACTGCATTTAGGTGGGAAGTCAGTGGAGTGACTTGATGTCTTGAGCAAGCACTGACAGCAAAGGTAATGTCAGGCCTAGAAGCTGTGAGATACATGAGTGATCCAATCATGGATCTATAAAGATGAACATTGACAGCCTCATCTTGCTCATTTGAATTCTTAAGCTTGGGTGGTTCATATGGAGTAGTAGTAGTCCTCAGAAATTCAAAGTCAAACTTTTTCAAAATATCTTTAACATACTTCTCCTGATGGATAAAATTCCTTCAGGTTGTTGTTTGACTTGCAGCCCTAGGAAAAAGGTTAACTCCCCCATTGCACTCATCTGAAATTCACCTTTCATCAAATCTTCAAATTCCCTGCACCATGCCTCCTTTGTGGATCCAAAGATAATGTCATCCATATATACCTGTACTAGAATGATGTCCCTGGAGTTTTTCTTGATAAAGAGGGTCTTGTCAATAGCTCCTCTTCTGTAGCCATGCTCCAAAAGAAATGTAGACAATCTAGCATACCATGCTCTTGGTGCTTGGTGAAGTCCATAAAGTGCCTTGACAACTTTGTACACCTTCTTAGGATGATGGGGGTCTTCAAAGCCCTATGGTTGAGTAACATATACCTCCTCTTCAATTTTTCCATAGAGGAAGGCACTCTTGACATCCATCTGATAGACCTTAAACCCCATATATGAGGCAAAGGCTAAAAACAGTCTAATTGCCTCAACCCTAGCAACTGGTGCAAAGACCTCAGTGTAGTCAATCCCTTCTTCTTGTCTGAAACCTTGAGCCACCAATCTTTCTTTATTTCTGACCACAATACCTTTGGCATCCCTCTTGCATTTTAAGATCCACTTGGTCCCAATTGCAATTTTCCCTGCAGGAAGATCAACAAGTACCCAAACATCTTGATTCTTGAATTGTTGCATCTCTTCCTGCATAGCTTCAACCCAACTAGGCTCACTCAAAGCCTGTTTAATGCTTGTTAGTTCAACTTGGGACAAGAAATAAGCAAACAAACAATGCTTCTAATCTGTGTGATTGTCTCTCGTCTGAGTGGATACATAAGTCAAAAATGCACATTGCCCAAACTTGGTATTCTTAATGGTACTCCTGGTGAGGACCATAGCATTTGGATCACCAAGTATGTTATCTTGTGGATGAATGGTGTTGATCCTTTTAGTTACAACAGGATTGACATCAATGGAGGTATCAAGATTGGTTATTGTAGGAGCAAAGTCTTCATCATAAGAAGCTGATTGAAAAATGCCATCACTTTGCTCAACAATGGCAAGATCTGAAGGAATTGGAAACCTGCCATAAGGTTCATCCAAGCTTATGGAAGTTTCAGTGGAAACAGGAGCTGCAGCAGAAATGCCTTCAGCAGAATCTCCATCAGCAGAATCAGCAGATGTATCAGCAGAACTAGTTTTTCTGCTTTCTTCAACAACAGCTTGTTTTAAGAGTGTTTCAGTGTCTTGAGCAAATTCAAAACCAAGTCTTTTAGCTTCCTCAGCAGCTGCATGTTCTTGCTTTTTGAGTCTAGCAAGATCTTCTGCATAGGTTGAATTTTCCACATCATCAGCAGATTTGGCATCAAAGGCTTCTTTGTTAGGGGGATCTGCTATTTGAATTGGTAGAGTAGTTACAACAATAGTGGGTTCATCACATTCTGAATCACTGTCTGAATCATCCTGTAGGGTACCTGCATTGTTAGAAGATGACACTTGTATACCTGCAGATGGGTTAGTTTTGTGTCCAGCATACCCCAAATAATCTGTAAGGTAATCAAGGTCAAAATACCATTCATGACCTTTGCCTTGAACATTTACATTGTCCTCCAGAAATTTCAGGTTAAGAGTCTCTTCTATGTTCTTTGCAGCCAAGTTATATACCCTATAAGCCTTGCTATGAGCTGAGTAACCAACAATATACCCTTCAGCAGCTTTTGCTTCAAATTTGCCTAAGTGATCACTTGTATTAAGAATGGTCACCTGACAACTAAAAGGTTTCAAGTGTTCAATGGTAGGCTTCTTCCCTGTCAATAGCTCATAGGGTGTCTTATTATGAGGTCTAGTAATCAACACCCTATTCAATACATAACAGGCAGTGCCAACTGCCTCAGTCCAAAACATGGTGGGAAGTTTAGAGTCAGCAAGCATAGATCTTGCAGCCTCTATAAGGGTTCTATTCTTCCTTTCTGCAACTCCATTCTGTTGTGGAGTCCTAGGAGTGCTATAGTCTCTTTTAATACCCTTTAAACCACAAAGTTCAATGAGATTAACATTTTTGAACTCTGTCCCATTGTCACACCTTATACCTTTAATCATCTTGTTAAGTTGGTTTTCAACTAGAGCCATGAATTCTTTAAGTGCCTGAAAGGTTTGATCTTTAGTCACTAAGAAAAATGTCCAACTGAATCTACTGAAAGCATCAGTGATTACCAAACAGAAGTACTTATGATCAATACTCCTGATGAATGTTGTACCAAAAAGATCCATGTGAAGTAGCTGCAATGGTTCTGAGATTGTGCTCACAGCAGTAATGGCCTTATAAGAAGCTTTGTGTTGCTTTCCCTTGTTACAAGCCACACAATTATGCTCATTGGTGAAGATCTTGGAAGGAAGTCCATGAACTAGGCCATCTTTAGCAAGTTTGTTGATGACTTTGAAATTAACATGTGCCATCCTTCTATGCCATTTTGTAGATTCATCTAAGGATGCTTTAGCCACCAAGCATGTTAGATCACCTTCTGGCTTGACATCATTCAAGTCAAATGTATAAAGATTATGATTTCTTGGAGCCTTTAGTCATACATGATGGTCATCAGGTATTTTGGACTCAGGTGAAAGAATGAGACAACCCTCTTCAGTGAAAAGTACAGGAAGCTTTTTGTCAAAAATTTGTGAAACTGAGAACAAATTGAATCCTTGAAGCTCCTTCACATAGTAGACATTCTCAAAATCAACCTTTGGAGTTCTAATGGTTCCTTTTCCAGTGATCCTTCCTACTCCACTTCCAAACCTCACTATGCCTCCATTAATAGGCACAAAGTCATGTAGCTTCTCCTGATTCCCAGACATGTTTCTTGAACAGCCACTATCAACAATACCTAAGTCTTTATTAAGAAGAGGATGTTCCTACAACAAAGAAAGTTAATATACAACAACATAAATATGTTAATAGGCTTATGTCATGAAAGACTTGAGCCTGCCCTGTGGATCATTATGATGTACCCAAGAAGATGAGTTAGATCCACAATTGTTCCTAGATTCCTTGTAGTTATATGGTCTTTTATATGTCCAAGAACAATCTGCTGAGGACTTTTCAGCAGAATCCCAATTAGCCCTTCCCATAAACATTGGGTCATTAAATCCATACAAATGATTAAATCCATAAAATGGTCGTGACCCATATCTATTTCTATTGCTATGCACATATCTACTAGCAGAAACAACCTTATCAGAAGGAACAGACCAATCAGCAGGAATGGAATACATTCTGCTGATATTGTAATTTGCCTGTGGAACTAATGAGGGTTTGGTACAAATGTTAGTCCACTTTTGTCTAGGTCTATTATTAACAACAGAAACACCCATCCTCTTCTCATGAAAATCACAATCCTTAATTAAATGCAATTTGCTACCACAAACAAAACACTTCTTCTTCTTAGAAGATTTATTAAATCCAAAAGATGTCTTATTAAACACAGAATTATTCAAAGAAACACCAGAAATAGAATTGTTTTGTAAACACTGAAAGGAATTGTTTTCAAAAGAAGTAAATAACAAGTCTTCAGAAGAGGCTGTCTTAGAAAGAACTTCATCAGTAGCAACTTCAGAGTCCACAGACTTGTAAGATGACTTGTCAAAAATCTTTATTGAGGACTTGGGTGAGTCTGACTTGGTCTTGGAATCACAGCTGGCATAACTAGAGGTCTCTGAGGTCTTGTCCCTGGAAGAACAAGAGACATAAGTGTTAGAATCATTACTAGATATACTTCTAGAGTCAGGGGAGTCATTGATCCTAATGCCAGTGGTTTCCTTTGATTCTGGTAAGTCAAACTTATGAGATGTGGGCTTAGGGGTTCCTATGGTTGGAGGGTCTTCAGACTTATTTGGCAAGTCTTTAGACTTTTTTCCAAAGAGATGGTGTGAACCATCAAAGTCAGAGGTTTTGGTAGTAGGCATAAATACACCTCTGATAGGTCCTGGTACAGCATGCATCTCACCTTCCTTTAGATAGTTTATTGGGATAGAATAGTTATGATTTTTCTTATCTAAATAGTGATTAGCTTCTGGACCTACATATTTCTTAAACCCTAGACCTATCTCAGAAGTAACAGACTTACTACTGTAGAGTAACCTAGATAATTTATCACCTGAAACTAGCCACTCTTTATGCCTAGCTACTTCTTTATCCAATTTCTCTTGCAAAACACTTTTCTCAGACTCAATTCTAGCTTTTTCTTTTTCAGAAAACTTTAATTCATTGCTAGTACATTATAAATCTCTACTTAAAACTCTAATCTTTTCCTCATAAGCCAATTGATTTTGCTGAAACCACATCTTCTGTTGTTCTAAGGTTTTAAAAGCTTCTTTTTAAGTTGCAGCTTCAATAAAACACTCATTATATTTTGGTTTCATCTCATCATAAGCTTCTTTTAGAGTTGTATATTTAGAATCACAATCACAAACATAAGTAGATACCTGAGGAGAGATTCCCATGAGTCCAAAGTCATCATTACAACTAGCCATGCAAGAGATTTGAGGAGAGCTGCTTGTTGCATCTTCATGCTCATTCCAGTCAACACTAGCATCTATAGCAGTGATCAAGGCCTTTGATTTTCCAGCCTCCACCTCTTTCTTCTTGTATGCTGAATATTTGGTACTGGCTTCACCCTTCTTGGTTGTGCACTCTCTTGCAAAATGGCCAATTTCTCCACAAGCGTAGCACTTCACTTTCCTCCTGTCAAACCGAGCTGCATCTCTACCATCAACATTGAGGTTTTTACCAACCTTTTGCTCAAATCTTCTAACCTTGAGTGAGAGCATAGCCATTTGCCACTTTAAGTCCAACTCTTCTAAAGCAAGTTCATCAATCTGCTCAAAATCTTCATAAGCTATTTGTTGCTGTTTATCAACTTCAGCAACAAATGAATGAAGTACATCTTCCATCACATTATTAATCTTTTGATGAGTTATTGGATTAGCATTTGAAAAAGACAATGTAGTAATAGGAAGACTTTGGCTTGGAGTGGATGGACTTGAGTAAACCTGTGGTACTGGGGATGGACTTGTATAAGTATGTGGCATGTAGTTTGAGTTAGAGCTGACAAATGCAGATTGTGAAGGAGTTGCTGCATATGGAGAGAATCCCTTTATGTCACCTTCCAAAGCTCTGAGTTTGTTGTACAAGTCATCAAAACTGAGGTAGTCCAGGCCACCTTTGGTTTTCAATGATATACTCACATGAGACCATGAGGGAGGCAAGACTCTTAGAAACCTAGAATTCACCACCTCATTGTCAGGTCTGGCTAGAAGCTGATTCAAGTGACTCAGAATCTTCTAAAACCTGTCATAACCTTTGCGGAGACCTTCCTCTTCAGTTATCTTGAATTCTTGGAATTCTTGCTTCAACATACTCTTTCTCATCCTCTTTGATTCTTCATTCCCACCAAATCTAGCTTTTATGGCCCACCAGATTTCTCTTGGATCAGTCATGGAATGAAAATCTCCCATGTGGTCATCAGGGATTGCCTACAACAATATGGTTCTTGCTTTGTTCTCCCTTTGTATAGCAAGAATTTCTTCAGCAGAAACAGGTTCCAAAACCTTAATTTTGCCATCAGCATCTACACTTTGCTTTTTAGGACGACAGCCATTGAGTATAACATTCCAGAGGTTATAGTCAACACTTGCAATCCAGTTTTGCATCTTCATGGCCCAGATCTCATACTCATCCTTCCTGAGAAAAGGAAGTTTGGCATTGCTGTTAGAGAAGGCCACCTGTTGTTGTTATTGAGTAAGAGAGCCTGCTTCTAAGAGAGCAACATCACTGCCTGGTTTGTCTCCCATTGGTTCTGAGTGAAATTTTTTGTGATTGTGTTGAGGTTACAGAGAGTATCTCGTGGCTCTGATACCACTTGTAGGGATCTATATCTTGATAGATCACGAGCCAATAGATCGTTAGCCTACTAATGTAATCACCAGTAAGACTAAGTGAGATAATCTCTGTGATCTTGTAATTATTGCGGAATATAAAAACAAACTTATACTAAACTTGATCCTCTATGGATCAATAAACTTTCACTAATAATGTTATGAAAACTCGTACGTATTACAATGACCTAGGGTTCCTTATATACTAGTGGAAACCCTAACCTTTCTTACAAGAAACAAATAATCATAAACTAATAAAAGATATTCTACATATCTTGTCCTAAAATACATAATATCTATCCACGGTTTAACACTATCCGTAGGATCTCTATACGTCCGCAGGAACCATTCATCAGCAGAAACTCTCTAATCTTCCGCAGGAACCTGTCAGCAGTATCTTCAATAATTCTTTACAACCTTCAATAAATCTAGATCCTATATCTAAATCTAGCTAACCAATGTATACACTTTATTCACCAAAGAATGAATGATATACAAGACGAAATGATCAAACAACTTAGATAGCAAGATGATACTAAGTTGTAATACTTCTAGTCTTGATAGATAGAAGTATTCTTCTCTTTCCACTTGAGTGGATGAAGCTTTGGATCACTTGGAAACAAAGACTTATGAATTATATGATCAAAGGACTTTTAAGATTGAAATGGAGGTTTGAATCAGAAAGTTTTTAGTGCAAAAAGGTGAGGAAAATCTGTGAAATGAACCAGTATTTATAGGGACAAAAGTTACTGTACAGGAGCGTGCCGGTCCCCTTAATTTTAAGGGGACCGCCCCTTATAATTAAGGGGGGCATCCAGCTGTAACGGCCAGAAACTTTGTCATTTAGTGGGAAAAGTTTATTTGGTGAAAAACTAACTGATTTTGGTTAAAAATTTGAATTCATATATTTAGTATGATTAAAACATTTTTCTTTATTAGCAAAAGTGTTTTTCAAAAATATATAATATGTTTATATAATTAAATAAACTTTGTAATAATTAATTAAATACCCCTTTGATCTTATAATACATTAGACACTTTGTTTATTCATACCTTAAGTGATTAGATGGTAAAAGTGATTATTTACTACTAAATACTTGTTTACGTCATGATCTTTGGTTTGATGGGTTTTTGTTTTGTGATTATCAAAACATAGAGATATCGAAAGACATGAATAACGTTTTTAGTCATTTATTTATATCAACAATCTCTCCCTTTTTGATGATTACAAAACCTAAACTCATTAAATCCAAAAATTAATTTTTAGACAAGTATTTTGTGAGTTTATATTCACTTCTCCCCCTTTTTGTAGAATAAAAGGGGTTTAGGCCGATAAGATGAAAGCTCCTCCTTGATGTATGCTCCCCCTCATTTGAGGGCACCAAGGGTTCGAGCTATGGAATTCTTACAAGAAAAATATTAGAAGCACACGCAAAAATATATAACATACTAATAACAAATAACAAGCATGGCAAAAGAGAATTTGAAACACATATAAAAGCATTAATTAATTCAAAATGATTATGTCAACCACATAATCATTGTTACGTAAGCCATAATTCTAGAATTCTAAACCAAGTAGAATATCCTATTGTGCCAACAAAGAGTGTCATTGAACTTTCTTGCATCCCAAAATGGTTGAGGTATTTTATTTGAAAAATACGAAACATAAGCATATAGAATGCTTGGGTGAGAATGGTAAATGGGGATCATGTTGATGGCTTAATGGAGGTAAACTTTTGGTTGCATGGATGTTGGTGAGTTTGGAGATGTAGAGCTTGGAGGTGGTGGATTTGAAGTTGGGTTTGTTGGTTGAGGGTTTTGATGTTGTTCAAGTGATGGTGTTTGTTGAGATCTAGTAAGAAGATACTCAATACAAGTAAAGTGCTCATTCAATGCAATGGTTTGTTGTTGGAGGAAGATGCAACAAGGGCAATTGTTAACATGCTTCTCAATTTGGTTAATGTTGTGTGGTGATGATGGTGAGCTTGATTGAGGTGGATCCAAATTGCGTTAAGCAAGATGTAATGCTAAAAGAGCACTAAGCTCATGAGCCTCTTTTAGCTCCTCAACGAACTTCAAGTGTTCGGAGGAAGGTGATGGTGGAGGAGCATGATAGTTGCCTTGGGTGAAGGTTTGAACATGCAACATAGGAGTGGCATGTGAGGTTGTAGGATGTGGTGGTGGTACTTTTGGTGGTGGAGACATGATTGAGCTTGGGTAATCATGAAAACATGATATGGGTGGAATAGGTTCTTCATGAGTGTATGGTGTTTTTGTTGAATGAACAACATGTGAAGTATTGATTGAGAGATTGGGATTGTTGTTTTAGGATTGAGCATGCTCATCATATGAAGAAGCATTAATGAGGGCATGAGTGGATGATAGGTTGTGAGATGAGTCATTAGTGTGGGTTTGAGGTTTAGTTGTTGGTTGACTTGGAACAACATCACTTGAGTTATGACAAGAATCAAGTGTCCTCCTCCAAACGGGTTTGACGAAGATCCTTGCAGTTCTTGAAATCTTGGGTTTTTGGTTGTTGGGAGATGATATGTTTGGATGTGATGGCATTAATGATGGGAAGAGGGTATTTATAGTGTATGAGAAATGTGGTTTAGGAAGGTAAATTTTGAGGGATAGTATGGGACAAAATATGTTTGTGAATTTTGGGAAGTATAGGGTGAAAAGGGTCAGAAAGTGATAAAAGAAAATAGTAACCCCGACCATCAGATGGCCGGTCCCCTTAATTAGGGGCCGGTCCCCTTAATCATTAAGGGGGCTGCCTTGTATAATTAAGGGGGCGGCCCATCTGGTGAATTCCAGAATGCAAGAATTGGGTTTTTGGCAGAAAATTTTCAGGAAGGTTGTGTTTTTGGGTTTGGATTCATGTAAGTTCAACTCTTTGAGGCAATATAGGGTATACTACTCATATATGTAGAGAATGTTGTAGAAAAAATAAAGTAGACAAGTATTTTCTAATATACATGCAATCTATTTATTGGCCAATTAAGTTAAACAACCAAGGGAGCAATAAAACAAACTAGTCAAATATGCAATTATATGAAGATGATAATACGTAGGCTAGTACAAACATATTAATGAGTGCTTACAAGTAACAAATGGGAAGATATAATTGTATGGACTTCAAGACTTGTTACAAACAAGATCCATATGGGCAAACCATGATTCTCATGAAATGATTTAATTAAATTGTGAATGTCATTTCCATAGAAGTGTATGACACATATGAGATAATCAAATATATTTTTAATAAAACGTTTTTAGTTTTATTCAACAATGCTTTGAAATAGATTCAAGTGTGCATTAGAGTAAAATAGATTGAGTTTTGCTTCATAACATGTTGACAAATTGGATAAGAAAAATTTTTCCAATCTTGATATTGATTAAAATAAAGTTATGGTAGCTTACAGTTAAACATGTTGTTTGAAGAAAAATGAGATAGATATTTGAAAGATTATTTTTCAAAGAGAGAGGTTTTAAACATGAAATTTTATTTTTGATAGAAAGAAATCACAAATGAAGGATTTGAAATAGAAACTTATCATACTCAAGAGAATCAGTTGAGCCCATTGTCACATATAATCATCTTTAATGGCAACTAAAGACATAAATGAGTGATGGTAGATTCTAATGATCTTAATGCAATATAATTGAGAGGGATAAAGTAAATCATCTATAGATACAAGATTAACACATGTATATATATACTAAACTCGTCATAGTGTTAAAAGCTAACTAGTCTTAATTATAGCACATCTATTAATGCAACTAGAATGGTCATTTAGCGTAAATAATAAGTATTCTACTATTGATCATAGATGATTTCCAACATGAATGATGAAAAAGCATAACGGTAATAGACTTAAGATAAAGAGGGTCAACTAGCCTAATTTCATGTATACATATATTAGTATTAATGATATATGAACCGGGCAACCTATAATTTTAATCATATTAATATACTAATTATAGCATACTCTAATATAATGTGATATTTACAAGTTTTTGAAAAGAAAACTTACCTCAGGTCCAGCTTATCTTAAAGAGTGGGCATGAGAGAATTAGAAGACATCTTTAAAGTTTGCCCAAAGCATGTCGAAGTAGCAAAGTAAAATCCCAACGCAATAAAAATCAAGTAGACTTGATCCGAAATACTTAATCGATCACAACAATCATCATAAATCATGTAGATCAAGAATAGTTGTGCTTGAATCCTTCATCTTGAGGTAGTAACGAACACACCATAAAACCAATACTCCAAAAGTGAAGAACACAACGCCAAAACAGTAAATGGCCGCAACAACGTCATAAGCAAATACTGTGTAGAATGTGAATCAGAGTAATAGGAACCAATAGTCATCAAATGTAAGAGATCAAAGTGAGTGATCCAAGAAGTAATAGTCTCTTCGTTCGTTAACTACCTAAACATGAAGAAGAGCTTGGTACCCAGATTCTCATGGGTCCGAAATGGTTAGTTGAGGATATCCATTGCATTTAAATGCACATGATGAGGATATCGTCGAGAAGTACAAGAATTCATCAATAGTTTTTTTTAACTAACAAACAATGACTTTCTTGACTAGAGTGATAAATAATGGGTGTAAATAATATTAGTTATAAATTTCTCCACTAGGTTTAACAAATTTTATTTGTTTTGATATATTTGTTAAAGGATCATTTGCGGTAAATCCTAAACCAATTTTATCATAAAATAACTTTTGAATGTTAAGTAGGTATTTTAAAGATATAGAACTATTTTCGAATTTGGCTAACATTTTTGCTTTTTCATTTTCCATTTTAATTTCATGTTTGTAATCTTGGCATTTTTTACATTCAAGATCAATTTCAATATTACTTTCAAGTCTAGACATTTTATCTTCTAAAATTATTTCTTTTTCAAAGTTATTTTCAACGGAAATTGAAGATCCATTTTTAAAAATATTTTTGAGTCAATGTTGCAAAGATGTTTGAAGTTGTTTTCCAATTTTGAAAATTCTAATATAAATTGATCATAGCAAAAATGTTTGGTTTCGGATTGTACCTTATTTGTAGTTGTGCAATCTTCACATGCTATATGTTGATCAATTCCATCGTCCATGTCGCTCCATGTTTTATTTGTAGTTTTGCTTAGATCTTGAAACGTGTAATCCTTGCTATCAATACTTGTATTTACATTAGTTTGAATATCTTCACACGCCATATTCTCATTATCTTCTTCGTCCTTGTTGCACCATGATTTATTTACACTCTTTCTTCGGATTTGGCTCATGTATTCTTCGTTATTGATACCTTCAATGATCACATTTGAACTAGTAGTATATGTGTTTATTTCAACTAAATATTTATCTATCAAATTTTCTAGTGTGCAACATCAAGTTTATCATCTTTGGCTTTACATTTCTCTTGGTGAAGCTTTAAAAGACATTTCCAAATATCATTTGCCGTTTTACAAAAGAATACTCTTTCATATTCAACTCTTTGTAGAGTTTTGAAAATAACTAATTTAGCTTTAGTATTTTATCAATCTTTGTTTGAAGATTATTATATTGATTTTCAAAATCCATTTTGGTTGGTTGAAGATCACCAATTGAAATGATATGCCAAAGATCAAGATCTACTGATTTCACATAATTTTCAAATTTATTTTTCCATTCAAGAAAATGATCATTTTCAAATAATGGTGGTTTTTGCGTAAATTTCCCTTCTAGATATTTTTCAAATTCCATTGATCGTTACAAGTTTTAAAATACAATATATTTTAAAAATCTTGCTAGACGTGGCTCCTGATACCAATTGTGGAAAACTAGAAGGGGGATTGAATAGTTTTACGTCTTTTTCGTTTTATTTGTTTTATAAAAGTTTGCTTCTAAAGAATAGACGTAAATTTCAAAACTCTTTGATGCAAAAAAATATATATACTAGTTTATTCACGGTTTTCGTATAAACACTACTTATATATAATGTTGAGTGAAAATTTATAATTTCATATATCACATATAAACATATATATGTATATGTGATTTAATATGAGTTTATGTACTTGGTTTGTTTGTATAAAATTAATGTTGTGAATGAAGCTTAGTTTGATCTTTATGTGAAATCAATATATGCACAACACAAGCAATTATAACTATGTATGAAATGCTAACAAATAAATAAACAAAGAGTTGGAGATGGAAAGATCAAACCGAGAGACAAAGGATTTATAGTGGTTCGGCTACAAGGACACCTTCCTTGCCCTACTCCACTCCCCGAGCACCGAACTCGAGAGTTTTTGTAACAACCGTGGTTTTGGCAGGTCAGTTTGACTAAAAGTCTTGACTCGGTGGACGTTTGTTTGGTGTGTATTAGATGTTTGAAGTGATACAAGTGTGATATAGGTGAGTTTTAGCACTAAATCCCTTTGCGTAAATGGTTTTATTGTGATTTGGAAAGTTTGGAATTTAGGAAAGTTCATTTTGATCACCTTTGTGGTGTAGAAATAACTTGTGTAGTTTTGGTGTTTTTGTGTTTTTGCGTAACGAGGCTTCGTTCAAGTAATTGAGCATTAGTAAGTTACGTGGGATTTGTTTTTATGAGTTATATTTCAAAAAGAGTGTGAAATTCTATTTTTGGAAGCTTTGTTTTGAAAATGATATTTTTCCGGTTTATCATAAAATTAAGGTTTATCGCGTAAGACGTTAGGTTTTGTTTTGGGAGTTTATAAAATATGAAAAGTATGAGATTTTGAGTGTAATAAATAAATTTAATAAAAAAAATAAAAATATATATATTTATATATGTAAAATTCGGATTTAAGGGATAAGGGGGAAAAAGGAAACCCAATTTGAGTCCAAATATGACTCTTAGGCCCAAGGATTATCCATAATTAATATATATACCAAACCAAACACCCCTAAAACGTTTTTACTGCAATTTTAGTCGATCCAAGGAGCAAGAGAAGGGAGAAAAAATTAGGTTTTATAATTGTGAAGCAATAATCAAGAATCAAGGTAAAATTCTTAAAATACATGTTCAATTGTTTGATTAATTAATATAATTCATGTAATAATTATATGATGGATTAGGGTTTGGGTTAACTTCTGTAAATTAATGTTATTAAACATGTTGGATCAATTAATGATAATAGTATGATGATTGGTTAAGAGAATTGAGTGTTAAACGCGTTAGATTATGTGTTAGGGTTTGGACAGATTTGTAAGGCTGTAAAGATGTGAGTGTACATAACAGATGGTGATGAGTTAAATCACGAATTTTAGGTCTAAATTTAAGTATAATTAAAGATCTTTCCAAAAAGTCCAGCCACGATCAATTTTGAGGTCGGGAAGTCGGTCTTTTGATTTTTCTTTGTTAAGGTGTCAAAGCTGTCAAACCGGGACAGATTTTGGGTAAAAGTTTGATGTTGGCATGTGGTTGTAAAAGTGGTATTTTGACTTGGTCTTCTGGAATAGTTAAGTTTTAGGTTATATTAGACTACCAGGAAGAGGATTCGCGATAAAAACTTGTGGAAGTAATTATTAAAAATCAAAACTTTTTTGTGTGCGTTCAGATCTGAATTTGAGTAGTTGACAAGTTTGAATTTTCTATGAGTACTTGTGTGTGTTATTGGTCCATGGCCTTCTGGGATTAGCTTCTATGCTTATGAGAGACCATGGTAAATTTTTTGTGTGAGTTGTTAAGCTTTATTTGTCGTGATTTCATGTGAGTGAATGTACTCAAAAATTCTGCGTTTTTTGAGTTTTAGAGTGCAAGGGATTTAGTGAGTATTAAGTTATGGTAGTGGTTAGTGTGGTTTCTAGGAGATCCATGGCGGGTCATATGAGTCTTAGACATCCATCATATGTGTATTACATGGGTTGTAGCTTTTATCTTGACCTTGTGTAATGTGGATTATTTTTGTGTGCTATAGATTGTGGAAGCTGCGGAGTTTAAGGTGAGTTCATAGTCCCATATTTTTACTTTGTTTTAAACTTGGGATGGGAATGATGCTTGTCTTAAATGATTTGGTTTACTGTGATTATGTGTGTGGTATTAAAGAGCTTGGACTTATAATGTTATTGTATGTATGCTATGTGTGATTATTTGCTTGCGTGGATATTTTGGGATTCAATTAGGATAGCGACCTAATTGATGATATATTTTGGGATTCAATTGGGAGGATGCTTACCCTGTTGCTCGCGCATGCGACCTAATTGATGATTATGGGATCGGGGGACACGAGCCGTCCTGATATGGTAATGATTATGGGATCGGAGGACACGAGCCGTCCTAATGGTTGCCTTATGAGTGTTGTTGCCTTTGTGTGTGGATATTGACTTGCAAATGCATGTAGCTATATGATAACTATAATTATTTGTCCAGCTATATTTTGTAATCACAGTGAATTCGGTTGCCTTGTGTGTTGAGTCTTAAACCTATGAATCTCACCAACATTATGTTGACGTTTTAAGCATCATTTTCAGGTGAGCTTTCTAAGGATAAGATAGAAGGATGTGGATAGACGAGACCTTAGTTGCATTGGAAGTGGTTTATCATCTTTATTTGGATTTATGTTTTGTTTTGGTTATTTTATTTTGGGGTATTGTTACAGCACTTTGTGTTTGTACATTGCTCTATTTATGTGCATGTAGTTGTTCTCTATTTAGACACCAGGTGTTGTGATGATATCCATGAAGTTACACACCACAACTTCGTCACAACTTAATCACAACTTCTACACAACTTCTTCACACCAATCTACTTCACACTAATTCTTCTTCACACCTTTCTATTTCACACCTTTCTACTTCCTTACTCTTCTTCTTCACGCCAATTGTTTCTTCACACCTTCACAACTTAGTTCTATCCACTACTTCAAGATTTATACTTCTTCACAACTTCTAGGCTTCAAGGTCTTCTCAACTTCAAGGCTTCAACTTCTTTGTCTTCACAACTAATCTCTACTTCAATATACTACCACTTCTTATTTCTTCTACCACTAATCCTATGCACCTCTACTTCTTCACTTCTAGTACCACTTTACACCTTTAATAAATCTAGATCCTATATCTAAATCTAGCTAACCAATGTATACACTTTATTCACCAAAGAATGAATGATATACAAGATGAAATGATCAAACAACTTAGATAGCAAGATGATACTAAGTTGTAATACTTCTAGTCTTGATAGATAGAAGTATTCTTCGCTTTGCACTTGAGTGGATGAAGCTTTGGATCACTTGGAAACAAAGACTTATGAATTATATGATCAAAGGATTTTTAAGATTGAAATGGAGGTTTGAATCAGAAAGTTTTTAGTGCAAAAAGGTGAGGAAAATCTGTGAAATGAACCAGTATTTATAGGGACAAAAGTTACTGTACGGGAGCGTGCCGGTCCCCTTAATTCATGGCCGGTCCCCTTAATTTTAAGGGGACCTCCCCTTATAATTAAGGGGGCCGCCCAGCTGTACCGGCCAGAAACTTTGTCATTTAGTGGGGAAAGTTTATTTGGTGAAAAACTAACTGATTTTGGTTAAACATTTGAATTCATATATTTAGTATGATTAAAACATTTTTCTTTATTAGCAAAAGTGTTTTTCAAAAATATTTAATATGTTTATATAATTAAATAAACTTTGTAATAATTAATTAAATACCCCTTAGATCTTATAATGCATTAGACACTTTGTTTATTCATACCTTAAGTGATTAGATGGTAAAAGTGATTATTTACTACTAGATACTTATTTACGTCATGATCTTTGGTTTGATGGGTTTTCGTTTTGTGATTATCAAAACATAGAGATATCGAAATATATGAATAACGTTTTTAGTCATTTATTTATATCAACAGAAGGCATTTGTAACACCCCCAAAATACCGCAGCGGAAGACTGTGTCACTTGGGGTGCTACTTCATAATACAAAGTACAAGTTATAGAAAACGACCTCTAAATGAGACGTTTTAAAAAGTTACCATTCGATTAATGAATTCAGAGTTACAAACATGAGATTCCAAAGTACGATACATAAATGTATACAAAATGTTTTGAATGGTAAATGATAAAAGCGTAAGTATTCAGAATATGCAGCTTGACTCTAAGTTCCACGCACTAGCTATCGCCTTACTAACCTGAGATAAACATGCTAAAGTGTCAACACAATGGTTGGTGAGTTCATAGAGTTTGTCTTAAAACAGTTGAAAAGCCTTAAAGAATGTTCACACAGCAAAGGCATTGTAAATCCACTCAATTGCAAGTCCCGCCCATAACAACACTTGCAACCTGTGTGTTCACAACCCATTGCTAAATATATAGTATGATTAAGACATGTATAAGTTCATCACAACAATTAAGCAATTAGTCGTGAGTCTCTACTTCATCTCCGAAGACCTCACTTGAGAGCTAATTCCCAAAGACAACTGGGAGCCAATTCCCAAAGATAACTACTAGCCACTAAATAGAATAACGCAATTAAGTATAACACAATCATGTATGTATGAAATCAAGTATAATGCAATCAAGTATAAGACAATCAAGTATAAAACAATCAAGTATAAATGTTTTGAGTATTTGTACAAGTAAGCAAGTAGTTGAGCATGTATCTCCCCCAAAGAGTTATAACAAGTATGAAAAGAGTAGGGGCTATGACTCACCTTGAACTAATGATATCAAAACGTATAACAGAATCGAAGGATAAGCCAGGAAATCTCTACACGCAACCTAGAATATGATGATATATCTTAGGTTTGGAGTAATGTCTAAGAATACGAATAATTACCTATATATGTCTTGCATATAGTTCATGATGTAGTACTTAGTATATAGTGTAAGTCGTTGAATAAAAATGGTTTATAAAACATGTATAGTTTGTATATCTCTTACTACCGTTCGGTCCGTCATAATTCAGAGGTCATGTAGTAAATGTTCGAGGAGCTAGGACACTTTAAGTCGTAAATCCAGCAACTCGTCGAACCGTTTACCCGAATGGAACCCCTCACATGAAGCTCCCTAGTGTTGTAGTATTCAATTTGTAAAACATGTATAATAGTTATAATGATTTTGGTTTAGAAAGCCTTGAGGTCTTAGCCGTGGCCTTGCCGTGGCTTTGGTCATGGCTACCATGGTCTTGAGACTCATCCTTGGCCTTAGCCATGGTTTTGGTCTCGGCTTTAAGGTCATTAGACCCCTTGGTTTTACTTAGCCATAACCAATACATGGTCATTTGGGTATTAAAAAGGGTTGTTAAGAATTTGAAGAAAAATATCACTCGTTATGCGTTTTCAGGGTTCGAGCTTCTTTAAATCTCAACGAAAACGTCGTTCCGGACAACTTTCGTGTTTTAACTTTTTGATGAATCGGACCAGAAGGCCTCGAAAAAAATCCAAATTTTGATCAGAATGCTATTAGGCAGTTTCGGGTTTTTAGGTTCGCTAACTTCTTTTGGCCATAACTTTTGACTCGTGTACTCGTTTTAGGTGATTCAAATTGCTATGTTTTCCTTTTAAAACCCTCATTAACAGTAGGTAAGTGTTTCATATCATGGTTACTCTATTTTGGTCGTGGTTCTCAATATAAGTCACTAGTTTCCTTGTTTACTTAACATAAGTTAACATATAGTGTTATTAACTTGTTTTAAAGATTTTTGTACATCATGAACACAATACAAAGACCATATATAGCATGAATGAAATATAATAAGTATGAAAATGATATTGAGCAAGAAAGTGTATTAGGGTTTCTTACAACTTTTGGCTTTCAAAAGAAAGGAAGTCAAGTATGAACTAGGACACTAAACCTATGCTTGCAAACCCTTCATCACAACTCTTGCAAACCATTGCTAACCTTTACATAACCCTTGTGAAATGCATTTAACCTCAGCCCCTAACATCTTGTGTAGCTCCTAATTCAACCATGGAATCACCAAACAAACTCTTGATTCATGTAGAGACTAACTATGCCTTCAACTTTGGTATGTAACTTATAACTTAGAAATCAAAGGATCAAGGTTGTGTGATTTAAGTGTGTGTCGTTTTTGGTGATGATAAAAGGAAGAGGATGAGCTTGCTATTTATAGGAAGATGAGGAGGTTAGGAAGGTGCCTAGGAAGTTTCCTTGAGGAGGTTAGAGACTTAGGATATTTTCCAAGACTTAGTGACCAAGTATACTTGCACAATGTTTAGCTTCTTATGTAAGCTTCCTATCTTAGACTTAGTGACCAAGAAAATGCCCCATGTGGTCTAAAATTTCGTTCAATGCCTATCTTGGATGACTAGATATGTGTTTTGATAATATCTTGCTTTTATGGAGTGAGTTTTGTCTCGGTAATCGCTAACGGTAAGTCGTTAAGTCATGAAACTTAAAATCGGGTATCCTAAAAATATAAAACTTATAAATATGTTAAAACTTATTAATATAACATATCTTAGCATATTTAATGAGTGATAAGTTCTATCGGGTTGCTTAAACGCTGCTAAAACTGGAAACGCGGGTCTAAAACGCTTAATTTGCGTAAAACGCTGAACTGGAAAACGTAAAATTCCAAAACTTTTGGAATTGTCGTAAAATGAGAGAAAATCATATTTCTATTGTTTATAGTGTTTTATGGACATATCGGGATGCTGGAATGACGTTTAAACTTAAAAGTAAATCTCAGACACGGTTTTGTGATTTTTGCAGAAATGATCCGGCGAGTGTCAAATTCTCGGATTATCATTAAAATAGTTTAACTTGCGAGAATATGAAATAAAAATTTCAGGAGTGAATAGTAAAAAGTGAATAATAATAGTGAATAGTAAAAATGAATAGTAATCCGAAAATACGAATTGTTACAGCATTCATGCTTTATAATATATGATGATGATGATTATGATAGTATGATATGATAACACCATCCTACCATTTTTGGTTTTGATTTTTCGGGGAAGTAAGATTAGGTTTATTACAAATTTTTAATATTGTAACCGTTGATATATTATTTATGTCAAATTGATATATTTTCTTACATGGATCAGGAGGTGATAGTTGATAGTATAGATTATTTTCTGAACCGTATGCGGTATGCCCGTGAAAAAAGGTCGAAGGTTGAATCCTTATCAGTGTCCATTTTTAGATAACAATAATAAATTGAACTTTATAATTCTTAGTGTATAGTTCTCCGAGATTGATGGAACCTAAAATATATATTTATATATTAGCTCAAAAGCAATATGTACCTACGAGATATGTTGACTCGTTGAGGGGGCTGTTAGTAAATTTAGTACACTTGAGGGATCAATTCACACCTGGTAATGGGCTTGGAGGTATGGAGTATACACCCATTTGGTCACTGAATCCCCTGACTCAATAGTGGTTATGTATTGAATCTGCTGATAGCATGATTCTGCTGATTGTTGTTACCACTGCAAGTGTTAACGTTACCACTGCAAGGGTTGTTGTTACCACTGCAAGTGTTAACGTTACCACTGCAAGGGTTATTGTTACCACTGCAAGGGTAACTGTTTCCACTGATAACCACAGATCCTATAATTATGGAAATTATTATGTTATCATTAATGGGCCGTTAATTATACATAATACCATGGGCTAGGGTTTGAGTATTCTCTATTATAAATAGAGATCACATCATTATGCATGAAAGTAAGTTATCATACGATATACTAAACACAAAACCCTAAACACTTAAATACGCATCTGGTTCTTGGTTTGTGCCTAAAGCAAGAACATCACTTGGTCTTATCCCATAGAGATATTCGTGTAACCCAGGCATAGGGTCGAATAGTTTCTATTGGAAAGTGATACCACGATTTCAAGTGAATATCCGGTACCTTCATTGATTATCTTAACCCTAATCTGGAACTGTTTTGCAGCTAAACAACCAACAATCAATAGAAACTATTAGTGATAATCAATGGCTGCTGCTATGAGACAAATGGCTGCTAACTTTTCCAAGTTGGAAAAGTTTGAAGGTGTTGATTTCAGAAGATGGCAAAAGAAGATGCACTTCTTGTTGTCAAGTATGAATGTGGTGTATGTTCTCACGACTGAGATTCCAGAAGATCATGGAGATGATGCTACTATGGATCAGATGAGGGCAAGGAGCAAGTGGGAGAATGATGACTACATATGCAGAGGTTTAATTCTCAATGGTATGTCTGATTCTCTTTTTGATATTTATCAGAATGTTGAAACTTCTCAAGAACTATGGGATTCCTTGGAAGCCAAATATATGGCTGAGGATGCATCAAGTAAGAAGTTCCTTGTAAGTAATTTTAACAATTACAAAATGGTTGATTCTAGACCTGTCATGGAACAATACAATGAACTTCTTAGTATACTTGGTCGATTCACACAACACAAGATGAACATGGATGAGGCTATTTCAGTCTCTTGTATCATCGATAAACTACCTCCTTCTTGGAAAGAATTCAAACATATGCTTAAGCATAAGAAGGAGGAGTTAACTCTTGTTGAGTTGGGCAGTCACTTGCGCATTGAGGATTCACTCAAAGCTCAAGACATTGACAAGCCAAAGAGTAGCACTGCTACTGGTCCATCAGTTGTCAATATGGTAGAGCATAACAACTCCACCAAGTACAATGACAACAAGGGCAAGCGTAAGCATCAAGATAACACCAAATCTGATCTTAACAAGAAACCTAAGGTGACTTGTTGGAAGTGTGGGAAACCTGGACACTTCAGGAAAGATTGCAAGGGTGGTAAAGTTGGAAACAAATCCAATGGATCAGGCACAAGTGGAGGGAATGGTAACACCAATTCTCTGAAAGGTCAGAATGTGTTTAATAAGTCTTTTAAGATTTATTATGTTACATATATATCTGATATTTACTTTGTGCAGGATGATGATGTTGCGTGGTGGGTTGACTCTGGAGCAACAATTCATGTGTGTAAAGATAGAAGCTGGTTCAAGACTTATGAGTCAATGAATGATGGTTCTATTCTTCATATGGGAAACGAGTCAACTGCCCTGGTGCATGGAAAAGGATGTGTTGAGTTGAAGTTTAGTTCTGGAAAGAGTGTTTCTTTATTTAATGTTTTACATGTTCCTGATATTAGAAAGAATTTGGTTTCTAGTAGTGTTTTAAATAATTGTGGTTATAAACAGGTTATTGAATCTGATAAGTTTGTTTTATCTAAAAATGGTGTGTTTATTGGTTTTGGTTATTTATGTAATCAAATGTTCAGACTTAATATTGTTCATGATAATATTGATTCTGCTTTTATATCTACATCTAAACTTTATGATTCAAACCTTTGGCATGCAAGACTTGGCCATGTACATTTTAAAAGAATGCAAGATATGTCTAAGGATGGGTTAATTCCAGCCTTTGATGTGAACACTGAAAAGTGTAAAACTTGTATGTTGAACAAGATAACTAAGAAACCTTTTCAAGGAGTAAAACGTGAAACTAAAGTTTTGGAGTTAATTCACAGTGACCTTTGTGATTTACATGCAACTCCCTCTTTGGGGAATAAAAAATACTTTGTAACATTTATTGATGATGCTTCAAGGTTTTGTCATGTTTATTTATTACATTCTAAAAATGAAGCATTAGATAAATTTAAAGTATTTAAAACTGAAGTTGAATTGCAACAAAGTTCCCTGATCAAAAGATTAAGGACTGATAGGGGAGGTGAGTACATGGATACTCTGTATTTTCAGTCTGTTGGTATAATCCATGAAACGACTGCCCCTTATACTCCTCAGCAAAATGGTATTTCTGAAAGGAAAAACAGGGTGCTGAAGGAGATGGTTAATTCCATGTTGTCCTATTCAGGGCTGAGTCAAGGGTTCTGGGGTGAAGCTATGTTAACAGCTTGCTATTTATTAAATAGGGTTCCCAACAAAAGGAACAAAGTTACAACTTATGAACTTTGGACTAAAAAGAAACCTAACCTTAATTATCTTAGGATATGGGGTTGTAGGGCTGTTGTAAGACTCCCTGATCCAAAGCAGAAAACTTTGGGTGAAAGAGGCATTGAATGCATCTTTGTTGGATATGCTGAGCATTCCAAGACATATAGGTTTTATGTTATAGAACCTAATGAGTCTGTTTCAATTAACTCAATAATTGAATCAAGGGATGCAATCTTTGATGAGAATAGATTCTCATCTATCCCTAGACCAAGTCAAAGGATTCCAAATGGAACCAATGACAATGGTGTTTCAGAGGTTCCTACTGATGAGGTTCCTACTGATGAGGTTCCTGCTGATGAGGTTCCTACTGAGGTTGTGGAACAACAACCTGAACCTGAGCTCAGAAGGAGCAATAGGGTGAGGACTCCAAAGTCATTTGGACCTGAGTTTCAATTATACTTAATTGAAGGTACAAGGAGTGAGGTCTCTGACCAATACTCCTATTGCTTCATTGTTGAGGATGATCCCAAAACATTTGAAGAAGCAATGAAGTCCCAGGATGTTGCTTTCTGGAAAGAAGCAATTAATGATGAGATGGACTCCATCATGGGCAATAACACTTATGTGTTGACTGATCTACCACCTGGTTGCAAACCTTTAGGTAGCAAATGGATTTTCAAAAAGAAAATGAAGGTAGATGGAACTGTTGAAAAGTTTAAGGCAAGATTAGTTATTCAAGGCTTTAAACAAAAGTCAGGAATAGACTACTTTGATACTTATGCTCCAGTGGCACGTATCAGTACCATAAGATTGCTAATTGCTTTGGCATCAATTCACAATCTGATTATTCATCAGATGGATGTGAAGACAGCTTTCTTGAATGGTGATTTAGATGAGGAGGTTTACATGAACCAACCTCAGGGCTTCATCATGCCTGGCAATGAAAACAAGGTGTGTAAACTGATTAAGTCTCTTTATGGACTGAAACAGGCACCTAAGCAATGGCATCAAAAGTTTGATGAAGTGGTTTTGTCTAGTGGTTATTTACTTAATCAGGCTGACAAATGTGTATATAGCAAATTTGATGAATCTGGTAAAGGAGTCATCATTTGTCTATATGTTGATGACATGTTGATCTTTGGCACTGACCAAAATCAAGTTGATCTTACAAAAGAATTTTTGTCATCAAAGTTCTCCATGAAGGATATGGGGGAGGCAGATGTTATCCTTGGCATAAGGATTAAACATGAAAGTAACAAAATTTCTATCTCTCAGTCTCATTTCATTGAGAAGGTGTTAAAGAAATTTAATTACTTTGATTGTACTCCAGTGAGTACTCCTATGGATACAAGTGAGAAGCTAATGCCTAATACTGGCAAAGCTGTATCTCAACTTGAGTATTCTAGGGTGATTGGCTGCTTGATGTATGCCATGACTTGTACAAGACCTGATATTGCTTTTGCTGTGGGTAAACTGAGCAGGTATACTAGTAATCCTAGTGCTCATCATTGGCAAGCAATTCAGAGGGTCTTTAAGTATTTGAAGAGAACTATGGATTATAGTCTCTCATATACTGGTTATCCTTCAGTATTAGAAGGATATACTGATGCAAGTTGGATCAGTAACACTGAAGACAATTCGTCTACAAGTGGCTGGGTATTCCTACTTGGTGGAGGTGCAATTTCTTGGGCATCCAAGAAACAAACTTGCATTACCAGTTCAACCATGGAATCTGAATTTGTGGCTTTAGCTGCTGCTGGCAAAGAAGCTGAATGGTTGAAAAACTTGCTTCTTGAGATTCCATTGTGGTCTAAACCTATAGCACCTATTTCTATCCGTTGTGATAGTGCTGCTACATTGGCAAAGGCTTATAGCCAGATGTACAATGGGAAGTCTAGACACTTAGGTGTTAGGCATAGCATGATTCGTGAGCTTATCATGAATGGGGTGATATCTATAGTGTTTGTTAAATCTCAACAAAACTTAGCTGATCACTTGACGAAGGGTTTGGCTAGAGACTTGGTTTTGAAGTCTGCTAAAGGGATGGGTTTAAGTCCAACTTAGTCACTGAATGCAAGGATACCCAACTCCCTTCTAAGGAAACTTGGAAGCTGAGTTCAATGTGGAAAGCTGATCATTTGGTGGACTGAAGCACATGTATCACAAACATCCCAAGGTTGTGCTTGTTACCTGCTGAAAGGAGGATGAAGTCTTCACTTCTTAATGGTTAATTTTCTTTGAAAAAGTGCTAAGCAGGAGCATGAATTAAAGATGAACCACCTATGTAAATGTTGAAGTTTTGCCGCTTCAGGAAGCTTTGGACTTTTAGCTTTTACAACATTTATGAATTGGATATGGACACATGGCTTGTATAGTGTCAGGAGTATTTTAGTGTTTGAAAACTTGTGTGTATTTATCATCAGGTATTCAAATGGGTTGAAGGGTTCAATTCTTAGAACACCCTGATTCTCGAATATTTGAAAGTATATGTACTAATGTGGAAATTCAATCCTCAGGATATTTTCATTTATGCACTTGTTTTGGTTTGTGTTTGAATTTTCATGCAAAGGTAGTGAACTAAATTTGGGGAGGATTGTTAGTAAATTTAGTACACTTGAGGGATCAATTCACACCTGGTAATGGGCTTGGAGGTATGGAGTATACACCCATTTGGTCACTGAATCCCCTGACTCAATAGTGGTTATGTATTGAATCTGCTGATAGCATGATTCTGCTGATTGTTGTTACCACTGCAAGTGTTAACGTTACCACTGCAAGGGTTGTTGTTACCACTGCAAGTGTTAACGTTACCACTGCAAGGGTTATTGTTACCACTGCAAGGGTAACTGTTTCCACTGATAACCACAGATCCTATAATTATGGAAATTATTATGTTATCATTAATGGGCCGTTAATTATACATAATACCATGGGCTAGGGTTTGAGTATTCTCTATTATAAATAGAGATCACATCATTATGCATGAAAGTAAGTTATCATACGATATACTAAACACAAAACCCTAAACACTTAAATACGCATCTGGTTCTTGGTTTGTGCCTAAAGCAAGAACATCACTTGGTCTTATCCCATAGAGATATTCGTGTAACCCAGGCATAGGGTCGAATAGTTTCTATTGGAAAGTGATACCACGATTTCAAGTGAATATCTGGTACCTTCATTGATTATCTTAACCCTAATCTGGAACTGTTTTGCAGCTAAACAACCAACAGGGGCGGGTAATGACACTCAGGGACAACGTATCTAGAATGGTATTGCGGTGTCACGATATCATGATATAATTTTATTTCGTAGTGTTAATTTTTATAAGAAAAACACTTAGTTTTTTTTAAAGGTACTCGATCCTACTTTAGTTAATCCATTAAGAAATGAGATTTAGTGAGAAGAAATTATTAAAATAAAAAATGTGAGAAGAAATTCTAGATACATATTTCAAATAAAGAAAGAAAAATAATTAGGAGATACATCTATTTTGTGAGTGCATCTAAAATTTGCGGTTGTAATTTGTTCTCATTTTTCTCATCTTGATTATACTTCTCATTTGATCTTAACTCCGTTCATTAATAGGTGAAAAGTAATTTTCGTCACTAAACTCAATCATTTTAACTGAAAAATGTATTTAATTGCTATTTTTTTTTCATATACTACACTTAAAAAAAATTGTGCACCCAGTCACTGTTAACTCTGATTTCGTCCTTGATTCCGCGTGTTTTTGTATATCAAGATTGAGGAGCAATGTAATTTTTTGCTGCAAGTCAATCTTTGACTATGTTGAATAATATTTTGATTATGGTATTTAAAGGGAAAAAAATTGATCTGATTAAAGCAGTTAATGTTTTATATCTGAATAATGAAAGTTAGCAGATAATGTGTATTTTTGCGTTATTTTTTCACTAGACGAGTATCTATGCATAGCAACAGGATTTTTATATTGACAGTTGTATTGATAAAAAAAATTTATTAGTTATAAACAAAAAATAATAAAAATCTAAGAATTTGGAGATTAAAACAATTTAAACATTATGAAAATAATATGGCTTGTTAGTTATAAACGAAAATAATGATTAAAAGTTTATGTTTTTCGTATATATACTTTTCTTAATTTTTCACTTTAAAAAAAATATGGTTTTCAGAATAGATACGTTACTGTCTTCGAGTTAAACTTCTTTTTTGACGTTTTGTCCGGATCCATGATTTGTTTTCTTATCAAAAAGTTAAGAAATGGATTGATTCTGAATTAAACAGTATGTCATGCGCCGTGCGGACATGAATAGATTATGTGTGTTTTTGTATTCTCTGGTGTTCCTTCGCAGTGAATCTTGGGCTAGAAACCTTTTCTTTCTTCTTTCCTTAACAGTCGAGCTATATCTCCCCTCTCATCTCCATCTTGCTTCCTGAGCACTACCCTATCACTGAGATCACTGCCTTCTTAAGTCAAACTTTGACTTTTGTGTTACTTTCTCGGACAAAAAGTTTTCAAGAACAGTTAATTAAGTAGATTATATATAACAGTGTGTTTTATGGTGTTTGTGTAATTCTGTATATGTTTTCACTTTACAAAAATGACAACTTTACAAAAATCACAGTGTGTTTCTATCTGTGAAAAATATTTTGTTTTTGTTTGTATTGATTGGGTTCCTCCAAAATTGAAATTTGAGATGTAAAGAACCACTTTTTTCTTGATCTAAAGATCAAAGTTTTGGTTTTGTGTAAAAGTGTGGGAAATGGAGAAAAGCAAAAACCTACCGTCGGCTGAGGAGCTCTTAAAAAGGATCCAGGAACTTGAAGGACTCCACGTTCACATCAAACAAGAAATATCCAAACTCATGCCTTCCGCTAATCACTCAAAACCTGACCACCAAACGGCATCTGCTCACAAACTAGCCATTGGTAGACCGCATGCTTTCCGGGAAATGAACAGACTTATTCATAATGGATTGATGGATTACTTAGCTATGAAGCTAACAGAAACGCAGTGCTCAAATGTTATGCTATCAATGGGTCAGGCTCTACATATATTTGATCTCAAATGTAGGATATTCTATTGGTGAGCAAATCATGCAAATTAATCAGTTTATTTCTGTCAAGGGACACTTAAGTAGATAGATTAAATATGATATCTATTTTAAGTTAATAGAATACGCGAATAATGCAGGAACAGGGCTGCAGAAGAAATTTATGGTTTTACACCTGATGAAGTTTATGGGAAGACTCCAACAGAGATTCTAGTGGATCCAAAAGACGCCGTATTAGCTGATTATCTGCTAGAACGAACCGTTAGTGGAGAGAGTTGGTCAGGGGAGTTTCCTGTAACGAACAATAGAGGAGAAACCTTTGTGGTTGTTTGTACCAATACCCCATTTCGTGATGGAAGTAGAAAAATAATAGGTGGTATTTGTGTATCTAGTGATTCACGTCCATATCAAAAAATATACCCAGGCCTACACGTTGGTCCACCTACAAGGTTTGATGTTCAACAGCCTCAACAGACCACAATTGCCTCAAAGATATCAAATTTGGTTAGTATTTCTTTTAAATGCTTAGTGCGTTTTTTGTAGAAGTTGATAAACATTTTTGAGCATTTGGATGGTACCTGCTAATATTTTTTATAAGCACTTTAAATTAAACACCCTTTGAATGATATTTTTTATATTGATAATACTATAACAGGCTTTAAAGGTGAAGTTGAAAATGAAGATAGATCTTAAAGGTAGTAATGGTCATTCAGAAGATGGAATTCAAAGTGAAGCAAACACGCCTCGGGGGCATCTTGGTTCATCTCAATTAGGAGTATTTATCTCCTCTGACAGCGAGGAGTGTTCGACAGGAAAATTTACAACAAGCTCTGGTCACGAGACTGAAAACAAAATAGGATTCCGCAAGACTTTGTCATCAAAAGCGAATGAATGGATGGCTAAAAAGAGAAATGTGTGGCCATGGAAAGGAAATGATGAAATAGGGGTAGAGTCAATTAATGCTAAACTTGGATATTTTGGTTGGCAACGTTTATATACCAATCAAGGACATGAAACTGATATTCCAAAAAAAGGATATGAAAATGGCCCACAAATGTGTTTTGCAAAGCTAGAAGATCAGTTGTGCGAAAATACCAGTGAGAAGATTGAGGCTTCAGGGTTGTGGCTTTCTACAGCAACTCTTAATACCACAGGTGCATCAAGTAGTACAAGTAGCTCCAAAAGTCAAGCCGTTTTCAAAGTCGAAAAGGTAACAGACAACATGGATTATGAAATATTGTGGGAAGACTTGATAACTAAAGAACAGATTGGGCAAGGTATCACTGAATGGGGATTTTAGACATTAGAATGTTTATATTATTTTATCTAATTTTTATGCAATCTTTTGATAATTTACATTTTACATATATATATTTTCGCAGGTTCGTGTGGGACAGTATATCATGGACTGTGGTTTGGATCAGTATGTTCCCATCTCCACTTGTGATTTTTTTTTTTTTTTTTAATAAAATAAAAAAGAGTAAAATATGAGTTTATGCAGGATATTGCCATAAAGCTATTTACATATCAAGAGTATTCAGATAATGTGATGGTATCATTTAAACAGGAGGTAAATCTTTCATCAACCATGTGAACGTTTGGTCACTCATTTTTTATGGTCTCTTTGCAAGGTGTGGTGAATAGATATCTACCTTGGCGTAAATGAGATATAATGGTCCTGTTTAATTTTTGAAGGTGTCTCTGATGAAAAAGCTTCGACATCCAAATATTTTGCTCTTCATGGGTGCCGTTACATCACCTCAGCATCTATGCATTGTCACCGAGTTCCTTCCCCGGTTGGTTCTTCAATCCTCTACCACTAAACTACAGTTATAAGATAATAAAAGCTTCTCTATTTGGTTAAAATCTTAAATTATACCCATTTGACCCGTTGAAGAGAAAATATAACTAAAATCAACCATTTTTAGGTATAGGTCACAAATGTTTTACCTCAACCGAGGAACTTGATGCTCCAAGAACGCCTCTTCAGTTTATTATAGAGATCAAAATCAAGTCTTCCATACGTCAAGTTCTAGTCTTTGAGTCAATTCGCATAAACAATCTCAATATTCAATGTATTGCTTTCAGTCTAGCTTAAATCGAGTTTTTCTATCCAGAGGAAGTTTGTTTCGGATACTACAGAGAAATTCGAACCAATTGGATTCGAGACGTCGTCTTCATATGGCCATGGATATTGTAAGTACAATGCTAATAATAATCATTCTTTCCATCATGTTTTTATTTTTTGAGTTTCTTTGTCTTCTTATTCGTGATTCTCACATAGGCACAAGGCATGAATTATCTTCATCGTTGCAATCCGCCCATTGTTCACCGTGATTTGAAGTCTTCAAATCTCCTTGTCGATAAGAATTGGAGTGTTAAAGTATGCTTCAATATTTTCCGTGCTATTATGGCTATTGTTTGAGTTTTTTCCACTAAAACTTATAATATGACCTTTTAGGTTGGTGACTTTGGTCTTTCGCGTATCAAGCATCATACATATCTGAAAACAAAGAGTGGAAAAGGAACGGTATTACAATGTTCTTCCTTGATTTAGACTAATAATCAATAGACACATCTGAGATTACAGAAGTCTTAGCTTTTTGATAGTTACTCTTAAGGGCCCCTCTAGCTTTACAACAGTTTCCTATATCCGTCAATCGCAGTTTTGTGGGACCCACAATATAAACACGTTTAATGACCTAAAATGTCGCTTATTTTTAGGACTAAGGGTGTTCTAAACAAGAAATACAAGTTATTTTGGGTCAAACGGGCAATGTTTGACTTTTGTTGCCTTCAATGATTTTTGTGCTTTCTTGTGCAATTTATTTTTGTAGCCTCAATGGATGGCTCCTGAAGTTATTCGCAATGAGCAAGCAGATGAAAAGTACGTTAATATCCTGAATTTGCTTTTCTCATGAATTTAATTAAGATCAACTCCATTATTGATTGTTATTGTAATACATTTTTTTTTCTTTGCGATGAATTTAATTATCCGATACTTTTGTTTTTTGTTGTCATTCTTTAGGTCGGATGTATACAGCTTTGGAGTGGTATTGTGGGAAATTATCACAGGGAAGATTCCTTGGGATGATCTTAATCCAATGCAGGTATCTTATTCCCAAATCCCAAGTATCAAGTTCAATTCAAGGTCAAACATGTTACCTTTCAGAATCATAAAACATAATTTGTATAAGTACAAAAACTGCAATTTCATTGAATGTACTTGTAGGTTATTGCAGCTGTTGGGTTCATGAATAGAAGACTAGAAATTCCAAAAGATGTGGATCCGCTGTGGGCTTCACTTATAGATAGTTGTTGGTGCAGGTTGGTTTCTCTGAGTTAAAAATGTTTGACTATTGATGTATCTGAAACAACCTCCTCAATTTATACAACTTGTTTTTTTCCTTATGATCAGCGAGCCACAATCACGACCAACATTCCAAGAAATATTAGTTATGCTTAAGGAGTTGCAAAAGAAGTACGCAGTTGAGTGTATTAGAAGATAACAAGAAGAAAAGGACAGTAAAACAAAACATGTTATTGCTTGGCTCCTTGCTCATAGGTTTTCACCATTTTTTTTTCTCCTATGTTGATGTTGTCAGACTACTCATGCATGCATGATTTGCTTGTGTATATCAAGGGTAAGTCTGGTAGACAAATTGACCATTCTTTGTAGTAGAACTGTGAATATTGGAATCATTATAACTGAAGACCAAACTATACATATTGGTTTGCATCAATTCTTAGATTTAAAACCAAAATATATGTGAGACAAAAAATCTTAGTTTGAACAAGTTTGGTTGTTGGTTTTATTAGGCTCTACATACTATGAATAACCTAACTTCATGAATTCAAATATTTTGCCGAAAATTGGCTGCAACGAGAACCAGACCATGTGTTTCGGGTATACCAATTGGAGTGTACTCATGCGCACCCATATTTTTGTTGAATAAAGAGTTGTTTAGCCGAAATAAGTTTTAAATGCTCAATTACAATGATACATCACATTAATTAATCATTTCAGCTGAAAAAAATGACCGATAACATTTTTTGAAAAGTGAGAAAAAAAAAGCCCAAACAAACAAACTTACATTGACTGAAAAATAACTTTAATATATACCTCAAAATAAAGTTGAGTACCAAAAATTTGAATTGACCTTAAGTATGATACATTTTGATTCGATATGCCCTGTATTTTATATACGATAACTTGGTTGATAAACTAGCTAAGAGCAAGATATTTCTTGTAAATAAAATCAATATTTTTTTTTTTTTTTTTTTTTTTTTTTTTGGCAATCTCTGACTTTAAGAGCATGCATTGCTTTTTGAAGCTTAGATATTTATAGTGACGCTTACGTTGTGCAAAGATTCTGAGTGAAGTAAATAATAACTTATTATGTTATCTAATTGATGGTTGCTAGTTCTTCATTTAAATGAAGATTTTGTAGTATATTTATATATGGTTTTCTCAAAATTAGTAAAGTGATGCTAAAGAACCATTTTCTTGATCCAAATATCAGTGTGTGTGTGCGCGCGAGTGCATGTGTGCGCGCGCGCGAGCATGTGTGTATGTGAAAGTGTATGAAAATGGACGAAAGCAAAGATTCAACACCAGCTCTAGAGCTGTTAAGAAAGATTCAGGAGCTTGAGCAGCGACATGCTCACATCAAACAAGAAATATCTAAGCGACGAGCCGTTAGTCAACCGGCAGATGGTACACTTGATCTCGGTGGAGTCATGGATCCTTTCACTCTGAAGTTTACGATGACAGAAAGCAAGTATTGAACATAATACAGTCAGTTGGTCATGCTATACACATATATGATCGCGAACTAAAAATAATCTGTTGGTGAGCCAATCTTTTGCAAGTGATCTACAGTTGATGTAATACATGCCAACATATTTTATCGTACAGGAACCGAGCTGCTGAAAATCTTTATGGTTATACGTTTGCTGAAGTGTGTGGGAAGAATCCAACCGATCTTTTAGTGGAAGCTAAAGTCACTACGTATTCCAATTTTCTTTTAAAAAGAACGGTGGATGGAGAGAGTTGGTCTGGCGAGTTTCCAGTGAAGAACAAGAGGGGAGAAAAATTTGTGGTTACTGGTACAATTATGCCATTACGTGATGAAAATAGAAGATTAATTGGTGCTATGTGTATATCGGAGTTGTGTCTGTCCTTATCATGTAATAGACCGCCAGTTGACTGCTTCTCCTAGGCTTTGCCCTGATTCTCAACAAGCTTCAATTGGTTCCATTCTATCCAGTTTGGTTAGTATTTGCTACATTGAGCTTTTATCAAGTGCTTATTGGCTTATTTCATTTATACTGAAAAACTGTTTGTTTGACATACTAAAAATAATCACTTGAAAATGATGAACCCTATTTAATTTCAGAAATTCAATGAAAGATATAATATTTGGTCTCTATTTTGTATATTAAATGTTAAAAAGAGAAATAAAATAAGAAACTAAGACAACTCATGTAAGAATTTAGATAATTTCAACTAAAAATGGATTCAGAAATATTGCAAAATTGAGAGAGAATGGAATTGGAATGAAAGTTGTAAAAATGATTCATCCATCAAATGAGAGTTGGGTACAAGTATTTATACTATTACATTGAGTATCTGAAATCTATACTAAGCTTTATACAGTAAAGTATTATAACTACAACTAGTAGAACTCCATCTTCTTCAAGTAACTTTGATGTCTTGTACAATGTGGTGAAATGTATTGCTCTGAATCTTTATGTTGTTCTTCATTGGTCTGCATACAAGACTGCTTGACTGCTGCATTCACTTTGGTATGTATACCATTATCCCCCCCCCCCCCACAAGTAGGCAGTGTGTAAGGATCACACATGCCTAACTTGGATAAGCAGTGATTGAAAGGATAAGTATTCAAAGCCTTTGTTAAGATGTCAGCAGTTTGAGCATTGGTAGAAACATAAGAAATAGATATCTGTCCTGCTTTTATCTTGTCCCTCACAAAGTGACAATCCAGTTCTATATGCTTTGTTCTGGCATGTTGTACCGGATTAGAAGCAAGTGCAATTGTTGAGATGTTGTCACATAAAATCTTGACTGGTGTAGGAATATTAACCTTTAAGTCTTTGAGTAAAGAACATAGCCAAGTTATCTCACAAGAGCAATCTGCAAGGGCTCTATATTCTGCTTCAGTTGAAGACCTGGATACAACAGGTTGCTTTTTGGATTGCCATGAGATCAAGCTATTACCCAGAAATATACCAAAGCCTGAAATAGATCTTCTGGATAGAGGACAAGAGGCCCAATCACTGTCACAGTAAGCATGAAGAGTGAGAGGATTGATTCTAGGGAAGTGTAAACCTTGTCCTGGACTAAGCTTGATATATTTGATGACCCTTTGTAAAGCTTGTAGATGAGATGTATGAGGATCATGAGAAAACTGACTTAGTAGTTGAGCTGCAAAAGCAATGTCTGGCCTACTAATGGTAAGATAAATAAGTTTGCCCACAAGATTTCTGTAGTGTGAAGGGTCAGAGAGAGGTTCACCATCTTTGTATGTAAGTTTAACCCTGGGATCAAGAGGTGTCTTTGCAGGTTTATCATCTTGCAGGTTAGCAAACTCAATGAGATCCAATGCATATTTCCTTTGGGTCATGACAACTCCAGTTGAGTTTCTGAGAACCTCTATACCAAGGTAGTAATTGAGTGAGCCAAGATCCTTGATACTGAAGGTCTGATGTAATTGAGCTTTGACATCTTTGATGAGTGTTGAATTGTTGCCAGCCAAAAGGATATCATCAACATATATGAGGAGAATCAAGGTGTCAGTTCCTTTGTAATAGGTGAAGAGTGATGAGTCTGCATGACTTTGAATGAAGCCCAAGGAGAGAAGAAAGTTGGTTAACTTGAGGTACCATTGTCTATTAGCTTGTTTTAGACCATAGAGTGATTTCTTGAGTCTACAAGCAGCATTTGGTGGTAATTGTTTCTTGTATCCACTGGGAACAGCCATATAAACTTCCTCCTCTAAGTCTCCATGAAGAAAAGCATTGTTGATGTCCAATTGTTGTACAATCCAGTTTTGAGTAGAAGCTACAGCTAAGAGAGTTCTCACAGTTGTCATTTTGGCAACTGGGGCAAATGTTTCAGTGTAGTCTATACCCTCTTGTTGGTTGTAACCCTTGGCAACTAATCTAGCTTTGTATTTGTCAACAGAACCATCTGCATGATATTTGATTCTAAACACCCATTTACATCCTATGACATGTTTATATGGTGGAAGTGTGACAACTTCCCATGTGTCATTAGCTTCTAGTGCATTAACTTCCTTGTTCATTGCCTCTTGCCACTTAGGATGCTTGGATGCTTGTGTGTAAGTAGTAGGTTCAGTTTCATGTTGGAGTGAGTTTATGAAATGAAGTGTGTGATTGTTGTGAATGTTTCTGTAATTAATGTAGTGAGTGGTGTGGTGTTTTGACCTAAATGAATTAAGCATTGAAGGTTTGTAATGTTGATAGTCTTTTAAATTAGATGGTGTGGTTCTGGTTCTGGTGGATTTCCTAATTGGTGGTGGAGGTGGTTCTGTGATAGGTTGAGATGATGGTGGTTCTGGTGTTGGTGTTGGAGTGGTAAAAATGGTAGGTTGTATGGTTGTTGGTTCAGTTGATGGTGTAGGATAAAAAATGGTAGTTGAAGGTGTAGGAGTTGGTGTAAAATCTGATGATGGTGAAGTGTATGGTGTGGGTGTATGAAATGGAAAGATATGCTCATGGAAAGTTACATGTCTACTCACAAAAATTTTCTTTGTTTCCTGTGCTAAGAGTAGGTATCCTTTTTGGTGTTGTGGGTAGCCTAGAAAAATGGATGGTATTGCTCTTTTTTCAAATTTGTCTGGTGTATGAATAGATGCATAAGCTTGACATCCAACAACTTTGAGATTTTGAAAATCAGGTGATGTTTGATACAAGTTTTCATGTGGTGTTTTGCTTTGTAGAACTTTGGATGGAAGTAAGTTAATGAGATAGGTTGCAGCCATGAGACTGTATCCCCAAAGATGAATAGGAAAGTTGGCTTGAAAGTGAATGG
Source organism: Artemisia argyi (assembly GCA_030686995.1). Classification (NCBI taxonomy): domain Eukaryota; kingdom Viridiplantae; phylum Streptophyta; class Magnoliopsida; order Asterales; family Asteraceae; genus Artemisia; species Artemisia argyi. The sequence goes on along the minus strand of CM060685.1, from coordinate 69,905,767 downwards.
ATCTAGCTATCTCCAAAAGATGTTTGTGTTTTCTCTCTGCCCTGCCATTCTGCTGTGGTGTATTGGGACATGAGGTTTGGTGAATGATACCTTTTGCTTTGAAGAAAGTACTTAATGAATGATTGACAAATTCTGTACCATTGTCACTCCTGAACATTTTTATCTTTGTTTTGAATTGTGTGGAAACAAAGTGATGAAAGTTTTTGATTGTGGAGGTAACATGATGTTTTGTTGGCATGAGAAAAGTCCATGTGTATCTTGAACAGTCATCAACTAAAGTTAGAAAGTATTTGCAATTGTTCAGTGTGTTGTGTTTGTAAGGACCCCAAGTGTCAGCATGGATTAAATCAAAGATAGCATGAGCATGAGAAACACTTGAAGAGAATGGTAATGCAGTTTGCTTTGCAATAGGACATATAGTACAATGTAACTTTGATACATCAGAAATGAAAGTGGGTAATTGTTTTATTTGCTTTATTACATGAGTGGAAGGGTGACCTAGTCTAGCATGCCATAGATGTAGGTTGCTTGATTGAGACAGAGCAGTGGTGAAGGATGGTTGTGGAGATGGTGTTTGGTTACCTTCTGGTTTGATGATGTAGAGACCATCAGATTGGATTCCATGGGCAATCCTCTGGTTGTTGCCCTGAAAGATGCATGTTGAGTGATTAAAAATGATGGAGATATTGGTGGTTTTAGAAATTTGGCTTACTGAGAGTAAGTTGTATGCAAAAGATGGAATGTAGAGTACATTGTGCAGAATTAGGTTTGGTTTAATTCTTACAGAGCCAACTGTGGTTACTGTGACTGTGTGTCCATTAGGTAGTGAGACTATGATGGGTATGGTGCATTTGATGATGTTATACATGAGATGTAAAGCTATGCAAATGTGATCTGTAGCACCACTATCTACTACCCAAGCATCCTTAAATAGTGAAACACATGAGGCTATAAACAAGTATCTTCCTGCAGCTAAAAGTTTAGAGTCACATGTACCTTGATTGTTCTGCAGCATTTGCATGACTTGGTTCAACTGATTTTGCAAAGCATCCATCTTTGCATACATTGCTGTATCATTTTCTGACCCATTAGCTGCTGCACCATTTGTGATATTGTCTTCTTGACCATCTACTTGCCCTGTGACCATATTAGCAGCCCTCACTTTGTAGTTGTTGTTTCTGTTTGCCCCATTTCCACCATATCCTCCATTTTGTGACCCATTTCCTGGTTTAAACTTGCCATGTAGGGGATGACCCACTGGATAACCCACAATTTGATAACACTCACTTTGATAATGTCCTTCTTTTTGACAATTACCACATATCACCCCTGGTTTGAAAGCACTCCTTCTGCCATTTTGATTAAAACTTGGTTTGGATGATCTGTTATTTGTTGTATTGTTGTTGTATGAATGAGATCTTGAATTGGTGAAGGTGTTCATGACTGTGGGTGCTACATACCTAGAGTTGTTGGAATCTCTTTGCTTCTCCTCTTGTCTCAACATAGCATAGGCTTTGGTTGTGATTGGTAAAGGTTGCATCAGAAGAATTTGACCTCTGATATTGGAATAACATTCATCCAACCCCATTAAGAACTGTAACAACCTTTTTCTTCCTTCTCTTTCTCCATTCAACCTTCCATTTTCACATACACAATTGCAAGTACACATGTAAGGTGTTTCAAGAGCATCAATTTCATCCCAAAGACCTTTGAGTTTTTGATAGTAAACTTCAACTGATGTGTTTGCTTGCTTGAGTTGAGTGATGTCATTAGTGAGTTGATAGATTCTATGCCCATCCAGTTGTGAGTAATGCTCCTGAAGTTCAAGCCATAAATCTGATGCAGAATGAACAAAACTGAGATTGTTGCTTATTGAATCAGTAACTGTGTTCAGAATCCAAGATATGATCATATCATTGTTTCTTTCCCATAGAGCCCTCAATGGTGATTCTGCAGTTGGTTCTTGATATTGCTTGGTGATAATTTGCATCTTGTTCTTAGCATTTAAAGCTATCATCATATATCTTCTCCATGAACTGTAGTTTCAGATCCAGTAAGCTTTTTGGAGATTAGGATGAGACCTGGATGATCATTCTGGTGTAGAAAGAGTGGATGATTGACTGAGTTAATATCTTCAGTTGTGGTGGTTGAATCAGTGGTGGATGTTGACATTTTGTTGTTTCTGTGTTGATTTTGATAATGGTTTGATGTGTGTAATGTGTGTAGATGAATTCAGTGATGATTTTGATGAATTTTGATGTTGATTTGAGTTAATTTGATGGTGTTCTTGAAGCTTTTTTGATGGTTGTTAATGGCGGAATATTTGAAGGGAAAATTAGTTAGGGTGGTGGTCAAAGACAGTTACGGTGGTCAAACTGGTTGGTTGTGGTGGTTTGTTAGGATGGTTGTTACAGAGGATCTTTTAGATCAGCTCTGATACCATATTGCAAAATTGAGAGAGAATGGAATTGGAATGAAAGTTGTAAAAATGATTCATCCATCAAATGAGAGTTGGGTACAAGTATTTATACTATTACATTGAGTACAAGTATTTATACTATTACATTGAGTATCTGAAATCTATACTAAGCTTTATACAGTAAAGTATTATAACTACAACTAGTAGAACTCCATCTTCTTCAAGTAACTTTGATGTCTTGTACAATGTGGTGAAATGTATTGCTCTGAATCTTTATGTTGTTCTTCATTGGTCTGCATACAAGACTGCTTGACTGCTGCATTCACTTTGGTATGTATACCATTAAGAAACAAAGAAAAAGTGTTTAGATTTGCTAAAGAACTTTTATCATTCTGAAAAAAGGCTTCAAAGGCGAAGTTGAAAAGAAAGACAGACGAAAACTACACATATGATATGGGTGCCTCTGATCTTTTCAACGATGCGCATCAAAATGAATCAAGCAGCCCAACGGGACATATCGATCCTTCTCCTTTTGGTGTATTTTTTCCCATGGACACAGCTGAAGATTTTACCGAGAGCAAAAACAAACCTGTGTTCAGCAATATTTTGTCTTCAAAAGTAAAAACATGGATAGGTTCAAAGAGAACCTTGTGGCCGTGGAAAGGAACTGGAAGAGAAATAAAGTCTTGGAATCAGTTAGATGCCAAAGAAGAAAACAACCACAATCCACAACAACTGAGTTCTAGTGCTTCTAAGAAACTAGACTGTCAACTGTATAAAAATACCAGCACGGGCAGTGATAAGACCGGATCTTCAGGGTTCTGGCTTTCAACATCACATGCTAGTAGTACTAGTACAAGTAGCACAAGTAGTGGTGGAATGAGCATCCAAAGTAATGCCATTAAACTGGGAAACTAGACAGACAATTGGAATTATAAAATCTTGTGGAAAGACTTGATAACTAGGGAAAAGATTCAACAAGCTACCATATATTTACCATGAACTAATTATGTATATGTGGTTTCTCTTATTTATTGTATTTTTGACAGGTTCGTGTGGGACTGTATATCATGCACTGTGGTATGGATCAGTATGTTCTTCATCTCCTAGTTGCTCTTTAGTATCTCTAGTTGCTGAGTATAGTTTCATGTTCTCGTTTACTAAATAATAGAAAAATGTGAACTGTATATGCAGAATGTTGCGGTCAAGCTATTTGCATTTCAAGAGTATTCAGATGATGTGATGTTCTCATTTAAACTGGAGGTAACGTTTGAGCTTATTAAAGAGTTGGTGTAAATGACATGTAATTATCATTTTCACATTTTTAAAGGTGTCTATGATGAAAAGGCTTCGACACCCAAATATTTTGCTCTTCATGGGCGCTGTAACTTCACCTCAGCATCTATGCATTGTAACTGAGTTTCTTCCCCGGTTAGTTCTTAAATCCAATAATATATTAGATATATAGAAAACTAATTTTCAATTCATTGATGTCTAGTCTTGGAATCCGATAACAAACATGCTGTGTTATGTAGTGGAAGTCTGTTTCGGATACTTCAGAGAGACATACCGAGATTAGATTGGAAGCGTCGTCTTCATATGGCTATTGATATTGTAAGCATCAAGTTGATAATACTCAACATTTCTATGTGGCTACCTTAACTAATCTTTCTTCTTATTCATAACTGATTCTAACACAGGCACGGGGCATGAATTATCTTTATCATTGCAACCCGCCCATTGTCCACCGCGATTTGAAGTCTTCAAATCTTCATGTCGATAAGAATTGGACCGTAAAGGTAGGTATGCTATATTTAACCTTTCCCCAAATCGTCTGTCGGATAATAATATGATATTTTAGGTTGGGGACTTTGGTCTCTCCCGTATCAAGCATCAATCATACCTGAAAACGAACACCGGGAAAGGAACGGTATTGCAATGTTCATTCCTGATTTAGACTAACAATGTAGTTAACAAGAGATCAAACGACCTATGTTTGACTTCAAAAGTCAAAATGTTGCCGTGAACTGATTTCTTGTGATATTGCTTGTGAATGATCTTCTGCTTTTCTTTTGTAGCCTCAATGGATGGCTCCAGAAGTTCTTCGTAATGAGTATGCAGATGAAAAGTAAGCCCATATCCAGAAGAAAGATCCCCCCCCCCCCCCCCCCCCCCCCCCCCCGCCCCCCAATGAATTTGTGAATCTAAAAGGTGCAATGTTGTTGGCAATCTTTATTCTTTAGGTCCGTATACAGCTATGGCGTGGTATTGTGGGAACTTACTACACAGAAGATCCCTTGGGCGGATCTTAACATTATGCAGGTATATATTCACAAGTTCATACTCAAGTTCAATATTGTTGGCAACTTGACATACATATCTTTGCTTTGACTTTCAAAGTCAAACATAGCACATTCTAAAAGCAAAAAGAGTACACATAAACATTACTAAATTTGGCTCCAGCATCGATCAACTCATGGCTTACACTATATAGATGAATGTGGTAATCAAACTTGTAACAAGATCTTTCTTATTTCAACATTGAAGTACAAATGTTGCTTGTTTTACCTCAAAAGGTAGTGCCTCTTCGTTTGACTCTGGAGGTTAAACTTTTCAGTTTCTAAAGTAAAAACAGCATACAAAACTTATAAACACAGCTGCAAAAATATAACTGATTTTAGCCTCCTGGTAAGCATTAAACCATTTTTTAATTAAAAAAAAAAAAAAAAAAAAAAAAAAAAAAAAAAAAGGAAAAAAAGAAAAATTACATTTCTTATAAGGCTGAAGCCGACTGTTTGTTTGACCTCTAAAGGTCTAAGGAACAATGTGTCCAAAAAAAGTATGAGACATTTACGTATGATGGTTGCAGGTTATTGGAGCCGTAGGGTTTATGAATCAAAGACTAGAGATCCCAAAAGATGTGGATCCACAGTGGGCTTCGCTTACTGAAAGCTGTTGGTACAGGTTGGTATCTTTACTGAACATGTTACAATAAGAAAATCGTCTATAGTAGCTGACAAAAATTATCTGACAAAGTTTCTTTTCTTATGGTCAGCGAGCCACAATCCCGACCAACGTTCCAAGAAATATTAGTTAAGCTTAAAGAAATGCAAAAGACGTTTGCAGTTGAACGTAAGAAATAACAGCCAGAAAGTTCCCTTCTGTGCTCAGCTTGACCAGCTTTGAGTTTGAACCGATTAAGGGATTCAGGAGAAAACGGAAAACATAAAGGCAAAAAGTGAAGTTGTTTTTGCACTGATTCATCATTTTGTTAGAGTAAATCAATTACTTGATAAAAATTCGATATTTGAATCCTGAGATAACATCTTTACATCATTTGAATACATATCACAAAATTTATGAATGCGCAAAACAAAATACCTTGAATATTCAACATTTGTGTAACATTGTAGCAGTATGCAACAACATAAATACATATCTACCCAGAAATACACTCTCTCTAACAACAATATTAGGTGAGAAACGCCCTTTATTCATACCTGAATGAGTTATCCCGTAAAATCGGCTAGAACTCAGTGAGTTGGTTGTATTAGGTTTCAAGTCCTATTCGGAAGAGGTAATTCAAGTACAATATGGAAATAGCAACGTTCGGATTCTCTTATATATTGAACATCGCCATTCATAAGCTTCAGGATTTTCCGACACATGCTTAGTCCTAAACCTTCCTCTGTTGTCCACTGACTGCTATGAAACATGTCTTGAACCAGCTCGGGTGGAAGACCGTTACCTGGGCACACCATCCTGTAAAAACGTATAATCTTATTATCAGTACACATTAATACTAATAGCAGTTTTAAGGAATTTTTGTATAAAATATCAATGTTGTTTTTGTTTATCTCGCCTTAGTCATTGTAGTTGTTTTTATACATCTGAATCCTTAAAAGATAGCTTTGTGTCCCATTTGTGAGTCATTTTGTAGGAAAAAAGAAGAGCTGATTAAAATCGGCAGATATATAGTTGTTATCTTATATAATGTTAACTTCTATAAGTAAATATTAAGAATACCAGTTACAAAATGACCGAACGGGACACACAACAATCTTTTAATGAATCAGAATATCAGATGATCAAAAATAAGTACAATGACTAAAATATATATAAAAAAATAAATAAATAAATAAATAAATAACAAATAAAATAAAACAAAATAAAAAAAAGTTTGTATTCAATGTAAAAAGAAAAACCATTATTTAGAATAAAGATCAATTTTCAATGAATCTTGAAGGCAAGATCACATACCTAAAGTCAATATGCGCCATGGTCATTCCATCGAAAATTTGCTTTAAAGTAGGCCGAACTTGAATTTCCACCCAACCGTTAGGCGAGGGTGAATGCCGAACCATATTCAACAAGAAATTGGTCAACACCTGTTGAACTCTTGTTTGATCACCATAGACGGTTAAAGTTTTTATATCTTCGGGAATATCACGGATCAGTTGTACGCCTCGATCCCTCAAAATTAACATTACCTGGCTAACCACAGCATCAATGACACTCCCAAGTAGAAAGTCGTGTTTTTCAAGCTCCAAATGACTGCCATAAATAACAGAAAATTAGCAATTGATTTATGACCAATTTAAGAATAATCAGAAACAAAAACCTAACAGTAAATTTATAAAAAAACGCCACATTATTAGTGTTCTTTTTGTAACAAAATGTCATAGAAATTTGTGATTATGCCAAATTGACCACCATTTCCACAAAGTACCTTTTCACTGTAAATATTTATTTTCTGAAATATGATTCTTTTGGGGTTAATTTTCTGCAAATAGCAGAAATTTGCAACAAAAAAAAAAAAGGGTTAAATTTTTGTAAAAAGTAATAACTGGAAAAATACGTTTGCGAAATTTTTTGGATTGTTGGTATAAACACAATTTTATGAAATTTCTAAAAAAAGTAACTCATTTGCAATATGACTATTTTGACGAATTTCTTAAAACTAACCCCTCTTGGATGTTCTCCATATCAACGTCTTTTATAATCTTTAACATCTGTTTCTGGCAGGCGGCACTTGTTTCAAGCAACTGCTTTTGATCTTCGGTTAAATCTGTTGCTTCCAGAAGAGAATTAGCGAACCGAATGCCACTCAACGGATTCTTGATCTCGTGACAAATGTAGGCCAACTCTTTCATCCTCTCAAAACATTTATTTTCCTGTTGCCTTTGTATTTTAAAAGCTTGTTGCAACTCTGGGCTTGCAATCTGCACGAAACAAAAGGCACCCGTAACCTCGCCACCCAAATTAACCCTTTTGTTAGCCGTCAACAAAGCTTGCACGTATTTCCCACGTCGATCAAAGAACGAAAATGGGTACTTATCAGTATCTTGGCCTCCAATTGCATTATGCAAAATGATCATGAATTTTGTCAAAGAATCGGGACCCTTTAAACGACAACAACTTCCGAAAATCTCTCCAACCAACATTTTCCCGATCACGTCTTCTCGGCCCCACCCTGTGAGTTTCTCCATGGCGGTGTTCCACTCAGAACAACATGTGTTCTCATCCGATGCAAAGATTGGTGGAATTAGAGCGTTGGGACTATGAATGATAGCCTTGTAATCACCTTGAATCTGAACAAATTTGTCCATTACAACTTTTTGCCTTGTAACATCTTGACCAACAAAACAAACTCCAACGATATTATCTGTATAGTCCTTGCTAGAACAAGCATTAACCACCACAAAAACCGCATCGTCTTCTTGCGCCAAATTAAAAGTCTTCAATTTAATCTCGACATTCTTATCTTCTTCACCTGTGTCAAGTCGTTTCCACCCAAACAATTAATATTTACAGTATCATGTCCCCATAAACAAGAAAAACATACATAAACATCAAAACCGCACTCTAATCCACAATTTTAATCTTTATGGTCTTGAGTATCTAAACACCGAAATCATGCTCTAATCCACAAAATTTAGATCTTTATTTTATTAGTACAAATGTAAGTAAAAAAACCATTTTTCCCGTAATTTTGAAACTTACTATTGTTCTTGAGCATTTAACAATAAAAAATCGTATTTTTCTCAACAAAGTTTGAATCTTTGAGTCTTAAGATTATGCAGATAATTAGAATAAGTACCTTGTATAGCATTCTGAAGAAGCTTGACAACAGTTTCTTCGGATTCTTTATAAATTAGATCCTGAACCAATGACTTTCCCATGGCTTCATTAACTGATAGACCTGTCAGTTCCGCAATCTTTGCGTTCCATCCATTTATACGACCCTCAACATCCACAGCAAATATAGGAGCAGTTGCCGTCTCGATCAATCTAACCATTTCTCTTGCAACCGAACTGAGCTCATCCATCCCTTGCAATCCCATATCATCAATTTGAACCTTAATCACAGCTTTCGAGTTGCTTTCATCAGAATCTTTAAAGGAATCCCTTAAAATAAGCTGTAAAGAGTGAATTGCGTCCATTTCCGCATTCTCCCAAGGCAAACTTCTACTTTTCACAACTTCTAAAAATGCATTAAATGAAGAACGCGGATGCATTCTTTGCCCATCGTCTTTATCTTCCGGATGATGTTTGGCTCCACCCCATTTGATCTCTTTCGCAGTGTGAGATCGGAACCAAAACAAGAAATCTTTAGAAGTGATATAAGCAACCGCCATCCCACAAACCGCATCGCCAAGTGTAGCTGCACCAGGGTAACCAGCATCAGCTAAACTATCTGTGCTTAAACCTGTTGAATCTGTATGACAAGCCAATAGCCACTCAACAATATCTTTAATTTGTGACTCGGTTGGTGTGATGCCTATCGGGTAGTACTTTCCTTGATAGTAAAGTGCCGCACCATCACATTTCACAAGATCCATGATGCTTGGACTTTGAGTAACAATACCAGTAGGTGAATCCCTTAAAAGCATATCACATAACAAAGTTTGTGTTCTTAAAATTCGTTTTTCTGACATTTGTGAAGCCAATTGTAACTCCAAGTTTAACTGGAGCCCAAACGCTTGCATCAAGAATTCACAAGCATAACGTAAAGGAAAAGGAATACATCTCGCAGACGTATGATGACAAACGACTAATCCCCATAACCCCATTGTCCCTCTTCCACCCGCACCATCCTCACTTCCATTTATAATAACAGCTAATGCTAAAGAAGCTATTGAACCCATGTTAGCCATATACTGAGCATGGCAACCATGAGGAGCACGAAGAGTTGAACCCACTAAACACAAAGGCTGCATCAAAGCCTCATCTTGAACTACCCGTACCGGATTAGCATAACAATCAACAATCATCCTCACACGGTTCTGCCTGAACAAGAATCTTGAGGCTTGCGGTATATCAGTAGCAGGATAATGTAACCCAATATACGGATCCAAATCAGCCCGTTTACTTTCAGCCACAACTTCACCATGCTCATCTTCATGAAATTTATAAACCATAACCCTATCATAACCTGTAAGCTCCCTAACATTTTGCACAACCGTATCACACAAAAGCTTAATATCACCCCCAGGTAATGCTTGCAAGTTAGAAATCGCTCTAACCGCCAGCTTCTGAGACTGAACAGCGCCAGCAATCGATAACGCCGGATCCTCAGTCCTCGCAGGCTCTAAGTCAATAACTATCCCCACATCAATTCTATGCAGAATCGCGTAAAAGGGTTTACCTGAATTCTTAGAATGAACCCAAACAGGGTTCAAAAGCGTAATCTCCCTAGCACGAAAAGCGCGTTCCAGCAACAAAGCACTCGAATTCGTAAAAAGGGTCTTAACATCAGTCCCTATAGTCAAAATCTCGGGCTTTTCGAGACTAGGAACAGACTGTGGAGCTAATCCTAACCTCTCTCTAGCATTTTCACTGAAAGCAATAACCTTAAAACTAACATTATCAATAGCAATCATACAACCAAAAGGCTGAATATGTCCACCTCTTTGAATCTTGGATAAATAAGCAGTCATTTGTTGCTCAGCAATAGAATCATCATTAGTTGCTGTTGTTTTGATTGATTGTGAGTAATCAAAAGACTTACCAGAACCACCAGATTGTTCATAAACGGCATGTAACCTTGCATCAACTGCATATTGAGCAATGGCTTTGCTCATTGAATTCACAACACTAGTTGAAGCTTGTTCATTTTGGTTTTGGTTTTGGTTTTGGCTTTGGCTTTGTTGGGGGTGAATCTTTGAACTTGTTCTGCTTCCTGAAGCCATTAAAGACTGAATTTTGGGGATAGAGATTGAAACTCAAAGTGGGTATGAAAGATTATTATTAAAAGTAGTAGCTATGGGGCTGATTGATTGCTAGCATAGCAAGTTGTGGATGTTATATGATAGTTGGAAGTTACTAGCAAATATGGTTTATGGTTTATGTTGTGTTTGAGTTCGTGCTTGTGTGGTTTGGTATGTGATCGTGGGTTGAGAGCGTGGCATAATTCGGTCATAGATTCTCTCTCATCCCATTGCATATCGGCAAGGAGGTGAGCATATCACCAAATAAGCCTACATCACCAATTAACTCCTTTGCCCTTCACCATTCTTTACCATCCAAACACACAACCCAAAACAATATTAGGAGAAGGCATCACCAAATGTAAAAAGCAAAAAACTTGGGGCCCATGTGTACCTTATTTATTTTAATTATTTTGTGTGTGAGTGTGTGTGGGGTATTTAGTATGGTATATTTTTATAAAGTGAGTATTTAATTAAAGATGAAGTCAAAGGTGATGATGGTTTCCCTTGCCCTCTAAAAAGTGAAGAGTGGTGAAGGGAAGTGAGTGGAGAGAGAAAGCTGACGTGGCGCTAATGTGTATGATGAAAAAGTGTTTGCCTTGTCTAGTAGCCTTATCAGACTAAAATATACCGTTCATCTATAAACTTGTCTCAAAACATTATTCTGAATCTAAATAATACGGAGTACCTTTTTATCACCTGATGTTCATTTTCCATGTTTTTTATCACTTAAAGTCCCTTATCTCTGTAATTTACTGTCGCGTTTTGTTTTTAGTCCGCGAACAACAACAACAACAACAAACCCAATCCCGTCAGGGCAGGGTATGGAGAGGTATAATGTAAGACAGATCCTACCCCTACTCCAAAATAAACCCGGGAGTAAAGAGACTGCTTCCAACGAGACCTCCGGCAAGTGCAGATGTGCTAGTGAAAAAGAAGTGAACAAAAAAGCAGTAAGCAGTAAGCAACAAGCAAAAGCAAGCAAAAAGTAAAAAAAGCATGCAAAACAAGCTACCAAACCGGGGAAGCAAACAAAGGCACACACAAAAGCACAAACAAGGGAGAACCAAGCTAGGTCCAAACGAAAACAAAAAGCCAAAGCACCAAGAAAGCAGGCAATCTAAAGGAGCAAAACAGAGCAAAGCAGATCAAACGCACGGGAAAACTAAGGCAAAGCAGAAACTATGAACAAAAAACAAAAACATCTACAACAACCTAAAAGCAAAACAGAGCAAAGCAGAGCAACGCACGAGGCCTAAAACTGAGGCAAAGCAGAAACTAAGAACACAAAACCAAAAACATCTACAACAACCTAAACCCACTAAGAACCTAGCCTGTACTACCCGCAGATCCTAATTCTATCTCTCCACGCCTTCCTATCTGAGGTCATGTCCTCGGTCAAGAGAAGCTCCTTCATGTCGAGCTTAACTCTATCCTCCCACCTAAGTTTGGGTATACCCCTCCTTCTCACATTCTTTACTACTAGCGCCTCGACTCTTCTTACTGGCGCTGATTGTGGCCTCCTCCTGACATGACCGAACCACCTCAACCTTCCATCTCTTATCTTCGAGATAATATTCTCGACTTCAAGTTTTGCTCTGAAAACTCCGTTCGGGATCATGTCAAGCAAGGTTTTACCACAAGTCCATCTAACCATTCTCAATTCTGCTACCTCTACCCTGTTAGCAAGGACCTTGGAGATGGGCCAGCACTCAGACACGTACAGCATACCCGGTCTAGCCGCTACCTTATAGAATTTTCCATTTAACTTTAAGGGAACGTTTCTGTCACAAAGGACTCCCGACGCCGCCCTCTATTTTGTCCAACCAGCTCTAATCCAGTGGGTAACGTCCTCATCTATCCCCCCCTGATTTATGGATCATCGATCCCATATATCTAAAAGACTCCTTGGGTGGCAGGATCCGGTCACCTAACCGAATATCAACTTCTTCGTGGCGACCTGTCTCGATCCTCCCAAAATCTCATCTCAGGTATTCAGTCTTCTCTCTACTCACTCGAAGACCGTTGTCTTCAAGAGCCTCCTTTCATTGCTCTAATCTGTTGTTTAACCCTTCCGCCGATTCTTCCACCAACATAATGTCGTCAGCAAGAATCATGCTCCATGGGATACCCTCTCGAATCCCACGAGCTAACTCATCTAGAATCAAGGCGAAGAGGTAAGGACTAATGGCATATCCTTGGTGTAGCCCAACTTCCACAGGGAAAAACTCTGATATCCCCACTATGGACCATACACGGGTCTTAGCCCCTTCGTACATATCCTTAATGACCCTCACGTATCTCCTAGGGGTTCCTTTCCCAATAAGAGTTCTCCAAATCAACTCGCGTGGAACACTATCATATGCCTTTTCAAGGTCGAGGAACGCCATATGTAGATCCTTTTGTCTTTCTCTATACTTCTCCATGAGACTTCTGAGAAGGTGAATAACCTCAATCGAAGACCTACCTGGCATAAAGCCGAATTGGTTCTCCGCCACCCTCGTCTCCCTTCTCAACCTTCTCTCAATAACTCTCTCCCAAAGCTTCATGGTGGATAAGAAGCTTAATGCCCTTATAATTGCTACACACTTGAACATCCCCCTTGTTCTTGTAGATGGGGATGACTTCACTGAGTCTCCATTCTTCTGGAATCTTAGCACCTCAGAAGATCTTGTTGAAGAGGCAAGTCAGCCATTCTACCCCCCTCATCTCCCAAGCACCTCCAAGCTTCTATGGGGATTTGATCCGGCCCTACTGCCTTGTTTCTTCCCATTTTATGTAGATCAACCTTAACTTCTGGTTGGCTAATCCTCGCATAGTAACACTCAGGCTGTTGGCTAGGGTTCTCTTCTTCCCCGCTTCCTTCGTTACCTCCTACGTTGAAAAGAGAGGCGAAATACTCTCCCCATCTTTTCCTAATATCCTCTTCATTCACAATGGTCCGTCCGCCTTCATCCTTGATATATTTTATGTTCCCTAAATCCCTCCTTCTCTCTCGGGCTGTAGCAATCCTGAATATATCATTAACCCCTTCTCTGGATTCTAATTTCTTATATAAATCTTCATACACCTTCTCCTTTGCCTGCGCAACAGCCTTCTTCGCTTCTCTCTTAGCTACTTTGTACCTCTCTTCTGCGGCTATGATGTCAGGTTGGTGGCCCTCTCGGTACAAAAGACGCTCTCTGAACCTGAATTGTTTCGCTGCTACTTTGGATTGCACTTCCTCGTTGAACCACCAAGATTCCCTGCTGTGCGGCTGGGTCCTAACTGCCCCGCTAGCCACACCAAGGGAATCCTTTGCTGCATCCTTAATGATGACGGCAAAAGAGTTCGACATCTGTTCCGCGTCTCTAGTAGTTAGGTCCTCCGACCGAGTAGAAAGTCCCTCTAAGACTTTCGCTCTAAGACTTTCGCTCTAAACGACTCAGTCGCGACACTCCTAGGTTGTTGCCTTACGAAGAGTATATCTAAAGCTAACAATTTGTGTTGGGATGAGCATGCCTCGGCAGAGAACACCCTGCAGTCCCTACATGTTCTAAGATCTCTTATTCTCACCAGCAAATAGTCAATCTGGGTGTTGTGACCCCCACTCTGAAAGGTGATCAAGTGAACATCTCTCTTCTTGAAAACAAAGTTCGCCACTACTAAGTTGTGGGTCGTCGCAAACTCTAAAATCGATCGACCTTCGTCATTAACTCCAAAACCAAAACCTCTGTGGGCCCCCGCTTAACCATCCGCTGCCGCTCCTATGTGGCCGTTCAAGTCACCTCCTATAATCAAGCACTGATTCGACGGGCACTCCCTAACAAGCTCGTCGAGAGAGTCCCATAAGTTCTTCTTCTCTTCTTCGCTTCGGCCCACCTTTGGTGCGTAAGCGCTGATTACGTTAATGGTCTCCTCATCAATAACCAAAGTGATCATCAGGATCCTATCGCTCCTCCGGATCACTTGCACTACATTATCCTTGAGACCTACCTCCAAAATAACTCCAACTCCGTTTCTCGCCGTCCTAGAGCCCGAGTACCAAAGCTTGAAGCCGTTACCCTCCCTCGTGCTGGAGCCCTTCTATTTCGTCTCTTGGAAGCACGCAATGTCTACCTTATGCCTCCTCAACGCATCAGCCAGCTTAAAGAGCTTACCGGTCAATGACCCTGCGTTCCAACTGCCTACCCTAAACCTACGAGAGGAGTGAACCCTAGCAAAACCACTACCCACCCTTAACCCGCCTGCCCCTCCTACACCGCCTACCCCTCCTACCCCGCCTACCCCTCCCACACCGCCCAGACATGACCTCATGTAACCATCACCAACCAAGGGGTTTATCCTACCCACAAAAAACTACAAAGAGAAGGGAACAAAAGCAAAATGAGAAGAGTAAAAACGCCAAAAAAGCACGCAACAACAACACCAAAGGCAAGACAAGCACGAAAGAAAAAAGCAGTAAAGTAAAAATCAATTAAGAAATAGACTAGAAAAATTTAAGAGACAATCAGTTAAGTAATAAACTAAAAGAAAAACTCAGCCCGGCTCGAAAAAAAAAATTCGGTGGTCGGAAATTTATCTCCGGCAGCAGTGACGGCGGATTCCGGCGACCGTCGGTGATAAGGCGTCAGAGCGACTTGGGTCTGCCTCGGAAAATTGAGGGGAGTCTCCACTCGTGGGTGGTGGTGGTCGTGGCAGCCTGAAATCACCAGAAAAAGCAAGAGAAACCGTCAAGATGAGGCGGCGCGTGGAGGCGCGTTGGTGGTCCAGTGGAGTTTCTGTTCGTGGGGTTTTGTATCGTGGAGTGAGGAGAACCTGATTGGGTGGTTTAATTGTAGTATAATTTAGTTGATGGAGGAGTTGACTTTTAGAGGAGTTGACTGTTAGAGAGAGAAATATAAATCAAAGTGTTTTTTATAGATTAACTAACATCGATCTGTCTACATTATACCTCCCCCATACCCTGCCCCGGGGTAGGGGTAGTTTCTGTTCGCGGGACTGGGTTTGTTTTGTTTTTAGTCTGAGAGCATAATGGTCATTTTATAAATTAACTAACATTCAGTAAAGAGTAAATCACGTCTATCTACAACATGATAAGCTACAGTAATCTTCTCCCTTTTTAATAGTCACCTCTTCTTATTACCGCTCATCACTAAACTTTCCACTCTCTAAAAATCTTATCTTCTTACCATTCTTATCTATCAAATCTGAAAATGGTACATTGCAGTTGTTCGAGACCACATGTGGTAAAAACTTTCTAGAACAATGTTCATCCTAGACGGCGATTCTATGCCCTATCCATGACAAGTTAGGATAGTTAGATTTTTTTGTTTTTCTTTTTTAATTTTTTTATGTTTAAGTTGGAAGTTTCATGTTCTTTAATGGTTCTTTGTAAACAGTAACAATGGTGGTTTAAGTGGTAAGTTTTATGTACAGTAACAATGGCGGTTATCCTTATTTGCTAACTTTTCATTTTTTACATTTAGAGTTCAACCTGTTCGTGGGGTGGTACGATCCACCTATGTGTTCAAGATCTAGGGTTGTGATACCCTTTTTGCAGAGGAACATCCACCAGCTAGAGTCGGCATTACAAAATGCTAAGCCGACCTCATTGCTGAGACAGACCGAGCAGTAAGCTTGGTTAGCTCGGCTAATGAGCACGAGGCTGCTCACCAAGCTTGCCTATCTGATCTCCTTCTTAAGAAGGAGGAAGTTTGCTGTTTGAAGAACTTGTGTGTTTTCTCTTGGATTGTTATCATTTGTGTTTTTGTATGGTTTATCTAGTGGATTTAGAAACTCATTTTTTATGAATTAGGTTGTGGTTGGTAGGTATAAATGGTAATTGGTAATGCTTGTATAGGAAGACTTAGTTTGGTTTGACTAGTAACACCTCTTTAGTTGACTTAGTTTGGTCCTTGTACAGTTTTTCTATTATCTATTCCTTTTTTGGTTTTGTCCAATTATCTATTCATTTAAAGTTTGGTCCTTGTATATAAAATGTGTATTTTTATGAAAGATGAAATATATTATGTTGGTGAAATATTGATTAGGTCTTCTTTATATGTTAATGATGACAAATAAACCTTCGCAAACACATAAAATCACAAACGTTAGCCAAAAACCAACCCAAAATTGGGTCTGGTTCACTGCCAGTGTACCAGCCTCGAGGTTTTGGGCGTCTCGATTTTTGAAAGTCGACTATCCCCTTACCTGACAAATGTGGATCTTTCATTAAAGGTATTTATATGATAATAGAGTCATTATGAATACTCGGAACGGGTTTTAGACTTAGAGGGACTCAAAATCACGATCCCTCATTTTTGACAAAACGCCACCTCAAGTATTTTATTAAACGCCTCTTGCCAAGACTTCTCTAAACCTAGGAGACTCACACTTTTCACATAACATCAAGTGAAAGTATTCATATAACCACAATCCGTGTTTATGTCTTCTCTAATCACATAATGGGTTTACTCTTGTAGTATACTCTAATATGAGAGCATGGATGGTTTAGTGTTTAGGATGATTTTAGGTTAGGTTTCCTAGTGAGAAGTTAGTGAGAGAAAGAGATGAAGTTGGGAGCCTTTGAGAGAAAATAGAGAAATGTTAGATTGCAAGTGAAGGTCCAACCCTTTCCCTTGGGTGGGAAAGGGTATTTATAGTTACAATATAAACGCCCCCTGAAACGGGCTGTGGAGCGAGCTGACATTGGGTAAAGACCCGACCCGACTCCACAAATATTAACTAATACTAAACTACGTACTAACTAATATGATAACTACTAAGAGTTACAATATGCTAAACTACACTCGGGGTGACCGAGTCTTCATATGAATAAACGTATTCCTAACAATCTCCCCCTAAGGGAGGTCACCCTGGAAAATAAATATTGAATCATAGCATTCAGGTCTTTGACGACATCTTTGTAGCTCGTAGCCTTTTGATTCTTCATTGTTGAGATCTTTGTGCTTTAAGTGGTAGACTCTATATGACACCTTTAATGTAATGGATGATCTTTGGAAATAGTTTCAACTTCATCATCCAAATGAATGTCTGAGGGTCATCTTCAAGCAGTAACGTCTCCATGTGATATGAACATATTTGTGTTGGCATGCTCACACTTTTTCAGGATCATGATCTTCTGCATCAGAGTTGTGGAAGCATATATGAGGCCCGATCAATAATCATGATTTCTTAGATTGTGATGTTGAAGTGTGAGCATGTGTTGATGGATTAGCATCTTTTCAGCAATCAACCGCAACCGTCAGAGATTCCTGCAAATAGACAGTTAGCAACAAATCATCCGGTACTTATAGGTTTGGAATTAGAGATTGTCAACAGCATAGTGTGAAGACTCCTTCTAATCCTCACCAAGACCGTTCCCAGTCGGTAAACCCTGAGAGGATTTACGCAAACTACCTAAGTAGATCAACGAATGGGTGAGTCGCTGGAGTACTCCACGACTATAGACCATTGGTAACCGCCGTGACCACTAAGCGTAATCCACAAGGAATTACCTAAGTGACCTGCTTTCAGGGCTGCTTGATGTTGACCCTGGAAGGAATTTCCATTCAATCACTGTGAGTTACTAAAGCAACATCCCTCATGAATGTTCTGGTAGATTGCTAAGATCTGCGTAGGACTCATAGTTTACCACTGGTGTCCTAAATGTTGAACAACCAGGGTAGAAGTAGCACGTGTTCCTATGAGATCTTTTTATGCATCTCGAGGCTCTAGACTCAATAAGTTCATTTGGTTTTCCTATGCGGAGATTAGGGAGAGGTCTCCTGCTTCAATATCAACCATCTCTAAGAGATATGTCGATAGATAACACTGGTTCCTCGTGAGAATGAAACAAGTTCTTTTAAGAGAACTTGAGTGGCTAGAAGGTTTAGTGCATTGCGTCACTGGGTCCATGACGTCTTGTCTTCAATACCAATGTCACCTTAGCAACCATCAGTAGATTATGAATTGAACCCGGTTTCTGCCCTAAGGTTGAATAATTGGAGGGATATTTCTTTTCACCCTTTCTCATTTCATTTATTTTTAATTCTTCAACCCCTTCTTTCTCCATTATCACATTTCTCCTTTTTTCATAATCATACCTATGGACTTTCTAATACTATCTATTTGGTATTGTCAATGGGTAGATCCCTCCGGCTCTGGCGGATCATAGGACGGTTTTCCTAACATTAGCCACCTTATAACTTCATGACTATACTATGTTGCCATACACCAAATTATTGAAAATTCTCTCGACGTGTTTATGATTAAGAAACCCATTTTGTTAACACATTGAGAGTTTTGTAATTTTCAAGTGCTCTCCCTTAACATGTGCTCATATGTATTGATTTGAAAATTTGCACATGTCGGGAAGAGTTGCACTTTTTGAATTGATCTACCTTAAGTGAACATGACCGGGCATTCGAAACACGCTTACATCACTAGTTAAACTAGCTTGAAGTTATTACTCGACCCGATCAGATTCACCCAAGGTTTCTCGAAACGGTACATTCTACTCAAACTAGTCCTTTTCGAGACACGCTTACATCACTGGTTAAACCAGCTTGAATTTATTACCCGTCCAGGACTAGTCCTTTCGATTCAAGACAATTCTATTTTGTCAATTCATGAGTCAAGTCTGAGTCTTGAACTCTTAAGATGCAAGGATCCTTTTTCACAAATCATTTGCTCCCCCTCAATATGTGCATTGATATACAAAGAGTTTAGCACATAGGGAAGAGCATATTTTTGTTCTAGGGTTCAAAACATCACGTTTTAATCAGCTTATCATATTTAAATCACATCTTCTCCCCCGATCAAAAATTTCAAACCAATTGAGATTTGTGATCCCAAGTGATTTTAATAAGTTTAAGGTTTTGGGAGAAAGATGTGTCATAGTTAAGAGTGACTGATTTTGAGACGACATTTTTCTCCCCCTCAAACCTTGAGGGAGTATGTTATGTGTTAGGGATGATGAGTTTATAAATAATGTGGAGTTTAGCAAGAAACTCATGAAAAATTCATATACTAACACATAACAATTGTACTTAATCCACTGTAGTTATGCCCAAAGATCTTGTTTTGATGATATATAGTTTTTGAAATCGTGCTCCCCCTCAATCGATGACACGTTTAAGATTACACATTTTGCACAAAGTATTAATTCTTTTAGCATCGATTGAGTGGAAAATTTTAAACAACATTTCGAGTTTGTTTGATCTTAAAAAAAAACCATGGTACCACCAAGTTTGAAACAAATATTTTCCCGAAGAATCATTGAAGGAAAAATATTTGGGATGTAAAGAAGACTTCTCTTCTTTTACCAGAAATGATGCACTTAAGCGTACATCATATCGGAAAGGCACGAATATAAAGTAATTCATGCCTTTGTTAGGAACAGTCGTCTTTTTGGCGACGAACTTTCCCCAGTATAAAGACCGGGTTGCTATCTGAAGTAATAGCAAACCATTTTGAAAGAATATTTTTAAAAACGACATGTTTTAGAAAAGCTTTATTCAAAGGAAGAACTCCTGCTCAAGCATATGTATGTTTCTGTGTCATTATTGAATGACATTTCTAGAAACGTACATACTATTGATTACACAGGAGACATGTCGAGAGAAGAATATTTTTGGTTTTTATGATTTTATTATTTTTTATGGATTTTGAAGATTTTATATTTTTCTATTTTCCTATTTGTTTTAATACTATGTACAAAGGATATGTGAAGCAACCCCTTTACTCCTCCTGATCTTCCTAAAGACTTAAGAGATCCTCAGGCGTGAGACTCTTCATACCAAGACGTGGGAGGATGAATTGAAATCGGTCCCTAGAAAGTGCTTTGGTGAAGATATCAGCTAGCTGGAAACCAGTCCTTACGAAGTAAAGTTCCACAATTCCTTTCTCAACTTGCTCCCTGATGAAGTGGTATCGAATGTCAATGTGTTTAGTCCTTGAGTGTTGGACATTGTTGCAGCAGAGTGCAATTGCACTTTTGTTGTCACAGTACATGGGAATCATGTTGCATACGAAGCCATAGTCCGAAAGTTGAGATCTCATCCATAAGATCTGAGCACAGCACGAGGACATGGCAATGTATTCAGCCTCTGTGGAGGAGATTGACGTACTCATTTGTTTCTTTGAAGACCAACTGACTAGCTTATTACCCAAAAACTGAGCACCCCCAGATGTACTGCGACGAGTATCTTGACATCCCGCATGGTCAGCATCAGAATAGGCTATGAGCGCCATAGAAGTGTTCTTGGGGTACCATAGGCCCATGTGGATTGTTCCTTTAAGATACCGAAAGACTCTCTTGACGGCTTCCTGGTGTTTCTTGGTAGGTTTGGATTGATACCGAGCACACATGCAAACGGCAAACAGAAGATCTGGTCTGCTAACAGTAAGATACATTAAGGAACCAATCATGCTTCGATACTTGGTTTGTTTGACCGGGATCCCAACATCATCTTCATCTAGTTTTGATCTTTCAATCATTGGAGTATCAACCGAGTCACAGGAATCGAATCCAAATTTCTTCAAAATTTCATTAGCATACTTGGATTGATTGATGAAGATGCCATTGGGATTTTGAGGTATTTGCAAGCCTAGAAAGAAGGACATTTGACCCATCATAGACATCTGGAACTCAGAACTCATCTCTTGGGAGAAACGATCACACTCTTTGGGATCAGAGGAGGCAAATATGATATCATCAACGTAGATTTGTACATGAAGAAAGTTTTTGCCCCTTTTTTTGGTAAAGAGTGTAGGATCAACAGCACCTTTGGAAAACTTGTTAGCAAGAAGGAATTTTGACAAGGTGTCGTACCACGCCCTAGGAGCTCGCTTAAGCCCATAAAGAGCCTTCTTCAAACGATACACATGGTTAGGACGTTCTGGATCCACGAATCCTTCGGGTTGGCTTACATACACCACCTCTTTTAGATCGCCATTTAAGAATGCCGTCTTAACATCCATTTGATA
The DNA here is from genome assembly GCA_030686995.1 of Artemisia argyi. Classification (NCBI taxonomy): domain Eukaryota; kingdom Viridiplantae; phylum Streptophyta; class Magnoliopsida; order Asterales; family Asteraceae; genus Artemisia; species Artemisia argyi. The sequence continues at coordinate 69,884,167 of CM060685.1, read as the reverse complement.
AACCACCATATTCTGACTTGCAGCATTTGCTAGAAATATTCTTATGGCTTCAATTCTAGCAACAGGTGCGAAGGATTCTTCAAAGTCTATTCCTTCCTCTTGACGATATCCTTTTGCCACAAGCCTAGCCTTGTTCTTCAATACATCTCCATGCTCATCAAGTTTAACTTTAAATATCCATTTGAGAGCAATTATCATAGCACAATCAGGAGGTGGTACTAATTCCCACACTTCAAGTCGGTCAAACTCATGAATCACGTCCACCATAGCAGTGAACCATGAGTGTTTAGACATTGCATCCTTGAAATCTTTTGGCTCAACTTTAGAGAGGACAGAGTTGAAGAAGCACCACAATGTGTCGGTTGCAAGTTGCTTACGGGTTGATACCGGACGAAAAGGGTTTCCAATAATTTTGTCAATTGGGTGATCATTTGTCCATTTCCTAAGGTGTTCATGGGGTTGAGGATAGGGAACAGAGTTAGCCGTGTTAGATTCGTCAGAGGATGTAGCATCATTTGACGATTCAGGAGCAAAGATGTTAACAAACGGCTCATTATCAGGTGGAGCAAAAGGATTTACTTCAAACGAATTATCCACAGCTGATACTCGTTGTACACATGAAGATTGACCATTGGATGTGGTAACTGAATGACTGATGGTGGGAGCTTCAGGATCCCATGACAACAAAGTGGATGGCCCAACATTATCATCTGGGACATTTGCTACCCCAGCTGGTTGTGGAACGACTGTGGCTTCTGGAGCATCCACTTTTTGAGGTTCAAAGTATTCATCAAACATTGGGTGAAACAGTTTCTTCCAATCTTCACTTTTAGGAGGTACAAAAGGAGTAGCAGGAGTGGGATTCTGTACAAGCCTGGAGCTTATAGGTCCAGGGGACAAATGGTTAGGTACGGGTCCAGAACTTGATTGTCCAGGAACCTGTTGCTCAGTCAGCTCATCGAAAGTAACGTGGATTGTTTCCATTATGTCTCTAGTACGTTTGTTGTAGATTCGGTACCCCTTTCGTTCTGGAGCATAGCCAACGAAGAAACCAATGTCGGCCTTGGCCTTGAGTTTCCCAAGGTCTTTACTGTCATTTGTTGGATAGCACAATGCACCAAATACTCGAAGAAATGAAAGATCTGGTTTTCTGCCATGAACAAGTTCATATGGAGTCTTGCAGTGGAGAGGATGTATCAAGGATCGGTTCTGTGTGTAACATGCTGTTACAATTGCCTCAGCCCAAAGAAACATAGGAGCTTTGGAGAAGATGAGCATAGTCCTTGCAGCTTAAACCAAGGTGCGATTACGCCTTTCAACAACTCCATTTTGTTGAGGAGTACGTGGAATGCTCTTTTGATGACTAATGCCGACACCTTCATAAAATTGAGTAAGTTGTTTGTTCACGAACTCCGTTCCATTATCAGTACGAATGAACCTAACTGTTTTGTTGAGTCGAACTTGCAATTGCTTGATGAGTTTGATGATGATTTTTGGAGTTTCATCTTTTGATCGTAAAAACTTTACCCACGTGAAACGAGAATGATCATCAACAATAACAAGCACATATTTCTTTCCGTTGATACTTTGAATCCTTATTGGTCCACAGAGATCCATGTGAAGAGTATGTAGGACTTCCATGATGGAATTGACAGTTTTGGGTTTATGGGTATGCTTTTTGCTCTTGCCCATTTGACATGCGGAACATAGGTGATCTTTTTCATACTTAAGTCTGGGCAAGCCTCGAACAAGATCCTTACGTGTGAGTTCATTGATGGTACCGAAGTTCAAATGGTTTAACGATGATGCCACAACCATGATTTGTTCTTAGAGGCTTTTGAAAGCAAGCAAATTGGAGAGGACCGCAACATGTCTTCAATAGAGATGGTATAAAGGTTAGTGCCCCGACTCCCTTTGAGGAGATCTACACCATCTAATTCTCTAACAAAACAGGTGTGCTTTCTGATGGCAACTTCAAGATCAAAGTCACAGAATTGACCAACAGAAAATAGATTGTGTCCAAGTCCCTCCACGTAGTATACCCTGGATATCACACTGTCTCCAAAGACGTAATCACCATAACCCATTATAGATCCAAAATGGTCATTCCCAAATCTGACCGTACCAATGAACTTTCCACGAAATTCTTGAGCCGCGAGCGATCTCCAGTCATATGTTTTGAGCAGCCTGAGTCCAAATACCAAAGGACGATTTGTACGACCTTCATTTGAAACCAGACAATGGTGGATAACTGAAAAAGCTGGAGCCCCACAAACAGTTGGGGTCCGTTTGGTTAGCACACACAAATATTGGATTATCATATGTCACGGATATATCACTGGAATTTTCACATTTTGATGCACTAGACCTAGGAGTGGTACTAAGTGCTTCTATTGGGAACTTTCTACCTGTAGGTCTCCATTTCTTAATTGGCACAACTTTGGAATTAGTGATCCTAGTCAATGGGCACTTTTCTCCTAGGGTGAATTTCCTTCCAGTAGGTCTCCATTGATAACCAACATTAGTGAACACCTTTCCTGTTTTATTCCAGACTTGTTTAACCCTTTTAGCACTAGAAACATTCATGATCGGAGATTGCATAGTGGATTTTAAGTAAGACACAACACAAGCATCATGATTACCAAAAAATAAACATTCGTTACAAGTCTTACAAATAGCACCAGAATTCGAATTAATTACATCATTGTTAACACAAATGTTTGAATTAACTCGATTCCTTTCATTAATCATAACTTTATTGTTCCTAGTGGATTCTTCTACTTCTTTCATAAGTGCACTCTTAGCCGGAAAAGTCCTATCATTCTTTGTATTGCACCTAGGCTGTAACTTGCTAGCTTTAGATACACCGTTTACTCCTGTAGAAGTAATGACGGGAACATTAGTATGCTTAATTGCTACTTGTTTACCGGTGATCATGGTGGTGGATTGTGACATGGTTTGGGGATAATCAAATGTAACATGTTTGTTGCCAATGTTAGAGTGCGACGCAAACGACCTATCCGACTTGTTATCATTCTTGGGGCATGATCCTATAGCGTATTCTAATAATTCCTGGGCTCTATTAGTGAGGAAGCATGCACCAACAATAACATCATCCAGTGGTTTAGGTATCCTCTCATCTTCAATGGTTTCTCTAAGTATAACCAGGCAATCCTTAAGATATCTAAGATAGTTGCTATGAACTAACTTATTGTTCCTAAGGGGAAGAGAGACATTCAAAGCATCGCATGCATATTTCTTACAAGCATGTACATTGGAAATTGCATGATCACATGAAACGACGGGCATTTTTACCCTTCACCATAGTCTTTAGATTCTCAATTTCGTTTAACAAAGAAGTGACTCTTTCATTGTTTTGGTCACGTGTTATTTTAATAGACTCAAATAACTCTTTGTAATGTTGTTTAGCGTTTGACATTTCAGCACGAAGCCACTCATTTTCATGTTGTAATTCGTTGATAATGCCTTGTTTCTGACAGTTTTGAGAATCTATCGAGTTTTGGTAATTGGTATTGGTCACGTCGCCTATGTTTGACTTTAATGCAATTTGGGCCCTCAACTTCCGAATCGTGTTTGAGTGAGCTTGAATTACTTCATCCTTTTTGGCTAATTCAAAACATGTGTCAAACTCAGGAGCATCCAAAGATGTCTTGGCATTTGATATTTTTATGCTTTCTTCTAGATGTTGATATTTTAGTTGCAAGTTAAGATTATCAACTTCTAGTTTTGAGAAATGCCTGACCATGTTATCATGGTCGTCGTTTTGAATTCTGTTATTTAGTTTGTAATTCTTCCCCTCAAGCTCAAGCACACGATTCTGGAAGACATTTAAGGTGATCGACATTTCATGAAATTGTCGAGCAGATAATGCTGAGTCAGTGACAGTGTAAAAAACATCCTGTGCAATGCAATGAGCAATCAAGTTTTCATTCATAATGAGAATGTTTTTCCTGTCAATTTCACTATATTTGAGATCAATAGCCAATTGGTTACCCTCACTTTCCACATCTTTAAATACCTTTTTCATTTGAGTCACATCATTATTAATGGTATTTTTAAGGCCCTCAAAGTGTTCTTTGAGAAGATCGAAAAATGACATGACTTCAGTTAGGTAACACTGTTTTGTTTGCTCAAAACCCCCTTACCCTTCTGTAATCCCCGTTGGTGTAATTCTTTTTTTACATGTTTTCTCAAAGTCATTAAACAATTGACCTAGAACATATAACCCAATTAGGGTATTACACTGTGTGGGAAGAGTAAATGGTACAAGGTGCCTGGGTGTGTTCAGAGGATAGATAGTTGGGTCCGCAATCCTAAAGATAGTACGTGTGTTACCTACAATTCTTTCAGCTTTCATTTTCTCCATGTCAATATTCCAAAAAACTTGGTCAGGGAGGATTTTCTTTTGAGGACAAAAATGGCTGAGTGATTGTCATTAGTATAATCATAGTGAAACACAATATTTTTAGCTCTGCACAGGGGATCCTTTAATCGCTCAACAAGTTTTTCCCTAGTTCTATCCTCCGCCTCATCAATCTCGTCATAGGATCTCACATCAGGAGGGGCATGGTTAGGTTCAAGCATAGTGTTTGCATCATATAACGCAGGTTGAGCACCTATACCATTTCTAAGGAATTTAGCTTTAGTCTTAGAGGCATCCCATTCACTAAATTCATCACTTAGTTTCCTGTGGTTTTGCATCATTTGAGCAGATTGGATGGTTTGGCCTTGCGTGTACAACTTATCTTCTAATTTATTTTTCAACATTTTGAGTTTTGAGAAATCATTTAGAAGTTTAGTTTCTTTATCTTTGTATTCGAGTTTAATTGAAGTCAACCCCTTTTGAATTTCCTGTTTTTGTTTGACAGTTTGATCCAATTGTTTTTTTAAAGACATTAACTCCCTCTTCAATGTTTTTTGTTTGGAATTGTTTTCAGATATGTAAGTACGCATTTGCCATTCCATTTTCTGCTCACATTCATTAAGCTCAAATTTAGCACGCTGCTCGTATATGGTCACCTGATCCTTAAGGATGTTAACTCTAGTGGTCAAAGAATCATCAGGGTTGTATATTGTGTACTCATGCAGCTCAAGTTCACTAGAGTCAACCGACGGCATGTCACTTGGTACAACTGACAGTCTATTGTCATTCACATACCTTTCATATGGGATATTATTGGTATTTCTCATATCAGTGGTGTCTGTGTTGTCAATATTCTTGAGTTGTACAGAGTCACACGCCCCCTGTGGATTGGTAGGATAATTCAGATTAGAATAAAGTGACGTTGGTACCTCAGAAATAGCAGATGTGATGGAAGAGCCATACTGCTGTGGAGAGGGAGCAGCTGCAGACAGATTAGCCATGAAGATGGTTTGAGCTTTGGGTTCATCATCAACATCTGAGTCAAAAGCATCACAGTATTCAACTTGAAAGATGTTGGGATCATTTAGTGCCATGTCCTGAACAAGTTGATCATCCACATCAGCATCAAACTTATTCCCGTCATCACCAGCTAGAAAGAGCAGAGCTTCTTCATTCAAAGCAGTCCAATTCTCTTGCGCCTGCATTAGCAACATCTTGTCTTTGAAGTACTCAGAGTTTTGAGGACGCTTTGGGTGAGTGCAATTCCTAGCTATGTGGCCCAAACCTCCACAGTTATAACACTTAGGCTGCCTAGCTTGTACTTGAAGCGCATTCCCGACTCTATACTGCCCATTTTCTCTACCAGCATTTCTTTGATTGAGGTTTTGTCTTCCTTGCACATTCTGCACCACCACCCTTCCATCTTCTATGACTGCCTGATTTCATGGGTTCGACGAAGTCCTGAGTTGGTTATTAGTTGGTGGAAGTACAGCTCTGAACTGTTGGACTAATAAGGAGACTTGGTTGGAGAGATTATCTATCATCATGTCAGTGTGAGAGTACCCAGAGTCCAGGTGGGTGTTTAAAGCAGATGGTAAGGGAGTTGGTGATTGACCATTTGTTGGAGTAGACCTGGATGAAGGTTTTTGTGGTTGAGATTGATCATTTGAAGGTTGAGTGAGTTATTGAACATTAGAGACAAAGGAAAGAGAGTCATTTGTTGTTGAAGGATTGAGCTTTTCTTGCATTAACCGATCATAAGCAGCATGTTTCTCATGTTTTTGGAGATACGCGTAGAGTTGTTCATGATTAGTATGCCTGAGACCTTTGTTGAGTTTAACAGCTGTAACAAACCTATCCCATTCCGGTGCCATGTTATTCACGAATTTAGAGTTAAGCTGAATGTTGGGCATTGTCATCTTGATGGATCTTATATCATTGACCAGCTTGTGAAATCTGACGTAATAGTCAGTGATGCTTTCACCTGGGTTCATTTTGAAGTGCTCAAATTCATCATATAGCTGAGACTCCTGATCTTCTTTGGTTAACTCAGACCCTGCAAGAAGCATTTTCACATTATCCCAAACTGCTTTGGCTTCTGTGTTGTAGTTGATAAGTTTGTAGACATCTTTAGGAAGCCCTTGAATGACAATATTCGATGCTCTGATGTCGGCATCATAGCGTTTCTTTTCTTCATCTTACAGCTCATTGTAGGTGCGAGGTCTATCTGGACCGACTGCAGCAGGTTGGTCATCAGTAGCTGCGATTGTGTCTCTAGTTGTGCCCATTCGAAAAGGTCCTTCATCAATGGATTTCAAGATGTTAACACCGTTTTCCTTTCCTAAGCTATAGAGACGAATCCTTTGTGCCCATGATTCATAGTCAGTTCTGTTCAGCATAGGAGGATGAGTATCCGACCCTGCAGCCTGAATGTCATCAGAGGAAGTACTTTCCATGCTATTGAAAGTGAGTAAGTCCAAATGTCAAGTTGTAAACACAGGTGTGTTTCGTGTTTTGTTGCAACAAGTCGGATTACAACCGCTCCACAGAACACAAGTCAAATCATAAGTTTAGTCTCACAACATCAAGTTACTATTAAAATAACAAGTCAAGTCGTAAGATTAGCCTCACAACGTCAAGTTACTGTAGAAATGGTGGTAACAACTTAAGTCGTAACAACGCACAACTTTCACTAATGCACCTAAACCAACTCACTAAGAATACCACAACTTGCTAGACTTGAACAACTCGCTAGAATGTATCAACCCTCTGACAACACCAACTCGCTGAATACTGGAACTAACTCGCTAGTAGACAACTCGCTAAAACGAAGCAACTCGCTAATCACCAACTCGCTGGATGGAATCAACTCGCTAGTGTAACAACTCGCTGGTATACAAATCGCTAGTCTGACAATACGCTAACTGCTCAACTCGTTAATACCAACTCGCTGTCTGACAATACGCTAACTGCTCAACTCGCTAATATCAACTCGCTAGTACCAAAACCTGACAACTCGCTAGAATGAGACAAAACTGTCACTATCGTAGTGATTTGTCCGTATGTCCAAAAATGGCAAAACGCCAACACGCTGATGTCAACTCGCTAGTATGAACTTGTCAACTCTCTACGTGAAAACATCAACTTGCTGGTATGAATAACTACCTATATCACACTTTTTGCCAAACAAATGATAAATTCAACTGCTCCAAATGCAAACCTAGGAACTAATGACTCATCTAATCAAGAAAGTACAAGAAACACGCCAATACAAACACCTAACGAGATCAAACTCGTGTGAAAACCACTATAAGAACTTCGAATCAACCTCAAACCACAAACCAAGCTATAACTACGAGCATACCACGAATCCTTGGATAGAACCATGGCTCTTGATACCAATTGTAGTATACTCTAATATGAGAACATGGATGGTTTAGTGTTTAGGATGATTTTAGGTTAGGTTTTCTAGTGAGAAGTTAGTGAGAGAAAGAGATGAAGTTGGGAGCCTTTGAGAGAAAATAGAGAAATGTTAGATTGCAAGTGAAGGTCCAACCCTTTCCCTTGGGTGGGAAAGGGTATTTATAGTTACAATAGAAACACCCCCTGAAATGGGCTTTGGAGCGAGCTGACAGTGGGTAAAGACCCGACCTGACTCCACAAATATTAACTAATACTAAACTACGTACTAACTAATATGATAATTACTACGAGTTACAATATGCTAAACTACACTCGGGGTGACCGAGTCTTCATATGAATAAACGTATTCCTAACAACTCCCTTATTGGTCAAACAAAGTCAAAGGTCCCTTTGCGTAAACGCATCCTTTCCCATTATGGGATATGCTTTACTATGATGCAAAACACTTGGCTTGTTTGCATCAAGATGATTATTGATTACGTGATAAGGATTTATTTGATGCATTTTAGGGGATCATTTAAGCCCTAAGTCGTGAATTTATGATCAAATATTGACTCAAATCATTTCTTTTCTTATTTTAGGTATTTGGGACATGATTTTTGAAATATGGAGCATTTTGGACGTTTTTAAGCTCAAGAATGAAGAAAACAAGAAAGTCAAGAAAAAGTCAGGAGTTTACACCAGACGGCGTCTGTAGTAACCTACTAAGCCTCCTCTAGGTTAGCTAAGCCCTACTAACTTAACTTAGGCCCTCACTAAGCATTATCTAGGATTAGCTAGCCTATATCATTTTCCGAAGTAACATTTTTGCTTTATTAAATCTTTATTATCTATATGACTCTTAGACAAGCTCACGTATCCACCTATGCCCAACACCACTATGTTTACATCCTGTAAACATCCCAGTATGTCAAGTCTAAGTTATAAACATCATTACACAATGTAATCTATCACTCTAATATACTATATCTATCAAATACCCTAATCAAACCCTAATTGAACCCTATGTGTTTACGGTTATCTTTAGAACCCTAATTGCTTATCCAAACTAGTTTGAAAGTGTTCAAGGCTTAGGTATGAGTTACATTAGCAACTTTAGGATATCTTAGACTTCCTAAACCATAGTACAACTCCTTAGAACTTAGGTACAAGTCCCTTAATCATAAAACCCTAAATAGGTCACTAAGCCCCGGAACTAGGTCTAAACTATCCTAAATCTTTAGTATAAATTACCACCACTTAGTCACCATGTAGCTGTGGTTAGTCACCTCCCCCCCCCCCCCCTCTCACCACCTTGCACCCTGATGTGTGCTTTTTCACACATCCTTTTTAGACCAAAATCAGACCAAATACACCAAATATGCCAAGAGAATGTGTGTTTTTGTATTTGTGTATGTGCAGGTACGGATATGTGAAAAATGAACAAAAACAAAGCCAAAACCGACAAAAACGAGCACGAGGATGGAAAAAGGTCAAAAGCCGGAGCCGGGGAAGCAAAATGATAAAAGAAAGCTTAAAATGTCATTAAAAGTCCTCAGAGAATCACAAAAGTGCATAAAAGGTCCCTGGTCAAAGTTTGAGAATTTGGCAACTTTAGTCCCTGCATTTTCTGGAAATTACAGAAATGGTCCCTTGGAGGAAAAGTCAAAAGAGGTCCTTGATGAATCAAAGAATTACAAAACAAGCCCTTTGGAAAAACTTTGAATGATATACAGAATTGGTCCCTAAATTTCAGATTTGTACAACTATGGTCCTTGTTTACTAATCCTAAACCTAAACCGGATCCATAACTAAAACTAATCCAATACCAAAACTCACCTAAGCCCAAAACAACTAAGCCCAATCCCCTAATACCCTTACCCGACTTACAACCTTTACCCAGGTCAAACGCACCCAAGACCCGGTCAACCTAAAAAAAATAATAAAACCCCCAAAAACCTTCCCGCCCCCTCTTTTTATCCTTTTACCCTGGTTATATGAACCCTAATTTATTGTTCACCCAAGTAAACCCCATTTTCACTACAATTAAGGGTAATAGGGTCTTTGTACGTGTGTTTCTAGAAGGTATCTGACATGGCAGGCCTGCCATGTCAGTGATCCGTGTGGAAAAACGCGTCAAATGATTGGAGCAATCATGATCAAACAGCTATGGATGAAAGGTTGGGGACCAAGTGTAATCCAAGGGTCGATATTAAAGCAAAGAAACACAAAGTATGGCATGGATCAGTGACGTGGATGACCTAGAAGCTTCACCCAAGCTCCCAGCCTCAACTATATAAAGCCTCCTTCCATCACAGTCTAGTAGTAGATTTTTTTATTTTAAGTTTGTGTGCTTTGTTTTATGTTTATTAAAGTTGTAATTCCCTTTTTCAGTATTGTATTGAAATTTTCTTAATTAATATAATTTCAGTTTTTAGCTTATTTCCTGAATTGCTTATTTAGCTTATTTAATTTTATTTACTGTTTTTATAGTTTACTACCATCCTTATTAGAGTTATTAAATATTTTACTTCCTTTACTGTTTATCACTTATATAGAAAATCCAAAAAAATAAAATAAAAAAATCAGAAAAAACAAACAAAAAAAATATATATATAGTTTAAATTTCAATTCCAAGTTTTAGTGTACTTACTGTTTTATTTAAGATCATATCAGCTAACTAATAGTTGTTGTGAGCTTACTTTTGTTATTTACTCTCAAAAACACAAAGTCAACCATTGGTCAACCTATCAGCTTATTCAATAAGCTAAGCTTATTTGGAGAAAAGGCAGTCAATAAGGTGTCCCATTGGCCTGTCAAAAGACAGGCAAGCATAGTGAAACTCCCTCTGTTGTGCTGAGGGAGTATTGTCTTTGTAAGTTTTCCATTTTTATTTTCTAAATTGCAACAGTAGTTTAGCTTTGTTATTTACCTGTTTCTTAATCATTTGAATAGTAGTTATACTGTTTTGTCCTGATATTGCATTTGCTTTTAGTAATTTATCATTTGTTGAGTTATTGTTCATCTGTCTTAAATTGGATCTGTTTATTGTTTCTGAGCATTGCATTTGAGATCTGATTTTCTATGTTCTATTGGTTAATTTGGATCATATTAGATACTAAAGGTAAGTTTTGAACTGAATTTGGTGAGATCTGTGGTAAAAATTTGGATCAGATAGTCTTTTAAGGGGTGTTTGGCATTGTGTGGTTTGCTGATATCTGGGGTGTTTCAGAGGTTGTGTTGGATATAGTTAAGTCACTTAGGGATCATTTAGACTTAATACAACATTAGTTTAGTGGTAATTTCAATAATAAAGTCAAATTAGTGCTTCATCTCATTATAACAGTTAGCTATTTAGGAATTTAGTTGCATAAGCTCAATAATAGTTGCATTTTAGTGTTATAAAGCTTAAATTAGTTGAACATTAGCTTATTACCTCTTAGGTGATAAATTAAGACAGAATCAAACTCATTTTAGTGAAAGTCGTTTCAAAATCAAAAAGTTAATTTAGTGAGTAACTCAGTATTGGTCACAACTTGGATTGCATTTCTAGTGTTCAATGTTGATTGGAAATTGTTTTAGCTGATTGTTTTAGAAACTTTAGCAGCTTGTGAAACATATTTAGAAAGAAATTGGTGATTTGGAATACTTCTGCTTATTGGAAAAGTGGTCTTAAGTGGACTGTTTAGACTAAATAGTGCCCTGCTCATCAGCTTTTGATCAAACTTCAAGGCATTCATTAGGCTAGTAGTTGAACAGTAGTATCAAGTCTTTTGGTTAATTTGGCATCTCAGTAGGTCTGTAGAGGTTTTGCCCCCATAAGCTCACCCTTTACAGCTTATTAGTTCAGCTTATTATCCCCATCAGTTGAGTGCATTAAACCAAGAGTCTGTCATAAGATTGAGGGCTGCACATAAGCTTAATTGATTCATAGCTGATTTTTGCTGTCCTTTTGTGTTCATTTGAGCTTCTAGTTCCTATTTACATTGAGCTTTTGCCTATAAGCTTAATTGTGTGGCTTGTGCTTACTTCCTATTGCTTATTCAATCTGTTTCTGCCCATATCTGTATCTCTGAGTGCTTATTGATCTTATTCCTGTACTTCTAAGCTTATTTTAGTCCAAAAATTATATGGACAAAGATTTGGTCAACTTTGGTCAAAGTGTTTATCAATAAGCACTTCATTTTAAGCAGTTTTGAGCTAATCAGCAGTATTCTGGCTTATTTTACTTTCAAAATTTTTTCTCAAGCTTATTTTAATATTTTAGATTTTCTGTAATGTTTTCAAATTTTTCTGAGTCCATTTACTATTTTTCTTATTTTATTTTCATTTTTAATCAATTTTAAATACTTTTTAATTACTAAAAAAATCAAAAAAAAATAAAATAAAATAAAAATAAAAAAAAACAGAAAAAGCCAAGAAAAATCCAAAAATATTTTAGAATTTTATTTTTATTTATTTTAGAATTTTAGAAATTTATTTTGCATTTTGCCCATTTACTTTGAATTTAATTTAAATTTTAAATTAGATTTAATAGTTTTTAATTCCTAAAAATTACACAAAAAGCCAAAAAAATTAGTTTTCAGTTTTAAAATTACTTTTTAGTTATTTTATAATTTTCAAAATTAAATTTTCATTTTTCTCACCTTATTTGCATTTTCTTTTATTTTCATTACGTTTATAGTTTCCTTACTTGAAATACATGCTTAAGTGATTATTTGTGCTTCATTTGTTATTTCATTAGTATAATCTCATCAATATCACTTTTTACCACTTTCACGACACATTTCACGAATCGGGAATTGAGAATTCCATTCATCCTTCACACGGACTACGACATCGGGTTATCCGTATTTCTTTGCGGATCTCTTGAGTAATACTATACTATATATTACTTGATTTTCACGAATCACACCCCTTTTCCTTGCTCGCTACACAAACGCACCCTATAAATACCTCCACACCACCCATCACTTCAAACCACACCTCCTCTCTTCTCTACCTTATACATTATTTAGTACTTAAGCCCTAATATCATTAGGAGACGAGCAAAGCAAGTCTAGAACCCTTGTCGAGTTTTTTTCCCACCGAGAAATCCTAATACCCTCGTTAACCCTTCCCTTGACCAAGTAAGCCTAAACTTTGATTCTAGTAGCCTTAGTACTGACCTAGGTTAGTTATGATATACCTTAGAACCCCTAGGAACCTAAGCTAGAGCCTTGATCATTTTCTTTTACAACTTTTAATTTTGAAACCCTAATTTAGGTTGAATTATTGTTTATGTGCTAAAATGCCTTATCTTGTGCTATAAGTTAGTTTAGGTAACTTAGTTAAACATATATTAGCTAAACATAAGCTAGGAAACTCTTTTGTTTCATAAAAATATGAATTGCATGGAAAAATGACTAGTTTGGCAATAATTTTCATGCATAAGGGTATATATGGTAACTGATAACACTCTAATTATGCATATTCCTTGAACATTATATTATATGTTTTATGATCATTTGATGTGAACTTCTGGTACTTAATAGCATGAAATGAATGCAGGTTCACTCTTGGATGATCTGAGCATGATACATCTCAAAACCTACTATTTCCTATTCATATCTTTACTTACTCGTGCATAACCTCGGATACTCCTATCAGTATAGTGCCACTAAATATTAAGATAACTTCATTTTTTTTGGCAAACAAAATCATCTTCAGATACTATTCCTATGTCATTATAGGATTCAAGACCTAGCATCCGGTTGCAACTATAACAAATACATGGCAAGAAAAATAGGTTAGTGGTTCTCTCACACCATAAGGGTAACGAACAATAACTTCCTTTTTTTGGTAAACAAAATCATCTTCAGATCCTATTCCTATGTCATCACAGGATTCAAGACCTAGCATCCGGTTGCAACTATAACATATACATGGCAAGCAAAAATAAGTGTATGATAAAACCTGGAAACCATCACTTGGAAATATATATTTTCTCACAACATACCTGATATTTTCCAAAGAATATTTATAGGTGCTAAGTGTAAATCTTTCAAAGAACATAAGAGGGAAACTATGGTTAACAAACTTATGATTAAATAGTACATAATCACAACATAAACAATGATATACAGTTGTGCATAGAAAAGCAAGATAAATCACTGCAAATCTGCATAAACGTGAAAACAAACATATTATGACATATTAGGGTTTAGAAAAAAAGAGAAAAAGTGTTGTATGTTTTTCTACCGGCCTCATGTATCCAATCGAATTTAGGGTTAACTATATTAAAGGAAAAGATATGTATACGATTTGAAAATTATCTTCTATACACATTATGAATATCTTCTTATATAAATCCGGTATTAATATTTTCTTGAACATTATATTTATGGTTTTGGATGATATATCTCAAAAAATAAGTTGGTCTAGTGGTAAGGATCCTTATCAGTAAACTAACGGATCTAAGGTTCGAATGTTGCCAGTGACATTTTTAATTGATGATTTAAAACCGAAATTAATTAAAAAAAACAATTAACAAATATTGCGCACGTGGAAAACTAATTAATGACATGTAATTAAATAAATGATGACATGGCACACGAAATAAAATTAAAAACAAAATAATGAGTGCATGTTGATGACATGGACTTATGACATGTCGTTTCAGCCTAATTACTGGACATTGCGAATAAATGACGTCGTAGGCATCCTGTTATATATATATATATATATATATATATATATATATATATATATATATATATATATATATATATATATATATATATATATATATCACACACTAAAGTAATAAGTAAATATAAGCAATGCAATGAATAAATGAATATAAGACGATAAGTAAGTAAGTAAGTGCGAGAAAATGAGAAAGATCAAACCACGACACGAGTACTTATATTGGTTCGTTAACGAAGACACCTTCCTCGCCTACTCCACTGTAACACCCCGAAATTTGATTAAGCAGCGGAAGTCTAATCGGGGTCATTACAGTTTAGTACACAGTCATACTCATAGAAAACAATTCAAAAGATAGACAATATCATTCCATGAAAACTCAAATATTCATAGTTACAAACATTTTTCCAAAATGTTAATTGTTTAGCAAAAGAAGTGATGAGTTTGTAAAGAATGATAATATTATTAAAATCAAAAGGGAGGTCCTGTGCCCTTTGCCAGCTCCGTGCCGCCATGCTTACTAATTTCCTGAGATAGACATGCTTAAAAAGTCAACACAAAGGTTGAGTGAATCCATAGTAGTTTAAATAGTAATAGTGTGAACACAAGTCAAGCATTTGAAATAAACAAGCCAAGATAGACAGGTCTTGACTAAACTGGTGTAATATTGCTCCTAAGCCTCACGAAACGCAAGCCTTAACATTGATTTGACATATCATAAAGATAATAACAATCACCTACACCACAGCGGATGTAAATGACAAGGGGCCCTCGGTGACAGGAAATGTGCCAAATTTCCATAATACCTCGAATATAACACACCTCCTGCCAAGTGATCACCTTGACAGAGGCGGGCTGCCATTCCAATAGATCTATAAACTATATTCGCGTTCACTCTCAAGTGATTAAGGTTCGTGATATAAGGGACTTGTAGCACAGGTGTCAACTTAGGCAATATCAGGTGATAACAGCATACAGCAAAATACTTGTGTTCGATTTATAGCATGTATCTCCCCACGGAGTTTAAAAACAATTAAAAACGTGGGACCATGAACTCACCTGACAGGTGGTGTGAATCACAACGGTGCTCAAAAGTGATGGTGTATTGCTATGACTAGCAATGAAATTCCTCCGACTTGCGACCTAAATAATACATTGTAATTGGTGTTTTAGATTCGTGTTGTAAATGACGGTGATATGTCACGTGTAAGGTGATATCCGTTCGGGTGTCGTAATATATTCCAAAATATCATTACGTAGTCATTTGTAATGTGTTACAAACCGGTGTTGGATAAATATTAACTCGTTGTGAAAATAATATCGTTTAAAATTATTTATGATTATATATATATATATATATATATATATATATATATATATATATATATATATATATATATATATATATATATATATATATATTAAAGTTAAAGAAAAATATATATGTATTTATAAAAATTATATGAAATAATTAATTATAAAAATACCTTGTCACAATTTAACCCTTAACTTTACAAAATTACACTTTTTACCCTTTGGTTAAAAAGTAATTACAATTTGGTCCTTTTTGTACATTTTTCACTTTATTCCCTTGACTTTGGCCAAATGACCATTTTTACCCTTAATTTCCAAAAGAAATCGGTTTAGTCAAGTTTGGTTCGAAAGTTTGTAATTTTGACAATTTTAGTCCCTTAACGTGGGACCTTTTGCAAAAATAACAATATAAATTCCTTGGTACCTTAAAAGTAGTGATTATAAATTACAAAACTCTTTAAAACTCGTTTTTGTATTTCTCGTTATTTCCTAAAATGTTAAACCGAGTTTCCCTTTTGAAAGTTTAATGGGCTCGTTAGCCCGTTTAAAGCCCAAAGGGTGTTTTGTTTGTTCGAAAAGTAGTGTTCGACTAGGTTTGGTTTTAGTCTAGTTTTCGTGGTGTAAAACCGTGTATGGGTTGCATGTCACGTGGGTTTAGTTAAGGGTGAGTCGAGGGTGTAGATGGTCGAGAAATGTATAGGGGTCGTACGTATAAAAGTGAAATGGTGAAGCCATTCCTAGGGGTGTTGGGGCATGTGAAGGAAGTCGTTATAAGTGTAATGAAAGTGTTATACTCAAAATAATGTGTGCGTCGTGTGATGAGCATACGTGATGTGCATGAAATTAACATACGAAAAGAAAAGGGGTTAATAACACTTACAACACCAAAATTTGGTGGTGATGAAACCGTGTGTACGAGACAAACAAACAAGTAACGTGGTACACCCTTCCCCGTCAAGCAATCCTTTATCCACTAGAGTTACCCAACTCGTTTCAACCCAACACTTCGCTTGTGTGCTCCTTGTGTTCTTCGATAGTAACCAAAGGAATAGAGAGTGTTTGAATCTTGAGAATTCTTGCAAGTGTGAGACAAATGTGCATTTAATATTGGTTTATATATAGGAGAGGCAAGGTAGTTGAGTGTTTGATCTAGTGACACACAACCCTTAGTTGTCATTCGAGTATAGACAAACATGTCTCTTTGGCCTTGCTCTTGTCACGTCGAGTTGAGGTAGAAGGAAGCAAAGAGGGTTGCTTTGGATTATTTTAAGTGTAGCTAGGCTTAGTAGAGTAATTAAACAATAGGAATTAGAGCTCATGTGGTATACTTGTTGGGGAACCATGGGACACTCGAACCTTTGTGTAATAAATTTCTTGGTGTATAATGCTATGGACCGTGGGTTTGACGGCTCAAGATGGTGGCTTCTTGTCGTGTGATACAAAGTCACTGGAGAGGTGATAAGTTTGTATCGAGCTCGAGGGAAACCAAGAAAAGAAACGTGGGTTTATTTGGGTAGCAAGGGAGTTGGTTTCATGCTTCGTGTGACATGCTACGTAAAAAAAAAGAACATAACTAGTCGTGTGGGCTTGTGATTGATCAACCCAAGTGAATCAAAGAAAATAAGCAAACTGTGTGGGCTTGTGGTTGTATTTTGGCCCAGTAGCAATGCAAAAGAAGAAATGGCATTGGGCTAAGGGTGACGTCCGGCCCGAAAATATGACGGTGTATCGGTGATTAGTAAAATTGTGAAATTAATCTCGGTGTTGGTGTCGGTTCGTGAAAACCATAAATATTTAAACGGTGTCGTCATACATACACACACACATATATATATATATATATATAGTAATAATAGTTGTAATAGCTAATATATACATAATGTCATATATATATATATATATATATATATATATATATATATATATATATATATATATATATATATATATATATATATATATATATATATATATATATATATATATATTAATAATTTCTTGGTGTTCAAATGGGTGTCGGGTCACAAGTGGGAGTTACCGGTGTTAACCTCATTGGGTGACATCTAAGAGTGACAATTGGGTGATATCGGGTGACAAAACATAATCGGGTGTCAAACAAACAGTGATCAAAACAATCGGGTGTTCAAACAAACAGTGTCTCATATAAAAAATTTCAAATTAGCCCGCAAAAATGGCTTAGTTTAGAATAGTGTTGATAATTAGCATTAATAAATGACCTGGGATTTTACGGTGTATTACAGTACCCACCCGTTAGATTGGATTCGTCCCGGAATCCAAAGTTGAATCGGTGCTCGGGGTTGTCTCATCAAATAGTTGTGGGTATTTGGCACGCATTTGATCCTCGCGCTCCCATGTGTACTCGGGTCCTCTCTTAGAATTTCATCTGACCTTAACTATGGGAATGCGACTATGCTTAAGTCGTTTGACCTCCCTGTCCATAATCTCAACGGGTTCCTCAATAAAATTCAACTTATCATCGATTCTGATCTCCTTCAACGGAATCACAAGTGTTTCATCCGATAAACACTTTTTCAAATTTGACACGTGGAAGGTGTTGTGCACTCTACTGAGTTCCTCAGGTAGTTCAAGTTTGTATGCCACGGGACCGATCCTTTCAATGATCTCGAAGGGTCCAACGTATCTTGGGTTTAGCTTTCTACGTTTTCTAAACCTAATTATTCCTTTCCAAGGTGATACCTTAAGCATGACCTTGTCTCCAACTTGAAACTCTATTGGTTTCCTTCGCACATCGGCATAACTCTTTTGCCGATCTCTAGCGGCTTGTAATCGTTGCCTAATCTTTACTATTTTCTCAGTGGTTTCAAGAATCAACTCGGGACCTGAGAGTTGTACATCTCCAATCTCAGCCCAACAAACTGGTGATCTACACTTTCTTCCATAAAGTGCTTCAAATGGTGCAGCCTTAATGCTAGCGTGATAACTGTTGTTATATGAGAATTCTGCTAACGGTAGGTGTTTATCCCAGCCTTTTCCAAAATCAATCACACATGCCCTAAGCATATCTTCAAGGGTTTGTATTGTCCTTTCACTTTGACCATCAGTCTGTGGATGGTAAGCTGTACTCATATCTAACTTAGTTCCCAAGGCTTTCTGTAAAGATCGCCAAAAGTTAGACGTGAAACGGTTGTCTCGGTCGGAGATAATAGAAATCGGCACTCCATGTCGGGAAACTATCTCCTTAAGGTACAAACGTGCAAGAACGTCCATATCATCAGTCTCTTTGATTGACAAGAAGTGCGCTGACTTCGTGAGACGATCAACAATAACCCAAATAGTGTCCAACCCACTCGATGTCTTAGGTAATTTCGTAATGAAATCCATTGTAATCCTTTCCCATTTACACATTGGTAGCTCGGGTTGAATCAAAAGACCGGATGGTTTTTGATGGTCAGCCTTTACTCTTAAGCAGATCAAACACTTACCGACATACTCTGCAACGTCCGCTTTCATGTTTGGCCACCAATACAACTTCTTTAGATCTTGATACATCTTGTCCGAACCAGGATGAATGGAATATTTAGATTTATGAGACTCGTGCATGATGAGGTCTCATATTCCTCCATACAATGGAATCCAACTTCTGTCCTTGAAACACAGCCTTCCATCTGGTTTCTTGACAAATCCATTCGTGCTTTCTGGCATGCCGTAAATCTTCTCGTGCGGTCTATTCTCTTCCTTAAGGGCCTCAGCTTGAACTTCAAGAATTTGAGACGGAAGTGGTGATCTAATTGTCATACCCAATGACCTAACTCTGAGGGGTCTAAGTCGTTCCTTCCGACTCAAGACATCAGCTACAACGTTTGCCTTCCCCGGGTGATAACGGATCTCACAATCATAGTCACTTAGCAACTCTAGCCATCGACGTTGCCTCATGTTCAACTCCTTTTGATCTAAAATGTGCTGAAGACTCTTGTGATCGGTGAAAACCGTACACTTGGTTCCATATAGGTAGTGTCTCCAGATCTTAAGAGCGAATACCACCGCTCCTAATTCTAGATCATGAGTAGTGTAGTTCTCCTCGTGGGGTTTAAGTTGTCTAGAAGTGTAAGCGATTACCTTAAGTCTTTGCATTAATACGACACCCAAACCTTGGATTGATGCGTCATAATATACCACGAAGTCCTCACTTCCTTCGGGTAGTGCTAATATCGGTGTTTCACAAAGCTTCTGCTTCAAGAACTGAAATGCCGATTCTTGCTCTTCTCCCCATTCAAACTTATTCTTCTTCTATGTTAACTCAGTCAAAGGTTTAGCAATCCTTGAAAAACCTTCAATAAACCTTCGATAATATCCGGAAAGACCTAAAAATTGGCGTATCTCGGTAGGACTTGTAGGTGACGCCCAATTTTTAACAGCTTCGATCTTGGCGGGATCAACATGAATACCCTTACTGTCGATAACATGCCCAAGAAATTGTACCTTCTCAATCCAAAAATCACACTTGGAAAATTTGGCGTATAATTTCTCTTCTCTGAGCAGTGTTAGTATAGCCTTCAAGTGTTCTGCGTGCTCTTCCTTACTACGTGAATAAATAAGGATATCATCGATGAATACAATCACAAACTTATCCAAATAGGGTTTGCACACTCGGTTCATCAAGTCCATAAATACAGCGGGTGCATTTGTTAGATCGAATGGCATTACTTGGAACTCGTAGTGACCATATCTTGTCCTGAAAGCCATCTTAGGGATGTCTTCTTCCCTAACTCTCAGTTGGTGATAACCCAATCTCAAATCAATCTTCGAGTAGACACTCGATCCTTGCAGTTGATCAAACAAATCGTCAATCCTTGGCAACGGATATCGATTCTTAACCGTAAGTTTGTTCAACTCACGATAATCGATACACATCCTGAAGGTTCCATCCTTCTTTTTCACAAACAACACCGGGGCTCCCCACGGTGATGAACTAGGGCGAATAAATCCTTTATCTGACAATTCCTCCAATTATTCAGATAACTCCTTCATTTCCGACGGCGCTAGCCTATAGGGTGCTCGTGCTACGAGTGCTGCTCCTGGCATCAAGTCAATTTGAAATTCCACTTGACGAGTCGGCGGAAGGCCAGGCAAGTCCTCAGGGAAAACTTCTGGAAAGTTCCTGACTACTGGCACATCCTCGAGTCGCTTCTCTTCCGAATTCTTCTCGGTGACTTGAGCCAAAAAGACTTGACATCCTCGTTCGATGTACTTCACAACTTTGACGCAAGAAACGATGCTCAAATGTGTCTTACTTCGCTCTCCGCGAACAATCAGGGTTTCGTTATTCAGTGGGATGTGAACGACCTTTTCGTCACAAATGATCTTAGCGCGGTTCTCGGATAACCAATCCATTCCTACAACGACGTCGAAACTACCAAGTCTAATGGGCATAAGGTCAATGTCAAATGGGGTGTCTAGTAGTCGTAGGGTGCAACCTCGGAGTATGGTGCTAGTGCTCACTAGCTTTCCATCAGCTAGTTCAATCTCGTATGTGGTGTCTAGTTGGGTGGGTGTAATATTAAGCAGGGGTGCAAGGGAAATAGATACGAAACTTTGATCAGCTCCGGAATCAAATAAAACTTTAACGAGGCAGTTGTTTAGAAAGAACGTACCCGTGACTACATTCGGATCTTGCTGAACATTTCCTTCTCCCAGCACATATGCTCTCCCACGTGCATTGTTATCCTTGTTTGGGCACTGACTCCTGTAGTGTCCTTTCTCTCCACAAGCATGGCATACTACAGCCACGGGTTGCAAGTTAGCTCCTGTCGCCTTGCAATCTTGTGTCTTATGTCCAACCCTTGAACACTTCCCGCACTTAGCATAGCAGGGTCCATTGTGATGCATCTTACACTTGTCACAGAATGGAAGAGGTCCAGCATACCTAGTATCCTTAACTGGTGCGGCGACATAAGCTCTGACAGCCTCCTGTCGTCGGTTCTGTTGGTTGTGGTGGGTGTTTCTGTCATGGTGATAATTACGGTTGGGGTTACGGTTGTTGTTGTTGTTGTTGTTGTTGTTGTTGTTGTTGTTGTTGTTGTTGTTTGTTCTTCGATCATCAAACTTCCTTTTGTGATCGTTGTTTCCCTGAGCAAAGTTACGCTTAATCTCCCGGTCTAGCAGTCTTTGGGCAATGGACATTGCTTCATCCAAAGATTGAGGCTTAGACGAGGTGACGTTTCCCTCAATGCTCCTGGGTAATCCCTCAATGTACCTTTCTAACAACTTTTCCAAATCGGGAACCTTCGAAGGGCAAAGTGTGGCAAGCTCCTGAAATCTCCTATCGTAAGCCCTGAGATCATTTCCGTTCACAACCAACGTGTGAAACTCATCTTCTAACTTCTTGATCTCGCCTCTAGGGCAGAACTTCTTCAACATCTTTTCCTTAAAATCAGCCCAGGTAATCTGATAGGCCTCCTCCACACCTATCTTCTGAGCAGTTGCATTCCACCAAGACAACGCGTCTTCCAACAATGTTCCAGTAGCAAACGAGACTCGGCTTTCCGCGGCACAACCGCTCCTCACAAACACAGTCTCAGTTCGCTCAAACCATCGAGCAAGCTCGGTCACTCCTTCAGTCCCTTTGAAGTGAGATGGTTTACAAGCTATGAAGTCCTTATAAGTGCACTTCCGAGTCGCAGCGGACTCGCTCTCAGCAGTGGCTCGGTTATTGATACTAGTTCGTGCCATTACAGCAGCCTGCTCTTCTAAAGCTGCAGCAACACTGTCGGCAACCAACTTTCTGATAGCAGCCTGGGTCATAGCGGGTGACGAGGTAGCAGTAGCGGTTTTCCTTGGGGCCATAACTCTATAAAATCGCAAGTGCATAAGTACAAATCCCAAACATCAATAACAAGAGAAATAGTGTAACCAACTCATAATAGTTGAGATCATCACAAAGTACATATCACAACCACACCATAAATACATACATCAACATAAACCATATCATTCATAAATAAACATCACGACATGTAACAACACACATGGAAATTATAATGAATCTCAATATGGGAGCATAATAAAAGATCAAACAACTAGAACATCATAAATCAATATCAATACGTTACAATCGTAACCAACATAAAGTTTTAATAATTTTTGAATTCATTGTTACAAAACAATAAGATACAACAATTATTAATGCCACAGGCGGCAAGTTAAGATGTCTCTGTAAGTAATGACATGTCATAGATCTATGAAGGTCCAGGTGCGCCTCCTGATCTCCTCTCCAGCTCTCTGATGATCCTGATCATCCCTAACATCTCCATATCTCTGGATCTCTCACGGGCCTGAATCTCCTCAATAGTAGCTGAAAGTGTGTGGATGGTAGAACTAGATGCAGCTAACTCCTGTGCCTGATGCTCCATCATCTCCTGTGTGATAGCCGCAATCGCTCTCAAATCATCTATCTCGTGCCTCTGAACATCTAATCGATGACCAAACTCGGTGATGGTTGCCTGTGCCTCATCAATCTTTGTCCCCATCATCTCAAATACCATCTCTAAAGCTGTCCTATGTACCACGAGGTTCGTGACCTCCTCCTGCATACACTAAATCCTCTCCAAGGATATATCCTCAATAACGCTCAACAGCTCATCAAGACGATCCTCATGTCTCACTAATCTAGCAGCCAAAAGAGGGATAGTATGGTGTATCGGCTCCCCAGTGACCGGTAACACCGCTGAAGAGCCATCTCCAAGCTCAGCAGCCCTAGGCGATCCCTCAACCAATCTCCATCTACGTATGTAGTCTAACAAAAACGACCATCGATGAGCATCAACCAATCTATGAATGCCAGGTGAGGTGGGTGTCTTGGTGGGAGCAGGTGATGGTACAGGTGATGTAGCAGGTGATGGTATCGGTACGGTAGTAGTCTGAGAGTAGAAAACTGTAGGTGGTGGCATGGGTGGCAAAACCTCAGAGGTGTGGGGTGCGGTATAAGTAGGTAACATGTAAGGATGTGGCTCAGGTGGGGGTGATACAGGTGATGGTGGAGGTGCTGGTGATGCCACAGGTGTCAGATCTGGTATAGAAACAGGTGGTAATACAGATATGGGTGATGATACAGGTGTAGGTACAGGTGTAGGTACAGGTGGTGTAACAGTAGAAGCAGGCAAAGTACAGACTCGTTTCCGAGCCGTGCATTTGCGGGTATAGTCTCCCTCATGATATCGAAACAACTCTCCGAAAGGCTCAGGCTCATAGGGCTCAAGAATCCTCACTCGCTTGCGCCAACGAATCGATGCAGGCGGGGATGGTGGTGGGATAGAAGCAGCAGTGTTAGAAGTATCGGAGTCAGAAGACTCGTCATCAGCATCTGAACCAGAGTGGTGACTAGCAGGTGGTGTAGGACGATCATCAGCCGCAAGAAACTGCTGAGATTTCAGGTACTGATCATAAAGGTACTGTCCCTGTGTCATAGGTCCACAGACAGGACGAAAGAGGGGCTGAATAGCAAAAGAATCAATGGGTGTAGAAGCAACCTCACCCTCCTCGAAGGGCTCAGTATCAGCAGATGGGTCTCCAGATGGAACAGGAGATGGTATAGCAGGTGATACAGGTTGGGTGTCATGGTCAGAATCATGGGTGTCTCGGGTGTCATGGGTGTCATAATCAGATATGTCAATAGTAGGGTGAGTGGATGATGCTGGCACGACGTCGTCACTGTCGGACAAAATAATAACCGGGGGCGACATGGTACTGTAATATCCCAAAAATAGCAGTGATATAAGTCATTTAGTCTACATAATGCTACATGCACAGTGATCATAGTGTCATAGTGAACTAAATGCGATGGGTGCTAAAATCAAACCTTAAAACATAACGTTGGCAAGCGCTGGCACGGAAGGCACTTTGGTGATAAATAGTTTGTTTAAAAATCCGGTGAGGTTATAGTCCAATGTTTTGAAAAATCATTTGGTTCTCTATAACCATGGCTCTGATGCCAATCTGTAACACCCCGAAATTTGATTAAGCAGCGGAAGTCTAATCGGGGTCATTACAGTTTAGTACACAGTCATACTCATAGAAAATAATTCAAAAGATAGACAATATCATTCCATGAAAACTCAAATATTGTTGGAACCTAAGTTTTTATTATTTTTGTCAAGTCTCGGTCATTTGTAATAATAGGTTGCTTTAGTTATTTATTACTTACACTAATGTAATGTTACAAGTTTACTAGGCTTAAGTATAATGGTCCATGGGCTTTAAGCCCATACGAATTCATGTAAGGAAGGAGAGGGAGTGTTGCCCTAGCTCCTTCCCTATAAATAGAAGTCTTAGGTCTATGTAATACTTGGTTGGTTATTTGAAAACATTAAGGAAACTCTTGCATTTCATTTTCTCAAATTTCTCATAATCATCCCACTCTCATTCTCATCTCATTTCTTACATAATCATACTTGTGTTTACCTAATGGTGACCTAACAAGTGGTATCATTCGCCATATGAAGGTGTAGCTTTTGTTTTTTCATTGATTTTGTTCTTAAACTTGTTATTTATATTCGAATTTTTGTGAAATATTAGTACTTTCTTGCTTGTTTCTTGGTTTTTATCACATATTTGCTTACAAACTTGTGCTACAAATCAAAACAAACAAAAAAGTTCCAATCTTTCTCTTAAAAATTCGAATAGGGTTTTTTGTACTTTTTTCGAAATCTTCTAAATTTTTGAAAAAGTTCTTAAAGTTTTCAACTTTCTTAAAGATCTCTTCATTTTACACATAAAAGTACAAGAATCTTGAAATAAAAACGAGTTTTAGGATTGCTTTCTTTGAAAAACAAAAACTTACATAATATCGAGAACTTGCTTGTCCTCATTTTCGAGATCTTCTCTAAGTGCACTACCTCGACTTCGTTTGTGTGGACTCGGTATTTTCTTTCTTGTATAAGAAAGTTAAGTACTTCGACTTTTGGGAAAGTTTTCGAAATTGTATAATTTCGAAAACTGTGTTTCGCAATTTGGTGTTTTTTCGCAAAAACATACATTTTTTGAAATAACAAAGTTATCGAAAACTTATTAAAGTTTCGAAATCTATTATTTCGATAACCTAACAGTTTTTCGCAAACTTGTGATTTCTTTCGAAATCTTAAGTTTTCTCGATAACCTGCCAAGTTTCGAAAACTTGTTTCTCGATAAAATCTTCAAAGTTTTCGAAAACCTTGTTTCTCGAAAATCTGCCAAGTTTCGCAAACCCTATTATCGAAATAACATATTTCGCAATCTGAATTTGTGCTAAGTTTCTTGATCCTTGGTTAATTCTACACTTTCTACAAGATCCATTTCTACACAAGTGTTCTAAGATGTCTCAACCACCAAATCATTACTTCCCTCATATTCAGCAACCTCAACATCAGCAGTCTCAGCAACCTCAGTATCAGCAGTATCAGCAACAACAATACCTTCCGCACATAATGAATCAACAACCTCCTAAATACAATCCACTAAATCATTACCTAATGATGCAACAACAGCTCATTCCTCAACAACAACCAAATCAAGTGCTACAACAAAACACTCAGTTTTCCTCCAAACAACCTCACTGGTTTGACAGAATGTGTGAAGTTATTACAACTCAACAATCCCGACATGAGGCAGGATCACTTGAAACACCTCCAATGCTAACACCTGGGAACTATGTTCAATGGTCAAGTCGATTCTTAAGATTTCTTGAATTAAAGAAACCTCATGGGCAGTTCTTAAAGCAAGTGATACTTGAAGGACCATTTGAGTGGCCAACAAGATTTGAAGCTGGTGATCCAAATGCTGATCCTCCACGTCCTCCTGGTGATAGACCCCTTCCAGAAACTGCACTCACTGAAGAACAGAAACTACATCGTGAAGCTGATCAGTATGCAATGGCTTATATACTTCAAGGTATACCTAATCCGATCTATCGAAGTGTCGATGCTCAGAAAACAGCCAAAGCTATGTGGGAACACGTTCATCTCCTTATGGAAGGTACTCAATTGAACAAAGATGACATGGAATCCAAGCTTTACATGGAATACACTGACATCACAATTGAACCTGGAGAGTCACTTGAATCCTACTATCATCGTTTCACTAATGTGGTCAATGATCTGGAACGTCACAAAATCACAGTACCAAGGATCGCTGTGAACTCCAAATTTGTTGGTAGTCTTGGCCCTGATTGGCATAAATATGTGACATTTGTTCGTCAAACGAAGAATCTTCATGATGCTCCATATGGTTTGTTGTATGATTTTCTGAAACACCATGAACCTGAAGTGGAAAAAGATCGAGCTCTACGAGGAGGATACACAACAACTTCAACACCAAATTCTTTGGCTCTCGTAGCTCAATCTCCCTACGCTCCACCACCAATGTCAAATCATGCATATGTTCAAGAGCAGAACTACTTCAGTTATCCACAATCTTCCACCTCGAACCAAATGATCCCTTATGATTCATCTCCACAAGATTCTTCTACTCAACTTGTTCCGTCAAACAACAATGATGCTGTGTACTACTCCAACTGCAATGATGATGACGATGATGACTTTAATACGTTGAATCAGGGACTTGCTCTTATTGCTCGCGCTTTCAGCAAATTCTCCAACAAAACAAACAACCGTCAACGTTCATCTTCAAACACAAGAAATCAAGCTGTTGTCAATGATGGAAGAGTGGAAATTCAGAATCGTAACTATAGTCGATCTGGTTCAGGAAGTTCTTCAGGAAATTATGGGAATGGTCAGAGGTTTAGTAACAATGGGGGGTTCAGAAACAACTCAGGATCTTCTCAACAAAGGTCTGACTCAGTTGCTACAAGGAACTCCAACTCAGGGAATGCAGTTTGGTGCTACAATTGCAATGAACAAGGTCATATAGCTACAGCATGTCCCAAACCGAGAACTCGGGGTAGCAAGTTTCACAAGCAGGCATTACTCATGGCTCTTCAAGATGAAAAAGATGGACATTTCCCTGAACAGGACAACAACTTCATGGCAAATGTGCACAACGATGATGACATGGAAGATCTGGAAGCCAATGCTGCTGTGATGCTTATGGCCAACATGCAGGAACTTAAGCTCAATGATTCAGGTCCAGTGTATGACACTGACGGCTTGTCTCAGGTACATGACCTCAATGCATGCTTTATTAATGAAATAGTCTCACCTTCTGCTTCTGAATCAGATATGGCGCAAGTTGTTCCATCCATCTATATCATCTTCATCCTCTCAAAAAGATGAACAAATAAACCATCATTTGATCCAGACCCTGACCTCATATTGTTATCTAAACAACTGGATGCTCAACAATTGCAAATAATAAAATGCAACGAGAAAAACAAAGTTTTAAAAGAACAAAATGCGTCATTTGCAAGAGATATTGAGTGTTATAAAATTCAGCTTTCAAATCAAGAAGAAAAGATTAAACATGCAAAAAGTTTTGAAAAAGCTTTTCAAGATTCTTACAACAAAGAACAAGATCTTCAACGTAAAATGCAAGATTTAATTGAGTCAAACGGAAAGTTGATTTCGAAACTTGAAAATGAGAAGTGTGAATTGAAAATGCAAGTTGAACGTCTTCAAAGAGACCTTTCAAAAACTGAAACAGAATTGTCAAATTGCAAAAAGGAATTTTGTGAACATAAAACACGAAAAAGGAAGTATATAGATGATTTACTTGGTGATATTGTTGATCTTGAAAAACAACTCAAAGAATTTCGTCACATTGTTTACAAACACGGGAACTCTGTCACAACAATTCAAAAGTTTGCTTTAAAACCGAGACCCGATAAAGGATTTGCACTTTGCGATTTTAAATCAATGTTTCTTCACAAAGCTTTCAAAGAAAATCCTAAGGTTTACAGTATTGATCACATGTTTGATAATACAATTGTGCGTGCTGTTGTTTTTGATACTGAGGAAGAAGAAGAACTGGAAGACGAGAGTCGATAAAAAATGAGTTATGTTCAACACTGGACACCATATGACTATTCAAAAGCTCCACCTCTTTCTAAATCTTTTGTTACTCAAAAGGATTTACCTGAGAAATCATGGTTTATCGAAGAGTCATATGTTTCATCTCACAATGCAGCCCCTGTCCAAACTGTAGCACAAATAAATGGTCCTTTACCATCATCCGGTGAACTTACACCTTTACCGAAAACGTGTCGTGTCTTAAATTATTTTAAAACTTTTATGGAAGACATCGAAATTTTGGAGGAAACAATTGAACGTAATTCTGAAATTAAAATTGAAACTTTTCAATCCGCTTACGAGCGAGAAAAGAGAGATATTTTTCAAAAACAAATGAAGCCAATTGTTCAACACCTCCGTCTATGTGCTACACGTTGGGATCAGGAACTTCAAAAGGAGGTCAAAAATATGATAAACGTTTTCAATGCAACTGAAAATGACATTTTGGTTCAAAAGCAAAGAAATAGAGTTTTAAAAAATGATGCTGATCGACTCTTGGAACAAGTTCTCAATGCTGATATTTTGTCTGTTATCATGAATGATCTTTATAATTCTGGTACTTCTATGCTTAAGCATGATCATTGTGTTGATAATAATTTGTTGAATGAGGAAATTGAGACACTTAAATTGGAAAATGAAAAGTTGAGAATTAAAAATGATGATGTGACAAAACAATTTTCAAAAGAAATTTGTCAACTCAATCAAAGGCTTGAATGGTGTCAAGCTAAAAGTCTTGAAAGGGAATTGAAGTTTCAAAGTCAAAATGTTTCAAACTCTTGTCAGATTTGCAAAAACAACGAGTCTTTAAAAGGTCGATGTTTCCAATACGAGAAAGAAATTGCGGATTTAAAAATTGAAAATGTCGAATGGCAACAAAACCGCGACGACATCAAATATTGCAATGGTTTACTTGAGTCTGAAATTCAGGACAAAAATCACATCATCATTGATTTGAAAGAGAAAGTTAAGCTACTTCAAAAAGGAAAAATGGTTGACACCACGGTGATAGCATCAGGGATGTATCAATTAAACAAAACTGATAAAGGAAAGGTTGTTCAAAATTCTAATGTTGATAATTCCACTTCGACAGGACTAGTCTCCACTACTAGCGTTAGCAGACCCAAGCGAAAAAGTAAAAAGAAGAATAGGATCTTGCAACGTAAGAGAGGACACCTAGAAGCTCAAGAAGTAGAAGACCAACTTAGGAATTTGAATAAAACTCATGTTGCATCAGATTTAGATTCTAATCTGGCAAATTGTAATCAAAATCTAAATGTAACGAATGATAAACCTTTAAATGTTTTGAATATTAATGCATCTTGTGTGTTTTGTCGTAAAAGCGTATCATCTGGTGATCATACAAAATGTTTAGCTAATTCTCTTCTCAATCGTCATAAGAAACGTAGGACACGCATTCCTTTTAGGCCCACTAATGCCTCTAAGTCTAACTTAGGAAAGCCGTCTTCTACGGTTTCTAATGATATCCCAGTTACCCCCATAGGTGCTGAGAACAAATCTAGGACTAAGCCAACTACTAGTGCATTTAACATTAAGAAAGCAAAAACTAGTTGGAACTGGCAACGTTGGTTACAATACAAACCAGATTTTAAATGGATTCCTAAATTGTTGAATACATGTGTTACTAACCAACAGGAACCCGCATTGTCTTTGGGTTCCACCCTTACTTCTGTTCCACCCGTGTCTTCTTCTGGTGATGCAGGTGGTACAGATTGTTCTCTGGATTGTTGATAGCGGATGCACCCGACATATGACAGGCAATCTTAAACTGTTGAAAAACTTTGTCTCAAAGTTCATTGGCACTGTCAGATTCGGGAATGATCATTACGCACTTATCATGGGATATGGTGACTTTATCAGCGGGAACATTGAAATCAATCGTGTTTATTATGTGGAAGGCCTTGGACACAACCTTTTCTCTGTTGGTCAATTCTGTGATGGGGATCTAGAAGTTGCATTTCGTGAGAAAACTTGCTTTGTTCGTGACTTACAAGGAAACGATCTAATGTTTGGCTCACGCGGCTCCAATCTTTATACAATCTCAATGTCAGATATGATTGCAACATCTCCGATATGTCTTCTCTCCAAAGCTGAATCGACTAAATCTTGGTTATGGCACAAACGTCTTTCGCACTTGAATTTCAGAACCATGACTGACCTTGCTCGTTATAAACTTGTCGATGGATTTCCAAGATTCCGTTTTACCAAAGATCACTTATGTCCAGCCTGTGAACAAGAAAAAAGTACTCGAGCTCATTTTCCTTCAAAACCTGAGCAAAGTACGAATCATGTTTTACAACTGCTTCATATGGATTTGTGTGGACCGATGCGTGTTCAAAGTATCAACGGTAAACGCTACATACTTGTAATCATAGATGACTTCTCCAGATGGACTTGGGTTTATTTCCTACGAAGTAAAGATCAGGCTCCTTCTATGATCATCACCTTTCTCACTAAAATTCAAGTTCAGTTACGCAACACGGTACGAATCGTCAGAACTGACAATGGAACTGAATTCAAGAATCAGACACTTCGGTCTTACTATGAGAAAGTGGGAATTGAACATCAAACGTCTATACCTAGAAGCCCAGAACAAAATGGTGTGGTTGAACGACGCAACAGGACGTTAGTGGAAGCTGCTAGAACTATGTTGATTAATGCTCAATTACCAGATTACTTGTGGGCAGAAGCTGTCTCAACCGCATGTTATACTCAAAACCGTTGCATGATCACAAAACGCCATCGCAAAACACCATATCAAATTGTTCACAAAAGAAAACCGAACATCGACTACTTTCATGTATTTGGAGCACTTTGCTATCCGAAAAATGATCGTGATGATTTAGGTAAACTCAAAGCTAAGGCTGACATCGGAGTGTTCGTTGGATATTGTGAAAATTCCAAAGGTTTTCGGATATGGAATCGTCGTACAAGAGAAATTCAAGAAACCATTCACGCTAATTTCGATGAACTCACCCAAATGGCTTCTGAGCAACACAGCTTAGGACCCGAATTCAACCGTCTCAACTCTCCGGCATCTTCAGCTGAACCATTGCCACTTAACCGCAAAGAATTAGAAACCTTGTTTGCTACACTATTTGATGACACAATTGAATACCGTCCTACTGAGGTCTCACCTAATTCCGCTGCTCAACCTGATCACATTCAAGTACCAGACTCACCTCAACAAACTTCTACAAGTGTTGAAAGAGACGGTCCTCCAATTGTATCACCATCTACAGCAAAACAAACGGGTTCTACTTCCCTCCATCCAGCTGAAGATCCAACACCACAATCAGTTCCACAACCCGCAGAGCATAATCCTGATGCGTTCATTAATCCGTTTGCACCAGCTACTACAGTTCCTGACATAGCTGAGTCGTCAACACGTAATTTGGATCCTGCTAACATGCGAGATACTTATCAACTACACC
Source organism: Artemisia argyi (assembly GCA_030686995.1). Lineage (NCBI taxonomy): Eukaryota > Viridiplantae > Streptophyta > Magnoliopsida > Asterales > Asteraceae > Artemisia > Artemisia argyi. Next base: position 69,851,954 of record CM060685.1, on the reverse strand, counting down.
CGTCAACACACAAATGGACTCGTGACCATCCACTAGTTCATATTATTGGCCATCCAGATGCACCTGTTATGACAAGACAACGACTTCACACCGATGGAGAAACTTGCATCTACGCACTCACAGTTTGTCATGAAGAACCCAAGAACATTAAAGATGCAATGACTTATGACAACTGGATTGAATCTATGCAAGAGGAATTTCAGCAATTCATAAGATTAGAAGTCTGGGAATTAGTTGAAAGACCTGACGGAGTCTTTGTCATCGGGTTAAAATGGATATGGAAGAATAAGCTTGATGCTGAAGGGACTGTCATACGCAACAAATCACGTCTGGTAGCAAAAGGATACTCCCAACTGGAAGGACTTGATTTTGCTGAATCCTTTGCTCCAGTGGCTCGACATGAAGCTGTTCGGATCTTTTTGGCTTATGCTGCACACAGGAATATGGTGGTTTACCAAATAGATGTGAAAACAGCATTTCTTAATGGAGAACTCCGTGAAGAAGTTTATGTCAGTCAACCTGAAGGCTTCGTTGATCCTGAGCGTCCTAATCACGTTTACCGACTCAAAAAGGCACTCTACGGACTCAAGCAAGCCCCACGGGCGTGGTATGACAAACTATCCACTTTCTTGCTGGCCAATAAATTTTCTAAAGGATCGGTGGATCCAACACTGTTTACAAAAACCTACGGGGGGGACTTACTTGTTGTTCAAATATATGTCGATGACATCATTTTTGCCTCAACAAAACGAAGTTACTCTAATGATTTTGCAAAATTAATGAAAGATAATTTTGAAATGTCCATGATGGGTGAACTTACGTTCTTTCTAGGATTACAAGTTCATCAATCACCCCGTGGTATTTTTATAAATCAGTCCAAATATGCTCTCGAAATTCTTAAGAAACATGGAATGATGTCTTGTGATACTTTTAATACACCAATGGGCTATACCACAAAACTAGATGCTGATTTACATGGGACTCCCGTTGACCCTACCAAATACCGAAGTATGATTGGGTCCCTCATGTATCTCACAGCTAGTAGACCTGATATAGTTTTTGCTGTCTACATGTGCTCTCGCTATCAGTCAAGACCAACTGAAAAACACCTCAGTGAGGTCAAGAGAATCCTTCGATACATAAAGGGAACCATTAACTTGGGGATCTGGTATCCGAAGGATTCTGGTTTTGAACTAATTGCTTTTTCAGATGCTGACCATGCAGGATGTTTAGACACACGCAAAAGTACATCTGGTGGATTACAGTTTCTTGGAGACAAACTTGTGTCATGGCAATCTAAGAAGCAGGACTGCACGTCTTTGTCATCTACAGAATCTGAATACGTAGCCATGTCTGCTTGTTGTGCTCAAGTCATCTGGATGAGATCACAACTTAAAGATTATGGCTACCTATTCAACAAGATTCCTATCTACTGTGATTCAAAGAGTGCAATTGCTATCTCCTGCAACACTGTGCATCATTGCAAATCCAAACACATCGATCTACGTTATCATTTCATCAAAGAGCATGTGGAAAGGGGTACAGTTGAACTTTACTTTGTTGGAACTGAGTATCAATTGGCGGACTTACTTACCAAATCCTTGGCACCATCAAGGTTTGCTAGTCTAGTTCACCAAATTGGTATGAGATGTTTGACACCAGAGGATCTGGAAAAGTTTTTAAAATACCACTGATCGTCAAACATCACAACTATCTCTGTATAATATTTGTCTTTCTTTCTTTATTATAAACTAATCAAAACCCAAAAAGATTTTTCACATTTTATTTAAAAAAAAAAAAAAAAAAAAAAAATGATGATGCAAGTATATCGCTTCCATTCAACACCTTGTTCTTACTTTACAAAGTGTTGAGGGGGAGTCACGCTTAAATCTTTTACCAATTAATTGGTATACTTGCATATTTCTCGCATTTTACGGTTCTTCAGAATGTGTGGACGATTTTTTTTTTTTTTTTTTTTTTTTTATCACTTGGTCTCAATAGTGTTAATCTTCATAAGTTAGGTTAACTTATGCTTATCTCAATGGTACTTATGTCTTGCAAGAAAACTTTAGGACACAAGTTTGTTTTATATAAAAGTCTAAGGACTAAAAGTGATTAAACTCTAAACTTTTCAAAATAAATAAAACAAACAAACCGTACCATCTAAAACCCACAGTTTCATAAACCTTAAACCTCTTAAACCCTTTCATCTAAACCTACGGCTCTCAATCATTCGTGTTATCCACGACCTTGATCATTAAATTGTAAGTTCCTATGGATTCACTAGGGCATTACAAACATAGGATCTTGGTTAATTGGTTTTTCAACGGTTCGATCTCTTGATTTCTTGATGTCGAGAACTAGGGTTAGGATTTCGAAAATTGCGATTAACATGTTGTGGTGGTTAATTCTTGATGGGGTTTAGTTACTTGGCTTGTTTCTAATACTTTCTCATCATTTATCTTTTCATTCCATCATGTTTACTTTGTTTTCGAATTCATAAGAATGGGTCGAAGTGGGTTTATAAGCTTCTGTGATTATTGGGTTGTTTTTAGTAGAGGGATTTGCTTCTTAGGTCTCTTATTTGCATGTTTAATCTAGCTAGGATATTTCACATAGTTTGAACATGATTCTCGATATACTTGTATACTTCGTTCGTTAAAATTATCGAGATATATGTGTCTTATATGTTGTCTACTGTGTTATGTGTCTTGATAAGCATCATACAAGTAGTTGTGATATGATAGAATCTGTGATACTCATTTGTCTCATATTCATTAAGTTATCGAAAACATGATTCTTGAATATTTTCGAAATCTTTGTGATTTTTGCCTAAGTTATGTTAATCTACCTTGGTGACAGGCCAAATTCATTGGAAAAGTACTTTGTGAAGGAAATGTACATGTGAATTCTACATAATGTGAATTAATTCTTGTATAAGAATTTTTTCGAGAACCTGAGTATTATCGAAATCATTTCAAACTTATCGAGAAACTATTTTTTTCGAAATCATTCATTTTTCGAAAACCTGAGTTTTCGAAATCATTATTTGGGCTGAAATTTTTCGAAATCATCTGATTCTCGAAAGTTTTTATCGAAAATTAATGTTTCTCGATAACTCAAAATAATGTTTCTCGATAAAATAATGTTTTATCGAAAAATAATGTTTCTCGATAAATGATCTCGATAAAAGTCAGTTCTGAGAAATTTTTTCGAAAATTACTTTCTCGATAAATTTTTCACTACATCATTTTTCGAAATCATTCAGAGTACAATATGCTTTTTTCGAAATCTTCAGAAGAAAAAAATTTCGATAAAAGTCAATAATGTGGAATTTTTTCGAGAAGTCAATTTCTCGATAAAGTCCCACTATTACATTTTGTCGAAATCTATTTCAATGACATATTTTTCGAAATCTTGTTTGGCATTATCAATGTTACCTTGTTGTGATTCATCATTGTTGTGTAATGTGATGTAACTGTGAACTGTGCTTGTCATGCTGTGCCTATTTGCAATATGCATTATTTGACTCATAACAAAATGACGCATTTATGCTTAACTGTCTCAAGTAGATATCTGTATCCAAACTCTAAACTGTGCTAACACATAACAAATTTGGATGTTTGGTTTATGGTGATACATTTCAGATAAACATGGCTGAACACAATGAGAACGTCGCTGAACAACCTCTTCCATTACTCACCTTGGATGACATCACTCCCGAGAACTACAATGTCACGATTGGCAACAACAACCCCCGAGTTGATTTCAACAAGTTGAATATCACAGAGAAATCATGCATGATTGTGAAAGATATCCTACTGGCACATCCTTGCAAACCTCTGCTCACCTGTTCTACTACAGTTCCACTGTTCTACCTTCATCAGTTCTGGCTTACTGCTCGGGCCAACTTGGATGATGAGTCTTTCACTGTTACCTTAGATAGCCAAGATTACTCTGTAGATCATGACATTCTTCGTACAGCCCTTCTCATGCCACAAACTGACAACGAATTTGCTCCAATACTACCTGACCTGGAACTTCTTGACTTCTTCATTGAATTAGGATATGAGGTTGATGATGATGTACCTCTAGTCAAGCTTTCCCAATTTAATGCCAAGTATATCCCTCAGCCTTGGAGAACATTCTGTCTGTTGGTGGTGAGATCTATATCTGGAAGGAAAAGTGGTCATGAACATCCAAGGCTCGAACACCTGCAAACATTCTGGGGAATGGTGACTCTGACACCGATTGACTTTGCAGTTCCTATCATGAATGATATCGTCCACAGTATTCAGACAGAACGTGTGAAGACTATGATACCATTCACAAGATTCACCAAGCTTCTCATAGAACATCTCTGCAAAAGTTCTCCAGAATTCATTAAGCGGATGGCTGATCCTAATGAGCCGAAGCACCTCTTCGAGGACGACTTCACCACCTCATTCATCAAATCGACCACTTCCTCAACCAAGATCAAAGGAATGAGGATTCCCGAATACCTTCTGAATGACAATATTAAGAAAAGGGCGAACTTCAAGTTGTATGATCTGGCTTACAAAGGGGAACAGGAAGAAGCCACAATAAAGACTCGTAGCAAAGGAGGTGTAAAGTCTGGGAGTACCACAAGCACCATTGCCTCACCACATACTAGATCTAAGGGTGCTCCTAAGTCTAAACCCAAGACTTCCACCAAACCTATACCTACATCCAAACCTAAACCTGCTACCAAGCCAAAGAAGAAGGCAACTCCTGAGTACTTTATTCGGGATGAACCTACTCCTCCACCTTCTGACACCGAGTCTGAGTTTGATACAGAATCTGAAGAAGAAGAACCAGACTATGAACTGAGATACAGAGCACCTGATGAAGCATTTCCTGCAACAGAGATTGCCGTTCAACAAAGTCTTGTAACTTATGAAGAAGAGACAAGGAAAAGAAAAGGAGTCACTATCAATGAGCCGAATGATGATGAAGACGAACCAATCGTTGAACCATTAGTCGATAAACGCAAACTGAAGAGTATAGTTGTCGACACTAGAGCTGAAGAAAAGTGGCTTAGGAAAGAACAGAGGAAAGCAAGTCTTGAAAGCCGACTTCTATCACACCCTCCAACACCACCACCTATCGATCAGTCAGAACATGTAGGGGCTACAAGCAGTATGGTTCCTCCAACAACGTCAGAATCAGCTCCACAACCTGATGACAACGTTAAGGATACAGACAAGACTGAAGATGTCCACATGACTGAGACTGCTACTTTAGAGGAGAATGTTGGCGGTCAAGAGAACATAGCTACGGATCAGGAACATGAATATCTCATTACTCCAGAGTTTCTTGCACGAGAAGCAGAGGAAGCAGAGGAACGTCGTAGAAAGGAAAACGAAGAGAAGAACGCGTTCGACACCAACATATTTCTTAAGTCATCTTCTCAGCAGACTTCCTCAGCACAACCTCCACCTCCTCAAGACTCTCCACCAAAGGATCCGACTCCTCCTGCTTCTTCTTCGGACTCTCACAACGAGTCATCGTCCGAATCATCACCCGAGCACTCATCTCCCACACCTTCTGAAACCGCATCTAAACAACATTCGATCAATGAACCAAAACAACCAGTTGATCTTCAGGAGCAAGTGAACAAACTCACCAACATGGTTACCAATCTTACCAAACAAGTTGAGGGATTCCAGGAGTCAACGCAGCTGATCGACAAGTTCTTGAAATCTGATTACGAAGGTTTTATCAGAACTGCAACACATGATTTTCTCACTGAAAATCTGGTTGAGATGATCACTCCTGAGGTAGCAAACCTTCTCAAACCAATCAATGACAACTTGGATCACAGAATTAGAAGTGTTACGAGGAAAATGTTGTCTACTACACCATTCACGCTTCACACCGCAAAATCTTCTACTGTGGCTCCAACCGTCCAAGAATTGTCCTTCGATGACATGCTTGTCAAACTCTTCGACAACCTTGCCACCAAAACCACACAGACAGCTGAAGAAAAAGGCCTGTATGATGCTATGGTAGCTTATATGTCAAAAGAGTCATGCAAAGATGCTGCTGGAACCCGAAAACGGACAAGAAAAGATGACGATCCTGACCCAAACTCCAAAGGCAAGAAACCTAAGTCTGGAACAGGTCCCTCATCCTCTCTACAACCACAAAAGGACTCCACTCCTCCTGGAACTCAACAACAACCCTCAGCTACTGGTAAAGGTCAAACCGAAGATGAAGAAATTTTCATGGAACAAACTGATGACTTCCAAGATCAACATGACACCGATTACCGTGCTCCACCTACTCATGATTCTCATGCTGGTCCATCATCACCGTCCAAAGCCAAAGACAAAGATGCTACATCTAAGTCTAAGAAATCCAAGAAGAAAACACGTCATTCATGGCTCGACAATGATGACAATCCTCAGAATGATTGGCTGACAGAAATGGTCCAAGCTCAACCTTCTCTTGAAGAAGAAGAACCCCTTCCTGGTAACACTCTACAGTTTACCCAAGTCATTATGAAGGATCTTCACATCGACAAACTCACAAAGGAAGAGCTAAGAAGAATCAATAGGGATGCACAAGAATTCCTCAAGAAAAGATCTGGAAACAAAGTCGAATACGAGTACCATATGCAGAATATAGCTAGTGCAATGTCTGCTGACTTTGACTGGTTAAATCCTGAAGTGAATATCGATCTAAGTTCCAAGAATCATGAAAAACCTTACTTCACCGACTGGACCAAACCATTACCATTGAAAGGATTTCCAGACAAACCCAAGATACCTTACAGCTTCTTCTTCAACAAAGATCTTCGTAACATCCAGCTCACTCAAGAGATATCCAAGAAGAAATATGCTTCCTCACTCACAATCTCAGTACCAGCCGCTAGATACGAAATTCCAGCCATTGAAGAAACCACCCGTATTTTCAGCAACTCCATCGTAGCTTACGACAGAGATGCTCTACACGGAATTCAACATTGGCCTGATCGTCGTCGTCTCGGTTATACAAGCAGATTAGGAGAGACATCATTGGAAAATGTGAAGCAGAAATCAAAGATCATCGCTATCTTGGAGATTCAACAGTCGAAACGGTTTAACTACTTATTCATGCGTGAAATTGTTGTTAAACGACAAGATGAAAAGAAGTACAAGTTCTCCGAAGCAGACTTTCCCAACCTTTATCTCAATGACATAGAAGATATGTATCTTGAAAAGGTTCAAGGTAGAATGCGCGGATTCGATAGAGACGTTTAGTACAACTTCATGGCATCGCTACTTCTCTACATCCGACGACTGATTGTTCAAGAAAGAGTGGAAGATCTTCAGCTTAGAGTGGAAAGTTACCAACAAAAGATCAATTTGACAAAGCCACAATTCTACTTTGATGGTCTCTATGAAACACCACAGTTTACTCTCATCCAAGAACCGTTTAGTTTCACCTACATCAACAGCAAAAAGCTACAAAGCTTCATGAGGTTCGATGAGGTACATAAATTCTGTGATGTTACACTCAAGTTTGTTCGTGATGGGCTTGTCCAAAGGTTGAATGATGATAGACGTAAGATAGCTAAGGGGGAACAACCTAGATGGAAATCCAGCATAAGAAGACAAGTTCGTAACTTTGTCTTAAAGATTAAGGAAAGGTTATTTCGACGGGAACAGATCAGACGACTGGAAAGCTACATCGGTGCCAGACCATCGTTTCCTGTCAGAAGCTTCGAAAGACCAGAACCTCAGTTCACTAACTTCGATGCTCCACTTCCGGACGAAGAATAAATTGGTACATTTGGTTATATTTTTCATTATCAATTAGTTCATTTGATTGAATCATTTTTTTTCCATTATGGTTTGTGCACACATTACAGTGTACAACCCGTACTTGTAATTAAAGGACCCTAAGGTACGCTTCAGTGCCTCAATCCTAAACATAAGGAGCGAAGGCTTCTTACTTTTGAGTAGAATTAATCAAACATTTATGATTTTTCATAATTCTGCTCAAAAGGACAAGTATTTCACCTCAATAAGACCTAATCACTTGTTGAGGAGGAGCACTTGTCAAAACAAAATACTTTGCTCAAAATCAAAAGTTCTTGGTGAATCTCCCCGTAAGACTCAAAAAGGCATATTTTAATCTTAAAGATTGTCAAAAACACCATTTTATATGCTATTTTTGAGGGGGAGAAAATGAAAAAGTGATTAAAATATACGAAGTCAAAGCTTTAAGTTGTATCATGTGCGAGCTAGACTCAGTATTGACCCAGGAATTGACGAGATAATGCAAGTTAGTAACATCGAAAGGACTTATCCTCGACGGGTAATAACATCAAGTTAGTTACTAGAGCTAGTTGTCACCTAAAAGCTGACAATGCATCTCTTTAACTAACCACGTAAGCGTGTCTCGAAAAGGATATGTCTTAGTAGAAATGTACCGTCTCGAGAAGCTTTCTGTGAACTTGATCAGGCCGGGTAATAATTTCAAGCTAGTTTATCTAGTGATGTAAGCGTGTCTCGAATCGGTCTAGTTCACGGAAAGTGGATCAATTCAAAAGAGCTTGCTCCTCCCGCATGTGCAAATTTATTAAACACATATGAGCACATGTGCAGGGGGAGCCCTTCAAAAGTGTACACAAAACTCTCAAAGTATTAACCAAAATATTTGATTATCACAAACACTTTGAGAGATTTTTCAATCAAAGGTTTCTTGGCTACTGTCGGAGTTATAAGGTGATTAAGATAGGAATACCAATCCTATGATCCGCCAGAGCCGGAGGGATCTACCCAAGGACATCTCCCATAGTTAGAATTAGAAGTCCTTAGGTATGATACGAAAAAAGGAGAAATGAATGAAAGGGAAAGAAGGAGTTGAAGAATTAAAAAGAAAAGTAAAGTAAAGGGTGAAAAGAAATAGCCCTCCAGATGATTCAACCTTAGGGCAGACACCGGGTTCAACACGTATGCTACTGGTAGTTGCTTAGGCGACGCCGGTATTGAAGATTAAGTCGTCATGGACCCAGTGACGCAATGCACTAAACCTTCTTAACCACTCAAGTTCTCTTAAAAGGACTTGTTTCATTCTCACGCTGAACCCGCGTAACCTATCGACCTATCTCTTAGAGACGGTTGATATTGAAGCAGGAGACACCTCCCCAGTCTCCGCATAGGAAACCTAGGTGTGCACTTATAGAGTCTAGAGCCATGAGATACATCAAAGATCTCTTAGGAACACTTAGTATTTCTGCAACTGGTGTTCTACATCAATGGGCATCAGTTGTAAATTATCGAGTCCTTCGCAAGATCTTAGCAATCTGCCTAGAACGTTTATGAGAGGATTACGTAAGTATTTCTCAATGATTGAACGGAAATCCTGCCAGAGTCAACATCAAACAGCCCTGACAGCAGGTCACTTCGGTAACCCCACAAGGGTTACGCTTAGTGTTTGCGGTGGTTCCATTACGATCTACAGTCGTGGAGTGATCCCCAGCGACTCACCCAGTCATTGAGCTACCTAGTAGGTCTCGTAAGCTCCTTCGGGAGTATCTGATATGGGAACGGCCTGGATAAGGATTAGAAGGAGTCTTCACAATATGCTGTTGATGAGCTCTAATTCCTTATCCGTAAGTACCGGTGATTTATTGCTAACTGTCTACTTGCAGGTACCTCACTTCCATGATGACGGATTCCACATGCTCATACATGCATCTTGCAATCATCAAAAGCTCCCTCAAAGATCAAAGCAACACAAAGTTCAAAGTAAGATTCTACGCCAAAAAAGAAGAATCTACAAAGTATAACGACCAAAGATCTTAAGTGAAGGAAAGGGACTACGTGCATGTATAAGTCAGAATTCAAAAGATGTATGAGCATGTTGGAATGGCGGACAACCACCACAGACGCAGGAGTGACGAATGGCAGATTACTTCATTACACTATCACTACATCATCACCATAGAACAATGACTAAGAGCAAAGTACATCCATTATCATTCTAATCATTACTGAAGACGTCTGAAGCTATGAAAGTCAAAGATTAAGACAAAGACGTCAAGCAACCATGATGACCGACCCTTAGGGGGAGATTGTTGGAACCTAAGTTTTTATTATTTTTGTCAAGTCTCGGTCATTTGTAATAATAGGTTGCTTTAGTTATTTATTACTTACACTAATGTAATGTTACAAGTTTACTAGGCTTAAGTATAATGGTCCATGGGCTTTAAGCCCATACGAATTCATGTAAGGAAGGAGAGGGAGTGTTGCCCTAGCTCCTTCCCTATAAATAGAAGTCTTAGGTCTATGTAATACTTGGTTGGTTATTTGAAAACATTAAGGAAACTCTTGCATTTCATTTTCTCAAATTTCTCATAATCATCCCACTCTCATTCTCATCTCATTTCTTACATAATCATACTTGTGTTTACCTAATGGTGACCTAACAAATATTCAGAGTTACAAACATTTTTCCAAAATGTTAATTGTTTAGCAAAAGAAGTGATGAGTTTGTAAAGAATGATAATATTATTAAAATCAAAAGGGAGGTCCTGTGCCCTTTGCCAGCTCCGTGCCGCCATGCTTGCTAATTTCCTGAGATAGACATGCTTAAAAAGTCAACACAAAGGTTGAGTGAATCCATAGTAGTTTAAATAGTAATAGTGTGAACACAAGTCAAGCATTTGAAATAAATAAGCCAAGATAGATAGGTCTTGACTAAACTGGTGTAATATTGCTCCTAAGCCTCACGAAACGCAAGCCTTAACATTGATTTGACATATCATAAAGATAATAACAATCACCTACACCACAGCGGATGTAAATGACAAGGGGCCCTCGGTGACAGGAAATGTGCCAAATTTCCATAATACCTCGAATATAGCACACCTCTTTCCAAGTGATCACCTTGACAGAGGCGGGCTGCCATTCCAATAGATCTATCAACTATATTCGCGCTCACTTGCAAGTGATTAAGGTTCGTGATATGAGGGACTTGTAGCACAGGTGTCAACTTAGGCAATATCAGGTGATAACAGCATACAGCAAAATACTTGTGTTCGATTTATAGCATGTATCTCCCCACGGAGTTTAAAAACAATTAAAAATGTGGGACCATGAACTCACCTGACAGGTGGTGTGAATCACAACGGTGCTCAAAAGTGATGGTGTATTGATATGTCACGTGTAAGGTGATATCCGTTCGGGTGTCGTAATATATTCCAAAATATCATTACGTAGTCATTTGTAATGTGTTACAAACCGGTGTTGGATAAATATTAACTCGTTGTGAAAATAATATCGTTTAAAAATATTTATGATTAAATATTTTTAATAAAGTTATATATATATATATATATATATATATATATATATATATATATATATATATATATATATATATATATATATATATATATATATATATATATTAAAGTTAAAGAAAAATATATATGTATTTATAAAAATTATATGAAATAATTAATTATAAAAATACCTTGTCACAATTTAACCCTTAACTTTACAAAATTACACTTTTTACCCTTTGGTTAAAAAGTAATTACAATTTGGTCCTTTTTGTACATTTTTCACTTTATTCCCTTGACTTTGGCCAAATGACCATTTTTACCCTTAATTTCCAAAAGAAATTGGTTTAGTCAAGTTTGGTTCGAAAGTTTGTAATTTTGACAATTTTAGTCCCTTAACGTGGGACCTTTTGCAAAAATAGTCCTCGTTTAACAATATAAATTCCTTGGTACCTTGAAAGTAGTGATTATAAATTACAAAACTCTTTAAAACTCATTTTTGTATATCTCGTTATTTCCTAAAATGTTAAACCGAGTTTCCCTTTTGAAAGTTTAATGGGCTCGTTAGCCCGTTTAAAGCCCAAAGGGTGTTTTGTTTGTTCGAAAAGTAGTGTTCGACTAGGTTTGGTTTTAGTCTAGTTTTCGTGGTGTAAAACCGTGTATGGCTTGCATGTCACGTGGGTTTAGTTAAGGGTGAGTCGAGGGTGTAGATGGTCGAGAAATGTATAGGGGTCGTACGTATAAAAGTGAAATGGTGAAGCCATTCCTAGGGGTGTCGGGGCATGTGAAGGAAGTCGTTATAAGTGTAATGAAAGTGTTATACTCAAAATAATGTGTGCGTCGTGTGATGAGCATACGTGATGTGCATGAAATTAACATACGAAAAGAAAAGGGGTGAATAACACTTACAACACCAAAATTTGGTGGTGATGAAACCGCGTGTACGAGACAAACGAACAAGTAACGTGGTACACCCTTCCCCGTCAAGCAATCCTTTATCCACTAGAGTTACCCAACTCGTTTCAACCCAACACTTTGCTTGTGTGCTCCTTGCGTTCTTCGATAGTAACCAAAGGAATAGAGAGTGTTTGAATCTTGAGAATTCTTGCAAGTGTGAGACAAATGTGCATTTAATATGGGTTTATATATAGGAGAGGCAAGGTAGTTGAGTGTTTGATCTAGTGAGACACAACCCTTAGTTGTCATTCGAGTATAGACAAACATGTCTCTTTGGCCTTGCTCTTGTCACGTCGAGTTGAGGTAGAAGGAAGCAAAGAGGGTTGCTTTGGATTATTTTAAGTGTAGCTAGGCTTAGTAGAGTAATTAAACAATAGGAATTAGAGCTCATGTGGTATACTTGTTGGGGAACCATAGGACACTCGAACCTTTGTGTAATAAATCTCTTGGTGTATAATGTTATGGACCGTGGGTTTGACAGCTCAAGATGGTGGCTTCTTGTCGTGTGATACAAAGTCACTGGAGAGGTGATAAGTTTGTATCGAGCTCGAGGGAAACCAAGAAAAGAAACGTGGGTTTATTTGGGTAGCAAGGGAGTTGGTTTCATGCTTCGTGTGACATGCTACGTAAAAAAAAAAAGAACATAACTAGTCGTGTGGGCTTGTGATTGATCGGCCCAAGTGAATCAAAGAAAAGAAGCAAAACTGCGTGGACTTGTGGTTGTATTTCGGCCCAGTAGCAATGCAAAAGAAGAAATGGCATTGGGCTAAGGGTGACGTCCGGCCCGAAAATATGACGGTGTATCGGTGATTAGTAAAATTGTGAAATTAATCTCGGTGTTGGTGTTGGTTCGTGAAAACCATAAATATTTAAACGGTGTCGTCATACATACATATATATATATATATATATATATATATATATATATATATATATATATATATATATATATATATATATATATATATATATATATATATATATATATATATATATTAATAATTTCTCGGTGTTCAAATGGGTGTCGGATCGCAAGTGGGAGTTACCGGTGTTAACCTCATTGGGTGACATCCAAGAGTGACAATCGGGTGATATCGGGTGACAAAACATAATCGGGTGTCAAACAAACGGTGATCAAAACAATCGGGTGTTCAAACAAACAGTGTCTCATATAAAAAATTTCAAATTAGCCCGCAAAAATGGCTTAGTTTAGAATAGTGTTGATAGTTAACATTAATAAATGACCTGAGTTTTTACGGTGTATTACATCCACTCTCCGAGTTCCCCACTCGAGAGTATCTTTTCTCTATGTAAACAAGCTCCCTTCAAGGCGGAGAAACTCGTACAATGTTTCTTACAATATTTTTCGATAATAAGCTATATATCGAGTTCTTTTCGATGTAGAATCAACCTTTCTCACTAAAGTGTTTTGATGACTAAAATAATAACCGATCTCTCTAATCGGGAGTATAGTGTTTGGTTATGAACTTTGGAATACAACACAACATAACTCTTTTAAATACAAGAAACTAAAATCCACAACAAGTAAACCTTCAATGTCTTCTTGTTCTTCTCTTGCAATAAATATGGTGGAAGTAAATGAATTATTTGGATAATGTAAGTGGATCACTATAATGATTATTAGAACTCAAATAATGATCAACGAATGTATGGAAGTGTGTGTAAAAATGATTGAAAAACGGATTGCAAGAGGTGAGTTCCTAGGTAACAAAAAACTTGCTTTATATAGGCAAAAACTCTGACAGAAAGCCACGGCTCCACAACTCCTTCTGACAGGGGGTCGTGGATCCGTACGGCTCTGACAACTATTTTACTTAACTTGTTGATCAAAGAAAGATACATTTGGTTTGTAATTGATCAAGGAAAGATAGATTTGGTTGGTAATTAAGATAGTTAAGGAAAGATCTTATTGTTCTAGCTTAAAGTGATTATGTTCATTGCCAAAATAATGTTGTATATTAGTCAATAAAAGAAAGATTGTGTTTGATCTTCAAAAGTACATTTGATGTCCATAATTGTTTTAACTTATTACTCAAAATGTTTTATTCTAATATTAGTGTTGGATATTTTCTCAAAATAGAAGAAATGGCTAGTTTGTAAATAAAATATTTTATATTAATTAAAAGTAAATTTGTAAACAAAAAAGAAAGTTTAGAAAATGTTGAATGTTGTGCATCTGTAAAAACATTTTGTTTGATCATTATGCAAGTTGTAATAAATCATATTCATACTTTGAGTGATATTTGATGTAAAACTATTAACCTAAAACTTGTTTACGTAAACTTGCATTTGATACGTTTTATTTTTAACATCATCGCAATGTAGAGGATCGCGAATAAATAAAGTTTATGAGCGATTATTTGTATTAACACCCAGTATGTCATCAGCTTTTCAAAATAAAATATATATATATATATATATATATATATATATATATATATATATATATATATATATATATATATATATATATATATTTGGGTGTTTTAGAAAGTCCTGAATATGTGTTTTTCATTGCAAAAAAGAGGAAAGTCTTTGAATTATGCACAAATACTTTTGTCAATTTTAGTACAATTGTTTCTTGTTTGAACTACGATATCAGTGTTAAATTACATGTGATACGTCATTCGAACTTCAATATTGAAAACAAGACATAAAAATAGAAAGAAAAAATATTTCTTCGAAAGAATATAAAAGTGTTCGTCTATTGAAAAATAATAAAATGCTCATCACGACAGTATAATTTTTTTTCTTCTGACGATTAATAATTCATGAGATACTTAAATTATAAAAGATGGGTATAAGGGGGTGGCAATGAAGCTCGGTATCACTCGACATGGCTCCATGCCACTCGGCAACACCGCCGCCACTGGCTCGACATGGATATGGCATGAATAGACACGACATGTATTGCCGTTGAGGCATGGAGATTGGAAGAAAAATTATAGCCGTTAAACGGCTAGAAATTGTAACGTTGGGCTTTTCAAAAAAAAAAAAAAAATCCCTTTATAAATAACTATTTCCAATTCACATTTTTAACCACTTCTAATTCATATTACCACTTCCTTCTAACTCTCATACTTTTAAGAAAATGCTTTGTTTCGGGCTATGAAGTTCTACAACCGACCGCACGATCACATAACCGATCCGAATATGATAGCGTTCACTCTTGCAAAGTGAGCTCGCGGAGAAATATTGATGGAGTTGCGATTTTTAGATATAATTATGTTTTTTTTTTTCTAAGTATTATGTAATTTTCTTTTAATTATTAATGAAATATTATGTTTTTATTAAATTGTTTAATATAATTATAAATATAAAAAATAAAAAATAAAATTAGGTGAGACATGAAATCATGGTTGACACTAAAAAAATATAATGAGACATGAGAGAGGTATGCAATGAGGTGATAAGATATTATAGGTGGGTGATGAGGCATGAGATAAGTATGAGATCATGACTGTCACTCCTAATAAAAACTTTAATTAAACTATTAATTAATTTTCTCTTTTTGGTGAAAATTTGTCTTATGGTATGAAAGAATATTTTTTGATTATGTGTAAATAATGTCTCATGTTACAATAATATAATTTTATTTTATTTTATTTATTATTATTATTATTTATTTTTTTTTGCGGAATGAGCAACTTTTTATTTCATCAAAATAGAATTTACATAGTGGTTGAAGACAAACGGGCAACAAGCTGCGCCGCTAGCTCTTTTTGGATTGTAAAGCTAACTCTTTTGAAAACTACATTTGTGGATCAATGTGTCATAACATTACTGTTCATAACTCGTTGGACTCTGTTGAGTAGTTCCACCGCCTCAGGTGCAAGGAAACCAAATGTATCAAACGCGAAAGAAATAAACACGTGTTGATTTTCAATGCATGCTTTTTCGTATTTTGTCACTTTGCACGAGGCGGCTTTCAAAGCGGCATGTCCGGCTGTAAAACCCCGACTACTCAACCACACGAATGATAATCTTATTCAAATTTTATAAAAGAATTCTTACACGTACATATGTCGTTTAAATATAGACACTGAAAGTAAGTAATAAAAAATATAATAAAATTTCATTGATGCAACTTATTTGTCACATGTGCATGTGATTTTTTTTTTTTTTTTTTTTTTAATTATTATTATTATTATTTTAATTTTTGTTTATGTTTATTTAGTCTCTCAAATAGTCAAATATGGTGGGGACAAAAGTTGGCTATCATTTTCCAGCCACGTGAAATCTGTACTACAACTCGGACCCGCCACCATCCATTTTTATTATTCCGGTCATAACCGCTTTGTGCATGCTCTAGTCACGTGCGGTGGGGTCGCTTGCTCCTCACACATCCACTATGTTTTTCGATTTTTTTTATTGACTTTCCAAAAAAAAAAAAAAAATTATAATTAATACTATTTCTTTTCAAAATAACAGTTTGACTTTAATTAATTAATTATAATATTCTCTTTATTAAAATTATAACAATAACTTAAAATGAAAGTAATATGATAAACTAAAAAAGAATTTAAAATTAAAATATTAAAATTATATTTAAGGAATAAAAGACGTTTGTCTTAAACTCTTAATATTATGTGAGTGACTCATAAATCTAAAGATTAAGAAATCAAGTCTCGTTTGGAACAGTTGTGGGTTTGCGTAAGTTGTTAGGTGGTATTTAAGCGTGTGAATAAGTTGCCATTCCAAAAAAAAAAAAAAAAAAAAAAAAAAAAAAAAAAAAAAGGAAAGAAAAATTATATATTTAAGGATGATTAGTTTGGCAAAATCAAATATATTTGAATTATTGTATTTTTTATAAAATAGAACGGTACCCGCTCAATACGGCGGTGGATACTGTGTGTTTATATTTTGCGTTATTCAGTTACACGTTTAGTTATCTTCATGCTTTTAAAATAGAGATATTAAAGATGGTTAAGCCAAATGATTTTAGCTTAAACAACCAATCGTTTCCTAACCAATTGCTTTCTAACAATTTAATTTTGAAATCTTTTCATAATAAGTAAGAAAAATGTCTGAATTTTAAACCTTTTTAACTAGATAATAATCTCAAATCCATTACTATATAGTAGTATAGATAATTTATTGATTTATGTGGCTACTTATCTTACTTTATGAGAAAAATCCAAATGCATACTCTTATTTTGGTGCGTACCAATAGACAAATTCCTACCATCTATCTAGTTTGATCTAATGGTGAGGATTATCTAAGAATAAATATGAAAACCTAAGTTCATATGTTTTTTTTCCCATTTATTTGTTTTTTTTTTTTGTCTTTTTTATAATCATTTTTTTCCCTTTTTTTTTTTTTTTTTTTTTTTTTTTTTTTTTTTCCTACTTCACGTTTTATATTTATATTTTTTTTATTTTTATTTTCTAAAATCATGTTTTTTTAATTCACGTTTTTTCTCTTCTTCACTTTCATACGTTTTCGTCTGTTTTCATATATTTTCGTCCGTTTTCATACGTTTTTTTCTACGTTTTCATCTGTTTCCGTCCGTTTTCATTTTTCGTCCATTTTCATACGTTTGTCTGTTTTTATATGTTTATACACGTTTTCGCCTGTTTTTAGACGTTTTTGTCCATTTTTTATGTTTTCGCTCTTTTTTAGACGTTTTCGTCTATTTTCAGATGTTTTCGTCCGTTTTTATACATTTTCGTCCGTTTTCATCAATGTTCTTACGTTTTCATCTGTTTTCTTATGTTTTCGTTCGTTTTCATACGTTTTCGTCCGTTTTCATCTATTTTTCTTTCTTTCTCATCCATTTTTCATACATTTTTGTCCGTTTTCAAACGTGTTGTTACACTTTCATATATTTTCGCCTGTTTTCTTACGTTTTTGTCCGTTTTCTTACGAATTTCTTTATTCATATAAAGCAAAGCGGTAGAAATTCAAAAATCTACCGTGAATTCTACTCCCACTTTTACTGATGAGGGATTCTGCCTCAAGTTCGGATTACCCCTACCTAAAGGTCACGCTTTATTTTTGGATCAGACCGTTCTTGGACGTTTTCTCCCATTTTCGTTCTTTTTCATACGTTTTCGTCCGATTTTTTTACGTTTTTGTTCGTTTTAATACGTTTTTGTCTGTTTTCTTTCGTTTTCGTCCATTTTTCATAAATTTTTGTCCGTTTTTATACGTGTTTTTACGCTTTCATACCTTTTTGTCCGTTTTCATATGTATCCGTCCGTTTTCTTACATTTTCGTCCATTTTCTTTCGTTTCTTAATATTACAAGTGATTTCTAAATATCACAAGTGATATTCAGTGATATCCAGAATATCACTTGTGATTTTCTGAATATCACTTGTGATATTCTGAATATCACTTGTGATTTTCTTATATTTTCGTCCGTTTTCATATGTATTCGTCCGTTTTCATACGTATTAGTCCGTTTTTTTACGTTTTCGTTCATTTTCTTACGTTTTCGTCTGTTTTTATACGTTTCTGAGTATCACAATTGATATTCAGAATATCACTTGTAATTTTCATATTACAAAACATTTGTTGAAAATCACTTGTTATATTCAGAAAATCACTTATGATATTTAGAATATCACTTGTGATATTCTGAATGTCACAGAATATTACTTATGATATCTAGAATATCATTTGTGGTACTTAAAGTATCACTTGTGATTTTCTGCATATCACATAAAATCACTTGTGATATTCAGAATATCACTTTTGATATTCTGAAAATCACTTGTGATATTCAGAATATCACAGAACATCATTTGTGATATTCAGAATATAACTTGTGATGTTTAAAATATCACATAATATCACTTGTGATATTCAAAATATCACAGAATATCATTTGTGATATTTAGAATATAACTTGTGATGTTTAGTATATCACATAATATCACGTGTGATATTCAGAATATAACTTGTAATATTTAGAAAAATATGAAAACGTTTGAAAATTGCAAAAAAAACATTTAAAAACTGACAAAAACGAATGAAAAAAATAGACGAAAACGTAAGAAAACGGACAAAAATGAATGAAAACAGAAGAAAATGTATGAAAGTGTAAAAACATGTTTGAAAAGGACAAAAACATTTGAAAACTGGATGAAAAACGAAAGAAAACGGATGAAAACGGATGGAAACGTATGAAAATGAACGATGACGTAAGAAAACGAACGAATATGTATGAAAACGGGCGAAAACGTATGAAAGCGTAAAACACGTCTGAAAACGGACGAAGACGTATGAAAAATGGACGAATATTACTTATGATATCCTTAATATCATTTGTGGTACTCATACTATCACTTGTTATACTCTGCATATCACAGAAAATCACTTGTGATATTCTGAATATCACAGAATATCACTTGTGATATTCAGAATATAACTTGTGATGTTTAGAATATCACAGAATATTACTTGTGATATTCAGAATATAACTTGTGATATTCAGAATATCACTTGTGATATTTAGAAACATATGAAAACGTCTGAAAATGGCAAAAAAACATTTTGAAACGGACGAAAACGAATAAAAAATAGACAAAAAAGTTAGAAAACGGTCGAAAATGTATGAAAATGGAAGAAAACGTATGAAAGTGTAAAAACATGTATGAAAAAGACAAAAATGTTTGAAAACTGGACGAAAAAGTAAGAAAACGAACGAATATGTATGAAAACGGACGAAAACGTATGAAAGCGTAAAACACGTCTGAAAACGGATGAAGACGTATGAAAAATGGACGAATATTACTTATGATATCTGGAATATCATTTGTAGTACTCATAGGATTACTTGTGATATTCTGCATATCACAAAAAATCACTTGTGATATTCTGAATATCACAGAATATCACTTATGTTATTCAGAATATCACTTGTGATGTTTAGAATATCACTTGTGATATTCAGAAACATATGAAAACGTCTGAAAATGGCAAAAAATATTTAAATACGGACGAAAATGAATGAAAACGGAAGAAAATGTAAAGCATATATGAAAAGGACAAAAATGTTTGAAAACTGGACGAAAACAAAAGAAAACGGATGAAAACGAACAAAAACGTATGAAAACGAACGAAAACGTAAGAAAACGAACGAATATGTATGAAAACGGATGAAAGCGTAAAAACACGTTCGAAAACGAACGAAGAAGTATGAAAAATGGACGAAAACGGACGAAAACGTATTAAAACGAACGAAAACGTATGAAAACGGACGAAAACGTATGAAAACGAACGAAAATGTAAGAAAACAGATGAAAACGTATGAAAAAAGACGTTAACGGGAGAAAATGTAAGAAAGCGGACGAAAAACGTATGAAAACGAACGAAAACCGGCGAAATATATGAAAATGGGCGAAAACGTATGAAAATAGTAAAAGATGTACGAAAACGAGAAAAAAAAAAACGTGAACTAAGAAAAGTGAATTAAAAAAAAAATAAAAAAAAAAATAAAAAATCTACATGAATTAAGAAAAAAAAAAGACACAAAAAAATAAAAATAAATAAATAAATAAATAAATAAATAAATGAATAATAAAAAAGATAAAAAACAAAGGAAAAAGAGAAAAAAATATGAACTTAGGTTTCTATATTTAATCTTAGGTTAATCCTGTAGAACCGTAGAGGGGGGGGGGGGGTGAATACGGTTTCTTCGGCTTTTTAGATGTTTAAAAACTTTAAGCCAAAAGGATCACCAAGTGGTTGTATAATAATCCAACAACCACTAATGCAACCAAAGTATATAAAGCAAGTAAAAGACACAACGATATATACTGGTTCGGGATGGGGGTTTATATCATCCGTACGTCCAGTTGCGAATCCGCGACTCCGATACTATTCACTAGTATAATCCTTTCGGTGGACTACAAACCGTTACAATTCACTCCACCGATATTCACGATGCTCACAAAGAAGGAGTTACTCACCAACGGTATTCCGCCCTCGGAAACCACCCAAAAGAATCTCACGATTCGACTTTTCCTAAGGATCACAAAGATCACTACCAAGACTTCCCACCGGAAGTTTCAAACCCCAACTAGATCCCCAATGATCTAGGCTTGGTCACCAAGACACAAGACTTCTCTTACAAACAATTGAATGAATGAATATATGTTTGTTCAATCAAGTCCTAACCTAACCTAGTGACTCGATTGTAATAGAAAGGGTATAAGAAAGAAGACCCTCAACACAATCACAAGAGTGGATTAGGTTCTTGTGATTCTTCCCTTGCAAGTAGATGTGTTCTTCCAAAGATGTTAGTGTGATAATCAAGAACACAAGATTAGAGATTGAGATAGAGAAAGATTTGAGAGAGTTTAGAGAGAAAGAATCTAGAGAGAAAGAATAATGGCAATGGGTGAGGAATACAAGAGGCAAGGGTGGTATTTATAGGCCAAGACCCAATCTTGGGAAAAATTTACCGAGGTCGGCGCGTCACCCGCGCGTCAACGCGGCGGGCAGCGTGCCAGGACTTTGTCTCAAGTTTTTCTCAAAACTTGGGTGTTGGACCTTGTAAATACCTATCCTTGCGAAACCCCCAATTGTACTTCACACTAAACCTTAACATTAATCATTCTAAGGTTTACCAACTCAAATAGCCAATTTGGAAATCATTTGTGAAGTGTTTAAAGGGAAACCAAATTAACAAGGGTTTAAAGTGTAGATAGGGTAATTTGGAAGAGGTAGAAGTGTATCTCCTCATATGGCATAGAAAAGAGAGAAAGAATATGCCAAGAAATATTCCAATGCTTGGGGGAAGAATAAGATGGAGGGTTGAGATGAAATGGTTTGAATTGGATGGCTAGGATCAAAGGGAGCCTCCCTTGGTTTTCAAACAATTTGGCATGCGTGGAATGTGGATGGTTGAGATGATCTCATTTGAAATGGATGGCAAGGATCAAACATGCCTAGGTTAGGGTTAAGAAAGGATATTCCAAGGAATATGCTTTGCTTGGGGGGGGGGGGGGGAAGGGGAAATCAATGGTTGAGATGGTTTTGGTTTGAATTCAATGGTTGAGATCAAGCACATGTGGTGGCATAAATAGGAGAGATTGGATGGATGGTTGAGATGAGTTTAGTTTGAATTCAATGGTCGAGATCAAGCCCATGTGATGATATAGAGATGAGGGATTGGATGGATGGTTGTGATGTGTTGTAATTTGAAATCAATGGCTTGGATGAGATGAGCCATATTAAGGTTTCAAACAATTCCCCATGTGTTGGAAATAAAGGGTTGAGATGTGTTGTAAGGGAATGGATGGTTAGGATGTAGTGTGTAATGGAATATGTAAGGGTGTAAGAGATTGTGTAAGAGAATATTTGATTTGGATATGATTGGTTTTGTCTTATGTATAAATTGGATTAGGAGAGGATTAAGGCATAATCTAATTGTCATTAAGAAGAAAAGGTTTAAACAATTAAGATTATAGGTTGAGAAAATCATAGGTTACTTATAAGTTCAAGTAACATAACGTCGAGAATCCATAGTTTCATATCTCATGACTTTCCACAACTCGACGTTCTCAACTAATACCTTGGTTCAAACGAGTTAAGTGCTTTGCCTTGATGTAAAGCATAACCCAAGTGGGAAAAGATGCGTTTACGCAAAGTGATCTTTGACTTAGTTTGACCAATAAGGGAGTAAACCCGTTACGTAATTAGAGAAGACGTAAGCACGGGATATAAGCATATGGATGCTTCAACACGATGTCACGTGAAATATATAAGCTCCCTAAGTTTAGAAAAGCCTTGGCTAGAGGCGATAGTTAGAAAACATGAATTGGCGTTTTCCCTTAAATGGGTGTTCTAAAAGTGGGATCTCTCAAGTCTCAAAACTCGTTTCGAGTGTTCTCAATTAAGCACATAACATATTCATACATGTATTGAAAGATCCACATTTGTCGGGTAAGGGGAAAGCTGACTTTCAAAATTCGCCTGGAACCATACAGACTCCTGGCGCTTCACCCGCGCGTTGACGCGCGAGCAGCATGCCAGGAGCAGACATTGGCTCCGGCGATTTTGAGCTAACGTTTGTTATTTTATGTGTTTCGATGGTTTGTTTGTCATGATTAAAACATAAAGAGATCTTGATCATGTTGCCTCAACAATCTCCCCCTTTTTGATGATGACAAATAAAAACTGAAAGCAAATAAAATTACCAAACTTAGCGAAGACGAACCGTGCCTTTGGTGTAGCTTGCGTCTTGACCTTTGTCTTGTAATTTGGTGAAGACAAACCGCGCCTTTGGTGTAGCTTGCGTCTTGTCCTTTGTCTTGTAATTTGGTGAATCCTTTTAACATTACTTGAATGGTCTTCACGTTCTTGCTTTCTTTCTCCTCCTTTTGTCGAATCAAAAAGGCGGGACCGAATGTGCTCCCCCTTGAACATAGCTCCCCCTAGATCGTTGCTCCCCCTTGTTACAAGGCGGGGATCCATAGGTCAAGAGCCTCACCTTTGCGGTGGCCTAGCTACACATAAGAATCACAACATGCAACCAACAAGAAATCCTCACATGTGAAAGTTTCAAAATGGGTTAGGTTACCATTTGAAAACTTGCAACATAGTTAGTTCTCATCATAACTATAAGTAAATTAGTATCCAAGATGACTCCACAATCCAAATGTTGAGCACTATATAAAAATAGAGATGATTCAAACATGATTTTCTCATAGAAGAGCATAAAGCATACAACAAAGACAATTCCTAATACAAGCTAGAGACACATTCTACAATCACCTTATTCAAGAACAATATTATATGGTGACTGACTATATTACACATAACCTACAACAAAAGTTGCCTAAGAGCACTTATTTCTTGCGCTTTTGAGCCGCAACTTTTGCAAGACCTTTCACAACATTTTTTAACATCAAGAAGTTGTTCTTGTAGGCAAGATGCAACTCCCTCATCTCCTCTTGAAGATCCTTAACATCATTCTCAATCTTGATTGTTTTCTCACAACATTTACACCTTCGTGCATGGTCATGAAATGAAACATCAAGTTTGGGAGGGAGAGGGTACCCTGTTTTGTACCATATGGGATCACTCCACAAACATTTCATCACATAGTTCCTAAGTATTTGATTATCAATACATGATGGATTTTCCCATTCATCATTTGGTTCTTCGTCAATCACAATGGACTTGCCCTTGTAGTCATTGTTTGAAGTATTACTCATTTTAGAGAGGAGAATTTTCTAGGTGATTTAAGTTTTGGAAGAAGAACAAGAAGTATGTGAAGATGCAAGAAATATTGTGATTTATATAGGATGGAAGAAGGGTGGTAGGTATGAGTAAAGAAACTAGTCTTTCATGTTCATGATGAGTTCAACTACAAAGATGCTTGAGAAGATGGCTAAGACATCTAAATCATGTACCAATATTTCATTAAGCATGTGATGGTGTAAGAAATAAAAGAGGATGATAGTACACATAATTTTATCATGCATGCATTTAAACATATGCATGAAACTACAAGTAATTAATTATTGCAAGATAGCATTATTCAATTTAATTTAAGCATGCAACATGTAGTTTATCACATAAGGAGAACAAGAAGAGCTAGATACAAAGTACTCAACACAGGTGTGAGTTGTGATGAGTATCATATCTGATCTTGGAGGCAATCACAAGATTAATATTATCGAGATTAAGCAAGATAAATTGTGTCAACTTTTCTTGTTCAAACACATAGTATAGACATGTAGAATCTTGGATACTATCAATCATTGTTTGAATAATGAATTGATACATATCTTTCCTCTTAGAAGACTTTAGTTTGATCTTCCATCCATGCCTCCACATAAGTCTTAATCACATAAGCTCTAATAGCACCTAAAAATTGTTCTCCTAAGATGCATGTTTGAGCATCAAAACCTATCCCAAAGCAATTTGGACTCTTGAAAGTGTCATGCCAAAACTTAGACTTGTTTGTTTTGTGACCTAAGTGTCCTTTTATTCAAGTCACCAATGACTTGTTGTATAGGATGACCCCTCGCTTCTCTCAATTCCTTAGGATTGCCTTCATCCGAAACATTAACTTGTAATGTTGGTGACCTTTCTTGATCTCGAACTAAAGGTTCGTTGATCACATCATCTTCTACCGAAGGAGATGATTTAGGCTCGGGCAAGCTCTCATCAAAGGTCACATCGAGAGATTCCTCAATCCTCATTGTTTCCTTGTTAAGCACTATGTATGCTTTACTAGTTTGAGAGTATCCTAGGAATACACCTTCATACGACTTTGGGTCAAATTTGGTGAGATATTCTTTGGTGTTAAGTATAAATACTTTGCAATCAAATACTCTAAAATACTCTAGGGATGGTTTTCTATTCCTAAGTATTTCATAAGGTGTTTTATTAATTACCTTTCTTATGTAAACTCTATTAAAAATGTGACAAGCGGTATCTAGGGCATGACACCAAAACTTTTGTGGAATGGATTGCTCGTCAAGCATTGCACGACTCATCTTTCTTAACTTACGATGTGTTCTTTCAACAATCTCATGCGATTGAGAAGTGAACGGGCCCGATAAGTTATAAGATATTCCATGTTGTTCACAAAAGGTTCCAAATTGCATTTTATCAAATTCGCTACTATGATTTGTATTAATTGATACAATTGAACAATCAAGTAGATTTTCAAGTTTCTTTCTCAAAATGTTGAATTTATTCAAGACACCATCCTTGTTTTCTAAGAACAACATCCAAGTGTAATTTGAATAATCATCAATGATCATTAAAGTGTAGAAGTTTCCTCTATAACTTTGGATCGGAGATGGACCATACAAATCCACATGAATCAATTCTAAAACCTTACTAGTTGACACTTCCTTTTTATTCTTATTATTGGTTTGACCTTGACTCCCTAGACATGTGTCACAATAATGCCTTTCAAAGCTCAACTTTGGTAAATTCCGTACTAGCTCGTTAGAAGCTAGGTTTTGGACTAACCTCATATTGGCGTGACCTAACCTCCTATGCCAAAGCGTTGAGTTGTCCACCATGGACGTAAAGCATATGTGTTGCTTAGAGTTATCACCCAACTTGCATGTATATAAGTTATTTCTCCTATGACCTTTTGCTAACACAACACCATTTTTACTAATAGTGCAATCTACCTTAGTAAATTTGACCTCACAATCATCATCACATAATTGACTCACACTAATCAAATTGAAACTAAGACCCCTAACATGCTCAACATTGGAGATTTCTATGGACTCATGAAGGACATTACCTTTGCCGACAATTTTGCCGTCAAGTTTGCTTCCAAAAATGACTTGATTGCCATTATACGCCGTGTATGATGTGAACAATCTTCTATTCCCGGTCATGTGTTTAGTGCAACCACTATCCACTACCCCACTCATCCGGTTGTAGATCAGTTTTGAGGCAAATCTACAACAAAAGTACAACTCATGCCTTTGGTACCCATTGTTTTTTGTGTCCATTTTGGTTAGCATTTAAAGTACCCAAGTTAAACATTCTTGGGTCTTGAAGCAAGACACATAATCTTTCAGTACCATATTTAGAAAATGTGGACCAATGATTGTTTTGATAGTCATTTTGAGTTTGATAACTTGGTCTATAGTTATGATATGCATGTGTTCTAAAAAAGTTTTGGTTTGAATAGGAGTTGTCTCTCCTTTGGTAATTATCGTATTGGTATTGAGAAGACTCTTGACCATAGTTAGAAAAATTTCTTCTTTGGTTGTTATGAAATGATGGTCTTTGGTTGTATGAGGTAGAAGATCTTATATTAGGTGTATGCAAAGGTGGTCTATGATTTACTCGAGGTTGTGAATAACCAAGTCCATTGTGAGAGTTTGAGTTAGAAAATTGTTTTGTATTTTCTCTTTTTGCAATAGGAACTTGATTACCTCGAGTATCTGCAAGAGGAGCTTGAGGAGTAGTTGGTTTAATATTATCGTTTAATGGAGGTCCAATTTTCCTCAGAGGCATGGCGCGCTGATGGCGCGTTGACGCGTCAGCCGGCGCGTCAGCCTTGGGGATTTTTGGAGCCTCATTTTCTTTAACCTTTACAAATGTTATTGGTTTTGTTAGGCTTATAGGAGTGGTTGTACTTTGTTTAAAAAATCCAAGACCTCCCTTGTCTTGAGACACCTTTTGCCGACTTATTAATTCTTTTAAATCGTTTGTGCTCTTTTTATATTTTGAAAAGCTTAATGACTCTTTTTGAAGTTCCAACACTTTTTCATTCAAAGAGTTAACCTCAAGTGTGAGTACTTCACCACTTTTACAAGGTTCAATCATCCATTTGCAATGTTCTAGTGTTTTTACTTTACTTTCAAGTTCACAAACCCTTTCTTTAGATTTAACATTTTCCAATTCAAGAAGACGTTTTTCTTTGAGAGCTTTATCAAGGGTTTTTCTAAAATTATCATTAAAC
The DNA here is from genome assembly GCA_030686995.1 of Artemisia argyi. NCBI lineage: Eukaryota > Viridiplantae > Streptophyta > Magnoliopsida > Asterales > Asteraceae > Artemisia > Artemisia argyi. The sequence continues at coordinate 69,824,274 of CM060685.1, read as the reverse complement.
TTAACTAGTTCCTCATTCTCCTTTTGCAAATGGAAAATATCTAAGTTATTAGAAGAAGAAAGGTTTAGGGATACCTCAAATTTTTCTTGGGCCATAAGACACGTAGCATCATTATTTGGTTGGTCTTCATCTTCACTATCACTCCATGCTCCTCCAACGAATGCCTCGTTTACTATCGGCTTGGGACATTCATTGATGAAATGACCCTTCTCACCGCAATTGTAACAACCTTGTGTGCGTCTTGAGCTTTCACCGACCTTGTTGTCACCACTTCGGTTTCCCCCAAAGTTCTTCCTTCTACCATTATCTCGGTTTCCAAACCAATTTATCCTACCAAAGTTACCACCTTTCCTAAAGAACCTCCGAAAGTTCTTGGCCATGAGATTATACTCTTCGTCATCCATATCATCTTCTTCATTGCTATCCTCTTGACCATCACTATCATCACTAGCTTGAGTATTAGTGACTTTAGCTTTAAGAGCCAAAGACTTAACCTTCTCCTTCTTGTCTTTGGTACTTGCCTTGTCGTTCTCAAGAATCATCTCATAAACTTTGAGATTTCCAATGAGCTCGTCAAGAGGTAGTTCCGCCAAATTCTTGGCTTCTTTTATGGCCGTCACCTTTGGCCTCCACTTAACCGGAAGTGCTCGAAGAAACTTTCTCACATGGTTCTTGTTATAGAAGCTAGGATCAAGAGCCGTGAGACTAGTGATTATAGCATTGAACCTTGTGTACCCATTATCAATGGTTTCTTCATCCAAGATCGAGAACTTCTCATATTGTTGTATGAGTAAATCAATCTTGCAATCTTTCACTTAAGATTTGCCATGATGAGTGATGATGAGAGAGTGCCAAATTTCCTTGGCGGTCTTGCAAACATGAACCCTCTCGAACTCCCATCGAGGTAGAGCATTATAGATTAACATCTAGGCTTCATCATTCTTACCAAGCTTTCTTCTTTCATCATCATTAAGATCCATATGTGGCTTTTTCACCAACAACTTTGTTTCCGAGTCTTCCACAAGTTGCCATTTTGGATGATTTCCTACAAATCAAGATCTTTGGACCTAACATAGGTCTCAAATCGGGTTTTCCAAAAGCAAAACCCATCGGTTTCTAGCAAAGGTGGTCTTTGCATAGAACACCCCTCAATATAGTTCTCTTGAGCCATAGATCTATACTCTACTTTTCCAAAAACCTTAGTTAGGATTTTAGATTTTTGGGAAAGAAGTTTTTAACTTAAAACGACTTCTCGGGAAGGCTTTAAAGCTCAAAAACTTAAGTATACCGCTCAGATACCAATTGTAGAACCGTAGAGGGGGGGGGGGGTGAATACGGTTTCTTCGGCTTTTTAGATGTTTAAAAACTTTAAACCAAAGGGATCACCAAGTGGTTGTATAATAATCCAACAACCACTAATGCAACCAAAGTATATAAAGAAAGTAAAATACACAACGATATATACTGGTTCGGGATGGGAGGTTTATACCATCCGTACGTCCAGTTGCGAATCCGTGACTCCGATACTATTCACTAGTATAATCCTTTCGGTGGACTACAAACCGTTACAATTCACTCCAGCGATATTAATCAATATCGATGCTCACAAAGAAGGAGTTACTCACCAACGGTATTCCGCCCTCGGAAACCACCCAAAAGAATCTCACGATTCGACTTTTCCTCAGGATCACAAAGATCACTACCAAGACTTCCCACCGGAAGTTTCAAACCCCAACTAGATCCCCAATGATCTAGGCTTGGTTACCAAGACACAAGACTTCCCTTACAAACAATTGAATGAATGAATATATGTTTGTTCAATCAAGTCCTAACCTAACCTAGTGACTCGATTGTAATAGAAAGGGTATAAGAAAGAAGACGCTCGACACAATCAAAAGAGTGGATTAGGTTCTTGTGATTCTTCCCTTGCAAGTAGATGTTCTTCCAAAGATGTTAGTGTGATAATCAAGAACACAAGATTAGAGATTGAGATAGAGAAAGATTTGAGAGAGTTTAGAGAGAAAGAATCTAAAGAGAAAGAATAATGGCAAGGGGTGAGGAATACAAGATGTTTGATCACAAGATAGGAGAGATTGGATGGATGGTTGAGATGAGTTTAGTTTGAATTCAATGGTTGAGATCAAGCCCATGTGATGATATAGAGATGAGGGATTGGATGGATGGTTGTGATGTGTTGTAATTTGAAATCAATGGCTTGGATAAGAGGAGCCATATTAGGGTTTCAAACAATTCCCCATGTGTTGGAAATAAAGGGTTGAGATGTGTTGTAAGGGAATGGATGGTTAGGATGTAGTGTGTAAGGGAATATGTAAGGGTGTAAGAGATTGTGTAAGAGAATATTTGATTTGGATATGATTGGATATGATTGGTTTTGTCTTATGTATAAATGGGATTAGGAGAGGATTAAGGCATAATCTAATTGTCATTAAGAAGAAAAGGTTTAGACAATTAAGATTATAGGTTGAGAAAATCATAGGTTACTTATAAGTTCAAGTAACACAACGTCGAGAATCCATAGTTTCATATCTCGTGACTTTCCACAGATCGATGTTCTCAACTAATACCTTGGTTCAAACAAGTTAAGTTATTTGCCTTGATGTAAAGCATAACCCAAGTGGGAAAAGATGCGTTTACGCAAAGTGACCTTTGACTTAGTTTGACCAATAAGGGAGTAAACCCGTTACGTAATTAGAGAAGACGTAAGCACGGGATATGAGCATATGGATGCTTCAACACGATGTCACGTGAAATATATAAGCTCCTTAAGTTTAGAAAAGTCTTGGCTAGAGGCGATAGTTAGAAAACATGAGTTGACGTTTTCCCGTAAATGGGTGTTCTAAAAGTGGGATCTCTCAAGTCTCAAAACTCGTTTTCAATTAAGCACATAACATATTCATACCTGTATTGAAAGATCCATATTTGTCGGGTAAGGGGAAAGCCGACTTTTAAAATTCGCCCGGAACCATACAAACTCTTGGCGTGTCACCCGCGCGTTGACGCGCAGGCAACGCGCCAGGAGCAGACATTGGCTCCGGCGATTTTGAGCTAACGTTTGTTATTTTATGTGTTTCGATTGTTTGTTTGTCATCATTAAAACATAAAAAGATCTTGATCATGTTGCCTCAACAAATCCCCATTATTAGATCAAACTAGATGGATAGTGAGGATTTATCTTTTGGTATGCATCAAAATTAGAGTATGCAAAATAAAGTGACTCCTTACTTTATATGACTACTTATCTCGTTATCATTTTAATAATTGCAAATGTTGTGAGACGCTTTTTTTAATAAGTTTCTTGTTATCTAATAAACATTAGGAAATATATTAACTGTAATTTTTGTGCAGTTAATTGGCTATAATTTTTTTTACAAATTGTTGGTATTTGAGTCATTTTGTGGGTCAATGATTCTTTATTTTGTGTCTTTGAATCATTTTTTGTGTATTTTTTTATGATGAAAGTCAATAATTTGAATACAAAATTTGTAGCTAAAACATTAATAGCTTGGACGTAAATGGATAAAGATTTTGATAGCTCTAACGTGTCATTCTCTCATCCGTAAGGGCGAGCGTTCGAATCTTTTTTTATAGATTTATTCTTTTGTTAGATTTTCACTTTTTAAGTATTACTAAGTATGATCTCGCAATGATAGATAATTGCCTCCACATTAACTCATACTCTTTATATTTTCTAAAAATTTACAACAAAATTGTTATTACTTTCGTTTAGTTATCAATATTATTACATTACAAATACCTTTTTTTTGTATCGTTATTTTTTTACTATCAACCACGTATTAAACCAATATATTTGTACTGCAGTAAGAACGTTGGTGAAAGTTTAAAAAAAAACAGTCACCTTTTTATTAAACGACTTATTTTCCTCTTTCGTAATTTTGACGAAAAAAGACAGATTATACGTATTTTAAACTAATTACCTTTGTATTTATTAAACCCCTTTTATAACAAAACAAACCCAACAACACGAAACAAAAAAAAAACGACAATATATTTACGCATGAGTGTTGACCATTCGAATTTGTAGCCCATTTGTCTTAGCACGAAACAAGAATACGACAATAACAAAGTTACAAAATATCATGTATCAGTCATGACCATTGCATTAGTTCAAAAAAAAAAGTCATGACCATTGCAACCTTGAGTAGCCATTAAAGAACAAACAATATAAACGACAAAATGTGATCTTAGATCCGTTATCTACAATAAAGGTAAAAAGAAAATATTCCAACAAATTAAACCTGTGTAAGGTTGGCATCATGTCCAAAATGAGGATTAGAGTTGTTTGTCGAAACTCGAGACCTCTATTGCTTTAAATGCCAAATTAAACCCGTGTAACTAACCTAAGGTTTCAGTCGAAGGATGTGTTTTATGCATCGCTAAATTACTTCGCACTGTCATATAGTATCGCTATTTGTTGCGTGATATTTGATAAATTTTATATGGCTAAAGAAATAACGTAATTATGTGTGTTATTTGCAAAGTCATTATTTTACTTTGTAAGAACAAGAGGTGAATTATTTTATACACTAAGGGTGTGTTTGTTTCATTAAGATGTTTTGGGTCTGAATCTGAATACCGCATCTTACTGGTAAGAGGTAGCTATAAAGTCTGAATCTAAATGAAATAATATTGTTTGTTTTTTCTATAATTGTCTAAATGGTTTAGTTGTCCATTTTTTTAAATATATATTAAATCATATCAATATGATAAATAAGTAGCTTTTGTAAACATGAAACAAGATATTTTTATCATACATTTAACACAATAATTAATCATTAAATAAATTTCTTAATACAGTATATTACGAGTAATAAAATTATAAACATATGTGTGAATCCAAACTACAAAGTACTAACAACCAAATGCAATATCAAATGTTCAGCCCAACAAAAACAATTTAAGAACAAGGCCCAGACCAAAACCTAATCCTAAACCTAAGAATAAATACATCACACAACTCTTTCCACTCGTACTACATACTTTTTTTTTTTCAGCCACCAAAACCTTTTCCACTTTCTTTCTCAACCATGAAACACAAATCTCCTATATCTCACTTGATCTTTGATTTGTTCGATTATGTTAAGAAAAACGCAAATCACAAATACCCGTATTCTGTTGCTTTTTACTTTTGTTCTCCCTCAATAAACGAATACAATTTTGTTTTGTTAATATGGTGAAGGGATGTGAGGGCGTTAATAAGGTTAAGAGGCAGTTAGATGTTACCACCGCATCTAACTGAGTAAGAGCTTCTAAGTCTTACCGCCTCTGATTCACAAGGGAAAAACAAACAAACCGAATGTCTGACCGCGTCTGACCGATCAGATGTCAGACGCCGGTAAGACTTTTTTTGTAAAAACAAACACACCCTAAGTTTTTGTTACAAATTGAGGGTCAAATCCACACCATCTATCTAGTTTAATCTAATGGTGGGGATTAACCTAAGATTTAATAAGATAACTTAAGTCCATGTTTTTTTTCTTTTCCTTTTTGTCTATCATATTTATTTATTTATTTTTCCTTTTTTCTTTTATTTCTTTTTTTTAACTTCACGTTTTTTTTCCCTTTAATTCAAGTTTTTTTTTTTTTTTTTTTTTTTTTTTTTTTTTTTTTTTTTTTTATTCTTTTTTGCGTTATTTTTACGTTTTTTTTTTTGTTTTTCATACATATTCGTCGGTTTTTTACGTTTTCGTTAGTTTTCTTACGTTTTCGTTCGTTTTCATACATTTTTGTCCGTTTTCATACGTTTTCGTTTGTTTTCTTACGTTTTCGCTCGTTTTCATACGTTTTCGTCCGTTTTCTTACGTTTTCACCCGTTTTCATACGTTTCGTCCATTTTAATACGTTTTCGTCTGTTTTTATACGTTTTAGTCCGTTTTTTACGTTTTCATCCATTTTTATATGTTTTCGTTCGTTTTCGTACGTTTATATACGTTTTCGTCTGTTTTTATATGTTTTGACCGTTTTTATACGTTTTCGTCCGTTTTCATACATTTTCATATGTTTTCAGGCTTTTTTGTCTGTTTTCATACGTTTTCGTCCGTTTTTTTACGTTTTCGACTGTTTTCAGACATTTTCGTCTACTTTTATACGTTTTCGTCTGTTTTTATACGTCTTCCTTAATTTTTTGTCCGTTTTCATACGTTTTCGTCCGTTTTATACGATTTTGTCCGTTTTTATATGTTTCCATCCTTTTTATACGTTTTTGTCCGTTTACATACGTTTTCATCAGTTTTCGTCATTTTTCATACGTTTTCGTCCGTTTTCGGATGTTTTCATCTGTTTTCAGACGTTTTCGTCCATTTCTATACATCATTGTCCGTTTTCAAACATCTTCATCCGTTTTCGTACGTATTCGTCCGTTTTCTTACGTTTTCATCTATTTTCATATATTTTCGTCCATTTATAAATGTTTTCGGCCATTTTTAGATGTTTTCATACGTTTTTGAATATCGAAAGTATTATTCTTTGATACTTAGAATATCATAAGTGATATTCTGAATATCACGAGTGATTTTCAACTAATGTTTTGTAACATGAAAATCACTTGTGATATTTACACTGTGTTCTCAAAAAAAAATTAAGAAGAAAGTGAAAGTGAAGTAAAGAAAAAGGAAGTAAAGAAAAGGAGAGGAAGTAAAGTGATGTTTCACCCCAAAAGTGGGGTGAAAGTTTTAAAGCTAAAATTCATCCACTTTCACTCCATTCCTTTCACTTTCATTCTTAAAAAAAAACTTGAGAACATGAGCATTTTTACATTTCTTCACTTTCACTTTCTTTCACCCCTTTTCATCAACTTGAGAACATAGTGTTAGAAAATCACAAGTGATATTCTAAATATCACAAATTATTTTCAACTAATGATTTATAACAAAAAAATCACAATTGATATTCTAAATATTACAAGTGATTTTCAATTAATGTTTTGTAACATGAACATCACTTGTAATTTTCTAAATATCATTTGTGATATTCTGAATATCACTTGTGATTTTAATGTTACAATGCATTAATTGAATATCACAAGTGATTTTCAACTAATGTTTTGAAACATGAAAATCAGAAGTGATATTCTGAATATCACAAGTGATATTCAGAATATTACAAGTGATTTTCACGTTTTTTTTTTAATTCACGTTTTTTTCACTTTCATACGTTTTCGCTCGTTTTCATACGTTTTTGGATATCACAATTGATATTCAGAATATCACTTGTGATTTTCTGAATATCACTAATAATATTCTGAATATCACTTGTGATTTTCTGAATATCTATCACTTGTGAATATCACAAGTGTTGGGTTTTGGATTCTGCTGCTGAGTGAAACTGCTGTTGTGATGAGAATGCTGCTAAGATAAATGATTCTGCTGCTGATGTCAAAGTGCTGCTATGGGAAAAATGCTGCTAAAGGAATCTACTGCTAAAGTGATAAACATGTATACGGAGTAGATAATTATAGAATAGATTGTGTTTATATAATATACGTCTAGAATATTCTTATCTTGCATAGAAAGTTATTGTAAACCTAGTAGGACTCATTGGCCTATAAAAGGAGGATCCTAGGGTTAGATTGAGTACGTATTGTTTTAGTTTTGTTTACACTTCAAGGTTGTAAAACCCTAGCATTGTCGAGTGCTCGTATTAATAATATTGAAGTGTTGATAGTTAAATTGTTCTTTTTAAGTTAAGCTTTTATATTCTGCATTCTAGCTTAAGTGTTTTAATCAAGTCAACTTCTATATAAGATCGTTTGCTCAACTCGGATCAACAAGTGGTATCAGAGCTTGTGATCTAGAAGTTGTAATCAAGAAGAAACTGTTCCTTGCACGTTTGCTGTTCCAAATCAATTGCCGAAGATGGGTGATGACACACATATGGTGACTGCTTCAAAGGTTCCCATGCTCAACCCTGGAGAATATGAGCTGTGGAAGATGAGAATAAGATAGTACATTCGCATGATTGACTTTAACATGTGGAATGTGATCATCAATGGTGACTCTTTACCAAAGAAGGGTCCTGATGGTAAAGAGATACCAATTAAGTCTGCTGAAGAGAACTCAGTCAGGAAGATGGAGATCAAGGCACACAGTATTCTCTTAATGGAAATACCTAATGAATTTCAGTTGGACTTTGATAGTTGTGAGACCGGAAAAGATTTGACGGATGCTGTTGAATTTAGGTTTGGAGGGAATGATGCTACAAAGAAATCAAGGAAAAACATGTTGAAGCATCAGTTTGAGAACTTTACTGCTGAAAGTGGAGAAAAGATTAATGGCACTTACAACAGGCTCAATCAACTTGTCAGTCATTTAAAGCTTGTTGGCTATGTGGTTCCACAAGAAGATGTAAACCTCAAGTTCCTTAGAAGTCTTGCACCTGAATGGAGTATGCACACAGTTGTTTAGAGGAATAAGACTAACTTTGAAACTATGAAGTTGGAAAGTCTCTACAACAACTTAAGGGTGTATGAACCAGAATTGACTTCTTCATCAACTTTATCTTCTGGTACACAAAATCTTTCCTTTGTATCTTCAAAGTCAAAAGGGTCTAAAGAATCTCACTCTACTGCTTATGGGTATCTACTGCTGATGGATCTGCTGCTAGTTCAAATGATAAGAACTCCATCAGTGATATTGCTTTGTGTGCATTTTTGGCTGATCTAACTATAAGTGTAAGGTCACAGGCTATTAATCAAGATTTGGATCAACTTGATCCTGATGATCTTGAAGAGATGGACCTTAAATGGCAAATGGCCATGTTAACCTTAAGGGCAAGAAAATTCTTGAAGAGAACTGGAAGAGAAATCAAGTACAGGGCTAAAGAGAATGTTGGCTTTGACAAGTCAAAGATAGAGTGCTATAACTGCAACAGGAAGGGTCACTTTGCCAGGGAATGTAGAGCTCCAAAGAAGAATACTGAAGCTTCAAAGAAGACCACTGAAGAATCAAAGAATACCACTACTGCATTGGTCTCTTGTGATGGATTGGGAGAGTATGATTGGAGTGATTTTGGCTGATGAAGAACCAAACTTTTCTCTGATGGCTCAAGTCAAGCCTGAAGTGCATAACTTTGCACTTATGGCCTATGCATCATCATCTTATGGATCTGACTCTGAGGTATCTAATGATTCTGATTTATCTGTGTGTTCTTTTAAGTCATGTGCTGACACTATAGAAGAACTTAAGTCTAGGAATGAGAGTCTAATTAGAGAAGTTGAAAACCTAAAACTTGATAACCTAGGTTACAAAGTAGGTATTCAAAATGTTGAAAGAAGACTTGAGTATCTAAATGAGTGTGAGTTGGAATATGTAGATAGAATTAACCAACAAGATGTTGAAATTTTTAAGAAAAACAGTGAAATTGAGTTTCTTAAAAATAAATTAGAAGAAGCAGAAAGAGATAGGGATGCAGCTCTTGCTGAAAAAGAAAAACATATAGTAAGAGTAAACAAACAACAATATGCTTCTGATTTGGTTAATAAATCTATTGAGAGTACCATAATGAGGAAAGGAAGTGGAATAGGTTACAATGAGGTTGCTCCTCCTGCTAAGAGTGCCTATGCTCCACCAGGAAAAGAATTGTTCTTCATTAGTGAGCTGAACATTGAAAAACCAATAGGTGAGTCTAGTACAAGTATCTTAGAAACACCTAAGGTAGAGGGTAGAAAATTTCCTGATGCTCCTATTATTGAAGATTGGTACTCAGATAGTGATGAGGAACAGGAACAGGTTGAACTAGAACAAAGTGTAGAAAAGGAAGCAATTTCTACCAAAGTTGAACCTAAAATTGAACAGGTGAAGTTTGTGAGACTTGTGTTAGGTAAGGGTATCTCTAGGAAAATGGTTGAATATAATGAGATTTTTCTAGAGATAGAATGAATAGTTTCAATAATAAGCCTAGGGGAAATAAGTGAAACTTTAATAACCTAGTTTCTAACAAATTAGGTAGTGAGTTTCAATTAAAGAAAAAGGCTTGTTATAAGTGTGGTAGCTTTGAACATTTGATTAATAGTTGTCCTGACCACAAGAAGCCTGTTTGAAATCAATATTCTAGGGTGAATCATAAATATGTTACTAAGAATACTCACCCTCATCCTAATAGAAATATGATTCCTAGGGCTATGTTGTTAAGATCTGGTGCAACTAGATCTATTTATGCTGCTAAATCAAATGGTGCTTTCAAAACCACAACTGGTTCTGTTGCTGGCTCTACTGCTAGTAAGCATTCTGATGCTAGTAAGCATTCTGCTACTAGTAAGCAATCTGCTGCTAGTACAAAACTTTCTACTTCTGGGCCAAAAGTTTTATCAAATACAGTTGTTGGAAATCATTTTTATGCTGTTAAGGCCTCAGCTTGTTGGGTTTGGAAACCAAAATCAACTGATACAAACAATGTTTCCAAAAACAGCAGTGCATCAAGTGATTTAAAGAAATTTAACTATGTTGATGCACAAGGCAGATCCAAGTCAGTAATGGCTTAGGTCCCCAAGAGAAACTAATTTCTCTACTTTCACGTGCAGGGTAATCTACTGGATGATCTTAAAGATATGGTTATAGTTGATAGTGGATGCTCTGGACATATGATAGGAGATGAGTCTCAACTTGAAGACTTTGAGGCTTTTGAAGGTGGTTATGTTGCTTTTGGGAATGATCCAAAAGGTGGAAAGATTGTTGGTAGAGGCACTTTAAGAACAGGGAATTTGGACTTTGAGAAGGTGTTTCTTGTGAAAGGGCTTAAGTTTAATCTCTTTAGTGTCTCACAAATGTGTGACAAAAGGAATTTTGTTCTTTTTACAGACACTGAATGTATGATCCTTTCTCCTGATTTTCAGTTGCCAAATGATAAATTTGTGCTGTTGAAGGTCCCTAGAAATGAAAATATATACAGTGACCATATTAAGAACATTGTTTCCAAAAGAGCTTTAACTTGTCTGATTGCAAAAGCCACTATTGATGAGTCCAAATTATGGCATAGAAGACTTGGGCACCTAAACTACAAGACAATGAACAAGTTGGTGAAAGGAAATCTTGTGAGAGGCATGCCCACAAAGTTGTTTGAAAATTGTGAAACTTGTGTTGCTTGTCAAAAGGGTAAACAACACAGAGTTTCATTCAAGTCAAAGACAGTGAACACAAATATAGAGCCCTTGCATTTACTTCACATGGATTTATTTGGGCCTGTTTTTGTGAAAAGCTTAAACAAGAAGTCATATTGCCTAGTTGTCACAGATGACTTCAGCAGGTTTACTTGGGTGTTCTTCTTAGCCACTAAAGATGAAACCCCAGAGATACTTAAGGAATTCATTACAAGAGTTGAAAACCTGCACAACCACAGAGTGAAAATTATCAGATGTGACAATGGTACTGAGTCCAAGAATAGTGTGATGAATCATTCTGTGTGGGTAAAGGAATTCTAAGACAGTACAGTGTTGCAAGAACTCCACAACAGAATGGTGTAGCAGAGAGAAGAAACAGGACACTTATTGAGGCTGCAAGAACAATGTTATCTGATTCTAAACTACCTATACCTTTTTGGGCTGAAGCTGTAAACACTGCATGTTTTGTGCAAAATAGGAGTAAGGTAGTGAAGCCTTACAACAAAACTCCATATGAGCTTTTTCATGGGAAGAAACCATTGATTGATTTTCTCAAGCCATTTGGATGTCCTATCACTATTTTGAACACTAAGGATCAGTTAGGCAAGTTTGAAGAGAAAGCTGATGAAGGTTACTTGGTTGGTTACTCTGTTCATAGTAAAGCTTTCAGGGTATATAACAAGAGAACCAAACATGTGGAGGAGAATTTGCATATCAAGTTTAGTGAGAACACATCTAATGCTGAAGGAAAAGGATCTGAATGGATGTTTAATGTTGATGTCCTTACCAAGATAATGAATTATGTACCTGTTATTGCTAGTGTTGACACTAACAAACCACAAGAAGACATTGTTTTGATTGAGAAACTGAAGGTTGGTCCTACTTTCTTACCCTTACAGAAAGATCAAGATATACAAGAAGATGTTGTTACTCCAGAGAAACCAAAGGAAGCTGAAGCAGATGTTGAAATTCCTATTGATGCAGAAAAGATACCTAATGAAGCTCCAAAAGTGGTTGTTGATGACTCTCCTACAAGGCCAGAAGACTCTACTGCTAGACCAAAACAAGCAACTACTGCTTCAATTAATTCTGCTGCCAAGCCTATTAACTCTGCTTCTACATCACAGTTTCCTTCTTTGGACAATCAGGATAGATCTTTTGATGATTCACACTATCCTGATGGTCCAAATATGCCTCCTCTAGAGAATATCTATGATGACACTGATGATGAAGCTATTGATGGTAAACTTTTTGGAGCTAAAGTAGATTATACTAATTTGGAACTCAACATTCATGTTAGTCCCACTACTACTACAAGAGTTCACAAGGATCATCCAAAAGAACAAATTCTCAGTGATCCTCAATCATCTGTACAAACAAGAAAAATGACTAAAGAGCTCAAAGATCTTCAACATCAAAGTTTCTTTGCAAGATCTCTGCATCAAAGAAACAGTCACAAAGATCTACAAAATTGCTTGTTTGCCTGTTTTTTGTCTCAAATTGAACCCAAGAACACTTACAAAGCCTTATAAGAAGCAAGTTGGGTGGAAACAATGCAAGATGAGCTTCTCCAATTCAAACTACAAGAGGTATGGACTTTGGTTGATTTTCCAAATGGAAAAAGAGTGATTGGCACTAAATGGGTTTTCAGATGTAAAAGAGATGAAAGGGGAATAGTCATCAGAAACAAAGCTAGGTTAGTAGCTCAAGGATACACACAACAAGAGGGACTTAAGTATTATGAGGTATTTGCACCAATGGGAAGAATAGAAGCCATTAGACTATTCTTGGCTTATGCTTCATTCAAAGATTTTGTGGTGTATCAGATGGATGTAAAAAGTGCTTTCCTTTATGGGACCATTATAGAAGAAGTTTATGTGTCTCAACCACCTTGAAGACCCTGATTATCCTGACAAAGTTTACAAGGTGAATAGAGCAATGTATGGTTTACATGAAGCTCCTAGAGCTTGGTATGATACCTTGTTAACATATTTGTTAGACTCTGGGTTCAGTAGAGGAAAGATTGACAAGACTTTGTTTCTCAAAAGACAAAAAGATGATATTTTGCTGGTTTAAATCTATGTAGATGACATCATCTTTGGTTCTACAAACAGGGCTATGTGCGTTGATTTTGAGAAGCTTATGAATGATAAGTTTTCTATGAGTTCAATGGGAGAACTCAACTTCTTCTTGGGACTACAAGTTGTACAAAAGAAAGATGGCATATTTATTAGTCAGGATAAGTATGTCAATGATATTTTGAAGAAGTTTGGATTTAAAGATGCTAAGCCTGCTAAGACAACCATGGATACCAACAAACCTTTGTTGAAGGATGAAAATGGAAAAGAAGTAGATGTTCACTTGTACAGATCCATGATTGGGTCATTGATGTATCTTACATCATCAAGGTCTGATATTATGTTTGACGTATGTGCCTGTGCAAGATTCCAAGTATGTCCCAAAGAATCACATCTCAATGCAGTGAAGAGAATTTTTAGGTATCTAAGGCATCAACCCAAATTGGGCCTATGGTATCCTAAGGATTCACCTTTTGATTTGGTGGCATATTCAGACAGTGACTATGCTGGTGCTTGCTTGGATAGAAAGTCTACAACTGGAGGTTGTCAATTTCTAGGAAACAGATTGGTGTCATGGCAATGCAAGAAACAGACAGTGGTTGCAAATTCTACAACTGAAGCTGAGTATGTGGCTGCTTCAAGTTGCTGTGGACAAGTGCTTTGGATGCAAAATCAACTACTGGATTATGGGTACAATTTCATGAACACCAAAATACATATTGATAACAACAGCACACTTTGCATAATTAAAAATGTTGTTTTTCATTCTAAAACAAAACATATTAAGATAAGACATCATTTCATAAGGGATTGCTATGAAAAGAAGTTAATTCAAATTTTTAAAATTCATACTGATAACAATGTTGCTGATCTTCTCACCAAACACTTTGATGTGGGGAGGTTTCAATTTTTTATTGCAAATATTGGTATGATAAATCTTTTAAAATCTTATCTCTTTTTGTTTTTGTAAAGTGTGTAAAGGTACTGTGATGTTTGTTACTCTATTTCTGCTGCTTCTTAAGAAGCATATGATTACATTGGAATGTACTCTGCTGCTTTTTCACTCTACTGCTAGTATATATGGTTGTATGCTTTGTGGTGTTTGGACTAACATTTTGCAGGAAAAAGCTAAAATTGACGATTTGCAAGTACATAAACAGAAAATGAGCCATTATCATTAATCATCAAAAGAGTACATCTAAACAGGGTACATCCACATCACTTCAAACACAAAAAAAGACTGCTACTGA